>OZ007493.1:7539609-8273946 GCA_963931815.1 Caenorhabditis plicata | reverse complement strand
TATCCTTTCTCAAAATTCATCTTGTAAAATGAGCCGACTTACCACAACCATTTCATCAAAAAGAGCTGTCGTCAGCTTTCCTTCGACTACTACTTTTTTGCAAAAACTCTCATTTTTCTTTGATGCTCATCTTTTCGAACAACTTTTCAGAATTGTTCGATGAATGCCATGTTGAGCACAATTCGATTTGATTATGGAGCCATCGCAAGTGTTGCTTTTCCACTTTTTTTTCTTTTTTTGGTTGGGATATTATGCATACGAACAGATAGATTTGATGTTTACTTGTTTGTCATTGAATTGAGTTGTTGTTATTATAGCTTCGAAATTGAGATTCTTCATTATTTTTCATTTGTGGATATTTGTCCTAGTTCCTACTTCATTTTCCAAGAGTCTACTGATTATTTAGTAAATAATTTCCTTTTTTACTTAAAATATTCTTTATATTTTGTAATCCTAGTTGGCATATTGATTTCAGGCTATTTTAAAGTATAACAATTATGTATGAAATAATATTTCTGCAATTTTGTATTCGATAATTGGTTCCAAACTCACATTTGATGTCTTCTAAACATCGTTTCCTTTATAAATCGTCTTTGTCGTCTTTGGCTACGTTGTACCAATTTTTGTACGACCGCTGCGTAGCTAGACAATTATAAACAAAGGGAAAATTCTCTATAATTTTCTCGATCGCAAAATGTTTGATACAGTTTCCAAAAAAACGAAAATTTAAATTAGGTTATTTTAGAAACAAACAATCTTTAAGGAATTATGATAGAATTAGTCGATTTCCCTAATTCTTAATTTAGCGATGTTAATCATTACCTATTTCGAAACATGCTTTTAAAGAAAATTCAAAAAACAAAATTTAGACACAATCGAGAAATGTAGATTTAAAGTCATTTGGTATTAAATGTGTGTAGGTGGGATATTAAAGAAGACCCTAGCTTGGTGTTAAGATGTTGTGGGTATTTCAAAGCCAATTCATGAATATCACCGTTATGCAGCTTGCAAACAGTTCCACAGCAAGTAGCGACGGCCATAAAGCAGAAGCTCTGATTCCTATTCCTCAACTTACTACCTACCACGTTATAACCAATATTGACTCCCTTACCATAGAAGGCGGCATCGCATTCCGTCTTCTTCAATTCCTTTGGTCCAACGACTTCCGCGAGTGGGAAGTGAACATCCTTACAGCGTCAGTCGACTCTGGGTATACGATTGGAACCTCACCTCTTCTTTTGGTACGAGTATCAAGATACCTGATTCTTCCGAGGTTATCGAACGGAATATACTTCAAGACCGCAACAATTGTGGCATCAGTTCCTTTGACTTCAAAGTTTCCAGAAGAAACCATGCTCTCTCCAGTCTGGACGACACCTTGCATGAACCTCCAAACCAATGACTCCAAACCACCGTGCATGATTAAAATGGTGGTATTTCCATAGTATCTAAATGTCCAATAGGGACGAGAAACATTGACGACACCTTTACCACGAGCATAAACGATGGTATGATTTTGAATACCGCCAAACGCTTAATATAATTCCTGAAACTTTCCGGATCGTATGGCACAAATTGCTCATTTTCCCGTTGGATAATAAGCAATGTCAAAGTTGAAGTGAGTGGCTCCGTTGATGTGCTGAGCAAAGTATTCCGAGTTCTTGAGTTCATTCATTCCAGCTCCAAACTTGCCCTTGTATTTCGACTCCTATTTCTTGATGATGTTTATTATTTTTACTGTTTAGGAAATAAATTGTTAAACATCAATATTCAAACTGCTCACAAGAGAAGTATATTTGGTCAATATCTCAGATTTTAATGGATCTTTGAATAAAGATTCTTTTTTGGTCAATGAGTATGCACAAAAAATTTCAGCTCGCCAAAAAATTTTAACTGAAAAAAGGGTTTGAAATCTGAAAACTTCTCCGACCATTATTTCTCATTTAAAAAAACAGGTAATCGCAGAAAAAAATGAACGGTATTACAAACACATTTTTCAGTACCTTAAAGCATTTTTTGCGAGGTGAATTTTTTTTTAAAGTTTCATCAAAACCTGAAAAGTTGGCCTAGCATACTTTCATTGTTAGATCCATATAACAAACAGTTCATTCTTGATCTGGAACAGTCAAATTCCTACTTCTTTTCTTTTCAGCATTTGTGAATTAATATTATTTTTATTGATTGATGGATTTTAGTAATTTTTATTGGTTCACGTTTTATCATTTTATTGTCCATTTCAGAGATCGCAACCTAATAGAAGAGGTAAAATATAAGAAAAATATTATGATCTCGTTTGGACAGCCACACGGCAACAAAGAAATTTTTCATCTATTTCTCTTCAATGAGTTTTCTCTATTTTATTTTTAAATAACACAATTTTATGAGATACAAAAGAATGGTGCCTAATGGAAATGATGGGCGGCCCCACTTCCACAAACAATTTTTTCGTCAATTCCTCTTCAATATGGGCTGCCAATTTTTTGAGACAACACATATTGATGTGGCCTTCCAAACGAGAACCTCATTCCATCTTAATTTTTTTCCTCTTCCATTTGGCACCGATCTCTGCGCTTTGCTATTGACTTTATTTTTAAAAACATATCATCAGAGTACATTTACTATTATTCATTTCAGAGATCGATGCCTAATGGAAGAGGAAAATTTTAGGGGCGTGGCAAAGGTCTTGTTTAGGCAGCCACACGGCCACTAAGGCCATCACGTCTCTTCCTCTTTTGTTGGTCATCAATTTTTGTTATCTATTTTTTGATGACAAGAAATGAAAAGTTTAATTTAAAAATGAAAATGGATGAAATAAAAATATTGATGACAAACAAAAGACGAAGAGACGTGATGTCCTCAGTGGCCGTGTGGCTGCCTAAACAAGACCTTTGCCCCGCCTCTAAAATTTTCCTCTTCCATTAGGCATCGATCTCTGAAATGAATAATATTTTGTTTTTAATTTAAAATTCAGCTCAATCAAATCAGTTATAGCTGAGATATGGAGCAAATAAACATTCGGGCTCTAGTGTACCTAATTTTTAATGGAATGGACCCTACTATTGTTTACTCGACCTTGTTTGATGATCGTTCTAATAGAGAATTTACTGTAATTCCAAGTCACGCCAGCTTTAAATTAAGATCTCCGCAATTTTTCTGTAGACTAATATTTCCGGCACTCGACTGACAGGAAACCTCGCCGCATTACAAAATACTTCGCACCAACTCAACCTTTTAATTTATTATTTTTATTTTCAATATTTTCAATATTTAGAAATCACTTATATTTACGATAAAGAGTATTCTCGTTCATTAATTGAGGTACTAAGAATTTATTTTCATTAATTCATCAGGATTTCTGCAGAATGAAACTTTTTTTTAGAAAACTTGATTATTTTTATTTCTTATGAAAATAAAATTGGAATTATCAAGTTCTCGTTACTTGATAATATGTATAAATTAGAAAAAATAGTTTTCATTTTTTTCTGAAGAATTGAAAAATTTAAAATTTCATAATCAAAAATTAGTAATTTAGTGGTCTTTAGGAGATCTTTTATTGAAATGTGTATTTTCTGATTATTGAATTTCTATTCTTGCATAATTATTTTGGCTATTAAACCAAGCTCATAAAATGGTTCGCTTTCTTGCACGTGCACGCCAAATGGAAATAACTATCGTGTCTGAAATTTTTTGCGTCTTTTTAACAATAAATTTTTATTACAACTCAATTAAGTTTTTCTTAAACTATGTAAAAATTAATATTTCCAAAAGGTGAAATTTCTGAGCTCATTTTCTTACCATACTAGTTGGCGTGAACATGATGACAAAAACACGCCAAATGTAAATGACGATTTCCAAATGTTCAAACACAGTTTTATTCATTTACACGTAAAAGTTAAAATCTAACTTTTACGTAAATTTAGCAGGCTCTTCCTAAAATATCTTGGTAATTTTAAATTCTGAAGAAACTTTAAAAATAAGTGAAGTTCTGTTTTTACGACTTCATTATATCTTACACGCATGAGTATTTTTCCACGTATTTAAATACATTGAGCTATTTAATCATATATAATTTGATTTTCAGCAACATAAAAAATGCGTTTTTTATTGCTCTTATTATGTTATTGCATATCCACGATGGCTGATTCAAATGCCGACGATTATGAAGGTACAAGCAAATCTCGATCAAATTTCTCCTGATATATTCCAGATGTGCCCAATTCCTTCCCTGGACGAATTCAAATGGTGCCAATCATGCAGCGAAACAAGACCGGTGTTTCTAAAGCAGTGCAGGAAATAATTCGCGAGCTACCAACTGATGAATCGAACGCATTGAATAGGATTGGCAAAATGCTTAACGTATGTGACAGCGTTTTTGGGAAAATTTAAACGCTGGATTGCAGCAATCGTATGAGAAGATGAATCGCGATGCAGCGGAAGGAGAATCAGCGATTCGGCAGAAAATTGGAAGTGCAAAGTGGAACTCATCGGTTATGTGTCATGAATTATTTCTGTTTCTGATTATTAATTTATTGCGAACGTTGCTCAATTAATTGTTTGATATTTGTTTTATTTATTATTTATTTATTTATTAAAATGTATGGTTTCTGTTTGATATTCATAATTTATATAAGAATGAGTAAGGTGTATTTACAGTTCATATTAATATACTATTAGTATATTTGACAAGATTTTTGAAATCTCAGCAAAGTGTGATTTTCCTTCCGGCGGTTTTTCTCTTATTTTTTAAAACAAAAATCGTTTTCTTCTACTTCTTCCAATTTACACTTAAATATAGTCATAGTCTCTTTCTTAAGTAATCCAATTTGCACCATTTAGATTTGAAAAAAATGAAATAAAAAATAAAACGCGCTCCGCTGGAAATTCACAAAATCTTGTCAAATATACTATATAATATTTATTTGGCAAGAATGGTGTTCAGTCTTTCTTTTATTTTGTTTTAAATTGCAGCACTGTTGAAATAAAGAGCACTTGTTTTGGATTCACATGCTCTGGAAGTTGACAATGATAACAGAAGGCTTAATTGTTTGTAGATATTGAATTGGCTAACAATGTTTATTGGATTTTTTATTACTTACTTAAGATCTTAGAAAGGTATATTTGATTGAGAAAAAAACAATAAAAAATGTTAGAGTCATACTGGAATATCTTTTTTATAGATAGCACGGAAGGAATGCTCTCTGAAATGAATAATATTATTTTTGTTCTTTTTTGTTAAACAGTATTTTGGCTATAATAGGAGAACTAGTGATTTCTATAAAACGTGAGTTATATCATTCTGTTCCTCGTAAAATTCTGAATTTTTGAAGTGCAACATGATTACGGTAAACGTGGTTACGGTAATCGACGTGTATTTATAGTCGATTAAAAGTTCAAACTTTAAAAAATCAGAACTTTTCTTAGAATTCGAATTAAATTTAAAAACAAGTATATTATTACTCACCGTTGTTTCCTCTATCAATAAACCCTTAATCTCAAAAGTTTAAAATACACTTTTCAAATTATTTGATTCTAACCTTATAGTGTCCTTAAAATATTTCAAAAACAAAATCTTCAAACTCTGTTAAGTTTTTCTCATAGAATAATTGTTTGTAAAGACTATAGTCACCACAGAAACATGATTATCAAAAAATGGCCACGTCAATGAGCCATATATGGTTTTTACTTAAAAATGAGCACGAACTAAGCCTAATTTGCAAACTTTAAAAAAAAATTCAAATTGGTGTGCAAAGTATGCTCTTAACGGCTTCGTAACATTTCAAATCAGGCCCATTGTACAAAATTATCAAATAACGTGCTCTACGGTTACAGAGCGACGCCAATTTTGTGCAGAATTTTACCAAAAATAATATTTATGTAGTTTAGTATACTTATTTCAAGCTTAGTATTCATCTTTCAATTTATTTCCGTTTTTCTGTTATTTCAACAAGGAAAACTCGGTGTTTTTAGTTAAAACTGATTTTATGAAATTTTGGAGAGGATAATCCGATTTTTGAAAAATCTTCGATAATGTGGATTTTAGTTAGCTTCTTTTATCCAATCATAATGCTAGAGATAATGAAAACGCAAAAAATTACTCATTTTTATCAGATTAATGTACGTGCAAAACTTTAAAATCTAATAACTCGAAAATGCTATTTTAAATTTTGGAGGTTAAGGGTTTATTGATAGAGGACACAGCGGTGAGTAATAATATACTGTCTTTAAATTTTATTCGTCTTTTAAGCAAAGTTATAAATTTTTAAAGTTTGACATTTTAATATATTATAAAATACACTTAAATTACCGTAACCGCGTCATGTTGCATTTCAAAAAATTCAGAACGCAACAGAATGATATATATTACGTTTCATAAAAATCACTAGTTCTCCTATTATAGCCAAATAACTGTTTAACAAAAAAGAAAGAAAAAGAATAAATTTGTTGAACGCGTCATCAAATTCGTTGATAATTTTTTCTATGTGGAGGCGATTTTTCTATTGGCTGCCTTCGGCGTGTGGCCGTCCCTCCGAGACTACATTTTTTTTCTTTTTTGTTCATTCATTAAGTACCGATATCTAAAAAGGGACTATAATTTCTTTCTTATTTTTAAAAGAGACTATAATTTCTTTCTTATTTTTTGCTTTTCTATTAGACACCGATCTCTGAAAATGACAATAATAAATCATACAAAAGCAAAACGAGAAAGGAATGAGAAGATACAATACATTGAAACTACCGCCATATAAATAATATGTTGAATGGTTGTGTCGGACATTTGATTGTTAACGTCTTTCTACAACCGTTACACCTGTGAATGACTATATTTATTATATAAACTTTTGGTATAGCTAAATAAAACTGAAAACATCGCCAATAAATACATTTTTCGTTTAATTTTAGAAATATTAATATTATTTTAATAGAGCTAGGGTTTCTAGAAGCGTATTAGTGTATTAATTTAAAACATAATTTTAAAAATATTATTAAACAATATAGGTAGTTATAAATGTCCTTTTTTTTCTTTTTTTTTAATAAAGTAAAGTTTAAAAATATTTAGAAAATTGTGAGGACGCTTCGTGTAACTTTGATAAAACTTTGGTTACTTTTTCGGTTTGAATTGAATGTACTGGAGGCAGTTTTGAACGTGTTTAAATAACAGTTTCGTGCAAACCACAGTCACCCCACCGTCAAGAATTTTTCCTAATAATTCAATATCAAAGATTTATTGCGGCGGAACAATTGAGCATTTTGAGTTTCACTTCCATTTCAAAAAAAGTCGCAGATCGCTTTTGCAAAAATTTGTTCAAATTAATTTTTGGAAAGAAGTACTAATTAAATTGTTCCATTTAGTTTGTTTCAATAATGCTTATAACGGTTATTCTCCAATGATGAATTATAGATGTTTAACCCAAAAGAATTCAATCAATCAATGTCAAAGCAAATTAATCAATTTTAATAGTACATAATTGATATTTGAATGATTATGATTATTAAAGATCGCTGTTTTTTTTCTTTCTTTTTGCAAGTCCTAATAGAAATAATCATATTCTTCCTTTTAAATTTGATTTCAAAAATTTTTAACATATTTTTCACGCCTGTTTGCTAGTTTCTTCTTAAACTCTTAAAATTCATAACAGTCTTTATAAAATATTAGATTTCAATATGTTTTCTGAGCCCGTATGCAAGAATTTATTTATCTGTTAAATGGTGATATTAAATGGTGATATTTAACGATTTATTGTCGACTCGAATAAGAATAATTTTACTAATAACACGGGCTATTTATACACTAATGACAAGATCTGTGTGGTGATAACTATATATATGTAACACCTCCCCCAATAAGAAGTTACAAAAATTAAGTATAGGACTTCTTCCGTGGGTCCACATGAAGACCGTCCACCGGTCCTCGTTTTCTGGTTGATCGTCGTGGCAGCTGCTTTGATGTTAGCGGCGAGTCTCTAGTAACTGTTGGTTGGTGCGGCTTCTCTGTTGGTCGTTTGGTCGTTCTCGTTTATAGTATGGAGGTTGTGCTGGGAGGTCGGTTGGCTGCTTGTTGTTCCCATCGATCTGGTTCTTCGGTGCTCTCTCGGCATATGGCACCGGACGAGCTTGGCGGAAGGTAGGTCTTGCATTCGGCTTGAGTTTGAGCGTTGCTTTGGCGTTGACACATTGTCCACGTCTTCTGGAACTCTCAGAATTGTGTCGAATGACTGCGAGGTGGTTGAAGAGGTCATGGCCCTGCGAAATCCAGTCGATGCCAAGCAGAGAATTGGTGTTGTGACGTAAGCGACTCCCGATCCCTCTTGACCATTGAACATGAAGCGGCAGGTAAACTGTCCCTAGACATCGTTCAGCTTGTCGTTGGAGGAGAGGAGATTCAAGGTGGCTGGCTACAGTCGTGGGCGCTTCAATGATATCCAATCCTTGACGTTGATGAGAGAGTGTCACGTCGGCTCCAGCGTCGAGTGAGTTGCATGCCGATTGTTCTGCCATTTATCTTCACTTCTTTGTAAATTCGAGTCGACATTGATGCTGCTGATTGTCCAATATATACGGCACGGCTTAGTCGGGTTGACAAGCTCTTCTTCTTCTTCTTCTTGCAGACTGAGTCCGGCTTTCTTGCAATAGCGACATTTTGTTGAAGGCGATAGTTTGCAATCAAGAAATCACGCTAATTTTCCCGCGTGAGTTCGAATCTCATCCCGATCGCCAATTGTTGTATTTGATGATTTATTGTCGACTCGAACAAGAATAACTTTACAATTTACATGGCCTTTTTTACACTAATGACAAGATCTGGGTTGTGATAACATGGTGGTAATGTCACGCTCTACGTAACAATTATTTCACGCTATACGTTTATTTTAAAATTATTTAAGAAAGGTTTATAAGAAAATTTATATATGTGTATGTAAGATATAGCGTTGTAATCACAAAATTAATTAAAAATCTATATAATTTACTGAAAAAGTTTCCATTACGGTTTAACAGATAAATAATTTCATGCATACCGACTCTGATCTCGTTTTATTAAAATTCCCAAATGTCAATGGAATGTCACAAATACTAATTGAATCAAATTCTAATTTTTTCAATTTTATTTTCAACAAAGCTTAGCTCGCAAAGTCTTCCATAAACTATTCAAAACCTTTAAATTGGCGTGATTGCTCTAGCATGTTTAAGCAATAGTATTTGGCCGGAAAAAGTTGTCTAAATTTAATATTAATAAAACTCATATCACTTCTATACAACGTGAAATACTCTCTTAATTAGAAAAAATATAGATTAGGTAACATAAATTATTATAAGTTTACGTTAATTAACACTACATGTTTAACATTAACACAAGCTAGAAGATTGAAGGACATTTTTATTTTCGAATATATTTTCAATTTTCCTGGGCTACTTCTAGTCTTTCTGAGTCATATTTAACATGATATTCAATTCAAAAGGACGCCATCTTCAAATTATTATCAAAATTTGACCCTAAAGAAATTCCCTTGAATCATTTTCTGCGTGACATATTTCATTAAACGATAAAACTTATTTTGATCAAAACCTACACACCATTAATTTTGCACTCGACAATTTATGCTTAATTTAACATATAGTTGTGGTGATGATTATGAATGTAACAGTAATGGGCAGCCGCACACTAAACGAAATACCTATACTTTTCGCTCAGTTCAGTAAAATAATGCGTAAAGAAAGTCGTGACCTTTGAAATTTTAAGATATATTACCAATATGTAAGCTAACAAGTAAATTTGATTGTACACGCCAACTGCACTCTTAGAAATGCCAGCTCATTTTAGGGTTTCTAAAACAACATTCTGATTCAATTTTAAAGTTTTTAGATCTTATAAGACAAGTTTATTAATTTTTCCTAAAAACTTATTTGTAATTGATGCGTGGAAACGCTTAAAAAATTCAAAAACGCCGGGTAGTTTTCATTTAGATGGTTGTAAAAAATTTATTGAAATAAATTGTCTTCCTTATAAATGAAATGGTTAAGTGTGGCGCTTAAAAAAGATTCGCATGTTGCGTAATAAGGAGCATAAAAATTTAAATAATATAAGACGGGATTATACAAATGACGTTTCGTGCTATATGGATTTAATGCGTATAAGATAGTTAGACAATTTTAAGCATTGAATAATGTTCATTTATATACAGAGCTTATACAAATGACGTTCCATGCTATATGAAACCAATAATCTTTGTCATTTTCATAGATCGGTGCATAATGGAAGAGGAAAACAATTAGAACAAAAAATGTGGTTCACGTTTGGATGGTCCCTCTTTGTATCTCATCAATTCTTTGCTCTTCCATTAGGAAGAGGACAATAGACAAGCTTAAAAATTGAATAATTTTCATTTTCATTTGGCGTCGGTTTAAGAGGTTTTTTCACATTTTGACACGCTACCTGTAAATGACTATTTAATAAAGTTGAACCATATTTTACTAATATATGCGTGAAGTTATCAGAACAGTTTTAAGTGTGCTCTGATTATTTTTAATTAAAATATAGCAAAAAATATAGTTGATTAAAAGAACCTTAGATCTGACAGAATGGCTGGCTTTAATTCTAAATTTGCGTAAAAATTGAAAATATCACTGATACTTTAAGAAATTTTTGTAAGATTTTAAGAAAAAATTTAGATTTAACTTCTACGTTGGCACTCCACTGTCCCGAAACCGAGCAGCATTGCAAAAGACTTCGCACCAATTGCAAACTCAATCTTTTAATTTATGATTTTTATTTTCAATATTTTCAAGACACTTATATCAACAATGAAGACTCTTCTGGTCCATTAATTGAGGTACTAACCATTTCTTTTCAATAATTCATCAGGATTTCTGCAGAATGAAACTTTAAGTGATAAATAAACTATTGCAAATAAAAATAATAAATTAAAAGGTGGTGTCTGCAATTGGTGCGAAGTCTTTTGCAATGCGGTGCGGTTTCTTGGCAGTGGAGTGCGTTAGAAATAAAATGCGTTTAATATTACACAATGGCTTTGGGGTGTCTAAAACGATAACGAAAGAATATTCCAACCCCTTGAAGTCAAACTTGGGAAAGGCCGGCCCGTATGTTCGATATTGCGGCACCGAACAAGACACATTCAGGCCGACCTACGACAGTCGATTCTGAAGCAATCCGTGAAGCTGTAGAGAACAATCCATCAGTAAGTACTCGCAGATTGTCGGCCGAGCTCGATATTCCTCAAACATCAGTTGTACGACATCTTCACGCCCTTGGGAAAGTCAATAGACGCTGACGAGAAGTACCTCATGCATTTACTGAAATTCAAGATCAAGAAAGTGTCGAGACGTGCCGAAAACTGCTCGAAAATCCACAATATCACCGTTTTATTCGTAGAATTGTAACTTGTGATGAAAAGTGGGTCTACTTCAGTAAACCGGACAGACAAAATCAATGGTTGGAACCCGGTCAAACGGCGGAACCGGTAGAAAAATGTGATTGTTTTTTTAAAGAAGGCACTTCTGTGTGTCTGATTATCACCTTTTCCGATCGATGGCACACTTTCTTCGTGGTCGTAGCTTCAATGACCTGGCCGATGTCGAAAACGGGTGCCGCGAGTTTTTCGCCTCTAAGGACAAGGAGTGGTACCGCAGTGGGATCGAACAACTTGTCGATAGATGGGTTCAAGCCATAGAGTCAAATTGTCTTAATTTGAAACCTAATTGTTTTTAATGTGGGTTCATCCTAACAACATTTTAGTTTTTTTTTCCTTATTTTTAATTATTGATGTTTCTTAAAATATCATCTGTACATTTTTTCCTCAACTGAATTAGTTTAGTAGAGACAATTCTGGTCGTAACAAACTTGTATCTCTTTTCATAAAATGAAAATTATTAATTCTTCGTCTGAACTTGTCTATCTTATAGAAAGGAATCGGTCATAGCACAGGATTGTCATCTGTTTCAAATGTCCGATAAAAGTGCATTTATGACAGTTTCGGGAAAAATCCTTTTTTTCAAAAGTTCTCTATTCACAAATTATTAGATAACAAACAACTTCTCCCACAAATTGCACATTTTAATTAGAGCAACAATTATATCAGAAATACTGTTCAAAGTGGGTTTTAAATCGATGTGAATGAAAAGGCAATAAAATGAGTGTTAAAAATGGGTGTAATCCTAATATTTTGATGCCATTTCGCACTCACATACCAACACAATTATTTCTTATAATAACCACATTCTCTAGACGAGGTCTATTGGCTCTTAAAAACTATTTCTATATAATAATAATAATAATAGGAATATTATTGCTAATAATTTCAAGTATAGATATTGAATTTAATATTGTCAAGGTTCTTCATTATTCTTTTGAAATTTTAATACAGTTTCTATTCCAATTCTTGTTTAGATTTTCTACATTTCTGATATAGTGTTTTCTTCTTTTTTATTTGTTTATATATTACACGTGCTAATAAAAAACTAGACAAATGTAATGAAACAATATTTAAAAATTGTAATATTGTCTTCAGCAACCTTTTGTTGTTTTTTTTAATTAAACAAAAAAAAACGGATGTCAAGTCGAAATGTTAGGAGCATTGTTATAAATAAGAGCTCAGAACAATTACCAATATCTACTAGTTTATAAAAATGTGAAGCTCCATAGTTATCATAAGGGAATTCTACAAATTTCTACAAAAAAATTGTTAGCTTACATGTGAATATCTGGACCTAACCCTGGATGCCGCATAGCATATGGAGGAACTTCCCTGTAAGAGTTTTATAAGGAATGCCGGCTTTTGGGCGTTACCGTTATCCTACACTCCTAGTTCAGGTTCCCACCGTTCAAGGAACCAAAGGGTAATAATCGTAGTAACATTGCCTGCACCCGGGGCTGACCTGTCAGCAGAGTGTAAGCAGCTCTTTTGTGAGCACAAACTCAATTCCCTTTCCTAATGATTCTCCCCTGACTCGGATAGTCGGTCATCGTCAGAGGTGATTGAACTAATCTTTGAGTATGCAGGCTCGCCTCAATTCGTTTAAACATTGCAAAATTGTCCTTTACATTTTTCGTGGTCTAGAGAATATTTTAGAATCTTTTTCTAGTTGGTTCTACTTTGAGCCAATAAAGCCGTTTCTAATGAGAAACTTAAATATGACAATTTTTTTAACAAAATAAAATCGAAATTTTACCCAAATTTCGCAAAGATCTAAAACGGTTTCGGTTCTCCTTTGAATTATTAGTGCATTTTTTTAAATTATAAATCCAAATTTTATTATAACTAAACAATCTAGTTATTTTAACAATAAAAAATTGATGCTGATGTCGTATTTTCTAAACAGAATTTTAACTTTACGAGTTGGCTGCTATAGTTGACCAGAAAAATTCTGTATCCCGGTTTCCCTTCTTTATCAATTTTTAATTCCCGGTTTCGGATGATGAGATTGTCAATTTTTCAATCCGTCAATCAAATTTATAGTTATTTATTATCAAAATCTAAGAATATGAATAGTTTGATTTTATCATTTTTGAATTATTTTCAATGGTCTTAATGAGAACATGAATAAATATTCAATTTATTTTAAAAATTTCTCTGTTTTTCATTATATTTCTTCAAAATTTCTAGATCAAGTCAGATTTATTACTTTTATTTTTTATAAAAATAAAATTTGAATTGTCAATTTCTCAGATTTGCTTTTGTGCGACACATTTTTATACGAATCATTTATATTGTATTCCATCAACCATTTTTCGGGTATTTTGGGTCAACTTCAAAATATGTACTAGAATTGTAAAGCTATTAAAGAAAACATTTTTAAATAGCATACACTCAGAAGCAACCAGTGCACGTGAAATTAGGAAATTGACAATTTTACAATGGATAAAAGCATTTTATTAAATTTTAGGTGTAATTTAAAACCTAATTTTAAGTCAACTTTACAGTCTTTCTATAAAATATAATCGGAACTTTCGATTTTATATTATTATGTTTGTTTTTGCTAATTCATTTGGCCTGCCAGTGTACATTAATTTAATTGAACAAAATTTTTAAAATTACAGTTGTTACGGAGTTGACGACAGTGATGAATAATAGATTTATTGTACAGGTACCAGAAATAAGGAATAAATTGTTGGGCTACATATTTATAGTAAAACATCTGGGTCATGCGTGACGTGGCATACGTAACTATTATTAAAAAGTTAAGAGGCCACTCGTAGAAAGGTGACCTATTATGTGACATTAACAATTTTGACACAACAACACTATATTGTTTAAATGACTCGAATACCCAGAAACATAAATAACATTGTTATAAATGAAACTATTAAATTGATCCAAAATATTAAAATTATTGTCCGAGATCGGTGCCTAGTGAAAGAGGAAAAAATTTTCTTCACGTGTCTGGTACATTTTTTAATTAAAAAAAATATTTTAACATAAATATTGTCTTATTCAGAGATCGGTGCCTAATGGAAGAAGAAAAAAATTAGGATGGAATGAGGTTCTCGTCTGGATGGCCACTCTTTTTTACGAAATTATGGGCAGCACACATTGAAGAGAAATTGACGAAAAAGTCGTTTGTGGCTGCGTGACCGCCCATCATTTTTTTCTTCTTTTTTTACTCTTCCATTAGGCACCGACCTCTGAATATCATTCGTTTACCTAAAAATCTCTGAAAAGTGCAAGAAATAAAATATAAAAATGTGGGAACTAATTGTTACTTAAAAACAATATCAATCACCCGGATTAACTGGCAACCCAATGCAATTCCACAAAACCGCGCCGCATTACAAAAGACCTCGCACCAATTGCGAGAACAGAGCCTTTAAATTTAAGGATTTTTTAATGTTTTAAGGGAACGTGTATGTTTAAAAAATAGAGAGTATAAAAAAATAACGATCAAATTAAATATTAGCAAAATAAGTCTTTTGCAATGCGGCGCGGTTTCGTGGTATTGGAGTGCCAATGAATAATAATAATAAATTTGCATCTTCATATCATATATCTTCACTTGATTATTAAATTTACACGTAATTTATAAAAGTTTAGTTTTAGATAAATATTATCAAAATGTCAATTCCAATTTTATTTTCATAAAAAGTAAAAGTAATAAATCTGATTTGATCTAGAAGAAATATAATGAAAAACAGAGAAATTCTTAACATAAATTGAATATTTGTTTCATGATCTCTTTGAGACCATTGAAAATAATTCAAAAATTCTTGATAATTGAATTATCAATTTCTAATATTTTACAGATAAATAAAAAATGTAATCTTATTTCTCATATTTTCGTTGTGCTGGTTGATCTTACTAGTTAATTAAAATTTGTTTTAAAAAGCAAATTTCGCGCTCCTTCGTTCTGCTTCACTGAATCTCCTTATTGACGTTGTCTCTAATATTTGGTTTCGTCCCTTTGAGAAAAAACATGTTTTTCAATCGGCTATCAAAAAATCACAAATGTTTGTAACTTTCAAGAGAACGTAGTGTTTCCATGTAAAACCATCAATAAAACGATTATAATCACTGAAACTGAAACAAAATGCAAATCGGCTATTTAATCCACAAACTAGTTTTTAAATAATATTCACTTGGTAAAATATAAACATTAGTTTTAAAATCATTTTCTATTGATATCAGTTTTTAGAAGCAATAATAATCATAATGTCGAAATAGCGTATATTTAATGTTTCCTGGCAGCCGTCTTTAGTTTTTATTCATCTCATCTACATTCATTTTTATTGTTATTGTTGTTTCTGGTCGCCACTCTATCGTATTTCCGTTTTGGTTACATTAATTCACACTATTATTGTAAATAATACCCCGCTTATTGGCATTATATATTATTTCACTTAAATAAGTTTCTATCAAGGAGAATTATAAATGTCAAAATCGATCCAAATCATTGGACGCGATAATTATCGTTTTGACGTGTCCTTAAAATCGTTTCACTGTTTTTCTTGTTCTCATCAAAACGAGACCGTGCGCGATTTCATCGATTTTTTGGATCCAATTTGACGTTATCTACGAATACAAAGGTCACCCACATTGTTGTTATTATTATTATAATACTTACAATTAGCGTAAATTCTATTTGCATTTCATGCATTGGCCTTAAATGGAACTCAAAAAATCAAATGAATCGAATCAATATTTGCTCTAATAATCGACTCCTGTTTCTGTTCTGATTGTTGTCATTGATCGTATATTTTGTTTCTTGATCTTGAGCAAGAATAATTTTTAATTGATATTTTAAATCGCAGAATTTATGGAAATTCTGAATTGAAGAATTCTGTTAAATTGCAATGTCATTTTACAAGATAAATAAATAAAATTCAACTGGTCTTGTTTCGAATTTAATTTGATTCATTGAACTCTCCCTAATTAATCGCGTTTCCTCTCTTGATGGGCGAAAACAATGGGAACACGACCTTCAACCATTCAGACTGTTTTCACGTTACAAACTAACCTTTTTCCAGCGAAGATGTTTATCAAATGCTCTTGATGAATTCTTGCCGCTGATTCATCATCATTTTGCTGTTTCTGTTGTTTTTTTTGTTATTATGCATTAGGCAAGAAGCTCTCTCTCTCCGTCAAAATGATTTTAATTATACCAATCAACCTCTCCCAATTTTTTGTATGGTATAGAGGCAAGCATGTTTATATTGTTTTTTGCATTTCTATGTTGTTGTATTCCTTCAGCTTTTGCATCGATTGATTCGTTAAATAACAAGATAATTATATCAATTTGCAGGGGGGCTACAATATGATTGGGGTTTTACTCCCATATGTGAGAAAATTCCAGTAAGTTGGCTCGAACATGCTCTTGATCATTTCAATTGTAGACGATCGGCTGAATCGAATGATCTGATTGATCGTCTTTCGTATCAATACACTTCAACAATTCTTGGAATCTCCGCCATCATGATGGCCGCTTCACAATACATTGGACGCCCGATTCAAGTAAACTACATTCTTTATATTTCTATGTAATATATGAATGTGTACTTTATAGTGTTGGGTGCCAGCGCAATTCACGAGGATGTGGGAGAAGTATGCTGAGACGTACTGTTTCATAAAAGGCACTTACTTTTTGCCAAATGATACTCTTGCTGAGAATTACTTTTATGACAAGGAAGAATACGTAAGCGCGTTTTTCTGATTTTATTGAAATTGAATCGAATTTTGGGATTTTATAAAATCTAGGAAAAGCGGAACTTCCTCCCGACGTAAAATAAAATGAATTTCCGCAAAAATGACGGTATATTACACAAGCTAATTTAAAACTTCAATGCATTAATTAAATAGGATATGAGAATTTGGTTCACGAAATATCTATTCGATTCCTTTGAGATCTTTTCTTCTGTGAATTTCCGCTTTTCCAAGGTTTAATAAAATCCGAATTTTGACAAATATAATTAAATCTTGTAAATATTCTAGATCCCTGATGTTTTATTTTCTTCTTTTAATGTTCGAAAAGTTCCTTCTCTCTCAAATAGATCTCCCCATTTAACTCTCTAGTAATTTCACAATCCGCATTTGAAAATCGAATATAGAATCCATAATTAACTTTTGGGACCAAAAACGGTTTGAAGCTAAAAATAGCCCATTATTTTGGAAAGTACAAAACAGAAAAACGTTATTTAATTTTGCAAAACCGGGCTTAACAGCGCGCATCTTAGTTATGCACCCCAACCATTTAAGCCGCCCATATAAATTAAAGCGGTAAAACTTTTGCGGTAAAATTTTTTAATTTTCTTAACGTCCACGTGCAAATTAAAAACTAATTTTTATGTAAATTTTACATTCTTCTCTTAAAATATAAGTGGACATTTAAATTTCGAAATGCTAAATTTAAGATACTTTGATGAGCTTCTATTGTTACCTATTCATTAGGCGTGCACCTGATCAATCAAATTTTACTGATAAATCATATTTGGAAAAGTAGGGAAACGACCGAATTTTTCATTGAACAGCATAATCCAATTAAAATTCTTTTTGAATACATATTTTCATCCACTCAAAAGAAAACTAATTTTTTGAAATTTAAGTACGTTTTAGTCATTTTGGCGTTGAATTATTAGGATAGTTTTACGTGTACTGGTATGGTATCAAAATGAGTTTAGTAAAAGTGCTCAAATCTAACTTGTTTGAAATATATTCATATTTTTAATGAGTTTATGACACGTCTAGTTAATTGGTCATAAACAATTGTTTATTAAAAATGCGGAACAATATTCAGACTTTCTCAAAATTTTTCATTTTACGTGAACGCGTTATGGAATATCTTAATTTAAATAATTCAAATGACATCAAATTTAAGATGTAATTTTACGTGATGCTACACAGTCATTTTACCATAACGAGAGTGACGTGCATATTTTAAAAGCTATTCTATTTTAAATTTACCGTAAACTTACAAATCAATATTGTTAAATTAAAAATGAGACAAATAAGAACACATTAAAATAAAAAAGCCATTACAAGAGAAATGGGCTAATATAAACAAATTCATAACAAGGTGTTTTGGCGTTATAGAAATAACAGAGTGTCAAATGGAAATTAGATAAAGGCGCCAAATTTGAAGGACCATTTTCTCATAATTAAATTATTATTTTAAGTGGTCACGTATTAATTAAAGCGTATTTAACATTGTAAGCTGTACAGGTTTAATTATCGAAAAAACATTCCTGGTTATCCTTTTTGAGATCTCATTTGACGTGAAACTGTACACCACTTACATTGAATATCCATTTTTACCGTAAAATGTAACATGCTTGTATTAATCTAAGATTATCGATGAGCGCATAAAAGCTGTAAAATACGTGAAAAGTCCTAATTTTATTATTTTTGCGGTTAATATTGGCCTCGTTTAATTACGTAACTGTTGTAAGAACGAACAAATTGAAGGTTCGCACTTTAATATAAGTTGCTAGTTTTTTAATAGCAATATAGTAGATATTTAATTGTGATTATTCGTAAGAAAAAACATTCTTAAGTTTTAAGCTTTTAGATATTTAAGTAAACCAAATTGACTAAACTTCCACGAAACCGTGCCGTATTGCAAAAGACTTCGCAACAATTGAACGAACACTTACTTTTAATTGATTAGTATTTTATAAACGAATCGTTAGTTTAATTATTATATGTTTTTTCAAAAGTTATAGTAAATATTATTTTTTTGTTTATAATCTGCATTTTTAAACGTATTCGTTCCCTTCAAATATTAAAAAACCTTAAATTAAAAAGTTAGTGCAATTCGTGCGAGTTTCTTTGCAATGTGGCGCGGTTTTGTGTCATTGAAGTGCGAATGCAATTATAAAAATAGGAGATTCAGCAAAGATATTAATATTCTCGGATAGTTTAGAGTAAAAATGATAAAGTTACGCTGAAAATTAACACCAAATTTAGACGTGGAAAATAATAAGACACGGGTAAATATTGTAAAATGTTCATTTTCATTTGACGTGGTTAAGAATTAATAAAAAAATATTTAATGCAAAATTTAATAGACTAATATTGTTAAATTATCTAAAAATGTTAATATTGTACTATAAAATTCTATTAGAGCACCTCAAATTAGCTTGAATTTCAGATTTGCGTTAATAAAATATTCTAGTTGAAATTTTTTTTAATAAATAATATTGTTATTACAACTTAAATAAAAATTATATACTTTTCAATAGAACATTGCCAGTTTTCATCTTTCAATATCAAATTCTACCTTATAAAAACCAAAGATATCATAAGAATTAAAATATTAAAGAGAGTTGGTTATTACCAATGGATCCCAATTGTGATGTTCTTCCAAGCATTCCTCTTCTACCTTCCCTCAATCATCTGGAGGATGTTCAACGAAAGCTGTGGTTGGTTTCCATGAAACAATTGCAATACTTTGAAAAACTCTTTGAAGAACTTAAAATCAAGGAAATTGCCGCAGCATCAGAGGCGTCGAGAAAAAAGAAGTCGACCATTGAAAATGACAAGAGCTCAGCGAAGCGTTTCGGACAGTACTTCTTCAAAAAGCTCGTATTCCGCAACGAATCTGAAGGTAACTTCAATCTCTTCGATTAATTTGAACGAATTCATTGGGTTTAGTGTTCACTAAAACTCCATCAGTCGTGACATCGGGCCGATTCTTGCCACTTCTCTTTATCTTCACCAAGTTCTTATATATGCTCAACATTGTTGCACAATTCTACATTCTTTACACGTTCTTGGAAACGAAGAGCATGTGGTGGGGATATGACACATTTATGGTTGGTTTTGAAATCTAACAGAAAATTGGTTGTATCTTTATAGGATCTTGTGAATGGTCTTGAATGGGAAACAACCGGACTCTTCCCGCGGGTAACCATGTGCGACTTTGCTGTAAGTTATGCTTAATTGATGTTCCGATTGATGTGGATGGATGACAGGTAATGCAATTGGATGCTCTCCATCATCATACGATTCAATGCGTCATTGTGATTAATATGCTGGCGGAGAAGATTTATATTTTCTTCTGGTTCTGGCTTGTGCTAATTGGAGTCGCTACGTTTGTTTCATTGTGCTACTGGACATTCTCCTATTTTGCCAAAATGGGAAGAGGATACATTTTCGGGTAAATTTTTTGCAAATTTTATTTTCGAATAAGAAATTCTAAAACGACTACACTGCACTGCCACGAAGTATGTCGCATATTGCAAAAGACCGCGAAACAATTAGAAAAAAACAAGCACATCACATTTTATTTAAATGCTTTATTTTTAAAGCGTATCTTCATAAAATTTGATTTTTTATTTACTTTGATGTTTTTTGATGTTTAGTTCAAATTCGATGAAGATACGCTTTAATACAAACATTTTCAAATAAATAATTTAAATAAAAAGTGAAGGTCGTGTTTTTCTTTCAATTGGTGCGCGGTCTTTTGCAATCTGCGACATACTGTATTATTTGACAAGCCTGATTTTATATTAATTGCACGAATATTCATAAAAATTGTACACGGAAATTAGTTAAACGTGTTTAAAATAAAAATTCCAAAATAATCTATGAATACTTTAATGGCAATGTAGTATAGTTTTTTTGGTGATGTGGCCGCGAAGGCCTTAAAAAAAACACCTCAAAACTCAAACTTGGGCACTCCACTGCCACAAAAAACTTCGTACCAATTGCGCGAAACAAAACTTTAATTTTTTTTTCAAAATAACATTTTATTTATTAATTATTATTTAACAGAAACATTACTTTTAAGGTTTTATGGTTTTCAAAATAACATAATAGTTTTGTTTATGATCTTTTAATTTTTAAACGTACACATTTCCTTCAAAAATTAACAAAAAATCCATAGAGAATCCTCTGTCAAAAAAAATTTTACAATATTTTAAGTAAAATTATTAGAAAGATTAGAACTGTTTATTACTGTGGGGATAGGACAGGACAGGACAATACAATACAATATAAATATATTAAGAATAGAGAAGAACTGTTATAAATAAAATAAGAATGGTTTAAATACCAAATAATTATGGCAAATGACTGCCCAGGTCATCACGTTTGGGAAGGGAATAAATTACTAATATAAAATATCTATGACACTTTTGAAGATGCAGCGTGTAACAGTGATCAAGTGCTCACCACACCAAATAATAAATTTAAAGTTGTGTTTCACGCAATTGGTGCGAAGTCTTTTGCAATGCGTGGCAGTGGAGTGCTTGGGTAATTAAACTTTATCATAAAAATAAAATAATATAAAATATAATATAAAACAAATGAATTAAACTGAAGGAAACATAGGTGTTGCAATTTCACGCCAACAGGAAATTTCCAATTTTTAAGAGTTTCTTACAGTTTTTACGTCCACTTAACAAGGAAATTTACACGTAAATTTGAAAATATGTTTCTTAAGCTATATAAAAACCAAAATATTTTTTTCAAAAAACTAAATTTGAGCATGTTTGTTGGGCTCGTTTTATTACCATACCAATTGGGCTGCAATTGATTTTATACTACTAAATTAATTGGTCTGCCTATTGTCCGCCTATAGGGGTTTTAAATTTCAAAACATATGATGGCTTATAACAATGCTCATGATAAGATAATTTATTAAGCCAAACAGCAAAGTTGTTTATATTCAAATTTTTATAATCGTATAATTCTAGGACATATGTTCTCAAGATAAATCAAACATAATTCCATTAGCGATAAATATTCACAAAAATTATATTTTTTAAACGTTTATAGTGATATTTAACATTAAAATTGAAAAATTATTTTAAAGTGACTTAAGCATTGCGGTATTAAACAATCTCAGTGATCTTTGGAAATAATTCACGTTGTTAGCATCTCGACAGCGATCCAAATTGAAATAACGATTTTCTGTTTTATATATCTGTAAATGTATACGTGTACTTTGCAAAAAAACATTTAACGTTTTCTTAAAATAGTAATACCTCTGTAACAGATAAACATTCTTCAGGTTTTCTAAGCTCGTTTTATTAACATTCCATTTGAAGTGCGAGATTACAACATTCCGGAAAGATTCTCTTCAAAATGTAAACTCCACACCTAAATTACATCGATATATCTAACTTTCTTAGGAACGTCCTTAAAGACAAAGTATTTTTGTGGCAGTGACTAAAATCTGTTAAATTTTGCTATAATTATTAATTTTTACTGATTGTCAATCAGAACCCGATCCAAATTCATTTTTATTAAAATAAAAATCGAGAAAATACCATTTTAAAGATTCCTCGCTGGAACACCACGCTACGATGATGAACAAGAAAAGAGCAGCAACCTGGCCAACAAGTTTGTCGATCACCTTCTTACATCTGACGGCATCTTCATCTCCCAACTGGTGCAGGTAACTTTAATACCATGATTGAATCGACCTAACCAATAACTCAGCGAAACTCTGGCGACTACTTCACCGTAACGATGCTTGAGGAGATGTTCGAACTATTCAAAGCACGCGAAGATGAAAAGAATCACAAGAAGGACGACGATGCGCCATTACCGGAGCCAAGCCGCGCCGTCAGCGAGCACTTGTCATCTGACGATGATGCCGAGACTCCAGACACCACTGCAACTCTTCCACGATAGGCAATTCATTTGTTTCAGTTATTGATTAATCGAAACAGTTTTCTGGTTCACGTTTACTTAGTATTTCATTTATTAGAAGTACGTTAATATCAGGATTCGTCATTATGTTCCGATTTGCACCAATATTATAATTTTTCTCATAGGTTTTATTGCTCTTTCCCTTGTTCATTTTTCTTTGTTTTTAATAATCTAATAGAATTCGATACTCGTTGACTATATACCAATTATTAATTGTAGCCTATAAAAGTGCCTAAAACGAAGATTATCATGTTTATTTAATTTTATCATAGATATCTATGAAATTATTAAATAAGGTTTTTAATAAAAAATTGTTTGTTAAATTATTTTTTTATTATTTCAATTAAACATAATTTCATGTATAAATTCTTTAAAAATGGAACAATGAGAAAGTTAATTTAGGAAGAAAAGAAAAATCAAACTTTGCGGTATCTGCAGTTATCTGTTTATTTCGTAAAATAAAATTCATCGGATGGTGTTTGCGTATTGTAATACACATGTCGTGTTTGTATCCGTCAAGTTCTGTCACGGTTTCTAGGGCCAATTATTTTCACACAAGCCGTGTAAATTTCTTTCTAATCATTTATAGAATACTCGTGCCCTTCTGAACGGTACAGTTTCCAAGTTTATTAGAGTTCCATAACAGTGGACGTTTAGTTTTTGTAAAATTTAAGGAAGATGAGGATTATATACATCTAGATCTGAGCATTTTGAGCCTGCTTTTTCATAATTAATCCTCTTTACTCATTCGCAGGTAAAAATAATCATTGTAAAATAAATTGATGACGAATTTTGCAATTAAAAACCAAACATTGCGGTTTTCGGTTATTTCGTAAAATAAAATCCATATAAGACGGTGTTTGTGTATATACATGTATTTTGTGCGGATCAGAGATGGGCGGAATTCCGGTTCCCGTATTCCGGCCATTTTTCCATTCCAAATTTTCAAATGTGATTTTTACGAAAATTTCGGCATTCCCAAACTTTAATTTTCATCCTGAATTACGGATTCAGAAATTCAAAAACTCCATCTCTAATTTTTTTTTATCAGGAAAAACAGTACATTCAATTCAAACTTACACGAAGCATCCTCACTCCAAAAAACAACATCAAATTTTAACAAAGATTGATGACATGTTTACGCTATATGACACGATGAGTCTGTTTTCATGCAAAAAGCACCTCGCGTCCTAACAGGAGAACTTTTCGTGCAAAACACAGTCAAGGAAGCACCCCAGCAGAAAGTGCAGAATCTGGGGTACGTAGCCGAGGCTAGAACTTTCAAAGATTCTATTCAGACACCGCATCACTATCACTCGGCCAGAAAACCACACATTTAAATATTCAAATTAGATCAATGAATATTCACATTTTATCATTATTGTTGTCCCAAGATTTTGAACTTACTCATTTTATTTTACGCAATAACCCAAAAAAGCATTTTGATTTCTAATTGCTTCCAGAATATTTCGTCAACTATACACGTGACGTAAAAATATAGGTGAACATCTTGCATTTAAATGTGTAAATGTGAACAGTGAACATCTTGCATTTAAATGAATCGTTCCAATAATTCAGGCATGCGTTTACTAGAGCGCGATTGGTACGGTCCACCCTGTCGTTTTACCAGTATGTGGGGAAAAGTTGTAAAATGTATTTTTTATTTATCAAACATGTAGTTTTGGTTTTCAACGCAGGGTGACATAGATAAATATGCCGCTCGTTCGTTCCATTGCGAAAGAAGCAATTCAACGATGAAAATGAAGATTACAACAGCCGAAAATTACGAAATTGGTTTCGAAATACCACATTGCTGCACGTAAGCAAACAATAAATAATGTAACGCATTACGTCATCGTGATAGAACATCAGCGAGCCTCGATACTCTTTAATTGTCATTAACAACAAAAATAATAATGAACTTCAACAAACAAACAAAACTAGAACAAACTATTTTAATTAAGGCAGTGACTTCGGCAATTGAATTTTCTCCCGAGGAATATTTCAAAACAAATCGTATTAAAAATTCAATCCTAATTTTAAAAACCTCTAATAACCTCTCAGAATTTGAGATCACCGGTACACCGACGTAAGTTATCTTCGCATTATTTATTACATACGTATCGGAAATTGACAACTCAATAATAGTCATTTGTAACGCCGAACATATTTCAATTATTATCACGGAAAATTCGTATATTGCTGGAAATTTATTGAGCAAACAATTTACTAAAAATATAAAGATAGCCGTTTAACAAATGATTTAATTGAGGAAGAACAAATTATTTAATTTAACTATCCGTCAACTATATCTCGATAACAAATACAAACTTTTCAATAAGTACAATATATAATAACAACAGGAATGATATAAAGTTATTAACAACAATTAAATATTCTAAAACAAAAAAAGACCATGTATTTTAGGGGCACCGGGAGAATTAAAGCTCACATCAACAAGCGCATGCATTTTTTTTTTAGCAAAACGGCCCTGAGATCATATTAAATTAAAAAGACTACTTATTAAAATAAAGCAATAATAATTTTGTACAAGTTTCATTTCTCACTACATTCTCACAATTTATAATCAACCTCTTTACTAAAAACATGAAGACGGTCCTCATATAAAATTGGCGTGAACTGAAGCATACCCTTTTCCTTAAGAATTTCATACGCTAGAGCATGGTTAGCATTATTCGAGATTTGATAATTGGGATCATGTGGATAAAGCTCGGGTGGTAGTAACAATTCCGGCGATAAATCCTTCATTTCCAGTTCGATTGGCGTTTCAAGTTTCGCAAGTCCTCTATTTATCACTCTTAAACGTTTTTCAGCGACAACGCGCTCAAGACCGTTTAACTGATAGCTTAAGAAACGCGCCCGCATATAGTCATGATGGACTTTCACTTCTTCTTGACATGTTGAACGTAGCTCGGCAATGCGCTTTTGAAGATATCTAATGTTATCTCGAAGTCGTGCCAATCTGTCGTGACAAGTACAGCCTCCTTTTAGCTAAAATAACAAATCAAATCAAATATGAATTGTAAAAGATCCTACCATTTCTCTTCTCTTTATTTCATATTCTAATTGCTTAGTCTGACAATCCAATGTGAACTTTTGCAGACGAAAGATATTCGCCCTTCGACATGGATACTTTCTAGCGTAACTAAAGTCAACCAACATCAAATCTCTTGCCGTTGGGCGTTTATGCGGTCTTTTCGAAAGCAAGCCATTCAAAATTTGTACAGCTACAATTAAAATTACTCTATGTGAAACCATTTCCACACCCACTAATTTTTGCCAAGTTTTCAGTTGGAGTATACAGCGGTTGTGTCGTGATTCTAGTAAATAGGACAGCCGGCGTCTCGCCATAAAATGGATACTTTCCATATAATAAAGTGAACAATATTACTCCTACGCTCCACATTTCAACTGCTTTGCCATGAACTTTCTGGTTGTGATTATTCATAATAAGAACCTGAAAAAAGGTTACGTATTCCAAAATAGGTTTCACAATACCTCGGGTGACAAGAACTCAGGATGAGTTACTTTTTTATATGATATTAAATCATCATCGGGGTTTTCAAGAACAATCGATTCAATAACTGACCCAACGCGCAGTTTGCTAATATCACCATTCGGTAATAAAAAGTTGTTCGTTACAACTTCGCCAAGCAAAATCCCACACGCATGGCACATGTTTAAGATTTGCAATATCTAAACATTGCGAAATAATGTGTGTTTCGATTTGAAATCCAAACCTGCTTAAAAATATAGAGTGCATCGTATTCCGTAATACTATGGCCCATTTTAAAAGCATACGAATGAGCATTTTCATATTCAGACGGAAAGAAATAAAGATAATGTGAATCGCTGATTTTGATAATATCGGTAAGTGGCGACAAAATTTTCGATCTACAAAGTACCAACAAAATAAATGGTCAATATCCGTAAAACATACGTTAGCTCTTCTCCATCGGAGTCCAAGTAAAAATTCCGGTACTGATTCAACCTTCTTTTCAGCTGCATTACCCTGATAACCGCTTCGTAATTGACCACTCGCGCAATGTAAGTTTGGCCGGTTTCCAAATTAGAAGCCTTCGCAATTGGTCCGGTTCCAAGTATTTTGAACTTGTTCGCGATTATCATATTATCATGCTTGAAAGACACAAATTACATATTTTCCCAAATAAAACTACAAACCATTATAATAATATTATCCTTAAATGAAAGACCTCTATAAAGAAAATAGCCTTTGGTGATACATATTTCAATAATGTCCGTTCTGGTAGCAGCTCGATTCGTATTAGATGACGAATAACTTCTATACCGCTTCATATAACGCTTCATATCACGCTTCAGCACGGGTTTTCCTTTCATAATGCTCTGTACGGCGACTTTAACATTCCTGTATTTTCTAGAGAATATTGTTGGCATCTCGTTGTAATCTTCATCGTCATCCGAGTGAGCGGGTTCACTTGTTCCCACGATTTGGCATTCATCTTGTTCTGCGGGTAGGATTGGGAGTGAAGTACCGAATGATAGTTTCTTCCTCTTTTCATTGTTATAGTTTTTCTCGATAATCTGAATATTAATAATATAATCATTTGCATTTCGTATATCAAAAATTGGGACTATCTCTCGTAAACATTAAGCACTCTTTTATTTATATAATGACTTGTCACAATTTCGTAATGTCTATGGTCAGTTATGAGGACACTCTTAAAGGTATAGGAAAAAATTTCAAGAGAAAGGCCATGGAGGAGTGCAATATACTATTTTCAATTTGTAATTTTTCGTTTTTCGCACATAAACGTATGAAATAAAAACAATTTCACGTATTCTTCTATCACCAATTGTGAGCGGAGAGCAGAGATTGGTGTAGTGGAAATTTAAAAAGAAACACTATAAATATTTTTATGGAATATAGAAATCGGAATTAAATGGCGAAAAATGAACCCAAAATATGTATTCTTAAACTATAATAAATTGACAATTCAAATTTTAATTTCATAATTATCATTTTTCAATTTCTTATTTTTTGATAATAACTCGATTTACAGACTAAAGGGGCCGAATTCCGTAACATTTTACTTACCTACTTGATTAAGTTTCTTGATTATATTTTAAAAAAATTATTAGCTTTCTTAGCTCATTAAGCCTAAATTTACGCTTAATAACTTGATAAAATTCCGATTGTACTATATTTGAAAGCAATTAAACTTTCAGTACAATAATATTCTGAACCTAAATGAGCAAAAACATTTTTCCTCCTACAAATCTCAGCTTACACTGGATTAGTTCATCAGATTATCAATTGGCGTATTTATGAAGTAACATATAATGCAAATGAAATTGTACTAATGACATATGAGTATATTAATAAGAAATCTCAGCGGCATAGTGGAAAGACAAACTAAAACACACATACCTTATCATCGATGATCCGTTTTTTGGAATTAGTTGAATTATCAAGACAATTCATCGCTGAACATGCAAATTGTTAAAATATATTCCGATTGAGAACTGTTTTAACTTTTAAATGTATCCCGCAGATTTTAACAGATATTTTTCACAAATTTCTGTTAAAATCTGTATCAAATATAGTAAAAATAGAAATTATAATGGTACGATAATGGAGTTTATAACCGGAGAACGAATACAGAAGTGACGTTTGTAGTCAACGGTTAAATATTAACCATTATCATTACGAAACAATATTGCGAAATGAGATATTTCTAACAAGTGACTAGAACAGAATCGACGAGAGAAAGAGAGTCCACGTTGTCCGTCCGTTTATATAACAGACATGCATAGTCACAGGCGTATTTCGCAATAAATTGTTATCTATACGTTATTCACCTTAACTGCGAAAAAAGTCTCAATAATTGAAAGTGGACCTTAATATAATTAAAAATAAGTTGACCGAATTTTTTACGAATGGTTTTCCCCGTCACTTCTGTACTTCCGCAAACAAAGACTTAAATAATTATCTTCTTGCACAATTTTAATATTCGATAACGCACCGATTTCGTATATCAATTATTATCAAAATATAAAAAATTGAAAATTCAATTTCAACATTTTTAAAATGATTTTCAATGGTCTCAAAGAGATCATGAAAGAAATATGCAATTTATGTTAATAATTTTCTTATATTTCTTATATATCAATTTCTTATATTTTGATAATATGTCTCATTAATAGTTACTGGATTATTAATATTTTAATCAATAATTCTTTTTTTTAAACAATAGACATCGCAAAAAAGGAGTGACGTACTACTGCTATAGATGCGTCGCGGCAGCCAACGCGACGCATTCGAAGGCCCAGTTCGATATATTGCGAATCTAACTAGCCACCGTGTTCTGTTACTAGTGCCTCAGCATGACACTTTATAGAGTATTTGTCATTATAATGATGATAGTAGCATATTCATTTTATCATTAAAATCTCATTCAATATTGTTTTTTGAATAATTCAGTTTTTCCAGATAAAAACATGTCAGGTGGATCGTATAATTACTCGTATATCTTCAAATATATCATAATTGGTGACATGGGTGTTGGTAAATCATGCCTTCTTCATCAGTTTACTGAAAGGAAATGTGGGTTTATGAAAATTAACTCCATTTATTGATTAATATTTAGTCATGGCTGATTGTCCACATACCATAGGTGTTGAATTTGGAACGAAAATAATTGAAGTTAGCGATGAAAAAATAAAACTTCAAATTTGGGATACTGCTGGTCAAGAAAGGTACAGTTAGTGGTATTTCTATGGGAGATTAATGTAGTTTTATGTAGGTTTCGAGCTGTGACGCGGTCTTACTACCGCAATGCTGCTGGCGCTTTAATGGTCTATGATATGACAAGAAGGTCCACCTATAATCATTTGTCGAGTTGGCTAGCCGACGCACGAAACCTGACGAACCCGAACACTGTTTGATTTTTATACTTTTTCTTTGAAGATTTGTTGCTCGGATGATGTTTTAAGTTAAAATACATAGCGACGTCATTTAATATATGAGTAACGGAAAGTGAACAGAGTTGATCTAACCTGACCTTCTGCTTCACCTATATAGGAAATTTTTTATATTGTTTTTGCCTTGTTGTGGACGAAAATTCTTGGAACTAAATGTAAATTTGTGATTTCTAATGAGCAATATTAAAAATTTTAGAACTAAAACTTTTATTAAGGACTTTATATGAGAATATATACATATATTTTACAAGCTATTCCATTTCAATATTTAGCAAAAATCGGAAAATATTAAAAACGGAAGATTTGACGCCATTATGAAGCCATTAATGCTGATCTCGCCTGGCCACAGTTAAGTTTTTAATTTTTTTGTTCCATATAAATTTTAAATGTTATCTTATAAAAAATTTAAATACTCATAAAAATTAATAATTACAATTGATGAGGTAAAAGACAAAAAATCCCTAATTAAGGCAGACCGAGACAGCATTTTTGGCATAAATGTTTCTTTTCTATATAATTCTAGTAAGAAAATTAAAATCTGAAATTTTCTAATTTCTAGAACGTGAATTTTTTAAAGTTTCTCCGTTACAAAAAAATATTGTTCATCAATTTTCTTGACGTTAGCCTAAAAATGAACACGACCTTTAAGACTACATTTCATATTTAGGATGATACTATATAATCTTTCATTTTTAATAAAAATGTACAATTTTTACCTTGCTCGCATATTTTCCATTTAACAATCTAGTTCAAGTAAAAAAGGTACAAGTCATGTTAATATCACTAATTTAATAAGCTTTAAAAGATCTTCCGTAATAGCCATTCCATAGTAACTCTTGACAGTAACAGTAACAAATCATTCCATAGTAACATAGTGACTCTTATTATTAAAGGTTTGTTTTGCTGCTGGTCATTCATCAAGAATTTATCAACATATAGGGTTTTTCTTTTTTCATTCGGGATTTTGCCGAACTCGGACATTATTTAAAAAATAACTTAAGTAACTGCAAAAATTAGTTTATAAGAAATGACACAAAAATAATTTTGGAATAAATCTTTTCAATTATTTGTAAATATTATCTAGTTTTGTCAGTTTTTTTTATTTAAATTCTTTTAATCTTATGGACTTTACTTATTCTCTTCTAAATTGATTATAAACCATCATTATTTATTCAAATGAGCAACTCATCTGGAAATGAGAAAAACCGAAAGAGGAACTGATATGAAATAACCAGTTTAGACAATATTCCTGATTGGAAACAAAAGCGACTTGGAAGACCAGAGAGACGTTCCTTACGAGGAAGCGAAAGCGTTCGCCGAGGAAAACGGATTAACATTCCTGGAATGCAGCGCTAAAACGTATATTTATTTAATTGATCATCATTATTTATTATCTATCTAGTGGCACGAATGTGGAAGATGCGTTTTTGGAGACCGCCAAGCAAATTTATAGGAATATCCAAGATGGAAGGTTCGAGAATGTTAAATTTTAATTTCATAATATTTGAATTATGTTTTAGTCTCGACTTGAATGCTGCTGAAACCGGTGTCCAGCCGAAACAATCACTTCCGCGACAATCTGGAAGCGCGCCAGCCGAGAAGAGCGACTGTAAATGCTAAGCCGGTTGCTTTTTATTCTTTCTGAAAACCTATCCGATGTTTCTTATCATTCATCATCATCGTCATTCTCATTACTATCCAGTTCTATACTGCTCACTTATATCGAAAATTCAAAAATCCACATTTTTACACTTTAAATATTTAAATTGCGCGTATTTTTAAATACTGTTTCATTATTTTTTTTAAATAGTTATCACCATTCTCACTTTATTTTGTTTATTTTGTGTTTGTATGTGTGTTTTACTAGTTCTTAGTAGCCATTTATAATTGTATACTGTTTCAGAAAGTTTGTAAATTAATGTATATAATCAGAGATTATTAAGACAATTCATTTGGGGGGAATCGGGATAAGATTGACAACAAAAATAAAAACATTAATTTTACTTAATTTCTTGACTATCCTAGGTGATACTGAAAATTAATCGATCAGCCAGCTTTTCTCGCATAATATTGGGTGCCACCCTTAAATACTACTATAGAAATACCTAATAATCAAACTTAATTTATTTATACTTATTGCTCTCTTCGAGTGGCATTGTTCAATGTGAAATAATTTTTTTTGTATTTTTCTAATTTCTTAGATAAAACGTTTTTAATAAAACAAGTAACGATTTATGCAGAAAATAAACTAAATGTTTTTAAAAAACAAGCATTGTGATATGATCATCACTTAACAAGTGATTGGAATGCGCAAAATACAAAAAAAAAACAACAAATAACAACAAACAGAATCAATGGAATACATAATTAATTAGTTAGAGTGTTAATTAGTTCTTAAAGCAAGACAACAATCCCGACGAGTCGATGTATATTTATGCGGTAATGATAGACTTGACGACCATTGTAAAGATGAGGCCAAGAACGATACCAAGAATCAAGAAGAATCCAGCCATCATTCCAGCGGTTTGAGCGCGAGACGGATCGACACTTCTAAACATCATCTAATTATTCACCAATAAAGAATCCAATCGTACCTCGGCGTGTACATCATCGCCAATCCGCTAAAGTAGCCACTGCTCAAGCTCATCGTAGTTCCAACGATCACAAACAGCCACGTCGACGGGAACCAGACAGGGAACGTGCGAATTTCCGGCAAATAGTTGCACATGGCAAAGAATGGAATGTAGAGCAATCGCAGGTAAACCGGGATCCACAGGCGTTCTGGTTGTGGCTGCAAAACGCGTATTTGATTATAGTCTCTGTTTCTGTGCTCATTCTTACATATTGAACTTTTCCAGCCAACAATGAGCCGATGAATGCGAACACGTTGAATGATAGGAAAGTGGCGACATCCATAAAGTATTCCTCTGAAATTTAATAAGTGATTGTGTGGATTGAAAATATATCATCTAGGACGGCTAAACTCCTTACTGACTACTTTTAATGCTTCAAATTGTTAAAAAAATAATTCGGGTTAATGATTTTTCAGTGGAGCAAAAATCAATTATCTAACCTATTATATAACTCCCTTACAAGGTATCTCAATAATGAAAACAATTATTAACCGATACACAGGATGAGCTCTTTTAAGACATTAGGATTTGATATTCTGTTATCCCTATGCACGCCAACTGGTATGGTTATAAAATGAGCTGTGTAAATGTTCTCAAAAACTTTTCCGCAAAATGCTAATATTTTTAGGTAGTTTAAGAATTTGGCTAAATTGTTGACAACAGTGTTTTCTATAAAGACCGTAAAAAAATTAACGCACTCTTAAAAACGGAAAATGCCCTATGATTGTTAAATGTTCCATTAAAACTACATAAAAGTTTACTCTGAAATATAAATGAATCATTAAAAATGTACATTTGCGTGTGGCATGAGTTAAACTTTACGTGAATGATGTAATTCTCTGATATCAACTAGAAAGACCAGCCGGTATATATTTGAACCATATATTTAATTTAAAAAGTTTAAGCAAAACCGAATAAGATGTTACGTTAGATCAATGTATGGGAATTTTTTCAAAATTAACTTTATCAATAGGGTTACTGATCTTAATATTCCGATATATATACTGAGATTGTTTAAGAAAAATCTTTAGATTAGACGTCATTTGCGTGTACACAAATTATTGGACATCCGAGACTATAAAGTCACCGTGATCTAATAAACTTTGTATGACGAGCTTAAATAGATTATGAAATATTCATATTCAGTAATTTATTTCTGCAGAAATATTTAAAAACCTTATTTCGCCCTAGTTTATGAGTCATATAAAATTTCTTACATTCATAGAAGAAGATTTTCGATGTAATCTAAGAAAACATTCTTCTTTTCTTCTCCAAACTACGAAACAAATCAATCTAAAACCTAAATACTAATATTATTTATATTATTCGAATAATATAAAACTATCTCTCACTAATTAATCCCATTAAATAGTTAATATTTAACATTTCAAAGCTACACTAAGAACAAGCAATCTGCTGGAGAACCATCGCCATATTTAAACCAGATGTATAGTGCAAAATGTAATTTTTCAAAAAATATCCCAAATAAAAACAAAAAACATTATAAAACAACTGTAGACAACTTTCTGTTTCATATTAATAAGAGGAATAAATCATAACGAAATTGATGGGTCATCCAACTAATAAAACTCTGGAAAAATCTAAAACTTCAATTTCCATTTTAGTAAATTTATGTCGACGCAAATTTAGAGAACATTCTACAAATTGAAAACTATATTGCGATACAATTCGAATTAAGTTTATTATTCTCTATAACTCATTGAATATAACGTTAAGCTTAAGGTAATATCCAAACAGCAACTACGCTTCGCAATTACATTTCAAGCTTAAACTATGTATTTTTATAAAATTATTCTCTATTTAGAGATACAATTTCACTGAAACAAATATTAATAACTAATCTAAAACTCCATCATTTTTAAAAGTTTCCCTACTCTCCTGGTTTTAGTGGCTGCAAAACCCCTGATAAAGCAAAACCAACGTACGTGGAATGATGAACGAGTACGGTTCTCCCTTCTTCTCATCCTTCACATACATCATGATGCCAGGGAAAATCGACAAAGTGACAAAGAACGTCAAGAAAACGTTAACAAGCTGCGGGAAAGCCTCTCTAAACGTTTCCACGTAATTCGACATTCCCTTCGATTCACTCGATGAGGCGTTCTTGCTTCTTTGCTTCACCGCTTTCTCCGTATGGTAGCGATAGAAGGGATTCTTCTTCAGCAAGAAGAACGATCCGAAGCACAATCCAATTGTGATAAGCGAAATCGAGAAATAGGCGAATGCGCGATCAAGTACGTTCTTCGTGAATGCCTTCGTCGCCATGCTCAACAATGTGACAAACGTTCCGCACAGGTTATTTCCAATGATCACCGCATTCGTATATTTGAATGGAAAGTCCGAGGCGAGTCCGAAGATCGAGTTCTGGTAGACACCGTTGGCTCCATTAAGAATGATGATCGTGAAGATTGTCAATGCAAAGAATCCCGACAGCCATGATGATGTGTCCACGTAGATGAACGACATGGTAGAAATAACAGCAATCGCGACGATGGTCAATGAAACGGTGATTCTTTTAACGAGTCCACCTCTGGAATGAATACGTTTCAAATGTGTTGTATTTTCTTGTCAACTTACTGAACTACAACAAATATATTGATCAAGTTGAGCAACAAATTTGGAATTTGAGCCGAAATTGTTTGATAACTTTGAAAGTTTGATGAGAAAGTGGATGGCGTTCCAGATACGACTCCTGTTTCAGTGTTGATGGAAGCATTATTCAACATTTTGTAGCTTTCATAGTACTGCAAATTAAAACGTAAACCACTCTAAAGTGTTCAACAAACGTCGTAAGAGATGTTGATCAGCATGTTCCATGGCATCAAAGTTCCAATACCATGCAGCAATATGATAAAAAACACAAGGTTGTTCTTATCCTCTGGCTCTTCCTCGACCACCTCTTCCGGCTTCGCCTTCTCCGTGTCCCGCAGAGGCTCCAATTCGACAGGATTCGTTGTCATGCTAAACAATTAATATTATTCTAATAGTGTGAATAAAAATCTAACAATCAACACGAATCAAAGGATGATAAATGAGAAAATACACAAATCGGTTCGCAAGTTTACGAGCAACTCGCTTCAATGAGAACAAAGGCCAGACAACAACAGCTGTAGGCTCGCTGAACACACATGTACTCGCTTTAAAAGCTTCTCTACTAATGTTTCAATGACACAAAATAATTTACAACACTCGGTATGAATAAAATTGCCCTTTAAGTAAAGTAGCCATCGATACCAAATGCTTATCAACAATTTAAATAAGCGCTAACTTTATAACCAAACAGAAAAAGAATGCGGCGAGCACATGGATAAATGGAGCATTAGAGCATAGTAGGAGAAAGAGAATAAAAGACGATTTGAATGAACAAAAAAAGTGCTGCAAAAGTGCAACTCAATGCATCTATCTTTATCATTGACGACTTTATCAATCTATGAACAAGAATAAGGTTGTACCAAAACGATTGATCATCGACAGATATATTCTGTCACGATTGATTGATAGAAGATAGCGGATTAACTCCACGCGAAACAAAAGTAGCTCATTACCACTAATGATACAAAAGTTATCAAAATGCTTATCGCTGAGGCGGTCACATCAGCACGTCAATCTAGTAGAAGAAAATATCAGAAGAAAGATAAAATATAAAGTTTGTTGGCAAAAAACCACCACGAACCGGTAGTTTTTCGAGGAGCCACCGGAGAATGCTATCAATCTTGATTCGACCACAATAATATTATTTCTATTTACACTGATGTCGAGTCCTTGACTCGGTTTGAAATTTCAAAGACAAAATTATTTTCGCGGCTGCACATTTTTTGAAACAAAATATTGAGAAATGACAACAAAAACAGTTTCAAAATGAGCAACTATGGCTCTTTTAAATTGTACAAATGATTGTAGGCGTGGCGTTTATCGTCCAAATTTATAATTATTGTAAATTTAAATGTTTAGAATACAAGAAATATCATCTTTGTCAACGTATAAGAAGCGTACTGAGAAATGTGTGCAATTTGGTCCAAAACGGCAGATGATTTTGCAGAATCATTCGACTGCTACTTTATAAACATTCGTTGACTTTGAAAACAACAAAAAAACAATATTAATTCCATTGTAGCGATTTAATAACACTAATAAATGCTTTTTTATTGATTCAACCATGATGATGCGGCTTGTTGACTACAATAATGCAAATTTATATTACAATATTACCTGTAAATAATATTGTTTAATCTAAAAGTTAACTGAACCACTCTACACATTTTTATCAAACCAAACAATGTTGACCTTTTATATTTATCATCAAAGAAGTTGTGAAGAGGAAAATAAACTCAACTGCTTAGATGGTATCAGCGGTCTGGTCCGTGCGGTTTGTTTAGGTTCGGATTATAAATGCGAAACTTATCTCTTAACAAACAATCGTAAACCAAACCGTTGTAATCCGAGTATTATGGAAATAATAATCAATTGTTTTTTGAATCATTCTGTCCATGACATTTGGATACATTACACAGTTATTATACAATATTTCTTGGTTTACAATATCAAGAATGTGATAGAATTTGTTGTAAGAAAAATGTGAGAAAATATCATTTTCAAAATATTTAATCTTCTTCAAAAATATTAATTCAAACTTAAAGTAAAAACAAAATAATATAGATGCGAGGAATACTAATATTTGCCTTAATACTGATTCTTATAAACTTTTCGGGAATAGTTCTGGACGATTTATTTATCGAAAATCTTAAGAGAGAAGTATAAAGTAAATAAAGTAATATGAGCTGACAAAAATATCAATAAATAACATTCAAAAATAACAAAAAAACCGAAATATTTTAGAATTTATAAATGACCTCCATTATCTAATTCAAGCAGACGAGTTCAGCAAAGATCAAAACTGTAATCTTATCAAAAGAGTAAACAAAATATTAATCTTTGTTCAAATTGCTCTAGAATTCACAATAATAATTATATTCATGCCAGAAAATGACATATATTTAAGATAATTTGTAGCTCATCGGATAAATAAATTAAGTTATTATAAAAAATCACTAATGGACACATATCAATTATAATAATTGCGTTATCGGTTCCAAGACATCTTTAAAACCACCAAGGTTTTGACACAAGTTTATTGTATTTATTTGGTTACCTTTGATAATTCTGAATTGTGGTGATCATAATTTATGGCGGTACAATAGTTCCCAAATCTAATCAGTTTTCAAGATCATTGAGACATTCCCTATCAGACTATTTTCTGGTTTCATTCAATCAGGGACGCACAAATCTACATTTTTCCAAAACAGAAAATAACTTATACGATAGAACATAACTTTGGTTTTCTTTGATTCTTCCTTGATTGCATCATTGTCTGGACATCAATGTTGTTTCGCCATAAACTAAAATAAAATTAGTATAAATAATATCAAAAAAAGTTTAATAAGAATATAAAATAAATATGAAAACCATAAGAGCAAAAAATATTAGTATATCTACACAACTTCTCGTTTTACCGGCATGCGCCTTAGATACTAAAATAGTTTTTTTCGCTATGTTACAAAAGTTCAATATCTTTTTCACAGCCTCTGGAAGAGAACAAATAATCCAAAATTTGTGCCACAATTGAGATATGACACATAAATTAACGAGATGAAAATAAATTTTTTTGGCCGTCCAAACGAGACCATATTTTGTCCTCTTCCATTAGGCACCGACCTTCAAAAAGTACTCAATGATTTATTAATTTGCGTTTTTTTATAGTTCAGGGAAAAGTATTTTCACTAAGAAGTGAACGAAAAATATTAAAAGTAATCGTGTTAGACGCCAAATTGGATATTTTAAACGTACTATCAAGAATTATATTTTAACATTGTCGTTAGGTGATTTTTGATAGTTTTTTTTTAAATATAATCGTCGCCAAATGCGATTACCACCGCAAAATGTGGCTCACTTTTTAAATATTATTTTTTCATTTAATTTTTATGATAATTAATATTTTCTACATTTATGCCATGATTGAAACAGCATCTAAAACCTATTTTTCAATTCATTTAAGCAAACACAGTATAGAACGAGCATAAACAAGAAAATAATCATAAAAATTAAACGAAAAAATAATATTTAAAAAGTGAGCCACATCTTATGGTGGTAATCGCATTTGGCGACGACTACATTAAATTTTGCGCCTTTCTACTATATTATTTTTACAATTTTCACACCGTAGAGCGGTAGACGTATGCGACACAATTGCCATTAACGTTTTTTAAATTTCCACTAACACTAAAATTTCGTCCCTGTCGTTTTCATTCGAGCACGATAATCAATATAATAATGCATTATGGAATAATGCATTTATTTTTTAATTGTTGTGAGATAATTCATGGCTCTAAATTATACATAATATTTTCTTTCGTTTTTTAAATTTTTCAAAGGATAAATAATTTTATTTTACGACTTTGCTGGGAATTTTAACGCCTGAATAACGATTTAACAGAATATCTCTTAAATTTTGATTTTTCACGTTACCCTGAATTTATTTGGATTTAAAGACGTTAAATTGTACTTTTAAACTCTTTTATATCTTCATTCGCTTATTCTAAAAATGTTGCTTTTAGCTAAATTTGAACGAGAACTTACTTGTCTAGTTTTCTTTAAAATTCTCTAAAGTTACTATTTTGAATATATTAAATGTCGAATTAATAAAAAATATTAGATTATCTTTGTCGCTGCGTTATTAAATATATTATGACATCCAAATTTGCTCCAGGGCTAAAAAATCCTACGATGTCGGAACATAAAATCCATTGTGCAGAATTACGTTCCCAACATCACGTTTCCCGGGTCAGATTGATATTGAATTTAAATTTAAACTTTTAAAAGTTAATATTTTATGAAAATTAAACTGTTATTGGTAGTTATTTAGGATATTAATGCATTCGTTGAAAATAATTTAATTTTCCGACGGCAGTAAATTATTTCTAGTCTTTCATTGAAGATGATTTCGTTTTTTCTGAATATAATAACACGTCAGGCTAGAATGACTTTCTGGAAAAGAAAAAATATACCAACAATGTTGGTCTTATTTTGTTGCAATGAAGGAAATTGTTTTCTCTTTATTCTAATAAATTTATAATATTAATTTTTATGATTATTTAATCTCCTTTTAAAATATATGAAGACATGAATTAAGAAGTTAGAGTGGAATCATTCCTAATTATGGCTAGACGAGACCAACAGTTTTTGGCGTAAATTTTTCTTTCCAGAAAGGCAGCTTTGCCTGACGGCGATAATAAAATGATGAATGTTGGATTTTACAATTTATAGGCACAAAAATATTTTTAGAGATAGAGAAAGTGTTTAAGTATGGCTGGCGGATTACAAATCCGGCACGATAGACAAGTTTGCGAAAATGAAGCAGACACAATGGTATCTGTTCCCCCAGCTCCTGTGTTCAGCGAACACAAAAATGAACTGCGCAGGACGCGTGACGAGAATGGCCACCGAGTTACCGACCTATTGTTTTCGGTCAAAGTGACGGCGATAGGTCTATCCATGGTGTCAGTGTTTAAGGATAATGTGAGAATTATTTCAATTTAAGAAGTATTGATTATTTTTTGCAGGTGCTGATGAAAAATAAAAAGAAGGCCTATATTCGTTTTGAAAGGATTGATGATACAAACGTACGTCTGCGGTTAATTATCCGCAAATTGAATAATGGTGACACGGGAACATTTGATCTTCTTGCTCGGTCTACCTTCGGAACCGCTTGCTATTCCTTTTCTTTGTTTATAAGGGGAATGACACCACCGGTTGTTAATTCGCCGATGAAAGTTATTATGGAGAATGGACGATGTCTGCTGATTATGAAGGTGCTTCAAGTTACCGCGGACATGTATCAAGTGGAGTGGTTTAAGGTAGTTTTAGGGTTGATTTTATTATTCAAAGTATCGTCCAAGGGATAGTTTCGCACAAATTGACAGGGAAAGATTTAAAATATTTCTTATATTTATACTTTTTACCCTTGGTAGTAAAATGAAGGAAAGTATGATATGTTTTGTAAATACAGTATTCGAATGGTTTTATTTTTTATATATGCAGAATGGAAAAATCTTTTGCTTTGTAACATTTCAAAAGAAATAGGAAATGCATTTTAATTTAAAAAATTGAATCGAGCATTATATTGGGTTGAGTAATATGTTCGTAGAGTTTATTTCACAAAGATTTATTTGAGCAAAAAACAATAATTATAATAATCAATTAATCAATTATGTATTCGTCGTTACTGTTTGCGATTTCCTCCCACCTCTCGATCAATTTGTTGATGCTGTTCCGCCAAAAATCGCCCGGTCTGGTTGAAGTTGTCCAGTCAGTTTTTGAGGTGCTCGAAGGTAACACCCCTCATTTGGTTTGACGGAGAGCGCAAAAGCTGATAATCGGATGGCGCAAGGTCTGGAGTGTACGGAGAATGTTGAAGAACCTTCCATTAGAGCTCTTGGAGATAGGTTTTCACTACATGTGCAATACGCGGCCTGGTGACGTCGTGGAGCAAGATGACTTGGCCTTGTCGATCGGGTCATTTCAGTCGAATAGTCCTCATTTAGTCGGCGCAGCTGGGCAACAAAGAGCTCCTTGTTGACCGTGGCGTTTGTTTCAAGCATTTCCCAGTTCCACCAAACGCAGTTCATGAAGATCTTGTATGGCTCTCGGCTTTGGCGTATATCCTGAAGCCACCCACACCTTTCTTTGCTTTCACCATTTTTATCTCCCGCGACGATTCGTTAAAAAATCACTGTTTATGACCGCGTGTTGCTCGATGACGAGCGAGATTTTGAGCTGCGATTTTCTTTGTTTTGTTCGTTGTGCTCATGAGGTATCCAGGTCCCGGGTTTTTTGGCAAACCCTATGGAACGAAGATGATTAAGGATTGTCTTTTGGTCACAGTTCATTCTTCCGTTCCCGTGATCCTTCGGCAACTTCGTTCGGGCGCCTCTGCTGTGAGGATCGTGACATCAAAGGCGCTGAGTCCCGAACTGTTTGCAACGGTTTTCTTTTATTTATTCTTCTGCCCTCCGAATGGTGGCAAGACTCCATACGGTTTGTCGCAGGACAGTTACCCTTCTTCACCACGAGGAGGTTAGAATCATGAATAAGATGCTCATGAGGTATCCAGGCCTCGAGTTTTTCGGCAAATCCCATCAAATGAAGATGATTAAGGACTGTCTCTTGATCACAGTTAATTTTTGCGGCCAATCTTCCTTTAATAATGCCTTCAGATGCTCTTCGTCCAAATCTGCGAAGAAGAGCAGATATCGAAAAAACATTTCAAAGTTTTAGAACAAACTAAAGACACGGGGAACAGAAAAAGCGCTATCAGATAAATATATACACTTTTCCAAATAACAAGAAAATTGTTGTGAAATAAAAGATAATAGAAAACAAATTCTACGAACTCAACCCAAAATATAATCATGATAGTCAGACAACGATGCCATTCTGGAAAAGAAAATATATACCAAAATGTTGGTCTTTATTTGATATAATTTGGAAAGTGGCTATCATTGTATCAAGTCATTTATTTCATTTTGAATGATGACAACGTGAGATAAACATTTTTGGTATTATTCTTTCCCTGGCAATGATAATAAATCTCATTTCCTAATAGTAGAAGTTTTATTTTAGGATGATATCAAAATCACAAACGATGGAATAAATTACGAATTCAGACAGAAACTGTACAATAGTCCGTGTAATTATGCCTGTTTGTTAATAAAGGTGAGAATTACTTGCTTTGCTTCATAGAGAATGCGACTTGATTTAGAAATCCGGCTCTAGTATTATGGGAAAGTACACGGCGGTTGTGAAGAATGAATCGGGAGAAGCGCGCGGATCATTTAATCTTCAGAGTCTACCGGAGCCACCGTTCGTGTCAGGACCGGCTCAGATAATTGCCGTTCCAACCGGCTTGAAGGAACCAAAAACCCATGGTGAGATGATAAATGTTGAAATTCGCATTCCGTACACATCGACTGCATTTTATGGACAGCATCACGTTTAGAAATGATTAAAAATAATTCATTTGCATTGTTGCTTTAGATTATATGGTGTCTAAATCGTCCTCTACTTAAAGAAGAAATTGAAATGGAAGGCTATGAAAAAAACATAATTAAGAAGTCACCGTATGAATACATAGCGACTCTGAAATTTTCGGTAAAAATATATTTTTAAATAGATTAACTGATATTTATATATATTTGAGGTCAAAATGAAAGAAGATTATAGATGTTATAAATGCTTCTTCTTTGATGAACATGGAAGGACCGAAGGCTATGCAATTTTAACGACACGCGGTAATAAATAGAACTTGTGACTAACCCGTTGATTTATTTTAGGTTTGAGCAAATATCCGTGGGAAGTGCCGCCAAAGAAAATGCCAAAAACGCTTTCAGTTGAAGAAAAATTAATGAAAAAACTTACATTTTATCAAATTATTTAATATTCTCATTGTTGATTATTTGTTTTGGATGTAGCAACGACCTTTTAAAGGATTCGCATCATGTTGATCTCTAGCATTAAATAAAGTTGTTAATACAACGTTTTAATTTAGTTTCAGCAATCACGATTTTTGTTTATATTGGGATGTACACGCGTCAAATAAGGGCTAATATTATGATATAACGTAAAAAAACTATTAATCAATTAAGATCATTCTAATGGTTACAGATTTTAAGAGCTTAAAAACACATTTTTTAATGAGGCAAATAATTAAAACAACAAAACTGCGATTAACAACTTTTGGTTCACGCAACCGAGATTAGAACTTTCATAGATTCTATTCTGACACCAATACCACTCGGCCACAAGACCACAATCAAAAATTTAAATTTGATTGATGGTTAGCTTAAACCAATTGATATTAAAGTTTTATCATTGGTCGTGATATTTCGACAAGATTTTGAACTTATGCATAATGTTGAATGTTGATATTTTAAATGACTTCTTTATATTCAAACTGAGAAATATCGAAAAATCACTTGCGTGTAAAATGATTTTAAAAATTTTAAAATGGTTTCTGCAATTAACGCGTTTATTATTAATTTATCTATCGAATTATATATTTTCAGTGATCGACTAATGGAAGAGGAAAAAGTTAGAATGGAATGAGGTTCTCGTTTGAACGGCCATATCAATGTGTGTTGTCTCAAAAAATGGGCAGCACAGATTGAAGAGAAATAGACGAAAAAGTCGTTTGTGGCCGTCCATCCGAGACTACAATTTTTCTTCTTTTTTTACTCTTCCATTAGGAAGCGATCTCTGAAAAGGGCAATAATTTTTATATTAAAATATTGTCAGGGGGAATGATCTTGTTTGTACGGAACTGTATATGTTTTCATCTGCCCACCGAAAGCAGTAAGTTGAAAAATCGCCTTAAAATAGAAAGAAAGATCAACGAATTTGATCACATTAACAATAAATTTATTCTTTTTGTAAAACATTATTTAGACTGTTTCAAGAGAACGAGTGATTTTTATGAGAAATAGATTAAATCATTTTGTTGCTCGTAGAATTCTGAATTTTTTTTTAATTCAAAATGACGTGGTCAAGGTAATTAAATTTCATAAAATCAGTTTTCACTAACTAGTAAGGAGTTCGAATCCTCTTATAAGGTATGTGATGATTTTTTAAAGTTTAAACTTTCAATCGACTTTTAAATACAAGTTTCATGACACGTTTACAAACCGGAAAAATGTAATTCCAGGTGGTGTGCTCACATCTCATGAGAATCTAAATATTAATTTACAAAAAATTAAAATTTTTGTTGAAGACGTGGTCAGTTTCGTTTTTTCTGTATTTTCTTTGCATCTATCACAAGAATTAATGAAATAATAAAAACAACAGAAATTGTCAAAGAAATACGGATGTAAACGTTTGAAGTTCAGTCCAAATGAGACGATCATTTTTGGCAAGAAATTGTTACATTTTACGGCTTAACCCCTACTCTCCTTATATTAGAGCGACCTGAAGAGTATTGTCAGAAGTTGAGACGCATGTAAAATACTTAGAACCGGCAAGAGGCTTACCATGACTGGTTCGATAGCACTCAACCTAATAATAATATTTATTAAAATATAATAGAGTACATAATACAAAATACACGAGAATAGATGAACTAGAGGAATAGGAATTACTTACATCTCGACTCGACTCGGCGACCACCGAGGCTAGCCACCGACCCGTAACCCTGCTGAGTAGACGACTGACTAAAGCATCCAGGGAACCCTGTTCCATAATTTACACTAGCTGACAAAAGTTTTGTCACAAATGTTTTTTCGGGTTTAACTTTTTTGTGACTTTACCACATTGGCTGATTTTTTGATATGATAGATTCATATGGTTGTAGATTATTTTACAAATTCCCGCTTGTGATTACGATGATCCGTTTTACAGTAACAAGCGTTTATCGTAAAACGCGTAGCTCAAAGATATTACGCACTTTTCTTGCACTGCATTTTTAAATAATTTTTAAAGTTCAATTATATTTTTTTCATAATTTATTGAAAATAGCAGTAATTGACAACATTTTAGAGATGACTCCACGTAAAGAAACTCCAATTGCCACCCGGCAAGCTGTTATCAATATGAGGGAAAACGGAATGCGTGGTACCGAAATTGACATGGTAATTTAAACAAAATTTTGCTACTATAACATGTTAAACACTGATTCTCATAAAATATCAAAAAACCAGCCAATTTGGTCAAGTCATAAAAAAGTTAAACCCGAAAAAACATTTGTGACAAAACTTTTGTCAGCTAGTGTATGCTCGCGTGTCTCCGGTCTGTGTCTTCTTTGCGCATGTCTTATCCATGGTTGTAACAAAATCATCAATGGACACCGAGGAATTATGGTAGTATCTATCACAGTTCTGATAAGAATTCAACTTTATATAAGAGGATGAATGAAGGAAGGAAGTAACATTCCAGTTTCCCAGTCTGCCTTGCGTCGAAGTATCCGGAGTCAAGAGCACAACCAAATAGCCAAGAGCAAGTACGGACAAGCACCCTGTTCGGGTCCTAAATTGAATTTGTCCGTAGCACCCCACCCGCACTACCAAAGTTGCGTAATCATTTAAGGTTGCACACCAATGCCAAGAAACCGGTACTTAAATTTTGTCAATCCATATACCATTATAGCGAGGTGACGATTTACAACCTCACTCCAATTCCACGAAACCGCGCCGCATTTGAAAAGACCACGCACCAATTGCGCGAACACTACATGTAGGAAATATTTAAATTTAAGGATTTTTTAATGTTTGAAGGAAACGTGTACGTTGAAGAAATTCAGAGTATACACAAAATTATTATATGTACTATAACTTTCGAAACAACATATAACAATTAAACTAACAATTCGTTTATAAAATAATTAATAAATTAAATATTTAACAAAAAACGTGAAATTGGTGCGAAGTCTTTTCAAATTCGGCGCGGTTTCGTGGCATTGGAGTGAGGTTCTAGATCGTTACTTCGCTATAATGGTATATGGATTGTTTATTGGTTGTGGTTGTTGATTGAGTGAGTTGAGTTGAGTTGAGTTGAGTTGAGTTGAGTTGAGTTGAGTTGAGTTGAGTTGAGTTGAGTTGAGTTGAGCGTTGGTTTAGGGCTTTCCGATATTACCTCAAACTTGGGTAATTAAACTTTATTATAAAAACAAAATAATATAAAATATAATATAAAATAAACAATTAAAATGAAGAAACTATAGTGTTACAATCGCTTTTATACTAAACACTAATGGTCCGCCTATTGTTAAGTTAAACAAAGAAAAGGGTTTCAAATATCAAAACATATGATAGTTTACAACAATAAGATTAATTAGGCTAAATTGTTTATATTCAAATTTTAGGACACATGTTCTTAAAATAAATCAAATTTTGATCGCTTCTGCGATATTCCCCCTCTGGAAGAAATTATTTAAAGGGGTACAATAAATGAATGTATGGTAATGGTACATAGAAAGTTATGAATTTGAGGGGAATAGAATTAAACGTCATTTTACAATTTAATTTATTAAATTTCCTTGGGATCATTTCTTCGTTGTTGTATAGCGGCGTCTTCGCCTTTTCTTTCATCATTTCTTCAGCTCCGCCAGTTAATCGTCTTCTATGACTCTCGTTGATCTGATAGGTTCTTCTTTGTATGCAATCGTGCTGGTTGGTTCTTCATATTGAGTGTGACTTCCGTCGTCGTTGTGGATTCTAATTTTTGAACACCAACGATGGTCTTGTCATCGTTGGTATCTCCCGGCTCACCAAGTAAAATTTCTTTTGGGGTAATTATAAACTCTCCTGTCGGCTCTGCTAGTGAAATTTCGTTTGGAGAAACTTCGTCTGTTACAATCTTCTCATCCTTCGCCGATTCTTCGCATCCATCTTCTACTGGCAATGTCTTGTCTGCTTCACACTGTTCAGTGCACCCAATTGATGATAGTGAGCTTGTTGTATTGCACAGTAATAACAGTTTTTCAATTCCTGCTAAACGATCTTTAGTTTGTTTCTTCGCTTTATCCTCTTTATTCCGGGCCATTTGTATATTGTTTGCTTTAATTGAATCTTCTTTCTTCTGTTCTTCTTCTTTGAACTCTGATAGTGGAAATCCGTTCATTTCCATCTCCATTTCGATTTCGTATTCGAAATCCTCGGCTTCTAACATCAGATCGACTACATCATTAATAATGTAGTTGACCATTTCTTCTTCAGCTTCCGATAAATTTTTCGGAGACATACTTGTGAATGTGACCATCTCTTCGTCGAGCATGATCCTTTTGCTTTTCAACGTCTTGATCTCATCTAGTATCGGAACTTCCATGCCTTTCCGATTTGCCAATTTGGTGATTTGTTTCTTCGATGTTTCCAATTGTTCCTTCAATTGGTTTTTCATGTCTTTAACGGTTTTAAAACCGTTTTTGAATTGTAACGCATGCATCGCGTTAATGTTGGAGTGTTTTTTATCCATTTTATTGCATTTTCGCCTTTGCCACGCGGGTATTAAAACTCCAAGCTGACCTGACAATTATTTTTCTTGTCGTCCTCCTTGCTTGTCGTTTTGTCCGTCGAAGATCCGATTCCCGTCGACGGCAGTGGTGATGCTTCGGTCCTTGATGTCCCCGATGCACCAATTTTTGTGGTAGTTGATTGTGATTGTTGTGATGATGATGATGCTGATGATGATGTAGTTGTGGTGTGGCCCCGCAGGTCAATGTACCCAAGTTGACACCTCAAACTCAAACTTGGGTAATTAAACTTTATTATAAAAATAAAAATAATATAAAATATAAATATAAAATAAACAATACAATGAGTTAAAGTGAAGGGAACTATAGTGATACAATCGATTTTATACTATGATATATCTGGTCCGCCCATTGGCATGATATACCATCGATAAGGGATTAAGCTCTCAAAACATATGGCATTTTACAACAACATGACAACTAATATATCAAAATTGTTTATATTCAAATTATTTCAATCATACTCTAGGTCACATGCCCTCACAATAACTCAACTTAGTGATCGCATCTGCGATAGATTGATCGAATTTAAGTACCTATAATAGCCAAGAAAGAATACTCCTTTCCTGCGACAATGGTCATTTTTTTAAATTTAAAGTTTTAATTTTGCGCAGTTTTCCTAATTGACGTTTTTAATCGTTATTATTTATATTTTTCACGCATGAGCTTGCCACATTGCGTAAAATTTTATTGTAAACAATGTTGTCATGTTATCCGTCATGCGAATAGAAGCTCTGAAGGTTTTTATTTTATATATTTTTTGCTTTAACCATGTTTAAATCTATAAGTCCAGTCGTTCAACTATTCCAGGGCCGAAACGAATCATTATTAAACATTGCACCTTACCAAATGTTTGCTAATTTACTATAGACGTTTAATACAAAAAAACGAAACTCTAAAAACAAAACAAATCAAATTATTTTATAAAACAAACAAGTTCAAAAACATTCATCTTGCCTTAAGCATTAAAAACCAAAACAAATTAATTTGTCATCCGCTGTTATGAATACCGACCGCCTTCGGTGTCAAGTTTGACAGCCATTTGAAGCGCACAAACAGTATCTGCTCCCTTTTCAATTATTGTTTGCTGGTTGCACCGCCTCGCCGGCTTCTTCTTCTTCTACTTGCTGCTGTTCTTTGTGTGCAAGCGAAGCGAATTGTTGCGCAACGATTATTCTATGCTTCTATGCGATACTCGACGTTGTTGCTCAGGCTCAATGTGATTCTGATTCTGGTGATGATGGTGACAAGCACTTCAGCTGATGGTAATTATTATTTATTTTTAATGTTTGTTTCGACACTATTTTTTGCTTGATTAAGGCATGTACTATGTATTTCCACGTGAAAAATTTGTGAAAAATCTCTAGAATTGTTAAAAATTTAAAAATATTCCAAAAAACTTAAATTTCGTCTTTAAAAGTTGAAATCAATAACTTTTGAATTTCTCTTTGTTAGATTTGCTGAGTCTCTCTCTCTCTCTCTCTCCAATCTTCTATCTCTGGATTTTTTAGCATAGGTTGCCCTCATATAAAAAATTATGAAATTAATTTATTTTCATATGTTTAAAGTTTTTTCATTTTATTACAGTAATAATTAAAATTAACCTTTCAAAAGAAAATTTTCTTTTTGAATGTAAGCGCCAAGTTGAATTTGTGATATTCCGATTTTTGATGAGCATGTTAAAGTTTTCTAGAAAACAAAGATATTGACAATTTTGGAAGGCTCTTCTTAACCTGCATAAGATATATTAAAATCATTCTAAAAAGTCATATTTGAGTACGCTTACTGAGAACATTTTATTACCATACAAGTTGGCGTGCCACAAGAAAACATTTCCATCCTTACGGTCAGATTGATGGCACAGAAAAGGTGCTCAAAATTAGTACGGGAACCCGTCTCGCTTATAATTTATGAACTTTTTACCAGTAACGTTGTCTGTAATTAAATCGTGCAAAACTTTTAGAACCATTTCAATGTTAGTAAAAGTGTCATTTGCCTTTGGCGTGCTGAAACCAAACATTATATAAATAGGGAAACTTGAGCTATATCGTCCATTTGGAAGTTTTGAAAAGGCAGATAAGATGGACGTCAAATGAAAATGAGCTTTTTCTATATTTTAAATGTGTCGATTTCAAACCTACATCTAACATTTTCCTTATTAAATATAATATGCTTTTATCACTAAAATACATGCTTGAGTTCTCTTCTGAGCTCACAAATCCTTTGACGTGTAATAAGTGCTTATTTTATGTCGGCAAAGTCAAATAAATAATCAAATAGTTACACCCAATACAATAAGAACAACAACAAAAGTTGAAATAATAACATAAAAGCGCTCAAAGCTTCATCCAATAGATGATGCTCTCCATGTGATCTGGAATTATTGAGAAATTCAATCACATTTTACTAATTCTTGCAAGAAACCTTTTTTAAAGCGTATTATCGCGTATTTTAAGTCCACAGATTTTTTAAATCATTCAATTCTAAGATATTTAACGTGGAATTCGACGATAATTTTATTCTTGCGTATAACATGTGCTAGAGCTTCTTATAGTTTAACGCAAAGAATTGAAAAATTTCGTGAATAGTAGGTAGTAATTCATTTATAAGAAAAAAACACATTTTAATGAAAACATTTAATTTCAAAGCACAGAAAATCTTAATTTTTAATAAGGGCTGAATATTTAAATAAAATTTTTTGCTCATAAACTCAATAATTTTTATTCTTTTATGATATGCGCGCACATTAAACTGGTTAGTGATATACGAAAAATGTTTTTAAAATCTTTTTTGGAAAATAGAGCAAATTCTCTTTGTGAATGAAATTTTGGTATTTTTATTTACAATTTCAGGTGTGAAGAAAGGACTTTTAAGGTTATCTTGAATGAAGAATGAATTCTAGAATTCTAGAAAAATTTTGAATAGTGTTAAATGTAATATACTGGTATTTTAAACCAGTTAATCTTCAGAAGAATTTGTTCCTCTCTAAGTCTTTCAGTGGTTAGATTATGTACCACAAATTTAAATGGTTAATTGAGTGGTTCAGAAAGTTGGTTCGAATTGCATATTTCAATAAAAATCGGATGTTTTTAGATAGTTTAATACGGGCTATAAAAAATGACGTATGAAATTATATGAAAATAATGCGTGTAAATTAGTAAGACACGTTTAAATATTGAAAAATATTCATATCCATGCGGGGTTTGCTCTTTCTCGATTGGTTGCTCTCACCGCCCGTTTCGACTTGAAGGTGGTTTTTCTGCGACATTAGCTCAGACTGCTGCTCGCTGGGATTTTGACTATACCTTCTTCTTATACACCAACCACGTGAGGAATTAGCTTCTCTCATTATTATTAATATAATGTCTCTATCACTTACGCCAACTTGGAGCTACGGAAATCACTAAACTTCGCATAGATGATAATAGTGAATGAGACTATGAGGCTTATTTTCCCGGCCATAATATTCTATAGGCATTTATATTGAGTGCGGAAGAATCTAAAAAAGCTACCTGAAAATAGCAAAGAACATCCACGTTTTGATAGAATGAAATTCTTTCATATATACTGATAGACAAACATTCTGGCTTCTATCAGCGAAAAAACAATTTTATTTATAAATTACGTCATAAACAAACTACGCCAGATTTAATTGTAAAGTTAGGTGCTCATTAGCTCATCATTTGCTTTAACAGTTTGTCACGCCACCAGCATTCCGAAATTTGATTGCCGAGTGTACTTAGAGTTTCAAGGAAAATATTGATATTCTATTGTCCTTTTCAGAGATCGGTGTCTAATGGAAGAGGAAAAATTAGGATGGAATGAGGCTCTCGTTAGGACGGCCACTCTTTTTTTAATGGACAACACACATTTACGAGGAATCGACGAAAAAGTTGTTTGTGGCCGTGTGGCCGCCCATCATTTTCTCTTCTTTTATTGCTCATCCATTAGGCACCAATCTCTGGAAAGGACAATATGTTAAACAATCCATTGACCATTAAATTCTACGAAAAATTTAAGATCTAAGTTAAACGAACTAGTCATTTTTCTATAAAGGCTGGCGCGTGTTAAGATATGGATCTTTCTTCTTAAATTCTCCATTTTTCGAAAAATTCACGTGGAAATCAGTGATGCGTGGCAAGACTTTTTAGAGTCTAAATTAAACGTTTTTTAAAGATACCGTACCCTTTACATTTGGTTAAAAACAAAACGCCAATATTCCCACGAACACGAAAATGAGTTTTATGTGTTCCATTGTCTTAATAGTTGTTTCCTTAAAACAAACCGAAACAGACAATAAAATAGGTAATTTTTCTCACCCATTGTCTTCTCAACATTTGTTGTTGCCTGCCGAGAAAAATGAGAAAAAGTTTAAAACCGAATGCAAACAATGTTTTTAGCTGATATTTGCGAAACGACTTCCACGTGCACGTGTATTCAACAAAAACAATTGGTCGAGTTGTCTACAAACATTCTGGTGCAGCGATTACAGGACCGCGTCATTTCGGCGCGGATGTTTATAAAAGAGCAAATTATGACAATCAAGGGTTTTGGGAAAAACGTTGTTTCGGAAGAATCCTTTGAGTTGTTTTCAGAGTTTCTGTCCAATGTGGTTCGGAGCACCCAAGATGAATTGAATACCATGTTTGAAATGACATACGGGAATTTTTATTTGGATAATAGCAAGATATTTATTGATTTCTTCGACAAGCTCAATTCGTTCGCGGTTTCATCGTCAGCGAATGGTTTCGAAATGAGCACGATTATTGATGAGTTTTTTGAAAACTTGTTTCAAACCCTGTTTATATTGTCGAACCCATTTGTAAGTTATTTATATTGACAAGATGCATTAATTCAATTTAAGCACCGGGTTAATGATAACACCTGGAAGTGCATGAAAGCGAACATGGAAGATGTTGCACCTTTTGGCGAGCATTCAAGTAAAGCCCGCCACCAGCTCGAATTGCCTTTAACCAAATGGAAGCTATTTATCGACGAATTGGAGACGCTGCACAGTATATTTGATAGCTATTTGAATGTGAGCCATGATCCTTTTATTTTAATTGTGTAATATTATATCCAATTAACTCTTTCGCCTCCCCCGATTCAACCTGTCAACAATGGTAAACACACTTTCCCTATGCAAACAATGCAGCTCTGAAAATGTCAAAAAAAATTTTTGTGATTGTTCCCATCATGAATCATCAGAGGGTTCGATCGTGCCACGTTTTTTTTGATGTTTTCATTATGTTTTACCGATGCTCGCGGCTTCTTTGTAAAATGAATACTAATTAGCGACAACTTTTTTGTGCGGCGGAAATCTGACCTTTACGAAAAGTGGTTTGATTAATTGAATTAAATTGGACAAAAAACATTAATTAAAGTGGAATGAAAAATGAAATGAAATTAATATGATGACAGATAAATGTATCGTCGTCGTGCTCACGTAACCTGTCGCGTATGAGGGCATGCCCATTGTGCAATGATGTCTATGAGAAGCCGTGCTCGAATTATTGTACCAATGTTCTTAATGGATGCACTTATCAGTTATTTGAAAACGATGAATTATGGAGGAATGTGATAGGTGGGTCTCAACTGGAGCTAGAATGTGCAACATATTTACAAGTTAAGAATTGCAGCTGAATTTCAATTTCCTGAAATATGTGATTCTCAAAATTTTATATTATACTGTTTTTTCCCATTTAGGGCAAATAGATTTAATAGATTTTTTCAAACAGATTTTTTAAAGCTTTTTATTATTATTACTTAGAGTTTCTTTTTCACGTTATTTATTATTTGATTATTTCTTAAAAATGTTTTTCGTTTAATAATAATAATAGTATTATTTTCTCGATGATTGTATTGTTTATATGTTCGAAAATGACAATTCAAATTCTAGATATTGGGTTGAGGAATAAGTTAGAGTTTTTATATTACCTTTGTTTCACAACGATTTCCTTGTTATTTTCCAAAGTGTATATATTTATCTTTTTCTGCTTTGCAAAATTGTGTTTGTACAAAAATTGTGAATTTTCATCATTTTCCAGCCTTAGAAATGAACTTTCCAGGAAGCGAAAATCAGCATTTTTGACATCTGCTCTTCATCGAAAGCAAAAAGCAGCCGAAACCGCTGGGAAATATGCAGTGTGTATGGAAAAGGTGTCTTAAGGGTGTCTATTGCACAAAAACGGTTCGCAGTTCAAAAATGGGGACCTTAATCCTGAAGAGACGCCTCGAAGCGGACGACCTGCTGAATTAGACGAAGAGTACCTGAATGCTCGAAAGAAACTACCGCGGAAAACAAGGAGCTATGTGTTGCAAAGCTGCTATTCGACTGAAATTCTCGATCGACAAGGCTAAGTCATCTTGCTCCACGACAGCGTTCGCATGTTGCACAAGCCTTCAAAACCGCCCTCCAAGTGCTCGAATGGGAGGTTGTTCAGCATTCACCGTACTCTCCAGACCTTGCATCATCCGATTATCACTTTTTCCGCTCTCTGTCAAACCAAATGAGGGACCTGAAACCACAAAAACTGGCTCAACAACTTATTCGACACCAGACCGGGAGATTTTTTGCGGAACGGCATCAACAAATTGATCGAAAGGTTGGAGCAAGTCCTAAACAGTAACAGCGAAAACATAATTATTTAATTGATTATTATAATTAATTTTTTCAATTAAATCTTTGTGAAAAAATCTCTACGTTTCCTCAACCCAATAGAAATGTAGCAATTCAAAATGTTCAAATTTAAAAAAAAAAAACGTCATGAGGGAAAATTTAGAAAATAAATTCAAATAGTTATTATTATCAAAATATAAGAAATTTAATATTAATTTGCAAATTTTTTGACTTAATTTCAAATGGTCTCAATGAGAATGAGAACATTTTAATTTAATTATTTCTGTTATATTTCTCATTCACGTCTGAGTGCTTGTTTTTATTTTCAATTAAATTATAATTAAAATCGTCAATTTCGGGTAATTCGACAAAACATGAATTATTTGGTCAGAGCTTAATACAAGTTGAATAAAATATTTTATTCTCTCTTACACGTTTATACGTAATAAATATCATATAATTTTTATTTCATTTTGAAGGCAATATTGCACCTAAGCTATTTTCTCCAAGAAATTAAACATGAGCACTGGTTTTCAAAATCTAATACAAGTTTCATAGTTAAATAGGAATAATATGATAATAATTAGAATTTATTCTGTGATTACGTTTAAAAATGATATTGATTCGCTAATCAGGCCACCGTCATTCTTGACATATCGTCATTCGTTATGTTTTGTATGCAGCACACGTGCGTTAGATTTACGTGAAAAGGTTGTTAAAAAACTCTAATTTGGTGTGCCACTGCCCCTTTGTCCACTTGAGACCAAACACATTCTCACTTTATTAATCCTTAAGCCAGATTTTCGCACCAACTTACATCTTGATAATTTTTGGTTAAAGACAACAACAAAACATTGTTGTATTTATTTTTAAATTCACGGAAAGTTATTTATGCACATTAATTTATATCAATTTCACAGATACACTAATCAAAACCACAAGCTACTTAAATAGATGGCAAAATATTGTAACCTCAATCAAACCTTTACCGTATATCATAAGCGAGGCTATTATGCATTTTCAGGAGCATCAAGATCAAATTACTAATAAGGTTGGTTTAATTATTTTTAAGCAATACCACAGCACTCCACTGCCAAGAAACCGCGCCGCATTGCAAAATACTTCGCACCATTTACTACTCTTTAACTTATTATTTTATTTTCAATATTTAATTTATCAGTTAACGTTTCATTCTGCAGAAATTCTTAGTACCTCAATTAATGAACCAGAAGAGTCTTCATCGTTAATATAAGTGACTTCTAAATATTGAAAATAATAAATTAAAAGGTTGAGTTGGCAACTAATGCCTTTTGCAATGGGCGCGGTTTCGTGGCAGTGGAGTGCCATAGATTTATATTCTTAAAGATTGAATAATTTAATGACATTTCTGTCAAGAAAATTAATAACTATTTTTCTCTTATACAAATTAAATTTGGATTATATATAGTACCGTTCAAAAATAAATTAAATTTTGTGTATAACTTCAATTAAAATAATCTGAATTTGTCCCAACCATGTCTCCTTTAGAGGTGAGCAGCACGATTTCCAGAGGAAATCTTGTCTAGAATATATTTGATGACAAAGTTTGGAAATAGCGTAATTTAGAGATTCCATCTTTAAGACAGCCCGAAAATTAAAATATAAATGTATACCCGATAATTTTTTAAACATATTTTATAGAAATTTAATTTTCCTGATTTAAAAATGACATATTGTTCCAACAAGATTAGTCAAGAACAACTTTTTTTGGATTTTACTAACTTAAGCATTTCAGCAAGATTTTAGCAGTTTTATCCTGTACTCTCTTTGCAAACTTTTCCCAATTATGTTAGATGGGTTTGAGGCCGCGAAACCAGCGCACTCGAAGTGACTTCATAGATGAACAGAAACGAATGAATTGATTTGTTGAAAGATTAATCCATGACGAAGAAATTCTCGGAGCATATGAGTCACCTTTGTATCAATATACGATCAATTTGGGCCGGTCGACCAAAACCAAAAATATTTGCCGACAGGCCCTCAGATGAGTCCCGTAAATCTAAAAAAAATCCGTAGAGAACTGGTGCAATCACTTTAGACGACTGTTGCCGTGTCCAGTCATAGTGGTCTTCTGCCCATCGTTATCGAAGCTTTCTATTTTTCTCAGCAATCATTGGTCACTGTCCCATAGGCTTGTCACGTACAACAAAGAACCCAAAATATTCACAACACGCCAAATGAAAATGACGATTTTGCATTATTTAAAAGCATATTATTAATTTCTACGTCAACTTTACAGGATTTCCTTCAAGTATCATTGTCACTTTCAATTTTAACGAAAATTTAGATTTACGGGACTCATCTTAGGGCCTGTTTTATATTAATTAATTTGGCGTGCCACCATCCAGGGAACGACAAATGAAAATGAAAATTTATCTATATTTAAATGTGTATTGAAAGTTTACATTATTTACTTCCAGAATATTTTCCACGTTATCTTAACATTCGTTTTTTTAACTATTTCGGAAACCACATTTCTTATCAAACAACACTATTTGAACACCTTTTCTGAGCTTCCTTTTTAACGTTCCATTTGGTCTGTCATGGTTTCCTGATGATAGCCAGCCTGGTTTTCCGTCAGTTGAGTCATTATGCAGCCCCGGGAGGGACTGGGCATTCCGATTCCGCGTTCCTGCTTCCAGATTCCGGCCATTTTTACATTCCGAATTTCGAAATTTTAAATTCTAATTCAGAATTTCAAAATTCACGTTAACACAAAATTCGTCTGGAATTCCGTATTCCTGCCATTCCGATTTCCAAAATTTTATATTATATTTCCGAAATTAAAAAGTTCCAATTTATAAATTCCAAAAATCAAAAATTGTCTTCCCGCCCATCTCTGCTGGAGATCCTTCCAGGAACTTTTTTTTTTTTTTTTATGAAAACTCAATAAAATTCAGCAAATCCCGAAGTAATATTTTGCGTCACTTTTTAGTTGCACATTTTCTCGCATTTTTAAATATTCCTACTAAAGTACAACTCATTTGCTTAATTTGGACCCAAGAAATACCGTAAAACTTAATTTATTTTTGAACGATACTGTATTTTTTTAATATAACTAATAATTGACAATATATTGACAGATGATTGCAAGCTGTATGTACCAGAGCATATATACGAAACTCGGTAGAACACTCAGCAAAAGATCTTCGCCATTCTCCAAGCCAATCAAATCTGGCAATAAACTCATCTACAAGGACCAATTAATTGCCAATCAAATATTCGACGTTTTCTCCAGCAAAGTTCGAATTACAAAACTTACGATAATAATATTTGATCCAAATTGATTTTAGCTCAAAACCTACAAAGATTTATTGAAATCCATACCAATCGATTTATGCGGCGAATGGTCGGATACAGGTTCGTGTTGGAATGGCACCACCGTTGGCGATTACCAATACGATGTGATTTCCAATGAGCACATTCTCAGGAATCCCGAGTTCCGTGGGAGTAATATTATCTCATTTAGAGGTTTCATTACATCAACATTTATTGTTTTATATATATTAATTTCTAGGAATATATATCGAAGAAAGGCTAAGACTTTCATGGCTTCAATCTCGTTTAGTTAAAATGACAAAATCCAAAGTAATCGAGGAGCAAAGCAATTATGAAGCACAGCCTTTTGTACAATATGACGATGATGATTATGTAATATTCGAGTTATAAATGACAGAAAAAATGAAATGCGTGTTTTAAGGATGATTCGATAGTTTTTGAAGCATCTGGGAAGGAATTCAAATCGAATGATGTGATTATAGAACCGCCAAATTCACTGAGCACAACATATCAAATTTTTAATTGTTTTTTATGGATGTTATTCTTATTTTGTTGCTGTTTGAGTTAGAGGAGAGTTTTGTACATAAAATGTTTAATTTAGTTATTTGGTAATATTTAAATCTCCACCTCGAATTTACAAAACTACTTTTCCAACAAGTTTATTGGATTCTCTTGAAATATATAAAAATCCCAAAGTGCTATTCAGATATTAAAGAAGAGTACGTTAACAGACCTGCCATTTTCAATTGGTATAAATGTGGATACCAGGGTTGGACGGAATTCTATTTTCCAATTTTCGTCCTCCGTTTTCTATAGTTTTTTGAGTTTCATTTCGGCTTTACGTCTTCCGTTAAAAAGAAAATTCCATTTTTGTTTTCCGCTTTCCATTAGAAAAATGTATTTCAGAGCAACCATGCTCGTTATGTAAAATGTGCAATGCCACGGTTGCCATTGTTAGCCTTCATAATGTTGGCCAAGCCGCTTTCTCCTCGTGAATACCGATTCTTATTCAAATTACCACGTATTGCAAGACCCAGAGCTTGACTTTGTACGACCATCTTCCTGTGGGTTTTCTTCTCGTTCTTGACCAACTTCCAAGATCCCATACTGAAATAATTTTTCACCACTTCGTGTCCGGCAGCCTTGCGACCTTGCTGACAGGAATTTCTTCCTAACTAGCAAATCAACTGAAATCGAGCCGACCTTGGCGTGAAAATAAATAATGTCGAGAATTTCCTGATATAGGACAGCAAGTTTCGTAACCACGGAGCAACGATGCGTCGTCGTAATTTCGATTTTAGTGAATTGAAAAATTCCCCATCAACCCGGAAACCTTCAGCTTTTTTTCCACACTCTCCTTGTCGTTTTCATCGAGAATCATTTGGAGAACAAATTCCAACAAAGATGGTGATGGCGACTTGACGCACTCCCTCATGTCGATTGTGCTTCCATGGATTCTGATTTGTGAAGTTCTTCTAGATAACATTCTCTTTAATGCATTGAAGCCAGCTGTTGAGGTTGTGATATGCAAGGAAGGAATAATAAAGTCGTTTATTGTAGTAATCAATAATTAACACTTAGTACTCGTCTTCTGCTCGCCTTTTCCTCTGTGTCACGTGGTTCAGTGGGATGATGTTGTAACCGAATCCGCTTCTTTTATGCAATCGGAACTCCAGATAGAATTCTGGAAGTAGATCGATGGCGGTGTAGATCAACATCGTGGAGTGGTGTCATCCATGGTCACGATGGTCGCATGAAGCGACACCAGCGATATTCAGAGGAAGATCTATCGATTCATGGCAGATTATGTCGAAAGCAGACGATTAGAACTAGTACCAGAGAGAATTTGAATTCATTACATTTCTCAATGAGTTGACGAACAGAATGGATATTGTCGATGAATGATCTTCCAGACCTTCCAGAAATGATAGCAGATATGTTGGTCGGTATAGGGATATGGCATCCACATCGAAGGATTTGGTAGGAGACTCAATTTGGAAATTTTGAATCTTCTGGTATTCTTCTTCCCGTCGTGCCAAATATTAGAGACAAGTTCTAAAGCAGCAAAAACCTTCAACCCTTTCCCAGTAGTTGAATCTACCGTTTCCGTCGTCCTTTTTAAAAAATTCCTTTCCATTTCTGTTTTCCGCTTTCCGTATGAAAAAAATCTATTTCCCTGCAACCCAACGTTTTCAATACAACAATTTTTCAAATTCATGAAAAGAATTCAACGCATATAATCTATTAAATATTAGATATTAGATAGCTATTAGATAAAAATATTCCACAAATAAAATATATATATATACAGGTGTAGATTTAATTTTCAAATAATTAATTATTTCGCTTTTCTTTGAATATACAGTACCGGTCGAAAAGTTGTAAACGCGGACTCTGTAACTCTACGAATACTTTATTTTATTTTTTTCTTTTTTTCGTATGGCAATTGTTCAAACTGGTAAAAATTTCGGCTTAATACCGGCTCTCGAAAACCAGTTATGCTCGAAAAAACAAATTGCAAATTAAGTCTACACCTGTCACAAGCGAGACAATTTGATTATTCGGAATACTCCTTTAAATCGATTTTCAATAACCTACACAACGATAATTTATGTATATATAGTCGATGACCAATGCGACCACCGCAATGGTGGCACACTTATTGAAATATAATTTTTAAATTTAACTTTATCATTATGATTCCACGATTGAAACAACATTTAAAACATATTCTTCAATTTATTTAAGCAAAAACGGCGTAGAACGGGCAAAAACAACAAAAAAATAACAAGGGAGTGAGAATTTATTTATTTACACTACGTGTCCTAGACACGTGAATATAATATAATGAATATAAACATAATTTGATGAAACTTGCACCATTTATAGATTTTGACAACGGATTCGGAATCTTTAAATGATGAAAGTTTGATTAAATTCTCAAAGGGACGCTAAAGTATTGTCGTGGTGTAGGTTGATGAAAAATTAGGGGTAAAGGAGCATACCGAAAAAAAAGATGGTCTCGCTTGGGCTGGTGTAGATTTAATTTGCAATTTGTTTATTATTTCGCTCCTAAATATAATAAATTATACCTAAAATTTTTATAATAATTATTATTATGTTGATTTAATAATCAATTTAGTAAGAGAAAACAAAATGAAACAAAATTGTGATGAAAAAAAGCGAAATAATAAACAAATTGCAAATTAAATCTACATCAGCCCAAGCGAGACCATCTTTTTTTGGGGTATGCTCCTTTACCCCTAATTTTTCATCAACCTACACCACGACAATAATTTCCATTGTAAAAATCGTAAAAAATTAAATTAAAAAATCATGTTTAAAAAAGTGCGGTGGTAATCGCATTTAGCACATAAATAAAATAAAAAATTATGAAATGGATTAAATTATTGTCCTTTTCAGAGATCGGTGTATAATGGAAGGGCAAAAAAAGACGAAAAATGATAGACGGCAACACGGCCAAAACCGACGTTTTTCAATTTCTCTTCAATGTGTGCTGCCAATTATTTCGAAAAAAAGAGTGGCGTCCAAACGAGAACCTAATTCCATCCTAATTTGTTTCCTCTTTCATTAGACACTGAAAAGGACAATAGTAAAAAAGATTTTCTTACTGTAAAACTTGGAGACTTTGGAACAGTTTTTTAAAATTTTTAAGTCCAAAAGATTTTATGCTAGGATCTGTGACAACTAATTAAATTTTTAAATATAAGACTATATCAATGTTAATTAATTTAATTCCTTAATTTAATAATTAACACTTGTTTGATTTTTATAAAAGTTTTAGCGCGTCGAAAAAATATTGGAAAGAAATTCATAAGTTAATTCTATCTTCCAAAAAGCTGTCAAAACCCGGACAGTTTTACTAGGGAATGTTTAAAGGCTATATGGACTATTAATTCAATAAATAAAAACAGAAGAATATATTTTCAAGTTTTGAGAAATTGATAATTCCAATTTTAATTTCATAAGAAATAAAAATAACCAATAGGACGTGAACTATAAATTTTGACAAAATATAATGAAATAAAGCGAAATTATTAAAATAAATTGGAAACTTGATTCACGTTCTCATTGAGACCATTTGAAATTAATTCGAAAATCTTGAAAATTAATTATCAATTTCTTATATTTTGATAATTGTAATAAATAATAAAACAAAAGTTCTTTCATTAAAATAAAATCTTATAAATTAAATAATTTAAAATTAATCTCGATGGAAATATTATTTAAACTAAACTCGCCTTGATTCAATCTATATTTGCAAAAATGTAACGACATATATATATATATATATATATATAATTTTACACACATATTTAAAATGATGTGAGGCAAAACACTCAATTGTTTAAAGGATTAATTTCACATTTGTTCACTGGCTTTCGGCACGGGTGTTACGGTAGGATATGCTTTCGTTACTTTTTGTTTTTAATCTTTAGGATTTAATTCTTTTTTTTATTTTTCAATTTTTCAAAGTTGATACGTTTTAGGTAATTCAAATTATGTCGATACAAGATGCTGTGAAGAAAATCACATTGATGAATAGCTTAGTACCGAAAATGTAACAATTTTAACAGGAAATATATGAATTTATCCTTTCAGAGCAACGTCAAATATCAATAAGAAGAATACTGATACGAGTTTTGTTAAGTAAGCAGCTTTTTATTTGTTCCAGAAATATCTTCTTTGGCTTATTTATAAGTGGAATAATTTATTTTATTTTCCACTCTCCTTGTTTTACCTAAAACTAGTTATGGTATAATACCGAGCAAGTTTTAATTTCATACGATTAACACGAATTAGAAATAATTTAATCAACTCCATGCAGACATTAACAAAAATTTTCAGATTAGATGTTCGTAAATGCCGAATTTGTGGGATCTATGACAACGCGAGAAATCTCTGCTTAATCAAGGATCCAAATGAATTGCTTATGCCGATGGTTTACATGGTTATCAATAAAACCATCAGCCCAAAATCTGCTTCAGAAATAATGGAACAGCCATTCAATAATTATTTGTGTCACTGTCACATACGTGAAACGGTTAGAATATTATTCTGTTAGTTTCTAATTAAGTTATAATGTTTAGTTGTTTTTCTTAACTAGTGAACTAAATGCCAGGTATATCAATTATTCTTTGACTGTGGACAAGGATAAGCTTGGGAATATTTTTGAAACATGTGAAGAATTGAAGAAACTGAAGGTAGGCAATTGTTTTGGTGGGGTTGTTTGGGGAATTATTTTTATTTGGCAAAAAAGTATTAAAATTGTTTTTTTTTTGATATCCATGTAACAAACCACATTAAAGCTGTTGATTTTGTCGTGGTGTTAGTCGATAAATTTAAGGTCACGCGTTCATTTTCAGCTATTCCTAATGAACTTTTGTTTCTTAATAATTGATGAGCATTTTGACGTAAACTTCCGAGTGGATGAATATAATTCCATCGGGCGCTTCTGCCAAATAGAAGCGACATTCCCGCAGCCCTGTCGATTGAGCGACAGATTGTCCTTGTGATCCGTGGAGGCGGAGTCGTGCCTTCATATATTCCGTACTGCATGGTGCGTTTGTGTCCCGTTAGCTAGAGGGCATAGCGGTCCACGACAGTGATGGGAGAGACCGGCGGGACCTTTAAAAAATTGATCATTTCAGAACCCAGGGCCCGGGAACGGCAATACCCTTTCTTTGGGAAAATACCCGGATTGGGAGGGGGGACCGGGGGGAGTCCCCCATCACTTAACGGTAATAGTGACAATTAAAGAAGAGGAAAAGCGAGAACAAGAGATGAGCGAACCTTTCTCTTTTAAATTATGTAAAATGTATCAAAAAACACCAATATGTGAATATACACAGACTTCCCTTTGTCCCAACCCGGAATTTCCCTTTTTCCCTACCGGGACCGGGACTTCCCTTTTTACCTATTCGCGTCTCGGGACCGGAACACCTTTTTTTTTTAGGAAAATGCCCGGGTAGGGGGGACCGGGGGAGTCCCTCCCATCAATGTACATGTAATAGATACACAGACTAAAAACGGAACAAATCAGCAACTATGAGATGTCATTGTCATATTCAGATGTCACATTGAATCAGATATCAGTGGATTGCTAAAAAAAATAGTGACCACTTCATTCCATGTAAAATTTACTCAAAAATATTAATTTTAATAAAAGATACTAACTTCCTTTATGTCTTCTCTTTGCCAATAATCTCAAATGCTGATTGCTATGGCCGATATAATATTCCCACTGTTAGAAGACAAGCAATTAGGAAGTTTACTAGAACTATTGTCTGTTTCTACTCGTTCTCTTAATAATTCTAATCAACTTTTCAGATATTATCATAACAATTAATTATGATAATTACAGGGTTTTTCAAACAAGCCAGTAGAAGTGTTGGATTTTTCGAAAAGTTTCATTTTATTCTTTCAAACGTATCGTCCGACAACAGAAAAGGTTTCCAATTTTTATTTTATAGCAAACGTTTTATTTCTTAAGTTTCTCTTTCCTCCTTTTCGGTCAGCAACTTGCCAAATCTGCATGAAGACGAAAAAGTCGGAACAGTGTTGGTTAATGAGTGATGACCCAGCAGAACGAAGCTTTTGGTTTATGCAAGCCGGATTCCAGTACGATTCAAAATTTGACGGAAAGCCGTTAGCAATTTGCCGCAGTCACCTACAGGAATATATTCATGTGGAACAGTACAAAGAAACGAAACCGAGAAGAAAAAAAGTTTGCAATAGATTTATAATAAAATTTGATTTGAAAACTTGCAGAATCGACTTGACCCAATGCAAAAATATACTTGTGCTTATTGTTCCACCGTCAAACGGGGTTTCCGCATGATGCAACTTCCGAGAAGTATCGAAGAGCGTATCGTTTGTTTCGATTTTATCGGAGCTAAGGAGTTGTGCGAAAATGGCTTGAAAAAGGATCCGCCGATTGTGTGCCGCGACCACTTTATGAATAATACACAGTCTGAAGATTTCGATTTGAAGATTGCCTGGATTTTATTCCTTTATTACTCTGGGATCAATGTTGCCGACGGCGTTTGTAACTACAAGATGCCACGCAAAAGATGCGTCGAATGTAATCGTATACGCTCTTATAAGGAACTTAAACTTGTTCAGAAATGCAACGTTAAAACTGAAGATTCTAAGGAATGTAATGAATCTGATTCATTGAATGATTCCCCATACGTATTCATTTGTGCGGATTTTTTGAAAAATTCGAAATGTCCTGACTAACTTTGTTTATTTTTGAATTATAGGAGAAAATTCAATTTCTAGGAGAAAATTCAATTTTCAAAATACTATGCTATATTGTTCTGTGTGAATGTTGTTTATTATTATTATTGTTGAATCAATCGTTAGAATTATTGTTGTTTTTATTGTATGATTAATTTTCCATCCCTAGGATTGCTGTTATAATATCATTAACCATTGAATTTTGTGTCATTAGTCCCAAAATAATTGTGTTTTTTAGGAAATGAAGATTTCATATTTGCTTCTTAATGTATTTAAGCATATAAATCAAATATACAATGCAACAAGATTTCTATATTAATCCATAAGTGCGGGAAGGAGGGCAAACTTTGGGCATTGATGAGATATTTAACTAAATTTGATTGATACCTAGCAAAATAAAAAATATTTTAAATAAAAATCATAAAATTTTCATATAAAAATCATATAATCAACGAAATCTATTGAGACTGAAGACTGTCATGTCCAAATATATGAATATTTATAAAACATAAATTTAAAACTTCTTCATAAATTCTAAATTTACACAATGTAACGATATATACAATTGCAATTGTTAATTAAAATTGTTATTTTATACATTTAAAATAATTTGTTTCACAACATTCGGTCAACGCTACAAAATATCCTATTGTTCAAAGGATTTGTTTCACATTTGCTGGCTGGCTCTTGTCGCGCCTGTTACGGTAGGCTACGGTATTGAAAGCTATGTGACTTTTCAATCTTTAGGATTTAACTATTTATTTCTAAAAATTGTATTATTATTCAAAGTTGATTTTCGTTAATACGTTTTATGTAATTGGAACGATGCCCATGCCAGATGCTCTTGAACCAGCCGCCGTTGTGAATAAAATCGTGCCGAAAAGGTAACCATTTTGGCAAAAAATATTTCAAATTACGAGAAATCGATAATTTCATTTTTAACTTTATAAAAGTAAAAAAAACCAAGCCGAGGTAAAGTAGAAATTTTGAAATAGAGTAGCAAGAGTAGCAATTGAATATTTATTTCACTTTTTGAATAAAGCAATTTGAAAATAATCCCAAAATGTTGAATATAAATTATCAATTTCTTATAATTTGAAAAATATGTGGATTAATATTTTCAGAGCAACGTCGAGGATCAATAAGAAGACAACTAAATCGAATGTTGTTAAGTAAGTGGCTTAGAATTTATTCCTGGACTTTTTTCTAGTGGAATAATTTATTTTATTCCGTAGTATTCAGTAAGTGTAATTATTAAAAAGATGTAATTATTAAAAATTATTAAAAAGATGACAAGACGCAATGAAATGCTTAGTTAGGTGAACCAATTTTCGCCTATGGGTTTTTATCTAAAATTCTTAAATACTAGACTATGATTGATTCTAGTGGTATATAACAGTGATGGATGGAATACAAATTTTCATTTTCGGAATATATACGGAATTAAATTTCATTTTCCGGGAAGAGAAAAACCGAAGAATACGGAAAACGGAATACGGAATTCCGTCCATCACTGGTATCAATTTTATGATACAATATATATATATATATAGATATATAATAATTGAGCGCAAATCCAGAAGCGGTATGCAAGAACGTATTTATCTATTAAACATCCATATAAAATTAATGAGAAGTTACGTTTCGGAGAAAAAATAAATCACATTATGCAGAGAAATAATATTCTAATGAACAATTTGATTGAAAAAATATAATTAAAATACAATAAAAAATATACAATCTAAAAAATATATAATCAATCGAAAATACAATATCTCTAAGATCCATCACCGTTTAACGAATAAAAATAAATATAAATTCTGAGCCCGTATGCAAGAATACATGTATCTGTTAAATAGTGATAGAAAATTATTTTTTAACTACTTTTATGAGAAAATATAAATAAGTGTATTTAGCAAATAATATTTGAATACGAAATTGATTGTAAAATATTTCCAATTTCCGTTAAAGGCAATTAATTAATGATTTTAAATCATAGTTTAACGGATAAATACGTTCTCGCATACCTCTGAAGAAAATTAGGAAAAATTTTAAAAAATTAATATATTTTAATCTAAAAATTGGAAGATCGACGATTTTATTTCGTTTAAAAATTTATTTTTCAATAATACCGCGCAAATTTTAATTTGATATTAATAGTAGCAATAATAATTAGAAATAATTTAATCAACTCCATGCAGACATTAACAACAATTTTCAGACATGATGTTCGTAAATGCCGAATTTGCGGAATCTATAACAACGCGAACGATCTCTGCTTAATCAAGGATCCAGATGAATTGCTTATGCCGATGATTTACATGGTTATCAATAAAACCATCGGCCCAAGAGTTGCTTCCGAAATAATGGAACGACCGTTCAATAGCTATTTGTGTCACCGTCATATACGTGAAACGGTTAGAATATTATTCTCTCTTATTTCATAATTGAATTATAATTTTTTAGTTGTTTTTCTTATCTACTGCAGTAAATGCCAGATATATCAATTGTTGTTTGCAAGTCGACAAGGTTAAGCTTGATCATATTTTTGAAACATGTGAAGAATTGAAGGAACTGAAGGTAGGTAATTGTTTTTGGGGTGGTTATTTGGGGGATTATTTTTATTCGGGGAAAAAAACAAAAACATATATTAAAATAGCTATTAAAATAGTTTTTGACTGAATTCCATGTAATATATGCAGGAAAAATAAGCAATTGACATGATATTATTCAACTAGGTTGCTGAGAAAATAGTGAACACTTCACTTATTCCATGTAGAATTTAAATTTTAATAAGAATATTAGTTTCATTTATATCTTCTCTTTGCCAATAATCTCAAATGATCATTGTTATGCCCGATATGATATTCCCACTGTTAGAAGAAAAACCACTAAGAAGTTTAGTAGAACCATTGTCAGTTTCTACCCGTCTCTTAATAATTCTCATCAACTTTTCAGATATTATCATAACAATTAATTATGATAATTACAGGGTTTTTCAAAAAAGCCAGTAGAAATGTTGGAGTTTTCGAAAAGTTTCCTCTCTTTCTTTCAAAATCATCGTCCAACGACGGCAGAGGTTCGCTATTTGCATTTAATATCACAAATTTCATTTAGTTTCTTAATTCTACTTCTCCGTCAGCAATTTGCCAAATCTGCTTGAAGACTGAAGACTCTGAAAAGTGTTGGTTAGTGAATGATGACCCAGCAGAACGAAACTTTTGGTTTATGCAAGCCGGATTCAAGTACGATCCGCAATTGAACGGTAATCCTCTAGCAATTTGCCGCAGTCACCTAAAAGAATATACTTATTTGGACTTGGACAAAGAGAATAAAGGGAAAAGGACAAGAGTATGCAATATATTTATATAATAGAATTTGATTTGAAAATTGCAGAAGTGTCTTGACCGCAAAAAAAATTTTACCTGCGCCATTTGCTCTGTCGTTAAAAAAGGCTTGAGAATGATTAGACTTCCGGATAGTATCGAAGAGCGTATCGTTTGTTTCAATTTTATCGGAGCTGAGAAGCTGTACGAAAATGGTTTGGAAAAGGAGCCGCCGATTGTGTGCCGTGACCACTTTCCGGAAGATTCATTGAGCGGAGATATTTTTTTGAAGCGTACATGGATTAAGTTCATTTATAACTCCGGGATCGATGTGGGCGATGGCATTTCTAACTATCACCTTCCACGCAAGCGATGCATTAAATGTCATCATTTACGCTTCCATGCCGATCTTGCATTTGTTCGAAGGAGTGACGTTAACCCTGAGAATGAAAAGGAATACCAATATGTAAATGATTTATTGAATAAGCACAAACATATATTTGTCTGTAAGAATTATTTGAATAATGCCAAGTGTCCAGTTTAACGTTCTTTATTTTTGAATTAAACTTTACCCATTCTAGGAGAAAATTAGAGTTTCAAAAATATTTTACAATTTTTGGAATTTTCCTGATATTTTTTATTTGACTCTCTATTATTTTGTTAGTTTCTAGAATTATTTATATTATTTTGCTAGTTGTGAGCATTTTTATTTCAATTGCTCGAATTATTGTGTTTAATTTGTTATATAATATTATAGAATTGTGTTTTCCTGTACGTAAGGGTACTTCTATTGCAAAATTTAGTGTCATAACTTGAACCAGTATCTATGGATGTTTTAGTGTTTTTTATTGACTTAAATATATATTTAATATCAATGATTCATTTAAAGACATCAATCGTTTATAATTCTTTCCGAAACATTAAAAAACCCGAATGAAAATCCCATCGAACTTGCTAAAAAATACATAAATATCAAATCAGATTAATTTAAATCGCTAACTCTTTCCAGCTCTAAAATGTGCACACATATACATACATATATTTTATTATCTCCGATATTATAAATACGTGTCAATGTTTATAAGGGGAAACATTTAATTAATCATACATTCTATCATTATATATATATATATATATATGGCAACAAAATTCAATAAAACCAAATAAAACGTAAAAAGGCACCAATCATTTCGGAGCAAATCAAAGTAATGCCACATCAAAATCGTGACAACAAAAAAAAACAATCAAAAGATTTGTTAAAAACCCCAATAACAAAAAAGGAATACATTTCTGAAATGCACAATTATAAATTAAAAAGGTCAGTCAAATGCAGCTTAAGTGAAACAGTTATTGAAAGAAATGTGCATCGATACAATTGATTCGCTTAAAGCTCAATAATCTCGACGGCTAAAGGAATAAAATAGGCAAGAAAGGTAAAAGACATTATTAATAGTTTCGTTGTTAGAAAATGTTACACTCGTGATCCCACTACGCTAAAGGAAATGTGATCATTTAATCACCGATTAGAATTTTTAAAAAATGGGTAAGTTTAGTATTCACAATATGAAGCTATCGCTGAGAAGATAGCAAATCTACAATAAATCCGCTCAGGCTTTTGCTCATCTTTATTCGCTGGCTAACAACATTCAGCGGGTCAACGTGAGATCTTTCCGAGATTCCACCAGGATTCAGACGATCGTCAATGTCTTGGAATATCTAAATTCTTATTGATCTTCTCAAAAGTTACTAAATATAAATACCTGGGAGAAACGCTTTTTCGACTTTGACGATTCTCCATTATAAGGTCTCATAAAAGGCTCAATGTTCCTGAAGAGTTCAGCTCCCGTCAAATTATCGGGCAATCTCGTTAAAAATTCCACGCAGTCATCAAAATCCATTTTTAACAAGATCGATTCATACATTCTCAGTATTCCTTTAAATAATCATACTAATTAAATCCTTTGGGCTACTCTAGACTCACCAAGAGCAGATTTGAATAGAAACTCTTCACCATCACGAAAATAGACATCCCATATGCGGCATGTCACATCCAATGGTAGTGACTTGGCAAACATCGCAAACGTCCTTAATACGAACATAATCCACCCAATTTCCATCAAACTAACCACTCAATTAGATAAAGATCTGGTCGAACGTCAAGCTTGTCAAAATGATAATGAAGCGCCGGCAGCTCTTGCTCCAAATATCTATCATACGCGATAAAATATTCGGTCATCTGTGGCTGCTTCAGTCCAAAAAACGCCGACTGAAATCCAAACACATGCATCAATAAGAAAACACAATAAAACCTGAAGTGGTCTTTCCAATAAGTTGGCAAATACGATAAAAGCTGAATATGGATCCATCTGAAGGAGCAAAACAGCCGCGATAAACGTCATCGACTGTACATAGCCAATATCAGGTCGCAGAACCGCATAAGCTCCTAAACGGGCAATTGAGATCTCGTTCGAATTCAATTCCGAAAAGCCTACCTAACAACTTGAGAAGGTATTCATAGTAGGGACCGTCTTTCTGAAACAACCCGAGGGTGGTAAACGTGCGCGTCGCATCGAGCGTAATCTGCAGCATTGGCGAATCCTGCTTATCGTCCTTATCATCGCCATTCAGCTGTCTTTCAATGTCTACAGTCGCTCTTTCAATCAAATTTTCGTAGAGTTCTCTGGTTATGCAAATTTCATCGCCAATCACTTTCGACCACACTTCTCCACGTACTTTCGCCGGCACTCCTTGCCACCAAAGTTCTCGGCAACGTTTTGAATCCTTCCTGGAAAACCATGTATTGTCTAGGATTCAAGTGAAAGAAAGTTCCATTTTCAAATGAGCCTTGTAAAGTTACACAGACTATTAGAGAATGAATGTCACGTTCTGATACAATATTAAATGAAAATTGCATGTGTTTCACATTTTGTAGTTTCATTTGCCGTTCCGGCTCTATATAAATGTATATTTATTTTTTTGTTTACGCATCTGTTGGAAAAGGTTTTTTATTAGAGGCAAATTGGAAAGAGAAATAAACAGTCTTGATTAAAATAACCAAATGGTAGTAGAAAATTAGAAAGAATACCATTGTCTTAAAAATGTACCTTGCAAAGTTACACGTAACTATTTAAGAATGAATTTTACACAAATTCCATATTTGCTCTTTGCAAGATCCTTCCTTTGATATATATCAATGATGGGAGGGACCCCGTTTTTTGGAATTCCGGGCGGGACCTTAAGAAAATTTAAAAACCCGAGACCGGGACTTCACTTTTTGTATAACCAGAACTGTGACTCCACTTTTCCCTACACATGAATTCAAATTCAAAGAATTCAAAAAAAAATTCAAATTTTTTGTACCATTCTCAATTTTCAGCAAACGACATATTCCTATCCGTTTCGCTGTCGTAATTTTTTTTAATTCGCAGATTGAGAATTTTGATTCGTCCTATAAATAAATTTTTCCTTAATTTATTTATCGCATAACAAAAAAAACAATTCAGTAATTAAGTAATTATACAGCAACAAAATGGCATAATTTCTGATTATGAAATATTGTCGAGTTTTTTTTGATAATTTCGAAGATACTTTCATTTTCATAACCCGGGGGGGGTCCCTCCCATTACTGATATATGTGACACTTCACTGTTTTTTTTATCGAGATTTTCTATAACCATATTTGTTCAACATAAAATCCAACCCCATTTAATCGAAAAAAAGTTTTTTAACGTTGAATACTATGCAAATTTACCGAGCACTTAACTAAGAGTTTCGCAAAAAACGCCTTTTCAATGATTTATTTAATATTGTTCATTAATTTAGATTTTGTATGGTGTTAAGAATAATATAATAGTTGTGTTTATACTGTTTCCCTTTAAACATTTTAAAAATCATTATCCCTTTATAATGTTTTAACAATTTTTTGATAGTTAATGAATAATATGTTTCGCTATATCGTCTACTATTATGCCCATTATTATGTCTTACTTGTATAAGATTTATCGACAAGTACGAAAATATTTTAATTAAGCGTATTTTTTGGAAAATATCATTGAAAAAACATCGATAAAGGCACCTAAAATTTAATTAAAACAGCATTTTAGCTTTCTTATACAAATCAAATTTAAAGACTTTATAACATTATTTGAAAATAATTATTTTGAAAAAGAGGATAATTTCAATGGTTTGGTAATAAAATGTCTTTCTATTTTTTTCTCACCATTTTATAATACCATTAAAGCTTGTTGATTAATGGATTCGACTAACTACAATTTTCTATACTGATGAGTGTGAAACTGTGATAAATCGAAAATTTTGCACACTTACAAAATAGAGAAATCACAACTTTTCTAGAGTAAATTTAGAGAGAAATAATAAGTTACTTCATTTATAATTGTTTACTGCGAAAATCATTAAATAAAGATATTTTCTTGTAATTAATAATTAAAAAAATAAATTAAATCTTAGAAGAAAATTGTTTAAGCGATATTTCCTTATAAAACCCCAAATTTGTGGCATTTATGTTACGTATCCTTTAAATAAATAATTAAAGATTTTGCCAAATTCAAACAATTTCCGCTGCAATTTCCCTTCTTCTCAAGTAAATAAATAAATAAATAATTCAAAGTGAAACCAACATTTCATCCCATTTCGGCAATATCTGCTCTGTCCACACTCTACAAGCAGCGGCCGCCTGCTCTTCCAGTCGCTTCTGCTCGGCTCTCGCCTGCATCCGCTCCTTCTCCGCCTTCTGCTCTTTCTTCTTTGCCTATTCAACTTGAATTGAACACAATCGAAAACCATGCCTCCTACCTGTTCCAGAATGTCGAGATACATTTGCCTGTGCATTGCCGATTCATCGGCCGATTTTGATGGCAAACCACTGGGCCTTTCTTCCAATATGAGACCTGTAGTGGCCACCACTTCTGTGCGTTTCCCACGTGCTCCAAACATTTTCCAACTCGCTTTCTCTTCCTTATTTCTCGAGAATAAACTCCTAAAGTTGCGTGTTTATTGATAAGCAGTATATCTCTCAAAAACCTTGGGAAATTGAAGAACCTTGACGATTTTTGGGGCTCCCTCTTCACCGGCGGATCATCCACATCCGACAGTTCGCTCTTTCGGTCAAGCGACGATCGTTTCGAATCGCTTTCTGAATCTGGTAGAAATTAATATCAACGTGTCGGCTATTTGGGCTACCAGTGCACACAATTCCAGAGTCTTGTGTATCGTGCTCACTCGAAGATGATGAACAATCAGGTCGTGAGCTTAAATTAAGCGAGCAAATTGCTTCATCAAGACACCTATAAAGTTTAATCTTAATATCGCAAAAAATCATATCGATTCATACAAATGGACACAATAAGATCAATAAAAACCAGTTTCTCTATTTTCCCTCTAATAATTCTTTCTCGTTTCGGTTTCACTGATGATATCAATTGTTAATTTTGTTTTCTTATCCACTTTTTAATATCAGTAAAAACAATAGGTTCGCGCAAAGATCAATTAATGTCAAACATTGCGCAACTACTGATAAGTGCGGCTCGTGATATCGTTCTCTCTTTTGTTGTTTTTGTTGCGCTCATCATCATGTTCATATGTTCGTTGCTCCTTGACAACTAATGTTTACACAATTTGTTGATTTGATAAACAAATCACGCACATGCATACACACAAAACTATTGCATTTAATGGTCCATTGAATGTTCGACGCGATTATTTCTCATCAAACGCCATTCGTCACGCTTCATGGCTCTCCCGAAGGCACATGTTTATAAACAAACAGCTACTACTAATACTACAGCCACGGGAGGCATTGCTTCTCCCCCACACACTGACTATAAATCAATCGAGTTCCTCGCAACCTCCCCCTTTCTTTCACCACATGCCACCGGACAATTATAATATAAACAAATCAACCAACTTGGCTACTGATGGTGCCAATGCAGGCGTTCCGTCTGGATTAGTGACACGACGCGCAAAGTTGAGCTGAATCTGTGCCGACTCATATGAGCTGCGTCGAATGTGACCTCGGCGGAATGTTGTTTCTAAAAGAAGCTACATGCAACTTTTAATCAACAAAATGACATACTGCATGATGTTGATGCCGAGGACGACGACGCACTGGAGCTTGCCGCTTCCGAGCCCAGCGACGGCGTTCGATCCAAACTTTTCGTATCCGTGTTGTACGACAGCGGTAGATTCTCCACTACCGTCGCCAATGAGCTGCTCTGTGAACAACTTCTGCCCGCCAGCTTCTGAAATTGAAGCCATCATATGTCGATAATTGACTAAATTGGGAGAACGACAACAATGATATAATCAATGCATTCATCTTATTCTTGACATGGCAATAGAGACAATTTTGTTTCAGACGAGACGAGAGTTTTCATTATTCGCAAAAAAATGGTCATACACACCCAAAGCGAGAACGAAGAACACGAATTCGATTTCGATTTGAACCTCAAAATTGAAGTTTAGATAATAAATAAGCAAATAAATAATCGTTCCTTACTGCACATTTCCGTGGCGAGAAGGATTAATCTATCAACTCAAAGTCATTATTTGAACAACTATCTTTTGTGTTTAACAATGGGAATGTTGGAATTTGGATTAAAGTTAAGAACGCGTAAATAAGAGCGAAATTCTCGAAAAGATGCACTGAAATCTTTAATTAATTCAATAATACTTTGAATATATTTCAGGATTTACGCTTTTTCAGATAATTCTCCTTTCTCTTTTAAATAATAATAATAATGAGTATCCCAATTAATTTTATAAGGTTCCCTAATTATGAGGGTAATTATTTTTCCTGCATGATTATTTTCTCTAAAAGTAAAGCGCGTACATTTAATTTTATTAAAAGAATACATTATTTAAATTTAATAACATTTTTCAGAATTTTGACCAAAGAAATTCCCAGAAGGACTTCGGAGTTTTCCCAAAACTAAAAAAGTAATTCCTTAAATGTCAATTTAATGGATACGTAAAATAAAATGTTTGGTCTGTGGAAAGGATTACGGAACTTCACGTCGAATGTACGGAAAATTTTAATTAATAAACAATTAGTTTTAAGCATAACTTAAAATTAAAATTCACATTATTACAATTTAAATGAGTCTTACAAACTAACTCTTATTAATTTCAGACAAAATGTCACGTCATTCTTCCAGGTATAGATTTAATTATATATGAATCTTCTATTCTCCCCAATTTTGTTAGGTCCCAGTTAATAAATAACATTTGTAGCGTAAATGGTAAATCTTAGAGGAATCTCATTTTGATATTAAGTGAAATTAATTTCTCGTTAAACCTATCCCATGAAACTGAAAAATCTTTTTTTTGTTAAAAATCAAATAGTGTTAATTTTAATTGGACGTTTAGAATTGATTACCAATGCGTCGGAATGCATCCTATTATAAAATATTTCAAGGTTAATTTTATAGGAATTATTCATAATATTATTTCGATACTAGATTTTATGGAAAGCGAATATAATGCTTTGGCACGCCGAGGGCAGCCAATAGAAAAATCGTCTTCACATAGAAAGAATGATCAACGAAATTGACCACGCGTTCAACAAATTTATTCTTTTTCGTTCTTTTTTGTAAAACAGTATTTTGGCTATAATAGGAGAACTAGTGATTTTTATGAAACGTAAGATATATCATTCTGTTGCTCGTAAAATTCTGAATTTTTTGAAATGCAACATGACGTGGTTACGGTAATTTACGTGTATTTTACAGTCGATTGAAAATTAAAACTTTAAAAAATCATAACTTTGCTTAAACGACGAATCTAATTTAGAGACAAGTATATTTTTGCTCGCCGTGGAGCCCTCTATTAATAAAGTCTTAATCTCAAAAATTTAAAATAAAGTTTTCGAGATATTCGATCTTAAAATTTAGCTCTTTACAATACATTAATCTGATAAAAATGAGTAATTTTGTGAGTTTTCATGATTTCTAGCATGAAGATTGGATAAAAGAAGCAAACTAAAATCCATATTATCGAAGATTTTTCAAAAATCGGATTATCCAGCCCTAATTTCCCTAAAATCAGTTTTCACAAAGAACTCAGAATCTTCCTCGTTTTCTGAGCCCTGAAATTTCAGAAATACGGAAATCAATTGAATATTGGTAAATAAGCTTGAAATAATTATAAAAAAACTAAAAATATATTATTTTGGGTAAAATTGTGCACAAAATTGACGTTGCTCTGTAACCGTGGAGCACCTTATTTGATAATTTAGTAGAATGGGTCTGATTTGAGGTGTTACGAAGCCTGATGTCAAGAGCATATTTTGCACAACAATTTAACACTAAAAGTTAGCAAATTATTTTGATTGGTGCTTATAGGAACATTTTTCATTTTTTGGTCATTTTTTGAAAATTATGTTTCTGTACTGACTATAGTCTTTACAAACATTTATTCTATGAGATAAACTTAACAAAGTTAGAAGATTTTACGTTTTAAGTACTTTAAGGCCATTATAAGGTGCAAAATTTTAGAATCAAATAATTTGAAAACGCTATTTTAAATTTTTGAGATTAAGACTTTATTAATAGAGGGCTCAACGGCGAGCAAAAATATACTTGTCTCTAAATTAGAATCGTCGTTTAAGCAAAGTTATGATTTTTTAAAGTTTGAACTTTCAATCGACTATAAAATACACGTAAATTACCGTAACTACGTCATGTTGCATTTCAAAAAATTCAGAATTTTACGAGCAACAGAATGATATATCTTACGTCTCATAAAAATCACTCGTTCTCCTATTATAGCCAAAATACTGTTTTACAAAAAAGAACAAAAAAGAATAAATTTGTTGAACGCGTCATCAAATTCGTTGACCATTCTTTCTATGTGAAGGCTGTTTGCCGTTGGCGTGCTTTGGCTGTCGAAATTTTTATAATATTATTATATTTGTAGAGTTCCCAAATTAAAAATAATTGAAGTATAGAAAGGTCATACTGCTCATGTCTTCAGAACCGACTAACTTTTACAAAAAAGTGCACTTACGAAGTATATTGTATTGGCTCGGTATATTTGACGAAATATATTTTAAAAACATTTTTCAAAATATAATTAATTCCTAATTAAGAAATAATATAGTTTAAGAGCAATATAAGAAACTTAAAGTTAGCAACGATATTAAAATTAATCGAGAATGGTTGAATTTCTCCACTAAAAGAATTGGTGATCATGTTTAAAGTAAAAATGCATTTTGTTTAAGCGTATATTCAATAGACCAGACTTATTCTATTTCATCTGGGATTATCTTTTATCTTCGATATCAATTTTTAAGAAATATCTCTGACTGTGTGCTCCAGATGAAATTTAAATCAGAAAATTTAGTATAAAATCATTTTAATATTGGAATGAACAGTAGAGAATACAATACAAGTATTAGAAAACCTATTTACAAAATTTTTTTGTTATTGTATTATTTCTGACAGTGAAATCCGATCATATGTTACTATAATAGGATTAACATATATGTTTTTTTTATTTTTCTGTTCTCATTTCAGCAATATTATGTGGATTATTTCTTAAATAGTGGGAAAATAAAAAGTATAAAGAATAAAATTAAAGTCTATTCTTAAAATTTATATTGCTGAATTAATTCCTTAAATATGAAGAAAACTAAAAAAAAAAAGTAATAAATAAATATCAATCTTGTTTTGAATAAAGCTGAAATTTAATATCGCAAAATGTGGTTTTCTTACAAGATAACAAGCATTAAAGAATATGTAGAAATCGTTTTGTAAGCAATGTCACCGCTATTTAAAAATAATTGAATAGTGATTTATAAACTTTAAAAAAAAAATTATTATAGGAAGTGGATTATAAAATCGAAGTGGAGCTCGAGCTGCAAAATTGTTAGTTTGACTTTAAATATCGAAATATTCGAAAATAGTATTATTTAAGAGACGTCAACGGAAGAAAGCATGCGTAAGAATGTTAAGTTTCTATGGTATTTTAAAGAAAATCTCTTAAAGTAACGTAAAAATCGATATATAATTCAAACGTAGAAATTAATTAGACGTGTTTAAATATTGCAAAATGACTGGGGTATTAATGTAACTAAAAGAATTTAATGTAAATTATATAAAGAATATTTTATAACAATGTTCATTGAGCTAGAATTTTTATAGGTTATTTTGTGAACGCAAGAAGAACGAATCCAACTGGAATTTTCCGTGGTAAAGTGTTAAACATTCAAATGGTAAGAAATATTTTTTAAAATTGGAAAAACTCGCCCAGAAATCAATTATAAATGAATAAGTTACATATCATATGAATACAACAGATGTTTTTAAGGTAAAAGGTAATTAATGCAAACAAGAGATAAAAAAGGGAGTAGTCGCAAGTGACCATAACGATATAAAACAGGAATTGATAATAAAGTCCCATGAGCACAACCGAAAATGTGCGATCATGTGAAACGCCATGAAAAAAATGGATCACCTAAATTAGGGCAAAACAAATAAACAATGCGTAAGGTGCGATCAAGAAAAGCGATTAAACTTTTTTTTCGCTCAAACAGCGAATCAAAAGAAAAGTTTAAGAAAAAGAACCAAATAAGAACTATTATTACACAAAAAACCATTAACGAATCAATACAAAACGAAAACGTTTGGCGCATAAAATGACCCAACAAATGGACATTGGATGGGATGAGTTACAACTAGTGGGACTTATACACTCATCATCAATAACACCAATAACAACAACAACAACAACACATGAATAGAGATAGACGTGACGATGGAAGACATTGGGATTAACATGTGCAAAACCAGAGGCATACTGAGATAGACGAAAGCACTCAAATAGCATGCATGGTGGCGGCAGTGGTGGTGGGGAAGGGAGGAGTAGCTAGTTGAACACCCAACACACGCCAATATGACAACGACAGATGTGGAATTCGAATGAGAGCGGGGCGTCTTGAAAAGCAAGCGAGTAAGAAGCTCAACTCAATTCCTGCATCTTTGTCATTTCGAACAAAGAAGTGAGAAAGCTTAAAGGGCACTTGCGCGAGCGACACGTTTTTGTTGATTTGTTTTGAATGACAAGGCCAGGTGGCTTGGCTTGAATTTCTTGCCAGGAAGCTTTAAATTTGCCACACACACATTATTTGCCAATAGTTGATAGTTAAACGATCGAAACAAGTGCGCGTTAGCCAATGAATTACAACTCTTTGGACGGTGAGCAATTCAATTAGTGGCGTGCTCCCACGCGCCGTCTTTTTGTATAAACAACAATTGGAACAAAGCCAGTACACACATACAAACATTTTGACAACAACACGACACGTTTATTTCAAAATATGGGTTAAAACTGGGCGCAAATGCGAAACTTTTCTCGCGTTTCAAATGACAATGTTACAAATTGACACTAAAATGGCGGAAAAAAGGAATAGGCACCGCCAAGTTGTAAAAAATAAAACTAACACGATGACCTTGTCATGCCATATCAAGATGGACGAGCCAACCAACAATTAATTGAATGCGCGCAAAAAAAGCCTAGAGGGTTCTACTGGTGAATGGCCGCTCAAAGCCATTCATTTCATATTTATTTATTCTTATGGAACGAACAATTCGGGAGTTTCACAATGTGGTGGGAAAATGGATTGTTATTGTTCTTCACAATGAGCAGCGAAATTAGATTAAACAGAAGAATCAAATCTATTTCTTATTAGGTACTACTATTTGCATTTTATTTATTTCATATATTTAAAAAACTATTAGAGTATGGTATTCCAATATTTTTGTTTAATACAACTTTTCTAGTTTGCAATAATATTCGAGCTCACCATTATGTGATCAATCAAAATAATATGACGGGCTCTCTATTTAACATTAATTATATGATAGTCATTAAAATAAATGAAAAATGGCTTCTTCCAAAACCTTTTCAACAATTGTTTATAGGGGATAATTAAAATTGATGGACTCAACTTATTATCATTGTTATTGCTAACAATTTAATGGTCATACAAAATATAAAATTCAAATAAAGCCTTGGCAATGGATAATATCCGGAAAATGTACCCATGAGACAACATAAGTTTACCGGATCTTCTTATCTATTTTAAATCTTTATATATTAAGCGTCGCTTAATTTCATTTCTATTTGAGAATGCAAGATTCCGAATTAAAAAAACTAAATATTGAAATAAGTAATTATACTAAAGCTTTAGCTAAAATTTATATCCCATATATAATAGTCTAGGTTTACTTCTAAAGTAAGCAAAAGATTAAAGAATGGATGAAAAACTATGCTTCTACTAAAACCTAAACTTATAAGTACGGGTTATAGACTTTAGTATTTTATGATTTTTTTAAAATTTACAACCACGTAAAAAGATTTCCCTATATGTTTCAGATATTTTAAAATTTTCAGTAGACACCTTCTCATCTCACGCTTTGTTAAGTGGGTATTCCATGGTATCTTAAATTCCGCCCCAGTATTGGTGCCGAAATATGTAGGAATATGTTCCAAGAGAGTTATGTGGAACAATATGAGAAAAATACCGTTCAAAATGTAAGGACAAGGCTTTGTCCCCCTTCTGCCAAGTTATTGGTCTATTAAAATTACTAATGGAAGAAAAATATTCGGTGGACGAATTTTATGAACGACCGCAGAAGGCTTTCAATTAACTAAATTAATAGAATTACCGAAAACTTCAAACGATACTGTTTTTTTTTATTAAAATGTGTTTATTGTCTATATACTAGTTAAAAAGTGTTCAAAAGTACCTGTTACAAATTATTTAACCTAATTATATAAATACTAAACCATGAAGTAGACTAATTTTCACAACGACAGGGTGTATCCTTTTTAACGCGCTCCATTAGACCGAGCGGTAACACCAACATTTCAAATTTCCTCCAATTTGCAGTGTTTTTTTTTGTCAATTTATGAGTGATTATGGAAGAGCGATGGGACAGAGGTAATTTTAGATGTGATAACATAAAGAAGTTAAATGTTATAGATGATGCTGAATCGATCCTTATTGATCTTCGAAGCAAAAAGGGAAAGTTTACAAAGACATTTATTAAACAGCTATGGGATTATCGCGAAACGTTGTCGGATCACTGTAATTTGTCGGATTTGAGGATGTTATTTTTTACTCATCAGCTAGCTATATCACCGGAGGGTAATATGGAGTTTATGAATGAATTAAACAGGTTAACATTGAAGGTATAAAACTTTTGGCTTCATTTGTTCCCAAAATCGGCGCGATTCCGTGTTTTCGCTTGATTCAAAATCACATAATTGATTACGGAGCGAAGACAGCAGTATGTGAAAAGTATGGTGAGATTATTGTAGCAGCATGGAAAGAAGCTGATTTGGACGAAGCATACGATTTAAAAGAAGATATTGAAGTGGAGTTGATCGCTGAAACCATTTGTTTTTCAGTTTACGCAGAAAGCCCGTATTGTAGTCGATTTAGAGATGTGCGCAGTTTGTTTAATAGGAAATTATGATTTTGCTATTTCAGATTCTTCTCGCTTTTTCCAAAGCAAAGATGAAGAATGCAAAGTTCGAATCAATGATAGTACAAAAGTTGAGGGGTTGCGTTTACACAGCTCTAAAAGTAATAGAAAGCCTTAAGAATTCAATTAAATTAAATTTAAGGCTGAAAATGATGTTGTTCGGCTTTCAGCCGCCGAAACGTTCTTTATGTTTTATCCATTAGTCGACGAAGATCCAGACGAGCGTCAGAAGAGTATGGAGCTCCAACACAAAACTATTCACAATTTACTGAGCGACATTTCTGTTCCTATTCGCTGTGAAGCGATTAAGAAGGTTATATAATACTCCTTCCCCATTCGATTACAATAATGAATACTTGCAGACTTTCAAACTCCTTGGTGATTTTTGGCTTGTAATTCCAAAGGATGTCATTAGATCGCTGCTATCATTTATTATTGACAAACTTTCAAAAGATTCTGTAATATCCGTTAGAGTTGCTGTTTGTGAGGTTTTTAAATTTCCTACTAAATACCAGTGAACAATTGCTTCAGGGCTTGTTAATTTTGGGTAAAACTCCATCATGTTTAAATGCCTTCGAGCATGCTCTAAAATGTGTCTGTCCAAGGGGTATCAATGATAAATCGGAGAAGGTTCGAGCAGCAACGTGCTGGCTGTTGACAATTCTCAAAGGCCATCGTTTCCTCAATGTAAATAACTCATTCATTTGACCGTTCATGTAAATTAATTGTAGCTTCTTCAAATAATATCACGAGATGAGCTGATTGCGAGGTTTGAACTCGAACAAGTTGAAAATGTTCGAAAACATATGGTCCCATTAATCCACATGGTTTGATGATTTTTTCTGGTAGGGTCCAACAAGACTTGTTTGTTTCCAGTTGCTACCTATCTCGAAAACGGACGGCGAGGATTATTATAAGCCGAGAGTGGATTACATGATTGCCAAGAGCAGAATGGCAACGTTAACCTATTTTCGAATGCTCTACCCGCAAAAGGTGATCGAGGTGGATATGGGATGTGAGTTTGTTGATCTTTGCCGGTTTTCAGATTGCTTGAGTTTTAGATAAACTAATTGAAATGCTATTGACATGGACTTATCGATACTTAAGGCCGGGGAAGAACACGCAACTATTGCAAGGTAATTTTTGAATATATCTGGTAACCGAAATTCGTAAGGAATCTGAGTGAGCCTAAAGAATAGTTTATATATGATCATGTGGGGAGATTTTCTCCTTAATATCCGTTCTCGGGGAATATGAGAATGCTACTTGAATACAATTCAATAGTAAAATAGTATTTCCCGGAAATGGCGCGAATGCATAAAGTTGTGCGAATGTTTTAATGTGTATAATAAAGCTTCACGTAGAAAATTTGTTGAATTAAAATTACTAATGACAAGGCTTTCCTAAAACTCTTGTTTTATAACACGTTTTGGAAGAACTGCTTCTCAAACATTAACTGAGCATTCAATTTTATTATTTCAATTCGCATCTTTCGTGTGCTTTCTTGGAACGGTTGAATAACGATTAACATAATTAACGATTGATTTTCTTAAGGTAATTTTAATATATTACCAAAATTAACTTCAACATATTTCCAAAATATAGGCACAACTCAAGTATATCGTATAAATAAACATTTCATCAGTTGGTGTCTGTTTGTACATTGTTATATTTTTGTTTATATATTCAATTTGAATATAACTGAATCAAGAATATTGAGAAGAATACAAAAAGAAAATAAATGGGAAACAATGTTCGCCAATTGTTGCATTTGAAAACTTAAAAATAAACTATAAATAAATTTAAGCACTATTTGAGTCGAATTATTATTATTAACTCAATAACTCAATACTTCAAACGTTAATATAAAACTAATTATTATCAAAATATAAGAAATTGGCAATTCCAATGTTATTTTCATCTGATTTGAACTAGAAATTTTGAAGAAATATAATGAAAAACAGAGAAATTATTAACATAAATTGAATATTTGTTTCATGATATCTTTGAGACCTTTGAAAATAATTCAAAAATGTTGAAATTTAATTTTCTATTTCTTATTTTTTGATAATACTTGTTTGAAATTACCCGCAATTGATTTTAAAATATATTTCTGGGCTGTTTTTTCACGTTTCAGTTTGCGTGTTGATTTATTTTTATTTTTCTTTCTCAATTATTTTGCATCAAAATTGTTGAGCACTTTTTCAGATTCAAGGATGGGCACAATTTCTATTTTCAAAATTGTCACTTCGCCCATTTAGTGCTCATTTAATGTACCGATAGAATATATTTCAATTGAATTGATTAAAATATACTTGCATTAAAAACACAAAATATGGAACAATTATTTTCTCATTTTACGGGATGTCTTAAAAATTTCACGTATAACTTACAAAATTATTATTCATGGTCAGTTTATTAGCTATTACTTAGACTCTAAAAATGCTTACAAATTATTAGATTAGAGCCCGTTTTCTGTGCTCGTTTTATAAGCCGTCCAATTTGCATACCGTAGTACGGAAAATTCATTAATATAAGAATTTGAAATGCGTAATTAAATAGTGAAAATTGTTGTTTGATTTTAGTGTGCAGAAGGGTTTACAGCACAAGAAGATTATTTTTTGCAAGGCTTATGGTGTAACAGTTTTTTGTGCGAGTTTCCATCTTGTAACAAAAATATGAAACATTTGTTTCGCCATTAATTTTTCTAGGTAACTGGTATCATTTAATTATATTTAATGAAAGATTATGACATACTTTCGATTTATCTTCATGAACCCAAATGCCAGATTGATAAATTACAGAAACGAGCATTGAATATGAACGAACTCGAATATATCTCGAATGCGCCTTTGTTCTATTTTTAACGATTCGAAAGGTGAATGAGAAAAAATGCTGAGATTGTTTTAATTATGGGAAGAATTTAGGATACCGATGCGGATATGAAAACAAAATTGAAAACTGAGAAGATGTTTGGAAAAATTGTTGACGTAATATTTGAGAATTATCGGGTTTGGCTTTAAACTTCAGGAAGAATTATTCTTGGATGTTTTTTCTAGGACACGCCGATTCTTGGCACGGTTTCAGCAATTTCGTCGGTTTTGCCCAAAGATTACCTTAAATCAATGGCGATGTCGATGTATCGAATGTTGGAGAATGAGGAAGAGCCGCCAGAAGTAACGGAAGTTTTCATTGAATCGGTTGTTCATTATAATATTGATCGAATTTTGGATTCAATAGAACGAGGTGAGGTTTCGTTTAGTGATATTGGATTTGTCGGGATTTATTTCAGGGCTAGACACGCTGTCGATTTATGAACACCATCAAAATGATGAGGATGTTTTGAAATCGGTTGGTTGTTTGAGATTATAATTTGAGTAGGGAGATATTGGGAGTTTTTAGAAGTTTGATGTGAGCAAACTAGAATTGGCGGTAAAGTATTTGAAATATATAATTCGCACTCATACGACTAATACGATATTGGCATCCAAGGACATGTATAGACAACGTGTCCGAAAATTTACCCAGGTATGTGGTTACTGGTGCTTGATTGGAGTGAATGATGTTGTTTTAGATTATGGATCCTTTGAAGAAAATAATTAGTACGTTTATTTCGCAGCGAGATATTCAGATGCTCATTGATGAAAATTTGTTGTTGGAGACTCTAGAATTAAAGTTTATCGTGACAATGTTTTTGATCATAAACGTTTGTTGAGATTTGTTGTTGATCTGATGAGTTTTGTGTTACAGGACAGCGATAGTGTGAATGAGCGTTATCGCTATGTGAACGACTTTGTGTCGGATATTCGATGGTTCCACTATGATGTGTCGACGAAATTCGATCAAGTACAGGATTACAAGGTTGAGACCATGGTGAAATTGTCAAAGTCGGTGTTCCATTGTATTCTGGCGTCGTTCTCGGCGTGGAACTTTGTATATAAATTGGACGCGGAAGAAGAGAAGCTACTTGACGTTGAGGGGATCGTAAACGATATTAATATTCCGGCAATTATTGGAAGGTTTGTTGAAGTGTTGAGTTGAGTTTGGATCGATTTTTGATAGAATTATCATCTCGTTCTCGAATAGTGACACCCCGGCTGAATTGGTCACTTATATTATGAAATTGGCGACGATTGTATGTGAGCCAGAGGTTGTCATGTTTTCTTTTTTGGAAATGAACAGTATTTGATTGTTTTTAGTATGAAGATAACCACAAGTTGATGATTGATGTGATTCAGTTTGTTCCGAAATGGGTTAAATCAATTATTGAAGACGATTTTGAAGAAGATGTAAATGAGAATGGTTTTCAACGGGTATTGTTGGTGTGTGTGGATTTAAAATTTTCAGAAATCGCCAATCTTCTTTATGACTTTTATCGAAAATTGAGTGAATCGAAACATTGGGACATGACGCACGAAGTGAAATTCTTAAACACGATTGCTGTTTTATCCTTTGCGTCATTGGTGAAAAATAATGAGAACTTGGAAATGCGAAATCCCATGGAGCACGATTATGAGATGGTTCCATTTATAAAGATCATGACGAGTTTTGCAGCGAAGGAAGATTATTTGACCAAGTTTAATGATTTTTAAGAACCGTCAATAAATGATGTTTGCAGGGCTCTAACCGAAAGGATAAGAAAGATCATAGACACGGATATGTTTGTGCATCCGGAAGTGGAATGCAACTTGCGTTTGCTTCGAGTTGGATCAGTTGTCCAATTTCTGATAATTATTAAAAAGATGACTAAGCAGTCGGGTAACGAATAATATGGTGGTATCGATCAATTTGAAAATTTTTACAGATTCAATTGACGAATTATTAAAGGTATGCCAAGATCGAATGCAGGGAATTGTATATAGCAATGAAGGAATGATTAAAGAATGCTATAAAGGAGCTGTCCATGAATTATACGCGTGATTATTAACAAGATTTTCTGTAACTATTTTATTGTTTGTATACGAATTTTACTAAAATGGAATAAATGTTTTATTTTTAAAAATTTGTTTTGAAATAAATGAGTTTATCGCGGAATGAACGCGACAATTAATATTAGTGGATCACGTTAAGTCATTTTAATTGTGAAATGAAAAAATAGACTTAAATACAAAAGGGAACAAGAATTGCATAGAATTATCAACCCTAAAATCTGAAAATAGTTTTTTGCCTCACATTTAATTTAACAAAATTAAAATATAATAGAGACATGTCGTTAGTGGTTCTGCATTGGTAAAAAATGCTAATTGTTAATAAAGATTTTAAGAGGATTCTTAACATAGTTTCACAATTTTATCCGTTATGGAATCAAAATTTACCATCAGGCTAAGGCCTCGTGTTCAGTATCAGTTTTATAATTTTGGTTGAAGCCTATCTTTCCCAGGTTCCGCACTGAACCCATGATATTATGAAAGCTAAACTCAACTAATAGAAATCATGACTTATCCTGCTTAATCCTTCAGTTGTTTAATGTTCGACGCTAATATTAAGATTGTTTTTAAAATATAAATGAAATATCATTAATTGCTAGAAAAACATCCGATAAGCATTTTATTGCGAATAAAACCGAGTTTGCGCAATGCGTCTTTCACGCGATACTGTAGTTGATTACCGAAATTATAGAGTAACGTCTGCTCCAATAAAAAAATTATAATTTTTTACGAGAATGATGACGTGTTCTAGTAGTTTCTGCTATTACGTGTTCTTATGTTTTCATTATTTTAATCCCATGGAACGGTTAGTATCCAGTGTTAATTTTTGTCTTTTTTTTGATAGTTAAGGTTTCGTTAGGCGGGCTTGTAGGTATATTGCGAAGTTATTACAAGGATGGTTTTTAGAAGGTTTCTGGAAGTTTCTTAAGTAATATATTCGATCGACCACGTGGTATCTCATCTTCAGGATTTCCATACGTCTTCTGGGCAATCATTGTCGATCATTTTTTGTAGTGTAGCATCATCTAGCTTGTCTTATCACTATTGCCGATTCTTCTGGTAGAAGTTTATAGCAACTATCGGCGGGAAAGATTCGATTAATCTCTATTCTCATTTCTCATTAAGTAACTTCGAACGAGCTCACGGATTATTTCTATATATCTGTACAAGTTTTAGTTTCTTGAGAGAGATGGTACATTTCACGGGGTTGAGTAATTGGGTTATCACAATTGATTGAATTTGGCAGCAGTTTTTAGTTTCTTCCCACGTTCTATGATATCTATCGAATTGTGCCACCTTCCTTTCTCGGTTATCTTAATTATGTTCTTATGGATACCCGTACTTAACATCTTCAGATTCTATTGAGCCCAATAATTGTCGTATGTACTTAACTTGCTGGCATTATGACTTCGAGATAGAATAACAAGTAAAGTAAGCCAATGTCTGTGTTTCATTTGAACATAGAAACAAGCCATGGAGGAACACGATTTCAGTAGACCTAGGTACAGTTGGTTTTTCTTTGCCGATTATTGTTTCTGAATAGTGAATAGAAGTGCTCCGTCTTCATTTTCGTATTCAGAGTATCCATCATAATTTGTAGACTGCTTTGAAGCTTGGGAATGGGTTTGAATAAGTGTTGTCTTTAGGTTTTTCTATATTATTTTTTTTTAGCAAAGATCTTATAGATTTCAATAACCTTTTTACCCCACATCTATAACATTTTGAGAAATACTTGATCGGTTTATCGAAGAAAAGTTATATATCCATTTCGACAGTAAAAATCGGGGACTATTTGGATGACTACATGAGGACGGTGTTCCTTAAGATCTATTTCTCTTATTTTATACAGTTATAATTAAGAAAGAATTTTTCTCTATTATTTTTCGAATTAAAAATACATTTTCAGTTCGTGTTATCAAGATACAATGAGCGACGCTGGAAGAAATACCCAATTCAACAATATCGAGCAAGAATACGAATCTGACGTGTCGCAACTGGTGCCGCTGTATGTTTATGTATAACTACATTATTAAAATAATTAAATTCTAACAGATCTGACGATGAAACATTGGCTGATGATGAAATAATGTATGATTCCGAACTTGAAAGTATAGATTACTCCTACAACCCAGAACAATATGGAGAAGAGAGTCCTTTAAACCCTAACCCACCTAATCAAAATAACAATATAAATAATAATAATAATTCGACTGCAATTTTGAAATTTACATCATACTATTTTTCGGATTCTTTTATCATTTGTCCCGCGCCGCAGATGGAGCAACAAACAATGGAAGAATTTGAAGGGGAAGTGCAGGAACAGGATGGATTTGAGTTTGCCACCGAAGTGGAATTTGACATGAACACGGATACGGTCCCATACCTTTGCAATAAAATGATCCATGGACTTCCGGAACCAGCTTTTGACGTTGTCACAAACGTGTATGAACAGTACGAAGCCGTTGAAGATTATGGTGAACATGAAAACGAAATAGAACAGGAGTACTACGACCCGTAAACTTTAGGTTTTATTAAAATCGTATTTTATTTTTTTAGTGAGGAGGATTCATCGGCCGGACATCGAGAAAATGATAGAAATGATTGAAAAATTGAATCAATCCTTTAATAGTATAGAGTTTTATTAAGAAAATAGTTTTATTTAAAATATAGAAGTTTAGAAGATAATATGGTATTATCTTAAAATTAGTTTTATTAAAGTATAGGTTTTATTAAAATTAAAGTTTTATTTACTAGAATGCATTCAAAAGTTTTATTACTGAAAACCAATATCATGTTTTACCGGTTTTTTCAATAACTTACTTCATGTAAATCTTATAGTAGAATAATCATGGATTGATTGTTTTAGAAATATAGATATTTCCTGTAAATGTAATAGTGATAGAAGAGGTATCTTGAAATCGTTTTAGCAAAAAACAATTGGTTTCATGTACACGCTAAATAATTAATAAAGATTTCTTGTAATTGTTTTATTCGTCTTTAATATATTGTCTAATGACAACATTGAATGTATCGATAGACCTGAAGCGCGTTTCTTGTGATACGCTAATTTCGAACTAAACAGTGCAACATGGACGGCTCCATTTAATCGTAACTATATTTTTGCGATAATTTAGAGTTATGCGTAATCTTTATTTTTCTTTGCCGTTGGAGAATGAATTTTCATTCAATATTTCGATTTTCAGGTAAATTTTAACAGTTGTTAATTTCCAATAATGCCTAAAAAGTTCATGTATTCCTCGCCAACACAATTGAACGCATCTCTGATGGGGTATATTTACTAATAAACATACATTTTCCAATTAAAATAATTAAATTCTAGATGGCATTCGAGGGCTGTGTTAAAGATTTTCGGCATTCTGGATTACGATAGAAACACAGATGTAACTTATGCAAGATATAAGGCACTACAAAGACAAAAAGAATTGGTAGAATCGGTAAAATCGGTAAAATCGGTAAAATCGGTAGAATCGGTAGAATCGGTAAAATCGGTAAAATCGGTAGAATCGGTAGAATCGGTAGAATCGGTAAAATCGGTAGAATCGGTAAAATCGGAGGAACAGAAACCAGTTGGGGCAAGGATAGTTTCATGTGTACATGCTTTTGCGGAGAAGGAACGTCAAGCCAAAGAGAAGGCAAAATTAGCCGCAAAAGATGAAGCGCAAGGAGACTTGAATATCGATAAGACAGTTGTTGACGTGCCAGGCCCATCTCATGAATCAAAGGAGGATAACTTGAACATCCAGGAAACTGAGTTTAAAAATGAAAGCGAGCCAGCAGCGAAGAAGAGAAAAATGAGGTTTCAGTTTGTATTTCATTAAAATCTTTTAATTTTAAACCGATTTAGTGACGAGGAGTGCTTTAGTCGCTTTTGGCAGTGGTACTACGAGGAAGAGGAAACCGAGGTTAAACATGAAAGCGAGCCGGCAGCGAAGAACGGAGAAGAGAGTCCTTCAAACTCTAATCCACATAATCAAAATAACAATATAAATAATAATAATTCGACAAAGGTATACTATTTTTCGGAAGCTTTTAAAATTTGTCGCGATCCGCAAATGGAGTAGAATAATAATGGATTGATTGTTTTAGAAATATAGATATTTCCTATAAATGTAATAGTGATAGAAGAGTTATCTTGAAATCGTTTTAGCAAAAAACAATTGGTTTCATGTAAACGCTAAATAATTAATAAAGATTTCTTGTAATTGTTTTATTCGTCTTTGATATATTGTCTAATGACAACATTGAATGTATCGATAGACCTGAAAAGGATATCACTTCTGTGATAATACTTAGAGCTGGTAATATAAAGAACCCTTGCGTCATATTTATATACTCTTTAGAATCTTAGGAAAAGTGGAAATTGAAATAATTTTATTTCCGCTGACTCTTAGTTAGTAAATTATTATGAGTTACGCGCTTCTTGTGATACTGTAATTTCAAACTAAACAGTGAAAGATGGACGGCTCCATTAAATCATAATCATATTTTTGCGATAATTTAACTCTTTATGCGTAATCTGGTGCTTTCTCATTGTCATTGGAGAATGAATTTTCACTAAATATTTCGATTTTCAGGTAAATTTTAACAGTAGTTAATTTCCAATAATGTGTGATGATTTTAAGTTTTCTTGTCCAGAAGAATTGGCTGCATATATGCCCGGGTATATTTACTAATAAACATACATTTTCCAATTAAATTCTAGAATGCCTATGGAGACTGTGTTAAAGTATTTTGACATTCTCAATTCCGATGAAATCTTTGGTGTAAATTTTAAAAATTATAAGGTTGTAAACAGAGGAAAAATATCGGTAATAACGGAGGAACAGAAACCTCTTCTTGAGAAGATAGATGCAAGTGTACGTGCTTATGAGGAGAAGAAACGTCAAGCCGAAAAGAATGCAAAATTTGTCGTACAAGATGAAGCGCAACGAGACTTGAATATCGATAAGACGCCAAACGGAAAATTGAAGACAGTTGTTGACGTGCCAGGCCCATCTCATGAATCAAAGGAGGATAACTTGAACATCCAGGAAACTGAGGTTAAAAATGAAAGCGAGCCAGCAGCGAAGAAGAGAAAAATGAGGTTTCAGTTTGTATTTCATTAAAATCTTTTAATTTTAAACGGTTTTAGTGACGAGGAGCGCTCGAGCCATTTTTGCGTGAACGTGAATATGGAATAAAACCATTTTTAGAATTTTAAATAATAATTTCCGTTCTTTTATTTAATCGAATACATTCCGAACTATGATACTATCAAAATTAAGCTCAATATAATTTCTTAGAATAAACTATTCTTCTAAATGTATTAAGTTGTTTCAATATATTGTTAGATGACTGTTTTATGTACCTCTATATCATAAAAAGGACAATATTATGTAATATAAGGACTAAAATAATTTTGAAGTAAATTTTTTGAAGTCTAACAAAAGTACTGGTCAAATTCAAAATTAAATGCTCGCAACTGCATAATATTGTCATATTTTCGAATATACATTATTATTATTATTAGTATTAATGTTTTGTTAGAGTTAAACGTTAATTTTAAGGCAGCCTTAACAAATAGCGATGAACGACGAGGAAAGAGATACACAATACAGCAATTCCGAATACGATTACGTATCTGATGTGTCGCAACAGGAGCCATTGTATGTTTACAAATGTTTACATTACTAAATTAATTAAACTCTAACAGGTATGTCGATAATTCTGTGGCAGACGAAGAAATGTTTAATTACGATTTTGAAAATATAGGTTATTCGTACAACCCGCAAAATTGTGACGTCTACTCAAACCCGCAATATGCTAACTATTATGATGATACTACGACGATAGTTGTGAAATTTATGCCATACTATTATTCCGACATTAATATTGCTGATCCCCCGCCGCAAATGGAGCGACAAACAATGGAAGAATTTGAAGGGGAAGTGCAGGAACAGGATGGATTTGAGTTTGCCACCGAAGTGGAATTTGACATGAACACGGATACGGTCCCATACCTTTGCAATAAAATGATCCTTGGACTTCCGGAACCAGCTTTTGACGTTGTCACAAACGTGTATGAACAGTACGAAGCCGTTGAAGATTATGGTGAACATGAAAACGAAATAGAACAGGAGTACTACGACCCGTAAATTTTAGGTTTTATTAAAATCATATTTTATTTTTTTTTAGTGAGGAGGATCCATCGGCGGGACATTGTGAAAATTATAGATATTATTGAAAAATTAATCAAACCTTTAATAATATAGAGTTTTATTAAGAAAATAGTTTTATTTAAAATATAGAAGTTTAGAAGATAATATGGTATTATCTTAAAATTAGTTTTATTAAAGTATAGGTTTTATTAAAATTAAAGTTTTATTTACTAGAATGCATTCAAAAGGTTTATTCCTGAAAACCAATATCATGTTTTACCGGTTTTTTCAATAACTTACTTCATGTAAATCTTATAGTAGAATAATCATGGATTGATTGTTTTAGAAATATAGATATTTCCTGTAAATGTAATAGTGATAGAAGAGGTATCTTGAAATCGTTTTAGCAAAAAACAATTGGTTTCATGTACACGCTAAATAATTAATAAAGATTTCTTGTAATTGTTTTATTCGTCTTTGATATATTGTCTAATGACAACATTGAATGTATCGATAGACCTGAAGCGCGTTTCTTGTGATACGCTAATTTCGAACTAAACAGTGAAACATGGACGGCTCCATTTAATCGTAACTATATTTTTGCGATAATTTAGAGTTATGCGTAATCTCTATTTTTCTTTGTCGTTGGAGAATGAATTTTCATTCAATTTTTCGATTTTCAGGTAAATTTGAACAGTTGTTAATTTCCAATAATGCCTAAAAAGTTCATGTATTCCTCGCCAACACAATTGAACGCATCTATGATGGGGTATATTTACTAATAAACATACATTTTCCAATTAAAATAATTAAATTCTAGATGGCATTCGAGGGCTGTGTTAAAGATTTTCGGCATTCTGGATTACGATAGAAACACAGATGTAACTTATACAAGATATAAGGCACTACAAAGACAAAAAGAATCGGTAGAATCGGTAAAATCGGTAAAATCGGTAAAATCGGTAGAATCGGTAGAAACGGTAGAATCGGTAAAATCGGTAGAATCGGTAAAATCGGTAGAATCGGTAAAATCGGTAGAATCGGTAGAATCGGTAGAATCGGTAAAATCGGTAGAATCGGTAAAATCGGAGGAACAGAAACCTGTTGGGGCGAGGATAGTTTCATGTGTACATGCTTTTGCGGAGAAGGAACGTCAAGCCAAAGAGAAGGCAAAATTAGCCGCAAAAGATGAAGCGCAAGGAGACTTGAATATCGATAAGACAGTTGTTGACGTGCCAGGCCCATCTCATGAATCAAAGGAGGATAACTTGAACATCCAGGAAACTGAGGTTAAAAATGAAAGCGAGCCAGCAGCGAAGAAGAGAAAAATGAGGTTTCAGTTTGTATTTCATTAAAATCTTTTAATTTTAAACGGTCTTAGTGACGAGGAGCGCTCGAGCCACTTTTGCGAGAACATGATTATGGAATTTTAAATAATAAATTCCGTTCTTTTACTTAATCGAAAACATTCCGAACTATGATACTACCAGAATGAAGCTCAATATAATTTTTTAGTATAAACTATTCTTCAAAATGTATTAACTTGTTTCAATATATTGTTAGATGAAAGTTTTATATACGTTGTACGACTATTTAATTCACAATAAATTGTTATCAAAAACTTGCTCTTTCGAGACATATTCCCTATTCGTCTTGAATATCCTTGAACGTGTTCAAGAGAAGGTAGAGGAAAAATTGTTTTTGCTGAACGTCAAAACATTTTATAGTTGAGTTATCATTGAACACAAAACGAATATGACGTTTTGCAATTAATCCGTACTACGAATTTGCATTCACCTCGCAATTATTTCCCGTCATCTTAAAACAAACTTTGTTTTGTTGCATTTTTTAATCCGAGTGGTTTCGTTTTCTTTTCATTATTAAATCTTCTGATTCACCGTGTCCATTTGTGGCCCTCCATGGGATTTCCAAAACAAAACCGATCACGGATGTAATACATCCTTCCGTTTTGGGAATATCAAATGTCATAATAATGCGCCATGTTGTCTTGTTTCGCTTTTTGACAGAGCCTAAGTGAAATGGGCGGTGCGGCACCTGAATTCAACCGTTTGTACTTTCGCTTCTTTCAGCCACGGTTCGAATTAAAGCCAAAGAATTTGCCGAACTCTTTCATGTCACACTTAATTGCAAACAAACTAACAATAAAACAAAAAAGAGAAAACAACAGCAATTAATGACTATTATTCAACACTTATATAAAAAGGCAAATTATATCCTTTCGAGCACAAAAACACACATACACTAAATAAAAAAACGATATTGCACTTGAAAGGAGCTCAAAGAAAGTATTGTTTGATTCAATCAGTTTTCAAACCCAATTTCCCCGTGCACTTCTTTTCCTTCAACTTGAGCCCACGAACACTAGTTGTTGAAACAATGCTCTTTGAGCCTACAGAGTATATTGCTCATATACGGACGAAATTTTTATTTGATATATATTTGTGTTAAGCTGAAGATGAACATTTGTTGTGGTTGTTGTTGTTGTTTTTAGAAGAAGACGGATCCCGGATTGAAGAGCTCGAGTCAGAGGCGGGGCAAACTGGTCTTCATTGGCACGCCCCTCTCTTCTATAGCACCTCATACTAGTGGTGGGAGGCGGAAGAAGCACACAAGTCTTGAGCATAGGGGGGAGCAAAAATCCGCCAATATATTTTACATAATTTTTGCTTGTTATTGTTGTTGTTGTTTTTTTGCCGTATTTGTATTATTGGCGCGTCAGTGCTTGGTTTATAGCCATTCGTCAGTTTGACAATAAGACGCGAGTCGATTGGAAATTGAGCCCGAGCTCGGTGGCGTCTCGTCCGAATGGTCGAACCGGCGCGGTTCCTGTCGAGCCGCTTTTAATGCTATTCCGCGCCGCCGCACCACTTATTTTGGCTCTGCACATCATCGCCGCCGTCGACGCGCATTACTCGGATTTTGGGTAAGCGCTGGTTTCGGATGGAGCAGTGTGAAAAAAGTCTTTAATTGCAGCTCCACTACCAAATATTGCTACAGTTGCATGTCGGAAGACTTTTTGCTCCATTGGCCTTATCTTGATGAGGTTTGCCGTTTTAAAATTCATTCTTTGGGTATTACTACAATTTCTCGAATATTTCGTGTGCCACTTGTTTGATTTATCATATTCTCGGTCCGAAAGAAACAAGCGGCGTTCAATAGACACAAAAAAATGAAATAAATGAGACACACATCATAAGTCGAATACAACTGTCATTAGGTGTTGAATTTCCAGCTGACTCTCTTCGGCTTAGGTAAGCAGATACACTTAATATCCCAGGGAAAGGGGGGGGGGGGGTGAGCCGAGTGAGCAAATGAATAAATAATAGGTTATAATTTCACGTAATGCGCGCTGGTTTCAGTTGTCAGCTTTTCATTCCTTTCTCGTCTATTGAAATATCGACGGACGGGCTCAGCTCAAACCAACTCAAACCCAGAATGGAAAAAAAAAACACATACACAAGCACAACGTTTTGTGACATTATTATTATTATTATTTTTGGCGATCTCGGATGAGCAGCACAAAAAACGTGCATAATTGATGCTTTCGGCCAATTCTATTTCGTCTGCGAATAAAAATTGCCGGTGTTTGGCAATCAGAGCTCATGAGTTGACGCAAAATTACGACGAATTCAATTTGTTGTTTTCCAGAAATGCAACATTTTGCGTGCGTGTGTGTGTGTGCTTGTTTAATTAACAATTTGTGCTTGGCTGCGTTGATTATAATCAAAACTCGATGAGCAAATTCCCAAATCAAATTGGGTTGATATAGGCGAGTGTCAGTGTCAATCAACATCCTCATCATCCTCATAATGATGTTTGTGTTCCCCCGCCGAAATTTACTCGTCCGCCCTCGTTTTGAATCGTCTTAAAGGGAGCCAACTCATTAAGAAAAGCATATGCAAATTTATGAGTGCATTCCCATGGCTCATCGGCGCTCGAAGCAATGTTGCTTGAGGTGTGTTTCGAGCCAGGTGTTCGTCTCATCACTTATCTCTTAATATTATTATTGTTATTATTATTTGAGTGGAGTTGTTAAAGTATGAACTGACACATTTCAGAATATCTCGTTTGAGTTGTTTCCATCTGTCACCGTACTCGTCTCTTTATCTAATGCCGTCACTTTGTCATCAAAAATAAACCTAGTTAGATTTGAAACACACGGCTTCAAACAAAAAAAAAAGCACAACAACAACCGATGAGCAAGAGCCAGATGAAGGGCAAGAGGAGGGGAGGGCGGATGGCGTTCAACACGTTTACTTTTTATCCATTTCAGCGTGACGAAATGGATATTTATTGAATATGGCAAGAAGTGGGTCCATGCTCTCCACGCGCGTCTCAAATAAATTATCATGTAAAAATAGTTGCCGCCATTCAATTTATGTGTTATTGAACTAACTCAATTGACATTAAGAATTAATAGCGAGCCTGGTAAACAACATTGCGAGCTCATCGCTCGATTGCCCTATAAATCAAATATATAATGTAGTATAATTTTCGGACGCGCCAATTTGTAGAATCGTGTGGATTTTGTTGAAAAGCGAAACGCCGCAAAATGTCCAATTCCTTCGAGACCGTCATCATATATCAGCGAGTCGCGACAAAACGCGCATTTGCTCATCACGCAACAAAAACCGCAGTTATGTCATACTCTCCAAGGAGCAACGCGAGGCACAATCTGTTATAAAAAGTCATTTTTCAAAATTTGCTTCCCCTTGTTTTTTTTTTTGGCTCGTTCAGCTCAGCTTACTCTATATTAGCTCGGTGAGCCCTCAAGATTAGGGGAATTTTTTTTTGATGAAGAAGAGTCGTGGAGAGAAAATACATACACGCGTGTCAAAATAATTTCGAGCACGGTTATTAAATGAGCAAAAACAAAACATAATGGCTAGCAGCAACAATGAAGACAAAACAAAAACAAGGGCTGGTTACTATTCGCGTGTGAATATCTGCTCGCTATTTAAAAAATATATAAATATCTCATGTGTGAGCTGCGAGTAATTCCAACAATTCATTATTATTATTACTACTATTATTATTATTCATCATCATCATAATCGAACGAACGAATAGATGATTTGTTTGTTTGCTATATAATAATTTTAGTAGGCGTTCAATACATCATTAGCTCGTGGATCGAGCAATTTGATAATTTATTGGGTTGATGTGGCGCCAGAAAAAACGTAATATGGGTTTTCTGGAGACAATGTTGCTCATTAATTTTAAAATGAAGATGCGTTTATAATTCGATCAATCATGATAGCACAACGTGATGCTCAATAAAAATGCAACATTTGATTGTTTTTCATTTTTTGATGCGCCTCTTGAATGCAACATGAGCTCGCCAATAAAAACCAATAAAAGATTGATGGCGATGGAATTGATTAGATATATTCTTTTTTTAATCAAAGGGGTTAAATAAACAATACAACATCTGACGCCAAAAAAACCAAATTTATTTCAGGTATACTATAGGCCCATTAATTTCACGGACCATTGCTTTAAAATCCCAGCCAGGGTAGTAGCCAATAATACAAATAAACATTCAAAATGCATTTTTGCAGGCAAATATAGGTATGATGCCGTGCAGTCATTCAATGTGTGTCACTGTGGTCGAGCCGAGGATACTCGCCGGTGAGCTAACGAATTACAACCGAATGATTGATGCGTTTTTAAACAAGCAACTCTTTTGACTTTTCGACGCAATCCAATCAGCCAATGCTCAGGCTCCATTTACGTGTTTTATTATGATTGGATGGCGGTTTTGGGCAGAATCCATGCACAGCACATAAACAAGAAATGTGTCTATCATCATTTGAAGCTGGTTTTTAGTATATTAGCCGGATTTGAGAAGATTTTTGGAAAAAAAAAATTTGTAATGTTAGTTGCGCTGGGCCAAAACAAAGTTGGTTTTGAGTTTGATTGTACAACAAAAACTACCGTGAAAATTGGAATAGAAATAATCTTTTTCTGACTTACATTCTTAAACGAACTCCAATTATAGTAGCTCAGTATGCTTTGCTTAAAACTATTACACTTAAACGATAACTTTGTTCAGATTTAGGAAATATTCGTGATTATTAAAAATTAATTCAAGATTATTTACGTGAAATTTAACGTGGCGCGATTAAACATTCTAAGATTTGAATTTTAAACTTACGTCATTCAGACTCGTTTATCCTAAAATCTAGATGGTCCCGGAGGGGAAGGGGGAGATATATGCTCTGCATTATAGGCTCTGCTAATTTTATATGAAATAAGATAACAATATTATTACTATTTCTCCTCAAATTGAATGGTTGACTTGGGAACTCACAAGGGAAGTGTTTTCTCGCTCTCAGATTTTGATAAAAATTTTCAGATAGATTTCTTATGTAGTAAATAGTATGCACACAAATCTGCAACCTATAAATCTCTATCTGAATATAAAAATTTATATAAAAATTTTTTTAAATAAAAAATCTCATTTTTTATTTTTATAAAAATCTGAGAGTCCGACCTAAAATACTTCCCTTATCAGAAAAATGGTCATGTTGCAAAGTTCTGTAATAAACGCATTTTTTTAAAATAATTTAAGAAGAGCTTGAAAAATGACGTTTAACATTATATGAAAATCATACGTTTATTTTTTTTAGTAATACACGTAATAATAATAAATAATAAATATAATAATAAGTCATAATAAATATCTAAAAATGCTTATTTAAATTTGGCGTGATAATTCATTGTAAATTATTGTCGTGGTGTAGGTTGATGAAAAATTAGGGGTAAAGGAGCATACCCCAAAAAAAGATGGTCTCGCTTGGGCTGGTGTAGATTTAATTTGCAATTTGTTTATTATTTCGCATTTATTATGTGTTGTATTATGTAGTATGTATTATGTTGATGTAACAACCAATTTAGTAAGAGAAAACAATATAAAACAAAAATGTGATGAAAAAAAAGTGCGAAATTATAAACAAATTGCAAATTAAATCTACACCAGCCCAAGCGAGACCATCTTTTTTTCGGTATGCTCCTTTATTCCTAATTTTTCATCAACCTACGCCACGACAATAGTGATATGTTCTAAACACTATAGTTTATACCATTTATAAAATTAAGTAGTGGATAGGATAGTAATGACAATTAAAAAATGAAAAGTGAATCATTAAGAATGATTTAAATAGCGATTAAGTATAACAAATTTTAGAAATATAACTTCTCAGCTCAGGTCGTCATGATTGGGAACTGCAGAATATTAATAAAAGATCTGTGTAGCTTTAATTAAAAATACCAATGCATTCCAATGCCGCGAAGTATGCCGCATATTGCAAGAGACCGTGCACCAATTGATAACAAAATACACGCTTAATTTATTATTTATTTATTTAAACCTTTTTTTGACGGCCTCACTTTTTTACGAAATAATGGGCAGCACATATTGAAGAGGAATTGACGAAAAAGTCGTTTGTGGCCGTGTGGCCGTCCATCATTTTCTCTTCTTTTATTGCTCTTCCATTAGGCAGCGATCTCTCAAAAGGCCTATATATATAACTCATGTATATAACAATCTTTATTTTGTAAAAAAAATAACAATTAAACAAAAAGATATAGGAAATCGGAAAAAATTTTGGTTCACCCTAATAAATACTTAAAAATTATTTTTTAATAAATTAAAATTTTTTAATTATCAAAGCGTATCTTCAATTTGAACAACTGATTGAACTTGATCAAATACGCTTTAATAAAAAAGTTTAATTAAATAATTAAATTTAAAAGTGAAAGGCGTGTTTTCTTTCAATTGGTGCGCGGTGTTTTGCTATATGCGGCATACTTCATGTCATTGGAGTGCCAATGCCAAACTATTTTAAAATAAATGCGGTAGACACGCGGAAAGACACACCAACAGAAACAGACGCTTTATTTTAATAATTTCCACGTGAGCTACTCGAATTTTATAAGTGAATTATATACAATTTAAGTGATAGAATATATGAAACGTTTTATTATATGTGCAAAATAAGTTCTAAACGTCAAATCAGGCTGACAAGTCGTTAAAGATGAATTTTAAAACGGGATTAGTAAAACAATTCGTGGAACTTATTTGATTCAAAATTTGACAATTACAATTAAAAAAAATTTTCGCGTGTAAAATTGAAATCACAGGCTATCCACTGTTTTCGATTTTTTTGACGTATTACTGATAGCAATGTGGACATTTCTGTATATCTTTTAAGGCCGAAAATCTATATAAGATTAAGTAACACGGCTAAATAAATATTTAAAGCCAGCTAATTTGTTATTTCAGATGATGTGGTAAAATATCTGAAATATTGAATTACTTTTTACCTTTAAACGCCTTAAATTATCCTAAAAGATTCAAATGATGTGAAATTGTATTCTTCTAATTGTGAAATGTAAATAATTTTTTTACGCTTCTCTTATAATTTTCACGTGTAATCTACGTCAGTTTGGCATTTTTTTCTTAAACTCTCTAAAAGTTATCAAATTGATATGAGCACTTTTGTGGAGCTCGTTTTATTAGCATTCTTGCGGCAACCGAATGAAAAATAACAGGAGTTCAATTAAAATGTTTAAGGCCATTATCTCATCAAAGTTTTATGTCTAATATATAATTTTGGACAACTCTAGGAATTTACAATCTTTTGCGTGTTCTAAAATATTATCTATTTTATATGATTGACACGGACTAACCAAGTAACCAAATAAGAAAGAAATCAACATATTTCTTTAAAAATAAACCGTAATAAGCTTGTTAAACCCTTTTTGAACATATTTATTACTGGCTCAGTATTAAATTATATCTTTACAATGCTTTAAATGAAAAATAATATTCCAAATAGTTCAAAGAAAGACTCAGACTTCAATAAATTATGAAACTATTATGACATGTTCATTATTAATATTTGAATATTGATATTTGAATTTAGAATTAAAAAAAATATACGCTGAAGTAGTCGATCAATTATGTGGAAAGTCTTTCCTCGAACATACAAAGTAAACGCAATTAAGTTTCTAAAAAAGATTAAATCAAATAGAATTGAAAACAGTTTTGCGGTATATTTATCATTTTGGAAGTTTTCTAATAGTGAGTTTTCTATTTAAATGTTCTTGAATTTAGAAAAATAAATTTGCTGCATACATGATAACCAAAGAACATGAGAAGTCACAGTGTTTTCCGTGCAACAGTTGGATGTTATTAAATTTAGGAAAAGCGGAATTTGCTCCCGTCGGAAAGTAAAATGTTTTTCCGCAAAAAATCACGGATCATCATCTTATTTTCAAATTAGGTTATTTTAATTAAAAAAAAAAATCTGAAAATAATCGAAGAGTTTTCGGAAATCAAACTACCAGGTATGCTACGCATCCCTCTTTACCCAAATTAATTAATGCATTGAAGTATGAGGAAGAGTTTTAAATTAGAAGTAATATTCGGCGATTTTTTACGGAAATACATTGTAGCAATATCCGCTTTTCCTTGATTTAATAACATTCCAACAGTTTAGAATAGTTTAAAGTTCACCTCTTTATCTACGAACTGTCACGTCACGTCAAATAAAAATGACAATTTCGCAACATTTTAATTTTATTAATTTCCATGTGTAAACGAATAGCTAATTCTATCGTCAATCTGACAGGCTTTTCCTTAAAATGTCTCTGACGCTTTAAAATTATCCAAAATATTACATTTAACTGACGTTTTTACCATTTCATCTTGTGGGTTTCTCGTATAGCCATTGTTTCTATAGTTTTCACCTAAAATTTGCTAAATAAGTTTCAATTTAAACTTATACGTGTATTGAATGTTAGCACGCCAATTTGAATCCATGATTTTCTAATTTTTACGCGTTTCTTTCAACTTTCACGTGTACTTTACGCAAATATTGTCTACGCGAGTTTGTTAGCTTTTTTTAAAAAATTCTCTAACAAATATTAAAGTCTTCCCAAAATATTAGATTGGAGTACGTTTTCTGAGCTCACTTTATTTGCGTTCAAGTTGGTGTGATGTTAAGATACACGTGTCCAATTAAATCCAATTTTTTAAATTTTGTTTTTGCAAAAATTTGACGCAAAACAAACGTTTACTTGAAAAATTCAAAAATTCTTTTAACAAGAATAACAATGAATTTCTTGCCATTCTAAGCGTGTATTATTGTTTCATTATTATATATCACGTAATAATCTTAAAACCTCTGATGTTATTAGCCAAATATTAAGTTTTACACGAATTTCATTTCTTTCTCATCGCCAAAACTATTTTTTGTTTGAATATAATATATTATTAAGATTTTAAATTTTCATTTCATCTTTATGTTCTCTGAAAATATGTGTGTTTTAATTCAGCTCAAGCACGTTTTCATGATAACAAAGTAATAATAATAATAATATTCACCAAAAACGATAAGTGGACTCTTTTAATAAATTGCTTACGCGAATATTTGAGCACCTCTTCAGAAATTATGAAAACGTCGCGTGTGTTTTTGAATACTTGTTGTTTTTTTGGGACCGAATTTCTATTGAGGTTCCGATGAGACTATTAATATTTATTGATTTTTTTCAAATAAAGAGAGGAACAATTTAGATTAAAGGTTGCTAAGGGCGCGATTATTTATTGTGTTGTAACTGGAAGGATTCTTTTTTTTGTAAATGTTTTCTAATGAATTAAGAATGGAAATGATTTTAGTTTGAAAAAGAAGGTAATCGTGTAAAACAGTTTTTTGTATATAAATTATTAAATTAAAATTAATTCGAATTAACTTTATATGAATCAGAGCACCGTTTCAGATAACCACCAAAGTTAAGCGTCTACTTTCTATTTTCTGTCTACTTTCTATTTTAACAATAACAAAATCTCACTTCCTGGCTCTGCAATGGTAACATTACGTTATTATTTAAATTTACATCAAGGTTATGCAAAAGTTATTGTCCTTTTCAGAGATCGTTGCCTAATGGAAAAATTATGGACGGCCACACGTATCTCGCATTAAAAATTCTATTGTACAACAAACTTTATTTAAGAAAAAAATATGCAAAAAAACTAAAATGGCTCAAAGACCATTTGGCTCAAAGACCCAAATATCAATTTAAAAAAAAACTACCCACAGTCCAACTGGTATGATAATAAAATGAGCTCAGAAAATCTGCTCAAACCTAACGTTTTGGGAAGATATTAGTATTTTTTTAGATAGTTTAAGCAAAACCTAGTACAACTATTGTACTCAATTTTTTATTCAAAAGTCGTAAACGTTTTCTGGACGCTTAAAAATCGTAAAATCATTAGTTCCAGTTGGCGTGTTAAACTGAGATTACCGGAATTCCGCGTTCGGAATTACGTATTCCGTCCATTTTTCCAGATCGAAATTTTCCATTTTAATTCCGCGCATCACTTTTCATATAAACGTTAACACTAAAAACGGGCGGAATTCCGGTCATTTTATGTATTTTACAGGATTTTGAATTTACATTAGCTGACAAAAGTTTTGTCACAAATGTTTTTTCGGGTTTAACTTTTTTGTGACTTGACCGAATTGGCTGATTTTTTGATATTTTATGTGAATCAGTGTTTAAAATGTTATAGTAGCAAAATTTGGTTTAAATTACCATTGCAATTTCGGTACCACGCATTCCGTTTTCCCTCATATTGATAACAGCTTGCCGGGTGGCAATTGGAGTTTCATCTCTAAAATGTTGCCAATTACTGCTATTTTCAATAAATTATGAAAAAAATATAATTGAACTTTAAAAATTATTTTAAAAAATGCAGTACAAGAAAGAATTAAAAATTTCCTTACGAGTTTAAAAATCGCAGTATCGCTAGTTCGATTTGGCGTGAAACAGTATATGCTTTGTTATATATAGAACTATCCAAAATGAATATTTCCACAATAGTTATGTTTAAAAAAACATTTCGAATTAATCTCTAAATTCACATTAAAAATGTTGCAAACTATCGCCTAATAACCTCAGACCAACTTCGCATTCACCTTAAATACTATAAAAAAACTTCTTCAACTACACGCTAAATGAAATGTTCGATTTCTATTATTTTAACAGCGTATTTTATTATTTTACGTGAATATTCTGATGGAGTTAAATATTTAATATGAAGAATATATTATAATCTATCTGGATCATAACCAATATCAACGCTTTAATTCCTATGGGCGACTTAAATGCATCTTGGCTGAAACTTTTGCGCTTTTGCACTTATCGAACAATTTTTAAATAATTCGAATTACCGCCAATTGAAATGAGAAAAATGGGTGCTGAATTTATAAAAAAAAAACTATTATTTTACAATTTTTTTTGTATACAGTAAACGTATTGCTTCTCTCGAAGCCCGCTTCTCAAAACTTAAAAATTAAAATTGCAATTTTCGCATTTTTATTCTTTATAAGGAAAAGTTTTTTACTATAATTTAATTAAGCATGTCTTAAACTATCTAAAAACATTAATATCTTTCTAAAAAGTTTTATTTGAGCATGCTTACTGAGCTCATTCTCTTGCCATACAAGTTTGAGTGTTGCTTTCTTGCTGTTCTTATTCTTCTTCTTCTTCTTCTTGGCTTCTAATGATTGACATAAATCAGAAAACTTCAACAATCATTTTCCTAATATTAAATAACGAGTATAAAACTTGGATGGAATTGTTATAGCTCTTTATGTAGAAAACTGAATTAACCGTTATAAAATCATTAACTTTGGGTCAAATATTATTATTGGTCCTCGTAAAATGTTAATCAATCCCCAAAAAATCTATGAGCTTAACAAGGAATAATATTCTTGAAAAATGTACGAAAGGTTTTACAAATTTACGTGAAAATTGGCCTTTTTTGTGCTTGTATGCATACTATTGTGAGCATAAGGGATCTATCTTCAAAGTTTATCAAAATTCCGAGAGTTCCAGCACGCTAATTGGATCATAAAACGAGCTACAAAACATTCTGTAACTTAAAATTTCAGGAAAGAAAACTTTTTGATAATAAAAAAGCCTCAAAACTGGCATAAATTAGGTTTTTCTAATATACACGTGAAATTACTATGGAAGCAGAAAATGGTTATTACCATTTTAAGTGTTCTAGTCAAAATACTTTCCTTGTTGGATTCGCTAAACACATTTAAATATTTCTGAGAAAGAACATTTGACGTGACGTATGTAAAATTACTGTCTCATTTAAATTATTAATAAATCGACGCATTATAATTGACATCTGGATTGTTTAACTGCGCTAATTAGAAGAATATGATTAAATTTGAGTTAAATGTGTACCCATTATAACTAATACAAGTCACTCTCTATAATCAAATGATTGTCTGATTAATTATTTTCATTTATTTTTGTAATTTCTAGCACGCCAACAGATCAGGTATAAGTAGTTGTCCAGTAAAGCGTCTATAATCTAATATTTATGTGCAACTATTAGATGAACCTTCTAAGATCACTTGAAAAACAGAATTTAATTTACACATAGAATTTTGAGAGACACTCTGTTATATGGATTATTTTACTTGAAACCAACATAATCCACCGAATAATATTCTGAAAATTTTACGAAGAAATTAGTAAAACGTTGTTAAATTACATCTAATCCCTCATCTAGGGAATCAAATCGTCCATGTACTCTATTTGTAAATTATAAATGATTATAAGTTACGACAAATATGTTTTCCAAGGTCTAACAAAGAGCATCAGATGAGCATTATTTTTAACTTAACAAAATTCAATTTTGCAGGCCAACACATTGGCAACAACATCATCCGCGGTTGCTTTTCGGGAGTCTTCAAACACGGCGCCACTCCACGTACCGCCAGCCAATCCGTATTAGGTAATTAACCGGCGGCAATTAGCATTTCTGTGATTTCTACCCCATCAATTATGAATGAGCCACATCAACAAGAAACAATAAAATGAACAAACAAAAAACATTCCGCTTTCTTGTTGCTCATTTTATATCGCATTGCGTGCAATTCGCGTTTTCAAACGGAAGCCAATTTCGTTTGAAATATTTATCAGCGAAAGGCTAAAATCGAGTCAATTAATCCAAATCATGGGGATTTGAATCCATCGTTTCCCGATGGTTTCCCATCAATTTGATAATTTTAATCGCTTTACATTTATCAGACTGACGACCAACTGTTGCTGTTGGAGCTCATAAAAACTGAAAATTTATGGCTCGCGTTGTTTACATAAGCGCTGCTCGTTCAAACTAATAACAGCGGAATTTGTTTCTTGCAGACACGTCGTGCATGCGCATGCCTGCGCACAAACTGCTCCCACCGCGGCTGGCGGCTCGCAGCAGCAACCGCACCGTCGAGCTGTGCTGGTGCGTGGGACAACTGTGCAACGATTACCCAAGTGTTGCCATCAACTCGAGGTTCAATTCGCGCTACCAAACAGCTCAGATTCACTTCATTTGCAGGTCCGCACTGAGCACCAACCATCTACTATTGCTATCAGCAATTATTGTTGCTCTCATTCAGCGGTAGTCCAGTCAACAATAACTCCAACCAATTCTACTTTCTTGAAATAGGGTCAATCTGTGGTAAAAACTTTCAAATTGTATTATACTAACTGTTCAAAAGCATTTTGTGCGTCTCAATGTGCACTCCATATATATATATTTCCTAGAAATAACAAGAGCTTAACGATCTCTTCATTATTCGATCATCTATAGGGACTTTATTAAATTGTTTTGTTTATCATTTGTGTCTCCCTTATATACATTTTTCATTTCACACTGAGCTCATAATTAATTCGATTTTAATTGGTTTCATGTTTGTTTGTTTTTTTTTGTCACACAATAAAATAACAATAACAAGTTTGTTGTGCTGCTCATTTATTGCGACGAGCCGCTACATCATCAATGATGCCCCGCAGTTTTCGAATTTCGCCACATCCAATGCCACAACAGCCGCCAACCACTGTTGCTCCGTGCTCAGCCCATGTCTGTAGAAGTTGCGGCGTGAACGGCGATTCTCTCCGTGGGGATCTTCAATTATTGCAATCGTTAATTAAATATTCAACTCACCCCCTGCTAAAATAATCATCGCCAATGTTCGGATAAACAAAAACATCATTGAATTCAAATTCGCGCAGGGACTTCAACCCATCCAGCACGTTCTCAATGTCGGTGCAATTGATTCCAACCCCGATTATCTGCGCATGACGTGTTATTCTTCGCACCACGTCTTTCAGGTCTTCACCATGCCGTAGTTTTCCATTTTCCTGCAAACCAATTCCATCTAAAGCTCCATTAACAACAGCGCACCCTCAGTGTGAAACTAATCACGACACGAGCCGCCGGATGCCTCCGAAGAACTTCCAATATCGCCGTCACCTCGACGTTCGTTGATACCGTTTCCACGATAAGATCGTTTATTCCCATCTCGAGAAACTTCGCGAAAATCGAATCGAAATGCGCAATCCCGATAGCCTAAACAAACAATTTTCTTTTGCCGGCAACAATACGCACCGATATTCCATCCAACTCTGCAAAACTTCCATTATACTCGGAGCAATTGTGAAACCGAGTGGCGAGAGTTCCACAAGAGCCAAGTATCCGTACGTGCTTGCCGTTGTTTTGAGCAACAATGCGCTTCAGCTCGACACAAGCTGTCTAAAAATGTTTATTATTCAATTTCAATTATTATTTTGTGTTGAGCTGCATCAAACAAAAGCTCTTCTTCGTTTTTTGTGCATATGGGCTTTAATTCAATTCAAGTATTCTACTATAACTTCATAATGTTCAAAGTGTTCTAATCTAATAGAATCATGTTGGGAAATCAAGCATTAATGCTCTTATTTTAAAATTGAATTTGTATCTTGGGTGGTGGAAATTGTGTTATAGCTTGTGTTCTTATGGAAAAAAAAAGTTATTTATAAATGTAGTCTACAAAATTGAAATTGTTTCTCTTTGATAAGGTCAGGTACAATTTGTTACCAAAAATTGTGCTCAAACAGCACGAGAAGAGAAAAATTGTACAAATTAAAAGCTCAGTAGAAAACTCATTCCATAATCAAATTAATATTTCTTATTGAACAAGTTGGGTAAATTAAAGTGAAATTGTATTTTCCACATCTATGTGGAAGTCAATTAAAAATTCCGAAATTCGTGTTCTTTTACGCCATTTCTGGAAACAAGGCTTCAACGCAACTGCAGCAGCAAAAAAGATATGCCAAGTTGAAGGCGACAATATGGTCTCGGATCGTACTGCGCGCAATTGGTTCAAAAGATTTAACGACGGCGACGCTGATCTCGAGGACAAGACACACTGAGACCGACCTACGACAGTGGATTCTGAAGCAATCCGTGAAGCTGTGGAGACCAATCCATCAATAAGTACTCGCAGATTGTCGGCCGAGCTCGATATTCCTTAAACATCAGTTGTACGACATCTTCACGTCCTTGGGAAAGTCAATAGACGCTGCCGAGAAGTACCTCATGCCTTGCCTGAAATTCAAGCTCAAAAACGTGTCGAGACCTGCCGAAAACTACTCGAAAATGAACAAGATTATCGTTTTATTCGTAGAATTGTAACTTTTGATGAAAAGTGAGTCTACTTCAGTAATTCGGACAGACAAAATCAATGGTTGGAACCCGGTTTGTCAAAGAAGGCAAATTTTTAATAAAAATTCGGAAAAAAAATTTGGTTCACCCTAATAGTAAGTATCGTAGAATGACAATCACGGTTAGCTTATTAGATCTAAACTTTCTCATTAAATGTTTTCTGGATTTTTTGACATGAAATATCCATATTTAATATGTAAATATTTAACACGGAATATATTACAACGCAAATAAATTTCGTAAAACTGATATTTTCGAATGGCGTGCACGTGAAAATCCCTTAGGTCCTTCTAAATATCCTAAATCGTCATTTAAATTGACGCGAAAAACTGTAGAATTCTACACGCCAAATGAAAATGACGATTTAGCAATATTTAAAATTATTTTAACAATTTATACATAAATTTAGAAATTAATTTTTACGTATATTTAACAGACTTTCCTTAAAATTTCTATGGATCTTTAAACTTTACGAAATATTAAGACAAGGAAAGTGTTGTAGGTCTCCATCTCAAATTTTGATAAAAATTTGCTGATAGATTCCCTATGGCTTGATTAGTATACTGGCAAAATATTAGGAGCCACAAAATGGTTTAAGTGGGTAAAAATATCGATTTGAAATCCAAAAATATTCCGTTTATCCATCCTGTCGTTTTACCCTTTGTCCTTTTGCCGCTGTTGCCCGATGATTTTTAAACAATTATTTATTAAAACACAGTTTCACGTAAACCGTGTGAAAGTTTAAAAAATATAATAAAACGATAGTTTTTAATAAGATAGCATATCCCTTAAAATATTAACCAGATTGATTAACATTAACTATAAAAAATTTGTGTTTGAAAATCGATTTTTACCCACTTAACACATTTTGTGGTTCCTAATATTTTGTTAGTATACTATTTGGATCATAAGAAATCTTTCTACACATTTCAATCAAAATCTGAGATGGAGACCTAAAACACTTCCCTTGTTCGGTCCTGTTTTTGCTATATCATTTGGCGTGTCGAAATAATAATATAAAAACGCATTTTAGACGTCATTCACGTAAATTTTGTCTAGGACCATCTCAACTTCATAATGAGCTTCAATTGTTAACATTGCAATTAACGTAATTAAAGTGTAATCTACTTGAAAACACCAAACTATTGAGAAATTAGAGATGAAAATTGAATTATATTTAACATTAGTCGCGTTCTCATTAATATAAATAATATATAGGTTAAGCCTTTTACTCTGTACTTACGTGGACACAACTTATAAAATAATATTCACGTAAATTCTTTGTTAATCGACTTCATTACTTCTGATTTTGGTAATAGAAAATTCGGAACAAATCAGTTTGAATTTATCTCAACAGAAACCAATTATCGTTTTGATATAGTATCAATTCCTACGTCTAAAGAACAATACTCATCGTGAGATTTTAGAACAAATTTTTTAAACTCCTAAAACATTGTAATCATTAATTATCCAATATCCAATTAGAGAATTCTTCGTAACTTTCTTTTTTATTTTTGGTGAGATGAATTTAATTCGTCACACAAAGCCAAATCTTTTTTGTATTTTTAATCTAATTAAAGAAGAGCAGGTTCAAATGACTGAAGGAAAAATCTGTATTTTCATTTGGCATGTCCTTGAAAGAATCGCAGTGTTTTCATGATAATTGTGGAACTCACGTAATGAGCCATTTTTCTGAAATGTCTCATTCTTTATTTGTATAAAGACACCTTAACTATCACTGGTAAATCCGAACGCGTCGGTTGAGAACAAAACGCGCTTCGGCGACGGATGAAAAAGCTTTTAATAAGAATTATTCAAATATTGGCAGTCCAGGCTTCCTTGCGATAATTGAAATAAAATATAGAGATAAATTAAAGCCTAATGATATAAAAACGAAACTTTTTTCAAGCTCATTAGAGCCAAGGTTATTAAAATAAATTAAAATCGAAATAAAAGGATTTTTAAATCAATTTTGGAATTTTAAAAAACCCTTTACGGTAGACGTAAATGTTTCAACTATTCTGTATACAGTAAACATATTTCTTCTATCATGATTCTGAATACTTAAAATCGATGTTTTAAAGATTTCTCTCGAGAACGAAGCGTTTTTTGTTTGCGTGGAACGCGGTCGGATTGACCAGTGTCAATATATCCTATAATTGTTTTTTTTTTTAAATTGAAAGTCGTGGAAGTAAAAATCGCGCGAGGATTACGGTATTGTTAATTCCTCCGTCTTATGCCATGCGTATTTTTTATTAAGTTTTCTAAATAATTTGTCTTCATTTCTAAGTTTTTATTCGTAATTATTTACTAACAAACGCTAACAAATTTTCGGCACGGCTAGAGAATATTACAGTAATATTACAGTAATATTCAAACAATGGTTTAATCAAGTTTACTACATTTTTAGACTATTCTCTCTGTTGAAATTATTTATATTTGGCCCCTCAAATAGATGTTCATTCTATTATGGCCTAGATAAAGTCTATTTGAAACCGTTAATTGAAAGAATAAAGGCTATGGAATTAGTAGCAGGCCAAGACGGTCTAGCTATTAACCCGACGAAAAGGATCGTGCTGCGAAACAAGTTTGCGTCTTCAGAATCGGTATCAAGCGGAGGAATTTCGTGCAAAGTCGAAGAAGGAGTCAAATATTTGGGCAGCTACATTAGATCCGACGGCTGTTTGAGCGAGAAACTTCGAGACGAATCAAGGCTGCGTGGAGTTCTTAAACCAAGATCAAACCACTTCTGGCCCATCTTGACAAAGTGACAACTAAGGACATTCTCTTCCAGAATGTGCTCACGGCTATACGGCGCGGAAACATGAACGTTGACGACAAAAAATTCTAGTCGACTGCAGAGATATATGAACATAATTTGTATCCACGCAGGTAGAGATCGAATAGACGTCAATCGTCAAATAACACGAAGAATACTGAAGTGGGATGGCCACTGTGCTCGATTGCATTGACGGTATGTGTTCCTCGAGGATGGACACGACCAAAAGAAGATTGAAAGCAAGATGGGAAGACTCAATTAAACTCTGGGTCTCAAATTATGTGCACGAGAAGTCCACCTCCAGAAGGCGAAAAAAAAGAAGGCGAATCGGAATCCTGGAGAAGAAGGTTGCCTGGCCCACTATTGCGAGGCGCAGCCGCAATGATTGGAGAGAGTTGGTCCGCTTCTCTATAAGAGAATGACGACGGACTCCTCAGTATCTTAAGTAAGTACTATTCATAGTTTTAAGAAAATTGTCCGTAAAACAATGTAACTTGGTATATTATAGGACAAGAGATATAACATTTATATATTGATATATTTTGAATATCAATTTTGAATTATGCCGATTTCCACGTGAAAAATATTTTTCACGTGAACATCAACAAGCTCGCCTTAAATTATTGCAGGACCATTAGATTTTTCAATAAAAATTTTTGAAATTTGAGAGGATCTAATAATTAAATTATATTTATGATTTTGATTCGTGTGTAAAAAATTTTAACTTTACGCAATCTACTCATTTATAAAATATGTTCAACTGAAATATCTAAAATTGTTTCCATTTAAGTTGATTATCGTGTGTAGTCGCAAATCCACCCACGCGAACTATGTGAATGTTTATTTTCGCTGAAGAGGCGGCACTAGAAAATCATCATGAATAGGGTTTCCGGATAAATTTCGGTATCGAGATGAATCTGACGGATTGTGGTCCGAGACAACCGGTACACACTCCAATTTTTCCATCGTAAGGAATAGCATGGCGACAGCACATCAAACTATTCTGAATTGTGTCGTGTCACGTTTTTACATAGAATTTTGTTATTTCTTAATTTACTGATTTTGCTCATAAACTAACGTCAAAATTCTCGCCTCTACATAACTACCTACACACCAAATTATTTTGAATTGTATCGAGTCCTTGTAAATTTTAGTCCACGTTGTTGTTTTTAATTTACTGCGTTCTAACGTGTTTTTAATTGATGTAACGATATTGTTCCGTTTATAAATTAACATCAGAATTCTCGTCGATATTTACCTAACAAAAATGAACTAGAAAAATCCATAAATACATCTCGCCGGTAAAAACAACTTTAATTTGGTATAAAAAGGTTAATAATGAGATTAGAATCTCGAAAAAAATTACTGTTCCTAATCAAAAATACAGACGCTTTTTTCACGTTTCCTTCCCTGCGGTTATTAAAATGCTATTTTTCAACCTTAGGGCAGTAATTACTGTAATTAATTAAATGAATATAAACCTAAGATAAATCACATGATATCTTTTAAAATAATCTTGTAAAATTGACTGGAAATTTGGGCTTTAGATTCTCACTACGCTATAAAATTTGATTGCATATGAATTGACTGAATTTAAATATCTATAACATCTCAAAATGGTACAGAAGGGTCCACGTAGAAATTAGTAAGACGTAATTAAACTTTTTAGAATTGACATACGCGGGTGGTGTGATTGTAGTATAACCAAATAAAAAAAACAACTTTCTAAGGATATTAATAAGAACTTTTAAAATTAAGTAGTTAGTGAGAAGTTAAACTTTAAAAAATCGAGATATTTCTCGGTTTAAGTCACGGCTTCTCGGATAAATTGAACAATATTACAGGAAACTGCGTCTAATCGGTATTTATACCATTTTTAGAACTTTAGCGCAGCTGAAAAGGTGAGGGGAGACCTTGAAGGTATTTAATTTTCTATTTGTCTTCTATTTAATGTTGTTTTTTTCTCAGCTTATAGCTATTTTTACAATGAATCAGACAATATTCAAATTGCATACTGATTACGTGGGCTTCTAAGGTAGGCTTCATTGGCTCCTATTGTGTCATAAATGGAGAAATGATAATTAAACAAACGAAGAACTCTTCAAGTTTCACAATAAAGCGTATTCAACGTCATTACTCAAATGAAAAAGTTGGTTTTTGATGCATTAAAACTTTACATCTCAAAGTCTACGTTTTGGAAAATATTATTTACGTTCCTCGGATTTTAAAGTGTTGATGGTTTTAAATCCAAATTTATATTATCAAATACCAATACTTCGAATCTTTTCTTTTTCCTTACATAATTATAATAAAAGATTAAATCAATTATAGATTCAACTCTAATCCATTACTATCCACTTAACTAATCATCCTTCCCAAATCTTCTCATATTATAACGAATTATTTATGATTGTGGATTAAATAAATACCATTGTTTCACATATCCTCTGCTCTGCCCAGTCGTACGACCTTCGTCTGGCACATAATATTGCGCAATTAGTTTACCTCAAAAAACCCATCATACTTCCTTCGATCAATCGACTCCAATCGCAATCCCTCATCAAACGTGCTCCCATAATGATACGTGTTCGTAGTTATCACGTCAACACCGGCGTCTAAAAACCTGCGACAACTCAGTTTCGCCCCAAATCACATCTTACAATCCATAGACTCTTCGAATCAATTCCGCGTCACGATTCGCTTCAAACGTCCAGTGCGGCGAGTGCTCCTAACGAATCAGCTTTTCATGAGCACACAATATTTATCTCAATTCAACCCACAGATGCATCAAATCCGAGAACTTTCAGCGCCTCACTCATCGATCCATCCATCATCTTCATCTTCAAACCAATATCTTGTCGATTCAACCACAAATCTTCATAATATTTATCATCTGATACGATCAACAACCAACCAATAACAACTCCATAAATCAATTGATACCATTTATTCATTCATTATCATTCAAAATGAATGAAAAAGAAAACAAAAAAACGACAAATTAATAATATTTGAAATATTCATGGAAAAATACATTATAAGACTATTCAATATGTTTTTTGTGTCAAATAATTCATATATGTAAATATAAATGTGTTGTACAAGCACACAAGCAGTGATCGACCGGTTTCGGGCAGAATGACCCTAATCAATGAAAAAACAAATCTATTAAATAATTCGTATGCAAACGTATAAATACAATCAAATCAAATCCATAATAATGTCATTATCAAAATAAGAATAATATTAAATTTAAGTATATAATTGCAAATCATCTATAACTACTATCAAGAAATAATTACTCAATCTGATAATATATCATCATGATGCAACTCAATTATTATTATTATTATCATTATTATCACTATTTCACCATTAATAGAATCATAATTCCCTTTGGTCTTTAATGATTATCTACTTCTTCTCACTCTTCAGCGCTGATTTTATTGGAGCCGCTGCTGTCGTCGTGCCCTTCTCCTTATTCACCATTATCATCGAGTCAAGTTCTCCAACCAAGTTCTGCATCATATCATCAATCTCTTGAAATCCGTCCGGATCCGTTGCCTTGACCATTTTATCTCTACAAACAAATTCTCCAATTTAAATCAATAATCAACTATTCTCCCAACCTGCTCGTGTCCACAATATTCATCGGCGGCAACGTCAATGGAATATCAAACTTGCTCGAATCCTTCGCTGCTCTAAAATGCAACAAATATTGATCTCCCAATAATCTTTCACTTATTACCTAATAGTACCACAATTCTCGTTGGCAAATGGCAAGTTGTCACTGCTTGACGCCGATCCATTACTGCACATCGAGTTCCTCAATGGCAGCAGCCTCAGTGGGTTCGCTTCGCAGTAAAGCGGCGCTGGCGGCGGGGGACAATCCGTGTCATAGAATCCATAGTCACGCTCCTTGTCCTTCATCTTGCTAATATCGCTCAAAATTTTTCCCGTCGACACCAAATTCAATCGAATCGGCTCGTCCTAAATTTATACCCATTAATTTTGAATTAATCCAAAAAAAATCATTGTCAAAATCAGTTAAAGAGTTCAATTCGAGCAGAAAATAATCTTAAAGCACGAATATAACATTAAATCGTTTATGGATACTTCTAATTAAATGATAATGTGGATCATTTACGTAAAAAAAACACATGAAAATAGTTTTTCAACTATATTATATTACTTAATATAATTGAGGCAAAACATTTCTTGCCCTTCTTACATTTAAAATTTATAAGAAAGGCTACTTAAAATCAAAAATATGATACATGATGATCCCTTTATACTTATTACTTATTCATTAGGGTGACATTGTGAAAAAACTAAAAGGCCATCATTATACTATAAAAACACATTTGATAGTAAAACTAAGACTCATTTAAAATTATTGTATCATTAAAAAAGAGTTTTTATTATGCCAATAATACTATCATTAAAATTTCAGGACAGCTCAAATGTAGAGTTAAAATACAAATTTTCCAACGAAAATGCGAGCAGGCTACCGGCAATACTTACGATCTAATCAAACTTGTTAAATAAAATTCTTTCAGATTATTAGACTTGAAATGTCCATAACCCCCCAAATATAAAAATTAAGGGTTTTTTCATTTCACTTAATGAATTTTCTTAAAACCAATTCAAAGAAAACATACCTCTGCAAACAGTGCATCATAGCTACTTCTCACGTTGCGTCTATTCTCCAACGGAACCGGATTTCGTGTTGGTGGTGGTGGCGGTGTCACCTTATTACCCCTCGCATAGCTGATATAATCAATCTTATCATGCACGCCGAGTTTCTTCTCCATATTATTAGTTGGAGCCGGCGGCGGCGGGTCATTCATCCCACCCGACGGTGATGCTATCGATCGATCGACTCCTCTCGGTAGAATCGGTGATGAAAGTTGTGCTATCGATTGCGTGTGATTGGAAGAAACCGTTTCCAAGTTGGCCAGCGTTCGACGATGATCCTTTATCAAACCAATTAAAAGCGTCGCGAACACTCAAACCAACCTTTATCTTCTTAACCGCCAATCCGAGCCTCTTCAAGTGGCCGAGTCTCTTAATTCCGATATCTTCAAAATCCTCCCATGTCAGATTGAGAACATCTTGCACCATTTTGTAGCCCTGTCCTTCGAATACACCAACATATTCGGCTAGTGCGATCTGATGAAGCCATTCACGCAATCCGCCCATTGGTATAACGTTCGGCCAGGCGTCACCAATCTGCCAACCGTGAATATCCATTATCAACTTCTTGCGGTGCTCCGGATTCTTGATGCCCAGACTCAGCAAGTCTTCGGGTGTGCATCGCGCTGTAAACATTCCAATATCAACACAACAAACTAACAATGAGCTCACCAATCGTGTAAAGGTCGTAGCCTTGCTTGAGGAACATCGACAGGTACTCGCTCATCCCGATGCCGTCGAGCCAATTGGCGAGTATTTCCGCCTGCGGCACGCCATTGGTCACCATTTGCGTCACATTGATGTTGGTGGGCGTCGGCGCCGTCGTCGACGCCGAGTGAAACGAGTCGTCAAGCGTGTGCACGGACGTCGACGCCAGCGACGACGATCCGCTGCTGCTACTGCTACTCGTCCCACCGGCACTTCCCGCCGAGTGCACACTGCTTCGGCACGGATTCGACTCGCCAATACTCTCATTGAGCATCGAGTTCTGCAGAAATGACGAAGAGGACGAGTTGGAGCACTGCAATTTCAAATCATGTGTCCCGCTTGTTTTTAATGATGATTACTATCATTCAAAACTCAAATAAAACTTGTCTATTACATCCCCCCCCCCCTTCACCAACAAACCTTCATACTCTCGAATCCCGAACTGCCATAGCTCGAGTTGGATCCAGTGGATACTCGGTGTGACTCGCCAGATGTCGGCGACAACCCAGCCGGCAGAGCACTGGTCGACGGATACATTGCCTGCCCTACAAAAAGTATTATTAAGTAAAAAAAGACAAACGAATAAAAGATTAAAAAACAATCCACCAGAATATTCAAATTTCTGCTCATCCGTGCACAACGGAAAGCCGCGCCACTAAATTTAATCAACCCTCACAAGTAGTCGAGAATGTGCCAAAAAAACCGCACAAGAAACAAAAAAGAACAACAACTACAACAAGCTTCGATACGAGACATAGTAGTAATAATAATAATTCATTGTTGTCTCGACGATTCCACCAACCTAAATTGGTGGCAACAATGCCATATTTTTCTAGCTAATGTTTTCACACGTTTCCATAATAATCCAACGTGTTCTGCATGTCATTCAACATAACAAAACGGGACTAAATCCTAGAAAGTCTATAACGGAAGGCGAATGAATGAATGAATGAATACAAATAGCGTCCATTCTTGGCTCAACTCATCTCTTGTTTATTTTTTCCTCTTGTTATTCTTGTTGTTGTTGTTGTTTTTGTTGTAAATTACCGCAAAAAAATAATAGCAACAACACAATTTATTAATAAACAGAATTCCGCTCACGATATAGCAACACAGAAAAAACAACAAGAATGAGCCACAAAAAATGCACATGCATGCTAAATGACCAATCGTCTTGAATTCATTCTTTATAGTTAACTAGTTATTTAGTCATCAAAATGGGTGGCTGCACACCTCTATCGAAAGATTCTGTAAACAACAAAAACAACGACAGAACATTGAGCCACAACAATTCAATACATATATGGCGAATAAGTGTGCTAGTGTATGGCACACAACAATAATAGGTAAAAATGCTCATGCGTGCGTCGTCGTTTCCTCTTCAACAAAACGAACATGTCAGCAATTCCAATACAACGCCAATAAATCTGAGCAACAGGTCATTAGAGCCTCTTACAGATCACATCAAACCAGCCAGAAAAAAATTACACACACACAATTTTCTCACGACAAGCCGAAACCGGAAAAAAACTGGGGGCATCTCGAATTAAACAAGTGGAGGATCGGATAACATTCAATTTCATCCTTGTTTTTTTCTGGATACTATATGAGAGTGACTTCTTCTTCTTCTTCTAAGTGCCGCCGCATACGTGGTAATTCGAGAATATAAACAAGAAAAAAAACCGAGCAAAAATGAACGCAAACGCAACAAATGATGAGCATCTTGGGCATATGGAGTACAACAAGATGTTCAACAAGGATAAAATCCAACTATATTCATCCAAGTGTCAGCAATTGTAAAACAACAACAATGATGAGGATGATGATGGGCCATATCAAAACCCAAGACAAAAAAAAGAGAAATTCAACATTATAGCCATCTGAGCATTATTCCAACAAGAACAAGAACAACAACAATCTCATTAAAGGCACAAATTCATGCCCAATATATTCATTTCTGTGATTATGCGGGCGTTCACGGATTGCGGACGCATCACAAATATTCTTATTAAGCCTCTCCTAGCCAACATTTCCCTCCTTCTTAATGTGCGCGCACACATCGATTATGCACAAGATGGCCATTTTAATTCTCGCGCACACTTTTGATTAAAACTATTGATATAAAGCCGACAAATTGGAAATTTACAACTTTAAGGCAGTGCTGATAAGATGTTATTTGTCTATTAATAAAAAATTCAATATTGTGTATTTATGGCTCTGAAACATTTTACTTATTCCAGATTATTTCTATAGAAAATTACAATATCCATTCATTAAAAAAAACAATTTCTGTTCAAAAATCGATCAAACTTCAGCAAAGTGTTCAAACCATATTTAAATATACTGGTTCCAATGATTTTAATTAAACTTCTACTAGAACGATTATGCAATTTCCTTATTATGCCTTCAATAAACGCTGAAAAAAAAGAAAACGAATAAGAGAATACCTATCTCAACAAAAAATTTCTCCATTATTAATATCTCAAACAAAAAGTCCAAAAAAAACGATATATTCGTATTAATAGACGAAAGAAAAATGACCTTTTTCAATGAAAAATGGATAATTCCAGCCAACGAAAAAAAAGATCGAGTCGCCTCAAAGAACCGTAAAGTCCATAGACGCGATTCAACTTGTCATCAACATCAAAAACAACAAATTTTGCAATTGAAATGTGCTCAAAATGTGTGCATATGTATATTCATGTGTGCTCGCATTGCTCAAGCTCATACACACATGCACACATGCATTATTTCTCACTTCGTCTGGAGCTCACCGCGCGCATTTTATTAATTACCACAATATGCCTTTATCACCGACGGATTTCGTTCGGAGCAGCTACGACACAAAACAACAGCGAGAACAAAAACATATTTGACACATTGGCGCTCACGACCTTGCGCACATAAGAGCCAACTAATAGTGCGTCTTATCTTCTAATTAGATTTCGTGGCGATACCAACCAGAGCAACCTTTGAATAATTAACATTCTTCGGCAACGATCTCAACAACAAATTAAAACAATAAACAAGTCGGAAGTGAGCATTACTCGCAGTCACATCCGTTTCTCGCTGCGAATCAATGGATGGATATACTAATCAACAATTTCTATCGGGTCCATCTATACACATACAAAAGAACGACATCGGTCGGACACATCAATAAAGACATCTGCATCCAACCGACGACTAAATAATAATAATAATGATCGCTGTTTTAATAACACACTACTTGTGACAATTGACCGAATTCCAATATATAACTAACCGTTCAATGTCAAGGTGCCGTTTCGGTTGGCATCGTGTCCATATGAAGCGAAAGTCGACTGACTCATTGAGTGGAATCGCCTGTAAGCTTCGTTCAACGCCAAGTCTTTCAACGCTTCCAACCTGTTGCCGTTTCTGCTATCATTGCTGCCGTCGCTTAGTCCCGATGGAGCACGTCCAAATGTTGACAAACCATTGTTGTAATGAATATCTGAAACTAAAAAAGCGTCGTTTAGACAGATATAAACCTTTATTTGCTTAAAAAACAACAACAATAAAACGAAATATTTAATTTCGCGCAATTCGAAACCCAAGTAATCATGATTTTTGAGCAAAAAAGACACCTAATTGTATGCTGACTTTTTTCTAATAATTCCGTTCTCTTTATATATATATATATATAGTAATTCCTAAATTTATAATATTAAATTCTTGAATTTAGAGTTCAAATAAAAATCAGAAAATAGATATTTAAACAAAATTAGTTAAGGCTTAAAACATTGTACTTGAAAATTTGCAGATCTCATTTGTATATTTAAAAATGAGAAAATTTTTCATTTTAAGTGTAAAAGGTATTAAATACAATTTCGTTCTCCAAACAAAATCATATTCATTCGTTTAAAAACACAAAACAGGCCGAACGAAATCAAATTATTTAAAATAATCAGCAACAAAATACCTAAGATACCCAAATACTTATTTTAGATATTACATAAAGAATATATTAATCCAAATTTGGTTCTGAAATATTAAATTTCTCAATCATATCAAGGAAAATTAGTTTCCCCATAATAATAATTATTATTATAGGCAATTGAAAAATTATCTAAACCTAATCAAAGATGCTGACAAACTACCTACATCGCCTACTTTACTTACTTGATTAATAATAAGAATTAATTAATTTAAAAATAACAGACTAAAATCCGCACTAAAAGTTCTTCCACGAGAGAGAAAACTAGGCCATTGAGCTTCGGGAGGCTTGCGTTCGTTTCAGATAATTATGACATCGTCTATATTAGTAAAATAAATATAATTTAGAAGTATCCCAAGATTAATACTCAAAATGACAATTTTAACAATTTCCGAAAGGAAATAAAAAAAGCGAGTGAACATGTCGTAATATAAAATGGTTTTACCGTAAATTTCTGTGGACGTTTTTCCGAAATTTCACGGACACAAAATATTTAATATTTAATTTTTTTTTAAACAAATCGATATATTTTAGGCTGTAAATCTAATCTTGTACTATCTTTTATATACATAAATATTACGGATTAATTAAAGGAATACGGTCTATTCACTTTTTTTTGGACAAAAAACCTGTAGCTCAGTTTCTTCTCTCTCGCAAGCTTGCTATAACAATAAATGGTAAGAAAACTTGGATATTTTTACATATTAAATAATTTGGCTCATTTTCCTATTTTCTGTAAGTACAATATTCCTTAAGGAGTAATATTGATTTATTATAAAAGTGATATTAATCACTGTGCAGTAGAGATGGGCGGAATTCCGGATTCCGTATTCTGGGCATTTTTTCATTCCGATTTCTGCGCATGTTATTAAATGACGTAAAATGAAATGCATTTCCGCAAAAAAATCAAGGAATATTACACCATCTAATTTAAAATTCTTCCTCAAACTTCAACGCATTAATTAATTAGGATAAAGAAGAATACGTAGCATACCTGGTAGAAAATTCACGAAAAATCTATGCTGGTCCGATCCTTTTGAGATATCGTTTTTTAATAAAAAATGAAAAGAATGGGAATTTAAAATGTGATGGTGTAATAATCCGTATATTTTAATTCCGAATTTCGAAAATGCACTTTTCATATAAGCAATATCAAATACGGTCCGAATTTCGGATTCCGAAGTTCAAATACTACCATTCCTTCCATCTCTGCTATGCAGTATAATGATGTAAATTGGCTATCCTGTTCAATTCCTCATCACTGTCTGGGTTTTAAAACGTAATTTAGTCCCTCAATTGCAAAAACCCATACATTTTTCCAATGTTTTTGAAAGGAAAAAAATAGAAAACCCAACTTTCGTAACATTACCCCAACCCTCCGAATCGCAGCTGTTAATTAGCAAACGTGCAATCTCTTGCCCATAACGTCTTCATCATTCACCATTCCATCATATTCCATACCCAATCAATCAAAAAATAGTCGTCATAAATTACACAACTAATACGCAGAAAAGAAGTGACTCGCCAACATACACCAAAAACAACAAGTGTGACCGGTCACCATCTGATAATCATCTGCGGCTGCCGATTCCGTCACGCCGGCATCCAAGTACGATTCACTTCTTTTCCACACATGTTGCCATAAGCAGGCGATCGCAATCAATCAGATGGCAACAATTTCCGTTTCAACACAATAAAACCACCAACCACTTCGCGATGACGACGACGACGACGAGTGATGGTGCTGCTGGAAATGGTTGTTCGGGTTGTGGAACGTCGACATGGGCACCGTCGGCATCGGCACCGGCTTCACCGCATGCCTCAGCGGCATTGGCGTCGATGGCACCGCGTTGCTCTGCGCCATTCTTGTGCTCAGCGACGACACTGCAAAATCATTATCAATTCGCTTCAACTCGTTTATAATTGGCAATTGTGCTCAGCATACCACTGAGACGATTCACAGTCGCCACCGCATTATTATTCTGACGCTTCTTGGGTCGGAGTGTGGCTGACCGATAAAACTCAGTCAAGCTTAATCCCTTCCTTCTTGGTAATGACATCGAGTACCCGTCATCTTTCTCTTTACCCATTCTGAATGTTTTCGTTGTAGTCAATATAAGGAAGAAACAACAACATATGCAAGCTTGATTAAAAAAATAAAGGAACGAAACTATCAATAAACAACAAAATAAAAAAGACCGAGTCAAATTAGACAAATTGTAATGAATAAAACAAAAAGCCAATAATCTACTAAACATTTTCCCAGGACCATGACGAGACCGTACACGAGCGAGAAGACACATACGCCAAAAAAAAGAAAAACATTTATGATTATTATAATGATGAGGATGATGATGATGATCAATAGGCAAACATGGGTGAATCGGCACACAAACATACACCATCCACCCGTTCTTCAACTCTTCCTCCTCCCACCAAAAAATAACACAACAACCAATCTACCCCAATGACACCAATCAAAGTGCCACTACCTACAATTTGCGTGTGTCTAGAGGTCAACCGACACGCTCTTCTCCCACAAAGTGCCTAGGTATATATCTAGAGGCTTGCACAATACAAAATCAAATCAAGTCTCTGAATAATCAATCAATTATTGTAACAACAACAACAACCTAGCTAGTCACTAATTGATTAATTGTTTAGAAGTCGCTCGCTGCGTGATGCTCCACTTTTTCACACATTGCGCAGATGGTTTTCGGTGTTGTTTATTCAACAATTGCGACGCTGCTGCAGACCATTTAGCTGGCTACCTTGCCAACCATTTATCAAATACTATCAAAAATTAATGACCAGGAAGGACAAGAAGAAGAAGATGATGATGATGATGATGAAGACAATATTGTCGAAAACGAAATATTCCAAGACCGATCATTATGATGATCGATTCCATTCAACTTAATTTGACAATCAGAAAAAAGGCAATAATATTATTTGATGAGAAAAGAAATATAATAAAAAATATGTTGGTTTTAAACAATTTGTTGGAAACTATCAATCGACATTAATCATTTAATCATTCATTAAAAGTGACTGCAAATCAGAACAAAAAAAAACACATACACAGAACCTCTCAAACTTTATTGGCTCGCAAAACGATCAAATGAATCGTCGGGACATTAGTAGCCGTTTTTATAGGCAATTTGGAGATGTTTTAACATTCGATTCAATTCAACTCGAGTCAGTGCAAAACGGTTAGAAAAATATTATTTTTATGAAACCGGGTACAATAAAACTTGAAAGTACCACAAAAATTGTCATAAATAGTACCAAACTCTTTGAATAGAACTAGAGATTTCATAAAATTATTTCCTAAATTATGCTCATACTTGTCGCCAAATTCAAGGACGTCTTTCATTTTGATATTATAATATTGTCAATCACATAATCACGCACCGAAGAATTCGAACAAAATGAGTAGCACACCATCATCATAAAACGAGCTCAGTAAACCTCAATAATCTAAGTTTTCGGGAAGATATTAATAACTATAGGGAGTTTAAGAAAAGACTGCCTAAATTGTCGTTAAAAAAATTTCTTAAAAAGATGTCGCAGTTTTCAGAGACGCTCGAAAAATCATTATTTTCATTTGCTGTAGCAAATTGTACCCCAACTTGTATGGTAATAGAATGAGCTCAACAAGCATGCTCATATATAGTTTTTTAGAAAGATATTAATATTTTTATATAGTATAAGAGAAGCTTAATTAAATAATAGTAAAAACATTTGTGTTATAATGACGTTAAATTTACCATACACGTTTAAAAGCCCCACGATGATCTGCTCACGTCAGAGTCGTGGACTACAAGATGGATTAGAATTCTCGGAGACTGGAAGGAGTTATTTCGCTTCTCCGCGAGAAAACTATTTTATAATATTATGAAAACGTCTAGTGCCCTCTTTACGCCCACAAACTAATGTCCGCAGGTGCTAGGATCGTGGAAATAGTTGCTGCCGCAGCGGGGACACGAGTGCGCCAACCGTGCACCATCCGAAAAACACTGAGTTACTATTCATCCCCACTATCCACTCGGCCATTATTTCTTGCCACAGTAGATAATTCATAGAGGAAAGGAGGAAAGTGGAGAGAGAAAAAACAGCATATTTTCAGATGGAATTTTCTCGACTTCTAGGAATTTGTGCAGAAAACCCAGTACATCACGAGAAAGCCCATATTCGAAACTATAAATGAGCAAACGTAGAAAAAATGAGATGATGCCTAAACATGGTTCCGTTTTTAGAAAACTTTTTGCGTCACGGAATCGATCTAATTATTATCGTTTCAGCCTCAACCCAAGTATAGCGCAGGCGTATTCCCATAAGCTGGTTTGACGTACAAGCGCACGCCAAATACCATTGTAATAAAATGAGCTCAGTAAACGTGCTCATATCTACATTTTTAGAAAGATACTTATATTTTTAGATAGTTTAGGGCAATCCTAGATAAATTGTCGTAAAAATATTTTATTAAAAAGACGTAAAAATTGTCATACACGCTTAAAAATCGAAAGAAATTTATTTCCAGTTGATCTGCAAGCGTTTAATTAGAGCTAATAGTAAAATAGTGAACAGTGAATCTTTCTAATCAGTCTCATCGTGCATAGGTTCTCTTTATTACAAAAAAATCCAAAAATATCAAATAATGACGCAATCCGGCCAACATAAATTCTGAAATTTCAATAATAAATCGTGTCATACAATATTTCCACATCTTTTCTCTTTTCGCACTTTTCCCGCACAAAATTGAGCTCTCATTATGAGCAGTACAGCATCCCAAATGATATGGTTAAGTTGGAGGCTCAGAAAAGATGCTCATGCTGCGACAAAAATGACAACCAAGGGTTTTTAAAAATAATTTAAGACGGTTACGTTTCAATTTCTATGAAAATAATACGTCTCCATTAGTAAGACACGTTCAAATTTTGGAAAAAAATATTCATTTACAGTTTGCGTGTTGCAGTATTCCAATCATTAATTAACAAAAAATAGTAATTTAAGCCGAGCCGTAAGTGCTGTGAAATATTACACAAAAATCATCTTAAGTGATATGTTTTTAATAACGTTGTGACCAATTAAATCAATATCATCAGTATAATTAACACAATTAGTCATTTTCCAACAATGCCTACAGTTTAATTTCCATCACTAATTTGCGCATAACGACATTTTAAACTTAGATCTACAGGTCATTAAATTATTAAAATACAAGCATGAGCTGCAAGGCAAGAATGACAAATCTTGTATACAAAACAACACAAAATGTCATGAGAAAAAATCTAACCATAAGGAAAACTTTGATAACCAACTACAATCACACTAAAAAAACAATATTGCTCAAAAAGTGTCCACCCTGGTAAACACTTTTTTAGTCAGCAATCAAACAAATAAATTTCAATCTAAACAAACGTCAACCAAGAAGCGTTTTTACTTTACAGATCATACAATCGAGCTGCTGCCAAGATGCTTGAAACAACCAAAGAAGGTGACCTTCTTGCTCCAAATAACAAAAAAAAAAACACACATACACGATGCAAACTTTGTTAACCAATAAAAACTCGTTGAAAAGAGATACAACCAACGATAAGCGTAAGTAAGACATCTTCATTAGACAATTTTAGAAACAACACCCCCTCCACGAAGAAGCCAAAGAGATGCACAGCAGGAAAAAAACCTCACATCGCTTCTAATAAACCAACTTCGGGTCAAACCCCATTATAAACCATCCATGGGCGACAAAAAAAATCAAATGGAAAAAAGTTCAGTATTTAATAGCAGCCAACAAAAAAAAGAGAGAAACGACACTAAGAGTACCTATACTCGGCACACCAGATGCCTCAATTTCAGAAGAGCATGTCAAGTGCCAATGTATTTACAAAGCATCGGGTGTTCGCGCGCGAGACCACAGATGTGAGCTACCGCTTTAGGCAAGAGCCGACTAGTCGGCTCTTCTTCAAACAGTTTTATGACGAATATTTTCAATTGTTGTGACATTCGGCTGCACCCACTATTCATCATCCATCACTAGTAAGCAAGCATGACGACAATTCTTCCAAAAATGCTCCAATAAAAACAATCACAAGTGATTCATTATTAAAATCAATAAATCAAGCTTTTCTTCAAAATGCCACAGAATATAATATAGGTACAAAAAAGAAGAGAAAATGACATTATTTATTCGGCAATTATAGGTAATAAAAAATTGGTGATCGGAACTCACCACCACATTAAAAAACTTGCTCCATTTACATCCAAGAAAGAAAACAGGAATCTGGGTTAGTGCAGCTCTACAAAACAACAACAAGGATAATAACAACAAAACAAATAAACAACAGATCCAACTACTTTCAACACCCTATACTACTATCAATTGATAAAACAAAATAGAAATTCCATTCCATTTCATCACTTTCTTTGCTTTTTTATTGTTATATACGAGGCTCCTTGTTGTTTTTTGCACATTACATACTCTTGGGTATAAAAATCGTGTCGGGTTTGGGTTGTTAAGCCGATTACACAACATTAACAGCACCGACAGCAAACAAGGAAACCAAACCGCCTCATTTAATATTCATTAAATTAGAAAGTAAAATAAAAACTTTAACCTAAAAGTCGTTAAACCAACGAAAAAAAATACAACAAAATTGCTTCAAAAAAATGTTATGTGTATGGCTTACGCATATGCAATGATTGGGCTCTCAATAGAGAATAGCACAAGTAATTCGAATAAGATACGATGAAAGACGGACTAATAAAATTAATAAACAATAACATTATTCGCCATGCCGAGGCGAGCCACACACACACACACCCAAGCACATTATTTCGTGGCTCCGCCGCGCGATGCTCAGCAACTAAACATTTTAAATCAAGCTCGAACACCTTTACGTCAAAAAAAATAATAAAAAACAACACAAAACCAAACCAAACAAAGGACGAACTCTTCACTATTTCCTGACAACCTTTAATTAAACGTTACAAATGATTATAGTGGTCCCCCGTCGGCCGTTAAAACAATAGGCCGTCCTAATAAGAGGGCTGACTGGTTGCACGAACGAACAAATTCCCCGATTTGTGGTGACCGCCAAATCTCAACCAAAACTACAGTCACATTCAAGGCGCCACGATTATGCGCAAAAAAACACGCACACACGCCAAATACCATCCAAAACGAAACAAAGAATAATTAAAGAGGGAGACAGCGAAAAGAAAAACGCGTATGCATCATAAACAACAAAAACCCAGCCAACCAACTTTGGCTGAAATTATAAACAACGGGAAGCGATGATATATTATGGTAAGAGACTTTAAATTGCACCAATTATTTATATATATATGGCTAATGTCTTTTCTATATTCAATCTATTCTTCTATTATAGTTTGCTAACCAAAAAAAAAAAAAGAAACGAAAAACTAAAGAACTGACAGAAACCAGCTCAAACTGTCATTTTATTGAATAAGAAAAAGAAGAAGAAAAAAAAAAACAAATGCAACAATTGCAAGATTGAGTCATGTGGGAAAACTGCAAACACAGTTTATCCATTCATACGTGAAAGCACACTTTTCTTAGATTCCAATAACACGTCATTTTGAATGTTTGCAAAGTTGGTTAAAAACGTGTACAATGTATACCAAATTAAAAAATAAATAATTCTCAAAATTCTCAAATTCGTGGTGCATTACAATAACTTTGCATATTTTCAGATTACTGTTTTGTGCACGCCAAATGAATTAGCAAAATCTGGACCCGAGAAGAGTCACTTAAATCTAAAATTTCGTTAAAATTTAAAGTGTTTCAGATATTTTAAGGAGCGCACTTCTGTTAAAACAGCAACAACGCTCCACTGCTAATAAACCGCGCCGCATTGCAAAACACTTCGCACCAATTGCAGACACTACCTTTTAATTTATTAGTTTTATTTACCTCATGTACCTCAATTAATGGATCAGCAGAGTCTTCATTGTTTATATAAGTGACTTGTAAATATTGAAAATATTGAAAAAAGTTGAGTTTTCAATCAACCTACAGAGTTTAGAATTTGTCTGACAAATTCACGTATTATCAAATTAAAATATTCTAAAATTTACACCCACCAACTTGTAAGACTCATTAAATATTAGAATATGTTCATTTTCATGTGCAGTACTCCTCAATTACAGTAATCAGGAAACGGAGAACACCTATTCAAATCCAATGGCTCGCCAACTGGTATGATAACAAAATGAGCTAAGTAAACGTGCTCAAATTTAAGTTTCTGGGAAGATATTAATATTTTTAGATAGTTTAAGGAAATCCTAGTTAAACCGTCGTAATCAATGTTTTATTGAAAAGACGTAACAATTTAAAATCGGAAAGTAATTAGTTGCAGTTGCACGCCAATTGGAAATTACAATTTTCCAATTTTTAAGCGTCCTACATCTTTTCAATAAAACATTGTTCACGAAAATTAACCAGACTTGTCTTAAACTACCTAAAACCATTAGCAGCTTTTCACAAATTTAGATTTGAGCACGTTTTCTGAACTCATTTCATGACCATACCAAAATGGTAAAAATGGTTAGTCAGTTTATATGACTCGGTTTAATATTTAGACAACAATACAAGCTAAATTTAAAATGCAAAGAAAATCAGAAGAACATCATTAACACAGGATCAGCGGGGACGACCGGTTTCACCGACATTTCGCCGGTTGTACATCGGTTTTACACTGGTTTCACTATAAACTGAAGTGAAACCGACGTAGAGATGTGTTTTTCAAAAAACAACTTCGGTTTGCCAGTCGATCGTTTTTCTTTTTTTAGGATTTTAAATTTAAATTTATCTGACATTTATCATTAACATTTAAAGTTGTACTAATATACAGTACCGATCAAAAGGTTGTAAACGCTGGGTTTTTCGAACAACATAACCAGTTTACGAGAGCCTTGGTATTGAGTCGAAATTTTAACCAGTTGTTTCTGAAAGCGTTAGAAAATTTGTGGACAAGTGTTATACAAAAATAAGAAAAAATAAAATAAAGTATTCGTAGAGTTATGCTCGCAAAACCCCGCGTTTACAACCTTTTGACCGGTACTGTATATATATATATATATACTGTAGATGAAATATATAATTAGTTTTTTACCGACAAACCGAACCGATAAACCGACCAATCCCATGTACTCAGAGAATCCCATGTACTCAGACGAGACCTTTGAATAGAAATTCTCACGTAGCTGTTTAAAAACCGCAGCTTAAAATTTAAAAAAAAAATATATATAATTTCATTCAGCCTACAAGATAAGATAAGTCATATACCAATTAATTTATTCATCTTATGAAATGAATAGGTTTTTATTATTTTACTTTTTTATTAAAAAACTTAGTCACGTGGAAATTTAAGAAAATCAAATGGTAATTAGATAAACGAGAATTCCCCAATGTTCAAAATACAAATACACTCCGGTCAAAAATCCACGAAAAACGCTATCTGTCTTCATTTTATGTATCGTTGTCTGCGCGTTAAATTATTTTAAATTATATTTGTTGAAATAAATGATCGTCTATTGTAGAAGAGGAATATAGAAAAACGGAACACATCACAAAAGGCAACGCGCAGAGAAAAATACAACCTCTGAAGGTGGATTTTCGTTTTGACCGAAGTGCAAATATACAAACTCCACTGCGCCTCGTTGCAAAAGACTTCGCACCAATTGTGCGAAACACAACTTATAGATTTATTTATTAATTATTTAGTTTAAATGTTATATGTTGTTACGAAAACTGTTATATATATATATATATATATAATCCTTTCAGAAAACGGTGCCTAATGGAAGAGCAAAAAAGGAGAATGGTAGCCTCAGATGGACGGTCTCTCGTCTGCAAACGATTTATTTGTCTATTCCTCTTCAATATGGGCTGCCATTTTTTTTTGAGACAACACACATTGACGTGACGGTCCAAACGAGAAACATTCAATCCTAAAATTTTTCCTCTTCCATTACGCATCGATCAATTAAAAGGACAACATATATATAAGTTTTGTTTAAACTCTTTGCAATTGGTGCAAACTCTTTTGCAACGCGGCGCGGTTTCGTGGCATTGAAGGGAAAATGATGTCACAAGATTTCAAACTCAAAATTTCCTTGATACAAAAATAATTTTCTAACAAATTTGCAAAAAACACATGAAAAGAAACCAAAAATCGAATTAAAACAATTCCTTGTTAAATCATAACTAAATGCGCCAATTCCAATTCCCCTTCACACCCAATTAATCGATGGTTAAAAAATGTTAAACATTACGATTAAAACAATTCTATTACATTATATTCGTCACAGTCGAATTAAGCTGACTTTAATGCTAAAAAAGCTACAAATGGAGAAAAAATAAATACAAGTAATAATGAGAAATCAGCCAAATTATTCCTACAAATTCAATTTAAAAAAAAATAAACGCTACAAAAATATTGACAATATTCTTGGAATGATACTATGCAAATCTACATTCTCTATCATTGCCGTCTCATGACCCGATAAAATCTGGTAAAAACAATACAAATATTAATAACGGATAAACCAACAATATGGTAAAAAAGGAGTGTCTATTCGAATCAACAACAACAACAACAACAAACTACCCACATCGTCTTGCTTCCTTCCAAATTGCTTCTTCACTGATTTCACAACAATCTCCATCCATCGTCTCGATTTTCAAATAAAACACATTAAAACGTATATACACACCGTTACACATTTATTGCTATTATTATTCTTATGATTATTATTCTTATTTTTATTGTTGTTATTATTATTAATATTATTTCTGCTTCTGTTGTTATTATTATTGTTTAATTTTATATAGTTTAGATAGTAAAAAAGATTATGAACGCCGATAGTTTTCGGGTCGGCAAGTCATCTTCCCAAATCCCAAAATTGGTGCGTCGAAACTTGACGGATCAATGATTCATCAAGTGGGCCAAAATCCTATTAAAACTACTATTAAAACTTAAACTAGATCCGACATGAGAACTATACTAGCATTTTTTAATGGCTTTTCTTGAAGATTAACAAACTTAAATTTTCCCGAACATGAGCTGGGAGCCCTCTTGATAGCAAGAATAATAAAACAACATGCATACGACTCTAACAAACAGTCAAATTCATAAATTATTCACGTTCTAATTATAATATTTAATTAAAAAAGTTTTCCCTTTACATTGAACAAGAAATTGAATTAATAACTTAACAATCATTTCCACCTTTCATTTTGAATGCCATTTTGTGGTATCAAAATAAGAAAACCTTTTTAAAATCATCATTTTCAAATTTGCATAACCCACATTACCAATGGCAAAAATTAATATGATCGATCGTTTTATACCAAACATATGGGCTCATTTGAAAATCAATTTTTGAAGAACGAAGAAAACAAATTCTTGCAATAAAAAATAAGCGAAAGAAAAATCAAAATGGAAATGATCATTTTCCACGTGAAACTATCCAAGAACATTGAAATCTTTACTAAAAATTTAATTACAGCTCCTCCTATTTTTTATAATTTCTCTAGACGCTCTAAAGAAATACTCTCAATAGTTTCCAAATAGGACCATGAAAAACTGAGGCATTTACCAATTGAAGAAGTGGTTTGGTTAAAGTGAGTTTTCTAAAGCACTGATTTTACGCATTTAATTGGCGTGTGAGAATCTAAGTTTTGTACTTTTTAGTACTTTTTAAAAAAGAAATCATTGATAATATTCGATAGATTAAGGGGGGGGGTGAAATATTGATATTGAAATGAAACATGATATATAGTAAGGATCAAACAGTAATGTCGTCGTAGGAACAACAACTAGATCAATAACTATTATTTTTCGTCATCACGTGTTGCAACTTTAAACACATCTCCTGCAAAATTTTACCTAAGGAAACAGCTAATCAAAATACTACGCCAATTTATTGAAATTTTTCTGCACTACTTACAAGGGAAGTGTTTTAGGTCGGGCTCTCAGATTTTGATAAAACTTTGCAGATAGATTCCTTATGATCCAAATAGTATACTGACAAAATATTAGGACCCACAGAACGGTTTAAGTAGGTAAAAAATGGGTTTGTTAGTAGAAAGCTACTGAGCGCCCAAATTCAGGAAAACTAGATTCCCAATAAAACACTTCTCAAACAAAACAAACAACGACTAGAACAATTAAAATGATCATCATATCAATATGCCAATCAGGCCTAATCAGTAAAAATGATAAAAATCGAACATTTCAGAAAAAAAGGTAACCAATGAACGCGTTCAACTTGGCGTTCTTCTTCCCCACTTTCAAGAAAAAACATCGATGTCTATTCAAATCAAACAATAAAAAAAAAAACAAGCAAAAGCTAGCATACATAAACAATAAAAAAAGGAAAAAAACAATCGCCGCCAGCACCCTGTATGGAATAAATTGCCGGTTTGACAGACTGAGGTGGTTCAATGACATGTGTCAGCAAACATACATTCGCAACATCCTTATTTCCACGGCGGTACAATTCAAAACCACGATTAACCACAAACCGAGTCGTCTTGTGGCACCAAGGCCGGCCCACACGGTTCAAAACCATCTGCCCGCCGTCCTCATCTATTATGACACATTTCAAAAAATGATAAACTAAACGCGCTCAAAAATAAACATGGCATTCAATTGTAATACAGTAGTCGTGTGGCAAGTAGGCAGCCAAATCCGATGAGATGACCTCGGATTATAATCCCAAGTCTATTCATTTAAAACTTAATTGGATTAATTGCGCGTGCAGGTGTTTGCACACACTGAGTATCAAATTCGAGTATATCAATCAGCCACACTCCTTTCTCAATTAGCCGTATCAATACAATAAAACTTGAAACGTACTCGACAAGTTCAGATCAGTCGTTGATAGGCTCTTCTTGTGCACTCGATGAGCCGTCAACGGCGTCTTCTTCTCGACGGCGACGGTGCTCGATTGGAAATAGCCGCAACGCGAGTTGCCCTTCTGTCCAAATACGATTCCCTTCCAATTACCGTTGTCGTTACGCTCGACGACCTGCAGTTAATGTTTTTTACGTAGTAATCATAATAACATTTAATATAAGGAATAACCAAATTCGATGCTCTAGTAGCTAAATGGGATTTTCCATTAAATATTAAATCCCTTTCAATTTTTCGTTTATTCCTAAAAGTTTTGTTTTTATCATAAAAGCGCAATTATCTGTAGATATGGCGGTTGCACGCCAAATGAAAATGTGCATTTTAAAATATTTATAATCCAAACACACACCAAAGTGAATTGTTAAGTTGGGGGCTCAGAAAAGATGCTCATTCTGCAAAGTTCGACAAGAAGCGCATGTTTTTAGATAGTTTAAGATGGGCTAGTCACAATGACGTGTCAAATCATATAAAAATAGTTCGTGTAAATTAGTAATACACGTTTAAATATTGAAAAATATTCATTTCGATTTGGCGTGCAAACATAAGAATTTAAAACCGTTTTTTGAAGTCTTGACAGATTTTTCTTAAATGTTATTATAATATGATTTGGTTACAGAATTTAGGCTTAGCGATCTTTTGTGAGCTGTCCATTCCACTTGGCTTGCGGCTGTCAACTATATAAGGGAAATAGCTCAAGAGAGACTCAAGTCTAATTGTCAAGGCTCTTGTTAAAAAATAGAAATAGACTTGGATATTGAAACCGTCAATAGCTACATTTTGCGTGTTAAAACTTAAATCAACCAAATAAATATTATGATTTGTGGTTTTTTTTAATTTAAAATATACAAAATTCCCTTAGCAATCTTAACTTCACGTTCACGTTTAAACAACATAAATCTGACATTTAAATTACAAAACTTTTGACTTACTAATAGAACATCCTCAATTGATGTTTATTTACAACCCACATTATTTTATTTCAAAACCATATTTTTACATATACAACGAATATATGAAAAACATTCTTCTGGATGGTTTAAATCTGTTCAAGAGTACTAAAATAAGAGCATCTTATAGGTAATGTTGAAAGCTTGTTGATTTTTTGATTTCAAATATACAAAATTCCCTTAAAAATCTTCTTCACGTGGAACTTAGGAATTCAAGCAAATCTGACATTTTAATTCCAATTGCACTCCACTGGCACGATACCGCGCCGCATTACAAAAGACTTCGCACCAATTGCGGATGTTATTAAATCTAGGAAAAACGGAAATTGCTCCCGTCGGAAAATAAAATCAAAGATCTCAAAAGAATCGAACAAACATAAATTTTTCGAGAATCAAATCCTCTACCAGGTATCCTACGTATCCTCTTTTGTTTTAATTAATTAATCCGTTGAAGTTTGAAGAAGCATTTTAAATTGTATGGTGTAATAATCCGTGCATTTTATTTTCCGACGGGACCAATTTCCGCTTTTCCTAGATTTAATAACATTGAACAAAAATGTTTCAATTTATTATTTTGTAAAATAATTGATTTAATAAATATTTTTAAATCACAAAGTTAGTTTTAATGTTATATTATTATGAAAATTATAATAGATATAATATTTTTGTTTATGCTCTTTTTATTTTATAAACGTAGACGTTACCTTCAAAAAACCTTCCCTTCCCTTGTAGCTCTTTCAAAAATTGTTTATACTCTTTTAAGTAATTTGAATAGAGAGAGCAGAGAAAGAGAAATTTTTTTGTTACCTGTAATAAAATATTTTAGAAAATAATAAATTGAAAATCTGTGTTTCGCGTAATTGGTGCGAAATCTTTTGCAATGCGTGGCAGTGTAGTGCAAATTTTACCTCCTACTTATAATTCTCTCAAGTCTACCAAAACACTATGCTAAACCTTAAAAATATCGCAATTTCAAGAATCTAAAAAAAAAGAAGATAAAAATGAAATAATTATCATCAGTGGCATCCACCACCTATATCAATTCCAATTCCAATTAAGCTACGCGCATCGTTTTCATGCAATTATCGGTCATAATCAAATTAGTCAATGTCATTGCACTCATTGAATGAGATAATTTGATTTATACTACAACCATCCCCCCTCCTCTCCTCTTATTTCTCACTTAAACTTGCCCTAATTAATCAACATTTGATGGCTCTCCTCTAATTAGTATTGTCAACATTTCCTCACGGGACTTGTTGTTATTCAGCAGCAGCACGCGAAATCCCAATTCCCTGGGAATTACAGATTCGATGGGAAAGGCTACAATTTCGGCGCGCCTTTTGTTTATTCAAACACGACATAAAAATGGGTACCATATTGGAATGCGAACAATAAACAAACAAAACATTTTTATAGGTAAATTCAAGACGAAATATGGTTTCGTTCGAATTTAAATGCTAATGAAAGTGAAAGATTGTTTTAATGTCTTTTTTATATCAAACTTCTTTCAAATTCGAGGAATTGGCGTAAAAAAGGATGGTTGACTATTGTTAACGTGAAATTTTGATGTGAGTTATAAATAATGGTTCATAATAATGGACTGCTTTTTAAATTTTAATTCCGGGTTTAGTTTTTGAGCATTTTGCAGTGTAGGAATTATCAATTATATCAAACAAATAAAAACACAATTGCCACAAAAATTTTCTATTTTTAATCGTGTTGTTTGAATATTTTCACGTGTTACTTTTATACTATTTTTCACGTAGATGTAATGTATTCCTTATAAACAAGAGTTCAAAAAAGTTACGCTAGGTTAATATTTCAAGAATTTTAAAGCTTAATAGATAGGTTTAAATCAGTGATGGGAGGGACCCCGTTGTTTGAAATTCCGGGCGGGCGGGAAAACTTCAAAACCCGGGATTGGGGCCCCTTTTTTTAGGAAAATACCCGAGGGTAGTCCCTCCCATCACTGGTTTAGATTGCTTGCTTCTAAGAGATAATTATCTTGCAATTTACACGTAGTGAATGACTAGACAAGCGTAATTATTGTAATATAGACAATGATTGAAATTGGCGTGCTATCAGTATTATAAAAAAGGCCTGAATTAATAGAAACGATTTAGACAGAAACTGTTGTTACAATTTAATTTATCTTCAAGCATACAAGGGAGGTCATTGTTCTATTCAAAAGGTTTCGGGCTTATGCACACTATATTTGGGCTGAGTCTAAAACTTTGCATGCTGATAGCTGAGGATATTTTACTGGAAGTTCAAGATCACGCCAAATGGAAATAACGATTTTCTTATTTTTACACTTGTCTAACAACTTTCACGTGTACTTTGCATAAATATTGACTACGCGAGTTTGTTATCTGTTCCTTAAACTCTCTAAAGCTATTCAAATTTTCACAAAAATATTAGATTTGAGCACGTTTTTTGAGCGTTTTGTTTGACGTACAAAAGGGCTTTCTCAGCTACCACCATGCAAAGTCCAAAGCCCTCTGGATCGCAAAATGACTTCTCTAGTGAAAATTAAATCGGCATGAAACCAATGGGACCAAAGGAGCATAATTTCATGTTCCTTTAAACCAAAACTATCAATAAATCCCACTTTGAAACTAGTAAAATCTTTAAAAAATAAAATGATAAGTACTGTATTATTACAAAATTGACGTTTTGAAAAAAACATATTTTCTGTGTTTGTTGTAAATTGCCGTAATCTTATTGGGGTTTCCTGTACCCCTTTTCTTAAAAAATATGAAGTTCCCATGATTTTAAATCGCGCTATATTGAAGTGCATTTTTCAATCTAAATAATTTTGTATTAAACGCGAACTTCAGCTCGGTTGGACAACTATATGACAATAAAATGTATCGGCTCCGCCAACAAAAATATTAATAAAGGTTGTATAATAATTCAATAATTTGTTTAGACAATTCTAAATTTAAACAATTTCTATTTTAAATTATACAAAGGCAGTTGTTTCCCACGCAATCAATGATAATCATAAGATTCTTATATTTTAAACATTTCAAGATTTCAAAAAAAAAATCCAACAACGTACCCAAATATTGTCACCTGGCGAAAATGAGAGCTCGTCTGCTTTGAATCCGCAATGCTCTTTCACAGCAATCGCATTCACAAATGACTTGGAATCTAAAAAAAGTTTCTATCAATCAATAAAATATCATTCACAATTATAATAATCATCATTATAAGCGTCATCAATTTGTTTCACAAAAAATTATTCGATTTTAATTTTCGGCCGATGATCAAATCTCAAATTCAAACAAATCGAACAGCAAGAAGATTGGAGCATTCGATGGTAAACACCTTATGACCACTAGTGAGCCGCTCCCGTCCATATTATAACAACGAAAAAAGCCCAGGATAGTTGAGCCACAAGTGCAACGTTGCGAGAAGAGATAGAAAACAACTCGGCTCCAAAAAAATACTAATAATCATAAGTCATTGTCATGTTCCAGTTATAAGCCAACACGGCAAGGATTAAATGTGAAGAAAAAAACCGATCGCGTCCGAATGAGAGCTCATCTATCTTCTATCCAAAATGAATATATGAAATTGAAAATGAGAGCCAAACTGGCGTCGGCTATCGTGAGCCCATTTAAGTTAGTTTTGGTCATCGAATGTCAGATTGGATATTACACCTGCCCGGATTGGATGAAATGAGCATAATTATCGTGTGATCAATTATGGCATGTATACATTGAATTTTATTTATATTATGATGTGGCTCGTTTTCTTAAGTAAACGGAAGCAACTGGTGGGTATACAACGCAAACACGTTAAATGGCGGCATAAATTTTGTTTTAAACTTTTTTGTTTTAGTAGAATTAAACTAAAATTACTAAAATTCAACAAATATGACCAATTAATATAAAAATAATATTTGAATATTTACGTGGACATTTATTAGACACCTTTGGAAAATGATCATTTTATGATATTATGATTAGTCTTTAATTCTGCGAGTTTATAACGAGTTTTTACGGGAAACCCATTTTTAAATGTTTTTTTAACGGATTTGATTTAAATATCTAATAGTGTTATTGTGTTATTTATCAAAAACCATTAATAGTAAATTTACAATCATTAAGTAAAACTTTAGAAAGTATTCATTAATTACCCATTTCAAATTAATCTACCAAACGTAATTAAATAATTAATCATAATAATATAGTAATGTTTCTAAGCTTTTTTGAAAAAATAAAGTGAATATGAGCTTGGGTATAAAAATGACATCACCTAGTTCTTCTCTGGGTAGTATTTTATTTTAGTCCATTGTCATTATTAATATACAAACAAAAACTAAATCGCTAAAAAAATCAGTCATTCAAAAAAAAACTAGGCCACTAAAACTTAGGCCATTACTATACAAAACGAAAACTAGGCCGCTAAAACATGGGTCACTAAAACCTAGGTCATTACTATACTAAAACCTCGGCCACTAAAGCCAGGCCACTAAATTTTAGGCCATTGCTATACAAAAAGCTAGGTCGCTAAAACCTCGGCCGCTAAAACCTGGGTCACTAAAACCTCGACCACTAAAGCTAGGCCACTAAAACTTAGGCCATTACTATACAAAAAACTAGGCCACTAAAACTTAGGCCATTACTAAACTAAACAAAACGAAAACTAGGCCATTACTATACAAAACAAAAACTAGGCCACTAAAACTTAGGCCGCTAAAACCTAGGCCATTACTATACTAAAACCTCGACCACTAAAGCTAGGTCACTAAAACCTAGGCCATTACTATACAAAACAAAAACTAGGTCACTAAAACTTAGGCCATTACTATACAAAAAATTAGGCCACTAAAACTTAGGCCATTACTATAAAAAACTAAGCCACTAAAACTTAGGCCATTATTATTCAAAACCTCGGCCACTAAAACTTAGGCCATAACTATACAAAAAACTAGGCCACTAAAACCTAGGCCATTACTAAACTAAACAAAACGAAAACTAGGCCACTAAAACATAGGCCGCTAAAACCTAGGCCACTAAAACATAGACCGCTAAAACCTAGTTTACTAAAACTTAGGCCATTACTAAACTAAACAAAACGAAAACTAGGCCACAATAACCTAGGCCATTACTATATAAAACAAAAACTAGACCACTAAAATCTTAGGACATTATTATTCAAAACCTCGGCCACTAAAACGTAGGTCATTACTATACAAAACGAAAACTAGGCCACTAAAATCTAGGCAATTTCTTTAAAAAATCTTTCAAAAATTCAAGTGTGGAAAATTATAAAAAACAAGGCGGCTTCTATAAAAAATGGGATATTAGAGGTCTTCTTGGTCAGACAATATTATTATGTCTACTTTTATCAAAACATACATTTTAAATATTAAATATGTATAATTTAGCTAAATATAAATAGAAAAATATCGGTAATGGTTCTAATTAATATGAATAAATTAGTTAAATAAATAGTAAAGTGTATTCGCACTATGAACAACAACTATATTTAGTACTCGATAAGTTTTCAGAAAAAAAGGAAATTAATTCGGAAATCACTCCAATTAAAAAAAACAGACAACGAGCTTGCAAAAATACCTAATTAAAAATAAACAACAAAAGGGTAAACAACACATCAACAAATGTTGCACAATATTTAGCTGCTGGGGTGCACATCCATAAATAGATTATAACTATTATTATAATTAGGTTGGTTGACCACTGATTACATATGTCAATAGTAGAGACATCTTGATATTGTTTCGCACCACGTAACAATGGAGAAATAGTGAACAGAGAAAGGTTAAGTAGGATCGTCGAATGACATCAATTATAATTATGACAACAATATTTGGTACTGATGGTCGTTTCATTGAAATTTCAAATATCACATATGAATTGTTATTTTATGTAAATTGCAATTATCGGTTTATTATGGCCAATTAATCCGGGTAAGGATAAGGGGAGTGGTGAATTGACTTTCGCATTCATCTAGTTTGTCACTTTGTGTTTGATTTATACCCATTTTTTGATTTTAATATATTACGGTAATAGTTGAGAGAAATTGTTGCAAAATAATTTCAAAAAATATTTAGGATATATTTTTATTTCAAAGATTAACCAGTTAGTTAATAAAATTAAACGGAAGAAATAAATTTGAGTTAAAACGAATAAAAATATAAATAATACACCTCGACTGACTTCATAAAAAGAAAACTCTACAAATAGTATGAAGTCAGTATGAAGGAGGACCGTAATAAATCCAACTATAAATTCAAAAATTTAAATAAATGAAATGATTAGAAATAAGAATACAAAAATCAGAATAATCATACTTAAAATTGTAGAATTCTGTCAAAATACAAATTAAGTTAACTAAATTGAATCGCTGATATAATGTCAGTCTTCTACAAACATAAAATTGAATAAAGAAGTGAGCTCCAAGTGAGTTTAACTTTTCGAGCATTTCATATTAAAAATAGTTAAAATATAAATAAAACAGATTATTTATCTATTGTAATTTTTTAGCTCAGTTTCGTGTACCATGTTTGGTGACTTTAAAATTTTAATCCAAGAATTTTTCCTGAAGATTTAAGAGTGAGAAACAAACAATGAAATCTTAAAATTCTTGGTATTTCATTCAATATATTAAAAATAAATAATAGCAGTAACAGGTTTATCAAACAATAATGATTTTCAAACTGATTATAAACGTGAAATCTTAACATGTTCCTACAAATGTTTCCAGAGATAAGGTAAGATTTTTATTAAAAAAACACTTTTCTTAAAAGCGTAGTCATATCTATATCAATCGATAGAAAATCTTATCCTGGTTCTAAACGTGAAATTGCAACGTAAACAAGAAAAAGACTAGCGAGTTACGGTAAGGTTCCAATGAAAAAACACATTTTTTGAAAAGCTAATACAAATGTATATCATTCTATAGAGAATTACATCCTGATTCTAAACGTTAAATCTTAAAACGATCATGCAAAATTTTTTATAATTACTGTAAGATTTCCATGAAAGAAAATTTGTGTGCAAAGCGATGACAAATGTATATCAATCGATAGAGAATGGTATCCTGATTCTAAACGTGAAATTTCAATAAAGTCAATCAAAAATTTCTAGAGATACTGTAAAATTTATATGAAAAAAAAAACACTTCAGCAAAGAGTAGACAAATATATAACATTCTATAGAGAATTCTTTTCCGATTCTAAACGTGAAATCTTAACACAGTAAAGTGAAAGTTTCTAGAATTACGGTAAGATTTCTACGAAAAAACACTTCTGAAAAGCGTAGAAATATGTATATCATTCGATAGAGAATTGTATCCTGATTCTAAACCTGAAATTGTAACACAAGCAAGCAAAACGTTCGCAAGTAACGGTAAGATTTTGATGAAAAATTTTTTAATTTTAGTGAAATGTACATCAATTGATAAGGAATTTTAAGCTGATTCAATAGGTGAAACCTTAACACGTCAAGTAAAAGTTTCTAGAATTACGGTTAGATTCTTACAAAAACCATCTTTCTGCAAAGCGGAATAAAATGTATATCAATCGATAAAGAATTTGAAGCTGATTCTAAGAATAATGTCAATATATATGTCAAAAGGATGATTATATAGTAAAATGAATCTCATAGAAAACTTCCAAAAAATATTAAAAATAAAGGTAAATCAGAAAGTTTAAATTCATGAGTTCATAATCTGAAATAACTCTTTTGAGCTATTAATCCATACAATAATTATTATATTCAAAAAAAGAGACGAATATTCAAAACCACAAATCCAAATCATAACCAATACTAGCAGAATTAGGTAATTCATCAATTCTAACAAAATTTTAGAGTGTCTGGTGTTGATCGGGTGAGCTGGTGACCTTTCGAGTGGCGTCGTTTTACGACCTATCACCACTGCCCGCGGATATTGTTGTTATGCAAGCAGGCCATCATTTTGAGAGTGAATTCGAATGAAAACCATATTTCGGTAAAACACAATGTTTACACATGTCCAACACAAAAAAATGACACAATCAATTTGCATAATGGTAATATCAACCTTGGAAACAAATATGAAGACGATGCAAAACAAGTTTTACAAAAATCTGTATCAATGTTAAATCATGCATCTTATACATTTCACAAAACAAAATGATAATAAATAAAATGTGGCTCTCGAACACGCATGGATCCATCTATAAAGTGGTTGATCGGTAGAGGATTGTAAAGTGCATTGTCATGTCAGCTCGAGTGATTCATTGTTACAATTGTTTTTAGGCGTATGGTGCTATTTAGAATATGAATAACACGCCTCAATTGATATTCCATTCAATTGGTATTTGTAAAATGATGCTCTTGAAAATTTATGGTAGCGTCCATACTGAACGAACAATGTTTTATCATCCATCCAACAAATCCAACTGGGGGAAACGCGTTTTTTATTCGTAAACAAACAAGGATTTGCTATATTTATTAATGAAAATCCGTTCCATTTGGATACTGGAGCTTAACGGATTTTCAAGGATTTATTTATATCTTAATCATGGGAATGTTCTGTTGGAAGGGACAATAGCCTAGATAAAGAGAGAGTAAAAACAAAGAGTAGAAAATATAAAAAATTAAAGAAACCTCAAAATTCTAGTTCACGGAAAAAAGCAAATATTAGAATAAAAATTGTAATAAAAAATCCAAAATCAATAAGCTCAATATTATTTGACAATGCTCCAACACAACTCAAGTGGATCTCACGCACACAAAAAAACAAAAGTCTCATTCACACGAACAATCATCCTGATATATCCGCGATTGAAATGTTTCTCAAAGTATATAATAACCACGATAATAATAATAATAATAATCGGCGTTGAGTGAGCCGGAAAAAAACGCGTCCGGAAATCATTGTACGCGCAATTAAGCTTTGCGCGCAATTCGACCCCTCTTTATGATGATGACGATGACTTTTTGCGGACCACCTATTGTGCGCGAATGTGGCCTCTTTGAAACGGCGGCATATTGTCACAAAGCCAGCCGAACCATCATCAACAGCTCTTTCTGTCACTCATTATGCTCTAGCCTGCTCTTTGTGTCGTCAAATTCATTAATTTGACACGTTAATTTGAACAGCGATTAGCAATGCTCTGTTGATTTATTTGATTAGGTAGTTGTTGGTTGCTTGGTTGACGGTTATTCGGCAGAAAGCGCCGAAACAAGTATGGGAAGCATTGAGAACTTTCAAAGTGCTTTTTGTTAAGAAGATCGTATTGTAAACGAAAATTAATAAGGGGGTCTATAAATGAAGAAATCTAAACAAGAATAACCATCAGAGTAATACTTTGGAAGCAATTAAAAGTCAAACTTTGCGTTTTTCAGGTTATTGCGTAAAATAAAATCCATTAGATGCTATCTGCGTACTTTGTGCAAATACACTAGCTGACAAAAGTTTTGTCAGAAATGTTTTTTCGGGTTTAACTTTTTTGTGACTTGACCAAATTGGCTGATTTTTTGATATGACAGATTCATATGGTTGTAGATTAGTTAAAAAATTTCCGCTTGTGATTACGATGATCCGTTTTACAGTGACAAGCGTTTATCGTAAAACGCGTAGCTCAAAGATATTACGCATTTTTCATGCACTGCATTTTTTAATAATTTTTAAAGTTCAATTATATTTTTTTCATAATTTATTGAAAATAGCAGTAATTGGCAACATTTTAGAGATGACTCCACGTAAAGAAACTTCAATTGCCACCCGACAAGCTGTTATCAATATGAGGGAAAACGGAATGCGTGGTACCGAAATTGCCATAGTAATTTAAACCAAATTCTGCTACTATAACATTTTAAACACTGATTCACATAAAATATCAAAAAATCAGCCAACTTGGTCAAGTCACAAAAAAGTTAAAACCGAAAAAACATTTGTGACAAAACTTTTGTCAGCTAGTGTATTTGCACAAATTACGCAGATAGCATCTAATGGATTTTATTTTACGCAAGAACAAAAAAGCTAGTGTATATGTGGATTATTAATTGTACTACTTTAAAATGGAATTTTATATTTACAAAATAAGCAATGGTAATAGATTTTAAGAGCATAATTTAAGCCTTAAGTTTCTAAACAGGTAAATAATTAGAAAAAATAAAAAATATGAACAAAACTGATGAACGCTGCCAAGGCTAGAACTTTCATTGCTTCTATTCAAACACCAAATCACTATCAAACCACATTTCAATATGTAAATTATATGAAAGATTAGGTGAGAACTATTAACATTCTAATTTTATCATTGGTGGTGATATTGCGACAAGATTTTAATTTTACGCAATAACGAAAAAACGCAAAGTTTGATTTTTAATTTCTTCCAAAACTTTCAGTTAAATTTATTATTAAGTAATCAAGTATTGCCAACATACAAAAGAAAATTAAAAACAAGACCACATAAAATCGAAATTAATATTTTTCCCTATTTAATCGTGTCTTACTAATTTACCCGTGTTATTTTCATATAACTTGACACGCTATCGTTTCCAGCCTGTCTCAAACTATCTAAAAACATGCGCTTCTTGTAGAATTTTGCAGAATGACCATCTTTTCAGAACCTCCCAACTTCGTCAGTCAATCTGGGGTGCAGGAGAGAGAGGGTGATAAAGTCTTTTTAATTTAATATTTTTGAATTTCCTTAATAGTTTGATATTAATTCACTAAAAATAAACGCACAGAGATTAATCCAGATTAAACTATATTTTATAGAATACTGCGCGATGATATTGAAGCAGATTGTGGCTATTTGAAGACAAACAATCTATATATCATTCATTTTTAGAGTTAAATAGATGTCTAGAATGTTAAATGAGACCGAAATATTTACTAGAATTAAAGAAAGTTTAAGCCTTGTATTTGACTTGAGTTTATTTAATACCACGTTATCAATAGAAAACGGTGAAACATACAATTACACCAATTGTCAATCATTGCTATTCATTATATTATCATATTTTAAATAAAAACTGCAGTTTCCCAATTTCTAAGTTCTCGCGTGCACACCAACTGGAAATAACGATTTTCCGATGTTTAGGCGTGTCGGAAAATTGTTACGTCTTTATAACAAGCCATTGTTAACGAAAATTTGACTAGGCTTGCCTTAATCTATCTAAAAATATTAACTTAGATTTGAGCACGTTTACTGGGCTCATTATATGACCATATCAGTTGGCGTGCGCGTGTAATACTGAAAACTATTTTCTCATCCATGCTTGCTCTAAACTATCTGTAAACTTTAAAATCTGCTGATTTCTTGATTTCAGTTGGTGTGCACGTGTCAATAAAAACAATTATCACGTCTTAACAGGTTTTCGTTAAAATATTCGAGAGACCTAAGATCTTTGAAAAATATTAGATCACCAATTTTTCTGATTATAAAATATTATAGTTATATCTAATCTGAAATCAGTAATAACCTAACTTCTGGACTCGGAAAGTTTTCCAGATTCTAGTTCTGAAAAAAAATTGGTTTATATGTTCAGCCTAATTTTAGTTTCACTTATTCTAAAATTGTTTGCATACATTTGTTTAAATTTATCTTCTAACGTTATTTACTAATGAATTTTCATCACAATTTAAGCGATAAATATTTTTTCGTCTTAATTAATACGTGAAATTTGCAGTTTACCAGATATTCTTATGAGGAAGCCATTGGGTTTTCAGCCAAAATTTGAAACACTTGAATGAGCGACATTTCAAATTTAACTACGAAATTGACAATTTCTGATCACATTTTGCGTTGTTTCAAGTACATGCCATCTGGTACGGCAATAAAATGAGCTCACAAAACTCTCAGAGCTCAAATCTAACTTTTTAGAAGCTTTGAACTTTTTAGACTTTTCAGAGTTTAGACTTAGACTTACTTTTTAGAAACTAATTTTTCTAAAGATATTTTAAGGAATGCCTAGTCAAATTGTCGCAATCAAAGACGTAATAATTCACAGACACGCTTAAGTATTGGAAAATTGTGATTTCAAGTTGGCAAGCGAAAAAACCATCAAAATATCTTAAAAATGCATTATTTAGATTGAAAGAAAATCTATCGAGGGTATCCCAATGGGGAAAGGTTTTATTGGTTTCATTCCCTATTAAGTTTACCTTAATTTTATCCGGTAACGGTTTGTTTGCAATCGAGTTATGCTTTCCCCAGCAGATTTTTTAATGTGTAATGATTTCCATCGTTCTTCCAAAGGTTCTACAATATTCAAAAACAAGCCTAATAATAGTTCTGACTGGTTTTCGGTTTAACATCTTTATTTATCCATCTAATTATGCTGAAATGTTCGCAACACATTTAAAATTATTTTATCAAATTTAGGAGAAAATCGTAAAACGTGAAAAATTACTTATTGATTTATTTAATATTTACCAACACGATGTAACTCTGAAAAGTCTCACAGATTGAGAGCATTATTTTTTTTAATAGGTATATGGAAATGACGTGTTCTGAGATAGTAATATTCATTTATCAAAACAGAAAGAAATTTTTACATTTTATAGGATCTCGCTCTTAAATTTATTTTTATTAGGGATTAGATCATATTTTTCATGTAAAATTTGTTATCAGAAATTGTCATATTATACAAAATAGAAGAACATTTTGTGATCCCCTATAAAATCTCATTTAAAAAATATGCTCACACAAAATGGAAATAATGATTTTCTTATTTTATGCTTGTCTTATAATTTTCACGTGTAATTAAACCAAATATAGTCTAAACCAATTTTCAATTTCTTTTTAAACTTTCTAAAAATATTCAAATATAATTACAAAATATTAGATTTGTGCACGTTTTCTGATGTGAGATTGTTTAATAAACATTTCAGTTGACTTGTAAGCTGATTAAAATGTTTATTCACAATTATGTTTGACAGTTTTTCAGACTTTTAAATTTAGCCAAGGCACTATGACTCATTTAGATGGAAGAATGCTTTAAATTATTACAGTTTTTAAATAAATATTAAATAAGAAGAACAATAAAAAACTTGAAAATTAAACCTCGAAAAATATTGTGATTTAATATCACAAAGAATGACCTTGATGGCGAATAGGTAAATATTTCATAAACTCCTTAAATCAAGTGTTCATTAAAAATGATCAAACTCGAGAGTTTGTTATAAAAATTTTGTTTTTTAAAATTGCACACTCTTTAATTCCAACGGAAGGATTTACTCTTTTGTATCCGCCAATGTGTTCGTAAAAACAGGAACCCAGACGAGTAATTTAAACCGAACATTACACAAAAATTTAAAGTATAATCTATATTTTAAGGCAAGCTCGTAATTTTGCCTCAATTATTAGCTTACACGTGAATTTTAAGGAAATACGTTTAAAAATTGCTAAATTGTCATTTTCATTTGGCGTTCAAATATACGATTTTCTTTTACTGTTTCACAATTCATCAGAAAACACATAAAAATTAAAGTTTTTTATTACCATCACGGTCATTAAATCTTAGGCTACACATTTATTTACATCTTTTCTTATGTGTTATAGTGTGACGCGTATTTTGACGTTATTTTTTAAGCAGAACAATATCATTAAATCAAGAAATAACACATTAACACGTTGTAAATTCAAAACAAAACGTCGGACTAAAATTTACCGAGCCACGACAAAAAAAACTAAATAAACTAAATACGATTCGAGTGCTAATGAATTCGATTTTGCACAAAAAAAATTCCAATTTTGTCTTTGTACTTGCAGAATGTTATTTTCTAGTTTATTTTATTAGATTTAACTTGTACTAAATTCATTGTACGTTATTAAAAAATCGAAAATTGCTTCCATTTTAACACCTCGTAATTTAAAATTCTTCCTCATACTTCAATGGAACCTAATTAATTAGGAAAAAAGTAAATGCCTAGAATACCTGGTAGAGCATTTGATTCTATGGTTGAGCATTTGATTCTACAAAAATTCTATGGTTAAATAAAAAGTTAAAGAATCGAACTTGTTCGATTTCTTCGAGAACCACAAGCTTACATGTTAAAAACCCTTCAAAAATAATTAATCCATTAAAGTTTGAGAAAGAATCTTAAATTATATTGTGTAATAGTCCGTGATAGCTTTGGGAAAATTCATTTTTATCCCAAATTGAATCATGCTCATTTCAGATTTCGGTTAGGAACTGCATATTTTTTATAGTTTAAGACGGGCTCGTTAAAATGACGTTTAAAGTTATATGAAAAAATACGTGTAGATTAGTAATACACGATTAAATTTTGACACATATACATTCCCATTTGCCGTGCATTTTATTTTTCGAAGGGATCAATTTTTTCAATTAAATCATTTTGATATTTCAAAAAGACGAAAAATAATGGACTTTGCATGATATTTAATTTTAGATTTTTTGCTAAGTTTCTTATATTATTAATAGCACCTCAACTTGTATGGTAATAGAATGAGCTTAGTAAGCATGCACAAATATAACTTTTTAGAAATATTTTAACATTTTTAGATAGCTTAAGACATTCTTAATTAAATTGTAGTAGAAGTTTTGTTGTTATAAAGACGTAAAAATTTCTACACACGTTTAAAAATCGCAAAATCGTAACTTCGATTTGGAGTGTTAGAAGTATTCTGGAAAACCAGAAACAAATAAAAAAGCTTCATATAAATGTTCTGTTAGAGCTTTCCAATAATTGATTAGTTTTGCACGTTAAAATAATTGAAAATTTCAGTAAAATACAGAGATTTTTTCTTACCTTGGACAATTTTAGACATTGCAAATTTTGTTTAATAATAAAGTTGTTTAATAATAAATGTGCAAACTAAGAGATACAACATTCCAAAATAATACAATTGTTTCTAAATTGAAAAAAAATTAATCAAAGACAATTGTATAGAAAATGATTAATAAAAATATCATAGTTGAATCCTGACTCTAAATATGATTGATATAGTCAATGACCATGAACACGTATAAAAGCGCCCGTCTTCATGAATGATCAACAAGAATGCAATATTCATATTCATTCACATCGGATAATACAAATATGTACACAAACAGCGACTATTTGGCACCAATTAAACGGATATTCACATCATATTCAACTTGTAGCTGTCGAATGTTTACCAAACAGCCAGTTGAACAAATAAACAATGATACATACTAGTATTTAATAGAAATAATAAGTAATAATTGAAATGAATTTCGGTAATTCGAATGGTCACAAAGTGTGCATATGAATAAACAACATCAACATTATCCATCGTATGGGGAATTCAAGATGAAACTGAGAACGAATCATAAAGACGTGATTTATTAGCGACTGATATTTGACGCCCGTTTATGAAAATTAATGAGCAATGACCATATGCGCGACAATTAACCACCTCTAAGGTTGTCCTCCCCCCTCATAGACGATTTATGACGGTAACGATTTGCCATTAAAATTAATGTACATAGAAGCCAACAAATTGAAAGTGCAGAAGGACGATCATCCAATTCCAGAGCAAATTAAAATAATTGCATTGATCCATTTGAATGATTAAGGCCGCAGGAAACGAATGTAACAACGAAAGAAACAACAACAACAACAACAAGACTAATAATACGCATACACAATACATATGTAAATAATATTGATAGTGGTTTTATTTAATGTGACCAACTGATTTATGTCTTCCGACGTGATATGATTTGATTAATTGCCCGATTACACAGCGATTTGGAATTCTTATTGAGAGCGAGGAATGCGGGAATTGTTGCGAATAAAAAAACATTTTACAATTCGCATGAGAATGACTTTATGCGTGTTTGATTTTGAATGATACTTGCGGTTTTAAGCGACACATGAATTATTTTATGGGAAAATATGAGTTTAATTCATGTTTTCTGAAGATTTATTGATCGAGAAATAACTTTTTTCTGGGAAACGTTCATTAAGTTTTGAACAAAGTTCGTCTATTTTTTCTCAAAATTAAAAAAATCAAGGGACCACACTAATTTTGCGATTTCTGTCAACTTTTCAATACAAGGTTAAAACTCGTTTTTCATGAAAAATCGAATTATTCCAGATTTCAGAAAATCTAAACTACTAACACAACAAAAATGTTTTCTAACCATGAAAATTAGACAATTTTTTTGGCAATTTTCCCAGATACGATTGAAGCTAGTTTTTTCCTGCAAGTTCAGATGGTTCCGGTTTTCCGGAGAACAAAACTACTCAGTGATTAAACCAAACTAGTTTTACTCTATCACACATTAGTATAATTGATCAAAAGGACAATTAAAATAAGTAGATTTGAGAGATTTTCCGAGACTAAAGCCTAATACTAATATTAGTTCCATTAGTTTGAGGAAAAATTAAATATTTTTGCGAACTTTAAACTATACGCTTTTGGCCGACTCGGCTTCAATGAAGGCCATCTTCGTTACTGGAATATAATTTTTGTAATTGGCCAAGTATTAAAACAAGGTCTTTCCCTCCCATAGCTCTTATTGGCTGGGGAGTAATCACAGTTCCCGATGTGCGGCCTTAAACACCGTTCAAAGACATTCAAGTCTTGGTCCTAAGGGATGACGTGAGATTGCTCACATCTTTGCTTGAACACCTTCTTTCCCTTCTCATAGTCGCCTTTTGGAACTCCACCTTCGGATTTTGAATCCGGCTTCTTCTTACCCATGATGAATCAGTTAAAAGTTGGAATGAAGAATAATATGTAGATCAGGGTTGCATTTTCCATTTTCCGCTTTCCGTTAGAAAAAATGGATTTCCAGGCAACCCCGCTCGGTATGTAAAATGTGCAACGTCACGGCTTCGAGAGAAACCAAACCGATGAGTAATCATCTTGCGAGATTCCACAAAATTTTTTCTTCAGCTGCAAACTTGATTTCTTGACTACTTGATTTCCGTCGTCATCCAACTCTCTCCAGATAGTAAACGTCTCCTCGAGAATAACAATTCTTGTTTTAGCTGTCCTGGTGGTAGACTTCTCGTGGAAGTATTTCTAGACCCTGAACTTTACTGTGTCCGACAACCTTCCTTTGAGTCTCCCTCTCGTGATAGCAGATGATTTCCAGACTGTAGCCATTCTGTACGATCATCGTCTTCGTTGGGTTGATTTCTAGCCTTTCCTCGAGTTGATTTAGACGCCGACTTATTTCTAAGGAACTTCCTATTAGCACCATGTCTCCAGCAAATTCAAGTGGTTTCAAAACGACCCATCAACACGACTACCTTCAGCTTCTGCCACACTCTCCTTCAGATTCATTTGGAGTCCAAATTCAATGCTGACTAAAGTTGAAGCACCAATATTTTGAATGGAATATCGATTGTCCTTCCAGAGATTCTAGTCTCTGAAGTTCAATATTCTCTTTAATGCATTGGCGCCTTCAAGGGAAGAACTTTCAATTCATGAGAGATTCTGTCGAAAGCAGACAAAAAGACGATTAGAACTAGTACCAGAGGGAATTTGAATTCAATAAATTTATCAATGGGTTGACGAATAGAATAGATATTGTCGATTCATGATCTTCTAGACATAGTTAAATCTTCTTCGTGAAATTCTGTCTTTCATTTGCCTTTGTCAGTTTGAAGAAAATCGATTTCCGTGCAACCCTGATGTTGATACTTTCAATTAGTGAAAAACTAGTCGTCCATTTCAACGATATTGAAATAGTGATTTTCCGAAAGATTTTTTAAAACGTTTTTGAGAGATTTTAAGATATTTTAATAGATAGTGTGTTTCTTGACAATTTAGAAGAGTAATTCTTGAATTAGCTAAAAATACGAATATCTCATCGCAAAGTTAGATTGGAGCACGGCAACTAAGCTCATTTTAAACTATACCAGATTGACGTGTTTTATTAAAAGAAAATGCACTTATGGAGTAAATAAAATTATCCATCTTCAAAGTGAATCATTTCCAAAAATTGATGGTCCCGCTCACAATCAGATATAAATTCAAATGGACAAAACAAAATTCTTAATTTACAATTCATACTCAAGGGAAAGTTCTAGCAGACTATGAAGAAGAATCTCGAGGTGGCCTGCTTCTGGTCTCGATATTCTCTCAAACAACATTTCCAAGACTAATATAATGAGACGATTACCAAACGATTTAGGAATAAATTCTAGATATTTCAGGAGAAAAATCTCAATATGGTTCTTCTACCAGTTACAGTATAATTCCAAACACAAATAATTTTGAGGATACAAGCACAGCTCAATTTCAAGCACTTACTTCCTAGTTTTCAATTGTTTCACCTTTATATCAAATAAAAACCGAGAAACTTTATAAAACTAAAAATAAAATCATGACACTTTAGAAAAGAATCAAATGCTCCATAGAATCGCATCCAATTCAAATTCACCTAAATAATTCATAAAGTTATATTGTTCCCCATATCGTGGTCAATCCCTAAATCTGCCATATTCATCTATTCAAGACATCCATATATATATAATGGATGTATCCTTCAATTTCAATGCCAGCATTTCATCATTTCAATAAATAATTCAAGCAATATTTTTGCATACATTAATCAACCTGGGTTTGTTGTTATTTTGGAACACTTGTAATTAATCTCAAAGCAATCATTTCTCTTTGCCGTGTAATTTACAATTCCATCGCGATACTGAATTCATGATTATTTACGTGAGATTTCGTGCCCACCAACACGATATATCTTTTGTTTGTTTATTTTGTTATCACATGGATGAATAAATAAATAATTAATGATTATTATTATTTTATACCCAACCACTTGCTATGTAAACAAACAACTTCAACTCACTCTTAAGCAGGAATCGGATCTCCTTGTACGTGATTGGGTTTTTTGACGAGTTCTTCTTTGCGAACTCATAAGCCGACTGTCCATAAAAGTTGCGCCCGTTCACGTCAATGCCAGCCTATTTGGAAGCAGTTTCTGAGCAATTATTCAATAACAAACCTTTAATAGGAATCGGACCACCTGAGTTCGTCCGAAACCCGCAGCTACATGAAGGGCCGTTCCTTGATCGGTTATTCTGTTCAAATCCCAGCCATGATCGATTAATTTGGAGACTATCTGCAAGTGAAAATTACCATGAATAGCTCTCAAATGAGCACAAACCTGTACATGCCCATTCTTGGCCGCCAAATGTAGTGCCGACATGGTGTGCGTGTCGCCGGCACGTTGAAGGCATTCGACTTTAACTCCTGACGTCAATATCCGATCCATCAGCTTCTCATGACCAAACTCGCATGTCAAATCAAACGGCGTCCGGCCGCTCTTGTCAATCGCGCAAACGTCCGCGTGATAATAGAGCAGCAAATTGAACTGAAACATCATTGAGTACGATGGCTGATGCCGGAACGCTCACATGGTCGATCATTCCATCGCGACACGCAATGTGGCACGCGGAGACGCCGTTAAAATCCACACAGTCCACATTGGCACCATTCTGGAGAAGAATTGAGGCCATGTCGGTGCTGAACTGCTCCATCGAATAATGGAGAGCAGTCCGACCCTTGCCGTCTTCTTCATCAATCCAAATGGATCTCGATTCGACAAAGTTGGCAACCATTATCGCGTTGCCCATTTGCACGGCATTGTGCAATGGAGTTGTATTGAGCCTGAATGGTTGTGCTTTGCGTGAATAAGGACTTTTACTAACTTTTCATCCTCCTCTCCTGCCGACGCGTCTCTCTTCTGTAGACTTAGAAGATCTTAAAGTTCAATGATTAGCGATGATGTGAGTTATGATAAGAGATATTGTAATTGTTTTTGATTCAAGGGATACTGTTAAATAGCTCTATTTGTGAGCCGAAACAGCCAAAAAGGTAGTTTAAAAAATAATAAAATTCATCTTACAAGAGAAGTGTTTCATGTCTGGCTCTCAGATTTTGATAAAAATTTGGAGATAGGTTCTATTATTGTGGATAAACGGGAAATTTTGGATTTCTAAGAGATTATTTACTTACTTAAACCTTTGGCGGCTCAAAAAAATCTGAGAGCCCGATCTAAAACACTCCCCGTGTTAAATATTAAGAAATAACAGTGAAAAAGTTTCCTTGAAGTTAAACATTTTTTAAATAGACCCTTGTTGTAAGTAAATATTTATTCCTTCATACATTTTTTTAGAATAATGCGTAAGATCTACTATTTACTATCCCATATTATCTGTAAAATTACTATAAAATCAATAAAACACAGTTCATTGAAAGATTTTAGAAATTCTGTTGCTCCGAATAAAACATATATTGTCGTGGTGTAGGTTAATGAAAAATTAGGGGTAAAGGAGCATACCGAAAAAAAATATGGTCTCGCCTGGACAGGTGTAGATTTAATTTGATATTTGTTTATTATTTCGCTTTTTTTCATCACAATTTTGTTTCATTTTGTTTTCTCTTACTAAATTGGTTGTTAAATCAACATAATAATTATTATAATAAAAATTTTAGGTATAATTTATTATATTTAGGATCGAAATAATAAACAAATTGCAAATTAAATCTACACCAGCCCAAGCGAGACCATTTTATTATTCGGAATGTTCCTTTACCCCTAATTTTTCATCAACCTACACCACCAAAATATAATTATATAATTTCCATTTTACTACATTTCATTAAAGATTTGAAGATATTTTTCCAAAAAGCTCATTGAATTATAAACTGTAGTTTAATGTTCATGAAACTTTCAAATTTTCAAAAAATTGCTCTGATCAAGAATCTTACCGAGCGTCGTTTTTCTCAGCTTAAAGTACTCAAATTCATTTTTTACCAGATGTGAGCAAAATAGCAAATTTCTAGAATCCGGATAAAATATTAATACCAAAAACGTAAGCTCGATTCAGTCCGGAAATCCGGAAACAAATGTAACATTTTTGAATTGAGAATCCGTATTATACTTTCTGAAGTTATTTTGAATTTCAAAAGATAAAAAAATCAAAAATTGATCGTTAAATTGAAAAAAAAACATCGAAATGTTTGAAATAAACCAAGGATTTGAATTCCAAAGAAAGTAATCCTGAAATCTGCTCATCACCGGTTTGTAAATCAAACTTGTTCAATTCTTCTAAAAAATATTTTCTGCTCATACACGATAATAAAAATTTATTTCAATTAACATGCCAATTAAAATGTTTCATTTACACTGTTTCATAATATATTACCGTACAGCGCAAATGGAAACTGGCATATTCGTATATTAAAACGTGTCTTTTAGATTAAAACATACACACCAAATATAATAATAATAAACAAATGTGATCAATAAAGTCTTTCCAACTTTACATTTCTGAAATATTTTAATTTATTGTGCTAGTTAATTACTAAACGAGAATAATTTCTGCCTTATAATTGGACACGTTTAAACATTGAAAAATCGTCAATTTCTTAAAAACCTATTATTCATTTCAGAGATCGATGCCTAATGGAAGAGTAATAAAAGAAGAGAAAATGATGGGGCCACAAAAAACATTTTTCTCAATTCCTCTTAAATATGTGCTGCCCATAATTTCGTAAAAAAGAATGGCCGTCTAAAAAGAGAGGCCGTCCAAACGAGAACTTCAGTCCATCCTAATTTTTTTCCTCTTCCATTAGGCACCGATCTCTGAAAAGGACAATAATTTCGCTTTATTTTATTATTTTTTATTTGTAAATCGTCGAGTTGATTCATTTTTTGGCCGAAAGACGCTCAAACTAAATGATTTTCAATTTTTGTTTTATATTATCTAAATACGTGCACGAAAAATGAAGAACGGCAAAATCTGAGCTTACAGCACAAACTTCTAGAATCCACAAGACGCTCAAATAAGTTTATTATACAGGGCATTAAGCAGCACAAAGAAATGGATGATAATTTTAAATCTAGGAAAAAAGTGATATTTACTCCCGTCATAGAATAAAATGCATATTCGCGGGATTATTGCACATAATTTAAAAATTCTTCCTCAAACTTCAACCGATTATTTAATTATCTTAAATAGAAAAGGTTCGATTCTTTTCATTTTGATTTAAAAAAATTATAAACTAAATTCTTAAAAGAATCGAACCGGCATAGATTTATCGTAAATGAAATTGTCTACCAGGTTTGCTACGCTCTTATACTCTAATTAATTAATCACTTAAATTTTTAAGAAACATGTTAAAATAAGATGGTTTAATAATCTGTGATTTTTTTTGCGAATGTTTTGTGTAAGTTCAAGCTAACTTAACATAGCGGAAAAGTAAATTATTTTATCAATTTATTTTAATTTTTGCGATTTTAAAGTTATATAGGCTATTTCAAATTTTTTTAATTTCAATTTTTCTTGGCCATTGTAAATAGAGAGATTGAAAAGACAACTCTCTATTTTTATAATAATCGTAACGCGCGCGTCAAAAAATTAAAAATTGTCTATATGTAGTGGATTTAATTTAACTTTTATGCCACCCAAAATAGATATACGTAGAAAATTTTTTATACAATTTCAGCATTCAGATACAGGTGTATGAAACTTTTTTCATCATGAAAGAGAGGCTTTTTAGTCAATTCGGGGAAGTACCTATTGTCCATTTCAGAGTTCCTAATGGAAATGTACCTATTGCCCTTTTCAGAGTTCCTAATGGAAAAGGAAAGAAATTAGGATGGCATGAGGTTCTCGTTTGGACAGTCTCTCTTTTTAGACGGACATTCTTTTTTCCGAAATAATGGGCAGCACACATTTACGAGGAATCGTCGAAAAAGTTGTTTGTGGCCGTGTGGCCGTCCATCATTTTCTCTTCTTTTTTTGCTCTTCCATTAGGCACCGATCTCTGACTAGGACAATCATTTTATTTTGTTTGGTGCCTCTTATATGTAAATTCTATGTATTCCAGTTTTATTTCAAAATTTTCCTTCCTCTGGCATATTTATTATTATAATTTCCTTAGGTTCCCACCACGCTCTCGCTTAAACCTGATCCCCTTCTTTTAATTTCTCTATGTTTTCCCAAAATTTGTCTCCTTTTTGAATATTTTAATATAATTTTATCTATAGTCGTCGCCAGATGCGCAAAAATGTGGCGCACTTTTTTAAAAATTATTTTTTCATTTAATTTTTATGATTATAATTATTTTCCACAATTATTCCACTATTTAAACAACATCTATAACATATTCTTCTATTTATTTAAGCTATAACAGTATAGAACTAGCATAAACAAGGAAATAATCATAAAAATTAAATGAAAAAATTATACTTAAAAAAGTGCGCCACATTTTGCGATTATCACCAATATACTATATATTATTTAATTTCTGCTAAACTCTTTGTAAGTTTTTTTATACAACCCCTATGGTTTTTTTTCTTTTTTTATATGTCCAAGTTTTTTCGTGGTATTTTAACTATACTTTTATTCACGTGTTTGGTACACGTATTTTAAATAAATGTATAAATAAATCTGTAAAGTTTAATATTTATTTTTTATGTAAAAAATAATTTCTTTAATTTAAGAGAACGAAAAATAAACGTTAAAAAAAACTATATTTGTAATTTTTTGTTTTGTCCATCGCCACGAAAAAATACCCATAATAGAAAGCGCAGATTTTCAATATCTTTTAACTCTACTATTCTAGAAAATAATTATTGTCCTTTTCAAAGATTGGCGCCTAATGGAAGAGCAAAAAAGGAAGAAAATAATGATCACGGCCACAAAAGACTTTTTGGTCTATTCCTCTTCAGTATGTGTCGTCTATTCTTTTGAGACAACAAGCATTGATGAGATACAAAAGAGTGACCGTCTAAACGAGAGCCTAATTTTACTCTAATTTTCTTCCTCTTCCATTAGGCACCGATCTCTAAAAATGACAATATATTGAAAAGACAATTTTAGATAAATCTATATACGTGAAAATCAAGTCTAGAGAAATTAAATTAAATGTAAAAACGCCATTAACAATTTTAATAAAAAATGAAACAAACTCACCAGAAATACTCGATGAAAACCGTCGTAAAATTTTCCTGCCTGACATAATATCCGTATTGTTATTATAATAGGCTTCGAAAAAATAGGGTTAAAGTCGTTTCATTCGTCTGAAAATTATTCAAATAAGCATTTTGATTCCATTTTGGTGAATAAATATTCATTGGCGCATGAAGAGTGGTATACTTCAAGATAACAACAATAGTATTCGGGCATATTTTTTAGAATAAATTAGAAGACATTAAATTAATTACACAGGAAAACACAATTCCATCTAAAAGAGATGAAAACAAAAGTAAAAAAGTATGTAAACAGATTCGAGCGAGCTCAATCATTTCGGCTCACTTTGTGAATTTGATCGGATCGCAGCCATTTGCAAAATAAACATGGTCTAATTGAGTTCGAACGCACGAATAGATATAGAAAGCAGGCAAAAAACGTGAATGCGAATAACACTGATCCGTTATGTGTTCGTTGGTTTTTTTATTCGTCTAAATACCTGGTTGGAACAAACAATAAGAAGCTAAACAATTACAAGAACCGGGTTAATTGATACGGTGAAAGGAAACAAATTTGAATAATTACGCGAATGTTTGTGTTGGAAATTCAATTTTCTTAACAAGCCATCAATCAAGAATTTGATTGATAAAAAATAGTAATAGCGATTATTGAAATGAGCTTATCATTTAATTATCAGTTGGTGATTTTTCAACATTTTGTGATTTCAAAGAACTCTTGGGTTTTTTGTGAGGTTTTTTTCTAGGTTTAATGTGATAATTATAGAGGGAAAATTATAATTTTAAAATATTTAACTCAATTTCCTAAAGTGACGCGCACTAGTAACAGAACATTTCGACAAACCGGGAGCATATAATTCCATCTTCCATTTTTAGCAATTCCATCTTCCATTTCCGCTTTCTGCTTGAGAAAATTATTTCCATAATCATTTACCGTCTTCCATTAGAAAAAATTGATGTCCGTGCAATTCCACTCACTATTTAAAACTTCAAGAGCAACCAATCTTGCGAGATTCCACAAACTTTGTAAACAATTGAATACAGGTAGAAAATCACAAAAGCGGGGTTTCCAAGTGTTTTGTATTATTAGCGAACTATTATAAGATAATAGTCATCGAATATAATTAGTAATAATGTGTTGACTGGGTCTAAAAACAATCTATTGGGTCCGGAGGATCTTAATTTGGGTATAAGCTAGAACGTTAATAATACAACAGAACGTCAACGGCAAACCTTTACATAGAAAAAAATATCAACGAATTTGATCACGCTTTCAACAATTTTATTCTTTTTTGTAAAACAGTATTTTGGCTATTATAGGAGAACTAGTGATTTTTTTGAAACGTGAGTTACATCATTTTGTTGCTTGTAAAAAGCTGAAATTTTTGAAAGGCAACATGACGTGGTAACTGTAATTGACGTGTATTTTATACTCGATTGAAATTTTAAACTAGAATTTTGGGCTGGATAATCCGATTTTTGAAAAATCTTTGATATTATGGATTTTAGTTAGCTTGTTTTATCAAATCGTAATGCTAGAAATCATGAAAACCAACAAAATTACTCATTTTTATCAGATTAATTTTCTATAAAGTGCAAAACTTTAAAATCGAATAATTCAAAAATTATATTTTTAATTTTTTAGATTAAGAGATTTTTGAGACGGTGAGCAATAATATATTGGTTTTTAAATTGGATTCTTCTTCTAAGCAAAGTTATGATTTTTTAAAGTTTAAAATTTCAATCAACTATAACGAAAAAAAGTAAAAAAATAATAAACTGCTGAAGGCGTCATCAATTTCGTTGATGTTTTTTTCTATTTAAAGACGATTTTTCTATTGGCTGATCTCGGTGTGCAACAGCACGTGCAAATCCAAATACCATATCCCATCTTCCGATGATAGCATCTGGCAATTATATATTAGTTGATATAATATTCTCTGAATATACGTGATGTAGAAATATTTAATTTCTTTGGAATGTCTTATTGTTTTTTTTCCGCACGCCAAATGAAATATTAAATTTTGATACCGTATTCTGGTAATGCACGTGAATATATTCATATAAAGTTTATATCATAGTGTTGAGAGGAACCAAGGTTTTGAAATTCCAGAGGAATTGAGAAGTTCAAAACCCGGACCTGGAAGTCCTACCAATCTAGAAACTATGTTTCCCATCAAATACATTAAAGCTCTAATTCATATGCATGTAACTTTTGCGGTTAGCGTGTAAATATTCCAGATCATTAATGAGCTTATGTTAAAAAATTACAAACAAGGAATGTTCCCCAGATTCTTTTGAATATTGTAAAATCTAAAAAAAACATTTTCATATAAACATGCTCGGTAATGGTATATTTCTGTATGACGTAAATCTTCCAATTAATTTTATAAATATTATAATTAATATTCAGGACTTCTACGTTTTACTGAACACCAGAAATGGGCGGTATTCCGGAAGCGTTTAAATGGAAGTCTGAACAATATATCAAATATAATTGCTCTGTATGAAAAACAGCATTCCAAATGAAAATACCGATTTTTCGGTTTTCAAACCTATATGGAAAAGTTTACGTCAATATAACGACACCTTTATTAAAACAATTTAAGCTGGTCTGTCTTTAAATTTCTCAAAATATTAATCTTTCTAGAAAGTTAGATTTAAGCATATTTATTGAGCTCATTTTATTACCACCCAAGTTGTGGTGAAACAGTATTCTATATCTTTTAGGATATGACGGAAAAATTTTGGAGACATATAGGTTTTATAATGGCTATTTAATATTAGAAAATGTGCTTTTTGTAAATCCAAATTTCGAGAATTCACTTTTCATATAAACGATCAGATACGAAGGGAGTTCCGGATTCCGGAATTCAAACCTGCTATTCCGCCCATCTCTACAGGGGGATTTTAAGAGAACTTTTAATTTAAGCGAATTGGGATTAATCTTAAGGAACATATTCATATATCATCAAATTCAATTGCTAAATAATATAATTTTTCTCGAAATTTTCCAGATTCCGAAATTCAAACACTGTTATTCCGCTTATCTCTGGTATCGAAGGTTAAAAGAGACAGTAATTTCCCATGAAAGGTATTGTGAATATAATAACCTACTATAATAATAATAATTAATTATAATATATGAATCTATATCGTTTACTACCTCACTGAACTATCACGAAGAACGAGAAAATTGCAAAATACCGCGCGCCCAATGCGCAAAATGCATTTATTACTTTTATTTTATTACTTATTTTTAACAGAAATATCAGATTAAATTTTATATTGTAAAATACTTTTTTGGTGAGTCCCGACGCATTCTGCGAAGAAAGAAATCAACGGAATATAAAGAAAAATCGAAGAGTCCGAAAGAAAAATATGATTTCTCGAAAATTTGTTGATTTACAGGGACACTCGACTGCCAAGAAACTGCGCCGCATTGCAAAAGACTTCGCACCAATTGCAAACTCAACCTTTTAATTTATTATTCTTATTTTCAATAGTTTATTTATCAGTTAACGTTCAAATACTTCCTTATTTTCTGCTCCATCTACTCAAATTGCTTAAAACAATACACAAAAGTTTTTGAAAGAGCTATAAGGTTTTTGTAGTTTTTGAAGGAAACGTGCAATTGGTTTGCAATTTTCGCGTACTTCGTGGAAGTTGAGTGCTATCTAAATATGAGAATAAACTTCACAATTACCCAACTTTTATAGTAAATAGAATGAAACAAAGTTAAACATTTTTCCTCGAGGTTTTTGGTTCCAATATCCGATCACGCTCCAAATGTAGCGTTTAAACTGAGAGGTCAGAAAATGTACACAAATATAGTAATTCGGTATGAAAATCGGTATTCTATATAGTTTCGAATGTTTCTAATATGTTTACGTGAAAAGTGTTTAGAAGTTAATCCGTGTATAATAATCATTTACATATTAGAAAATGTTCATTTTCATTTGACTGAATTCAACTTTCTCTTCTTTATTTCTGCACAGCTCTTATTTGAGCAGGTAATTTTTTCTATAAACAGAATATTAAAAGTTCACCACATTTAAATCTTAACTAATTTCCAGCCAATACAGTAACTAGCCCATCAAAAGAATGCGTGAATAAACAATAACAAATGCAAATATTAAATAAACTCATTAAGGATATTGAATGGCACTAAGTGACTCAACCGTCAATTGCACTCACTTTAAACGTCAAAGGATCATCGCGACGATGGCACGCCTTTGACGTATTCCAATCGAAAAACAACAATAACAAAAACTCAATTAAGAAATACGTATGGTTCAAGGTAAACGACATAATCAGTTTTAGTTTCAACTAAACCACATAATAACATTGAAACAATAACAATTGAAATGCTGTAATAATCTAATGGGCTCAATCATTACAAAACGATGCGAAAACCTGGCCAACTTGAAATTTCATTGATGACAAGTACGCCAATTATTTTTCTAGAATTTCGTTGCTGTTATTATTGTGGCAGCGAAATCGCGATATTTTTGTGAATTTAAGCGGAAAATATCACATTTTTCAATGAAATTGGATATAGTTTTAACTAAATTTTTATTATTGTTATATATATATCTTGTTAATATTCATTTCAGAAGAAATGAATATCCTTGTGGAGGTGTTTGGTTAAAATTAGACCATTATCATAATGAATGTGGTTTTTTCGAAATGTCGTTAGTCTGTTTTTTAATGCATAATTCACTGAAAATTATAATGTACAGAGGGTGTAATGTTGCCAAAAAATAAACCAAGCATGATAGAAAATGAAGATAAATATTTTACAAAAAATAATAACAGTAATTGGTTATTGTAGAAAGTTGCTAAATTCTAATTTTGAACCTATAGATTTATCTTACGAATATTTATTTGTTTATTTGTCACTGTTAAATGCTATTTATTAGGACACCTTAAGCTAAGATTTTAATTTTCAATTAAAACTTGGAAATTTAGAATTTTGGCGAAAAGGTTTCCATGAACAATTATTATCAAAATATAAGAAAAAGACAATTCCAATTTTATTTTCATAAAAAATAAAAGTAATAAATCTGATTTGATCTAGAAATTTTGAAGAAAAACAGAGAAATTATTAACATAAATTGAATATTTGTTTCATGATCTCTTTGAGACCATTGGAAATAATTCAAAAATGTTGAAATTTAATTTTCAATTTCTTATATTTTGATAATGCAATTGTATATTATAAATTAAGAAATTCACCTATTTTCTCTTTAATTTGAACAATTTAAAATTTTATTTTCTATCTTTTTGTGGCAATTTCCTTCTATATTCCAAAATTTACAATTCAAGCTTTCATTCGAAATTTCGCTCTGTAAATTTGTATTTTCATTTGTTCATTTCGGACAGTGAAGGGCATAATTTTGTATTTAAAATTTCACATTTTAATAAAAACTTCCATGATTTGGATAATATTGTAAATTAAAATGTAGATGATGAAATTGCAAACATTTTTTTTCTTTTTTCTTGTTTAAAACTAAAAAAAATTGGATGTTATTAAATCTAGGAAAAGCGGAAATTGCTCCCGTTGGAAAATAAAATGCATATCTGCAAAAACACCATTTCATTTTAAATTTCGATTTTCCAAGTTTGAGGAAGAATATTAAATGTTGTGGTGTAATATTCCGTGATTTCTTTTGCGGAAATGGATTTTATTTTTTTTTAGATTTAATAACATCCAAAAAATTAGTTGTTTCTAAAAACAGAAAAATAATTCTAAATTCGCAATTTTTACATTCATCCTGGATTCCGTTTTCCTTTTTGCAAGTTTGGCATTTTGCGGAGTTTTACCATTCTTCGAATGCCATTTTGAGCATTATCTTCTTAGAGATTTAAAAATTTAAGATTGTAAATTACCATAAAATTAACTCTTTACGGATCTTTAATCCTAAAAAAACCTCAAATTTTACATTTATTTAACCGATTCTAGATTTTAGATTTTGGTTCATTTCCCCACTGAATTCCACAATTTAGACAAAACAATTAAATTTTACGATTTTTGGCATTGGAGAACTTGCAAGTTCTTAAAATAATTTTAAAGTCAAAAATCCTTAGATAAGAGAGAGAGAGACTTTCGGATCTACTAGTTTAGAATTTCGGAATAATGAGAATGAAGCTACAAGAAAAATGAAATATTGCTTTAGTTTAACATCATTGAATGAATGTGTATAAACAGGTAAGCAGAAGAATCTCTTAAATCTAAATTTTCGTGAAAATTGAAAGTTACAATTCAATTTAAGAAAATTTAGTGTTTAAAATTCACGTAGAAAATAATAAGATACTTTTAAATGTTGCATAATCAGCGATTTCATCGAATATATATTTTCCTTTTCAGAGATCGGTGTCTAATGGATGAGCAATAAAAGAAGAGAAAATGATGGGCGGCCACTCGGCCACAAACAACTTTTTCGTCAATTCCTCTTAAATGAGAATCAAACAAGAACATCATTCTATCCTAATTTTTTACTCTTCCATTAGGCATCAATCTCTGAAAAGGACAATAATCTCGATAGAAGCAGAATTTAACAGTAAGGAAACTATGAACTAAAAAAAACGTTGAAAGCCACGAACAAACCATCTTGATTCCTCTCCACAAAAACCAATTAAAAATGTTCTTATCATCAAAAATTAAATAAACGAAACAATTATCAACGAACAAGCACTAGAAAAACACTGAAAAAACAGCAACAATTAAGAGATAAAACAAAATTAATGAAGAAAAAAACAAGACAAACATAATAACTAAAACATGGAGCATCTTAAATCGTACACTGTGTATCGACAATAACCGTTGATGACGAACAAAATCATTTACACAAGAGCGAGATGAGGATATACAAACGAGTGATGCACAAAAATGTCGGTAAATAAAAAGGGATAAAACGAGTGGTGTTTGTTTGAAATAAAAGTCTACCTAAAAACTCTAAATCGTCATCGCTATCATTAATAGTACAACAATCTATGAGAAATGCCAAATCAACTAATTTCTTGTTTTCCAACAGCTTGATTAGCCGAATTGTTATTATTATTATTCTTATTAATAATAATAATAATCAAATAGTTGCGGCAAAGTGTCTTTTATCAATGTTTCCAATTCTATTAACTGATAAACATTTATAACCAAAACTTGATAAATATTCGTTCAAATTATAATGAAACGTTCTCGAACCGGCTTTCATTTATCTGCAATATTGACAGATGTGCAAGAGCAAAAAACTAGCAGGTGAAGATGATTTTCATTCAAGTTGGCCAAGAATTGCTAATCTGTTCGTTCTTGTTTTGGTTTTTTTCGATGAATATCTGTTGGATTTATATTGCAAATGGGCGGAATTCTAAATTGGAGTTCAAAGTTTTTGCGCTATAATTTATAAAGAAAAAAAATATTGCGATTCTCAAGACAAGATCCATAATAGAATAGAGAGTTTGTTTGTTCGTCAAGTTGTATAGATAAATTGTTATTCACGGAAAATGAAAATGATACTTTTCTACAATTTGAACGTCTCTTTATATACACTTTCACGTATAAGCTAAAATTTAATTAATACATCAATTGGAACGATATACCTTAAACTATCAAAAAATTGATAATTCTTAATGAAATATTAAAATTGAAGAGCTTTGACAAATATTTTTAACAAACGATTTTATTTGGCGTGATCTCTTTTATGATCTCTTTGAGACCATTGAAAATAATTCAAAAATGTTGAAATTGAATTTTCAATTTCTTCTATTTTGATAATATTTATATTTATTATTATTATTATCAAAATACAAGAGTTTTTAATGTACCTTTTCAGAGATCGCTTCCTAATGGAAGAGGAAAAAAAATAGGATGGAATGAGGTTCTCGTTTGGACGGCCACTCTTTTTACGAAATTATGGGCAGCACACATTGAAGAGAAATTGTCGAAAAAGTCGTCCTCTTTCTCTTTGAAAATTCTCATTCTCTTTGAAAATATAAAAATTCATAAAATTTATATTAAAAAAACGTGAAGATGAAAAATTAGGAAAATTATCGCAAATAGTTGTTAATATCAAAATATAACAGATTGATAATTCATTGTCAACATTTTGGGTTATTTTCAAATTGTCTCAACGTGAAACAAATATTCAATTTAATTTAAAATCATTATTTCTGTCATATTTCTTGTTCACGTCGGTTTGGATATTTTTAATTTTTAATGAAATTAAAATTAAAATCATAAATTTCTCGACAAAAAATGAATAAAAATTATTAGCTCAGAGCTTAATACAAGTTGAATAAAATATTTTATTGCCTCTTATACGTAATAAATACCATATAATTTTTATTTCATTTTGAAGGCAATATTGCACATGAGCTATTTTCTCCAAGAAATTAAACCTGAGCACTGGTTTTCAAAATCTGACACAAGTTTCAAAGTTAAACATCACGTAAAATAGGAATAATATGCAAAATAATCCTCACAATTGGTTTCACAAGAACAAAAATATCAAATAAAATCTTGAATATTTCGAGAATTTGCAAAACATTTAATGTAAAATAAAATACAAAATTAAAGACAAAACATACGCGAATAAGCCAAGAATAAGACATTTACAAAACAAACAAAAAACATTTGCGACTGGCAAAAAATCAACGAAGCTCAATTGAGCAATCGTCGCGTTCTTTGAACATCGGCGCGCGGCCACTTATCTTTATAATGATTATTATAATGATTATAATCAGGCCACACACAATTGCATACAAACGCTGAATCCCGCTCAACTTTTTGACAAATAAATTAAGAATCACCGTCCCGATGAATGCATAAGTGATAGAGAGTGAGATGACCTTGATTATGGTTCATATAAATGTATGTATATATATATATTATATAATATAATAGAAATACAAACTGGTGAAACTATGTTGACAAGATCGTTTGAAACAATTCCATGATTTATAACTTCTCAATAGGTGGTGAATTCATCCGATATCAGTTTTGTGGCTTCACAATCTTTTTCACAGCAAATATTCATAATCAAAACTGTCGCCTTAATGAGTGCCCACCCATTTTTGGGGGGTAGGTTGAGTGATAAAAGCAATTAAAGCATTTTATGGCTTGATGATCGCGCATGTGACAATAATTGCAAACTAAACATTACGTATATGGTATAATTGTTTCAAATTAAGTATGGTTTTGTTTGCTTTTTTTATGAGAGTAATGAAAAAGTGATTATGAAATAACAAGAAGTGGAACGTTGTTACTTTAAATGTTTTATGTTTAAATTAAGTGTTAAAGGACCTACGTAGATTTTTTTAAAATTTGAATCAAATGGCATTGAATGGTTTGTGCTCAGAAAAGATCCTCATTTTGCAAATTTAGATAATTTAAGTCGAGCTAGTAAAATTGACGTTTAAAAATAATATGAAAATAAAACTTGTAAACTAGTAATACACGCTTATTAAAATTGAAAAATTGTAGTTTCCATTTGGCGTGCAAATATTTTTTAATACTTTATTCATTCGCCATATATAATACAAAAAACAGGAGAACAAATAATTTAGATGAACAACTGATCCCGCAAGTAATCCAAGTTCAAACCAATTGATTAGGAAATGCATACATATACGGACGCACGCCAACTGCAAATAATGTTTATTCGATTTTAAAGCGTTTCTGACAATTTTGACGTCTTTTTAACAAGAAAATTTTCTCTACAATTTTACTAGGCTTGTCTTAAACTATCTAAAAATATTAATATATTTTTAAAAAATGAGATGAGCTCATTTTATTCTCATACCAGTTGGCGTGTATTTTTTTTTAAATTTAAAATTGTGTCGTGCAAGTATTCCACTTTTGTATGTCTTTTTGCGTGAATATTGCAAGCTTCATTAAAACTAGAAGTTTCTAAAAAAAACTATGAGCTACTATTCATTTAGGCGGGAATAAAGTTCAAAGTCATCCCATAGATTAAATCGTCAATTTTTGGTTTTTAAATTATTCGGACATACCATTTCACCGTTGTTTTTACCGTCGAGCTGTCAGTTCATAAAGAACTTTTTTATGTATTTTTGTTACATCGACGAGCATATCTACGTTATTTCCTGTCATAATCAATATAACTAACTAGAGAGGTAATTTTTCGATCCAAAAGGTTTGGGGCTAAAACTCTGCATGGTGATAGCTGAGGACATTTTATCACTGCTTAAAAATTGGATGGTTTAAGTAGATTAGATTAAGTAGAATAGTATAAAATTTACATGACCACAACACTATTCAGAATAATTTAGTGTGCATGCCAAATGCGAAAAGCTCCCAAATATAATCCTTCAGTAATAAAATTAAATTATTTTATGATTTAAGACCTGCTTATCAAAATGTCAAGCTAAACTTTCTTTAATTAAAACATTTAAACTTGTTGTGACTGATTTAAAAACTAGAAAATTGAAATTGTCATTTTCATTTGCCGTGAGTTTGATATTCATAACTTCACAGTTGTTTCTTATGTATTTAAGCGCGGATATTTTTATCTTTTCATTTGGCACCATGGGTTATATGAGCTTACCTATCGCACTATGATTTGGTTGTTTTCTAAATCTCTGCTATTAATTTTTAAGAATTCGCAATTCTAAATTATGACGTCAACTAGCAAAATAAATTTATTTAAACAATAAAATAACAAATTGATTTTCTACTAGTATCCAGCTTCTTGAGCGCGAATTGTCAAATTCTTCCTGAACATTTATTTTAACTATCACTAAACATTATGATTTTTATTTACAGTTTAACATAAACAACTTTTAGACATTTATGGTCATTTTCGAATGATTTCGAATAGTAAAAAATAGGAAAAAGATTATGGTCTCGTTTGGATTTAGCTGGTACTGTTGCACCCTTACTTTGTTCGAATCAACCGCTCAAGTTGTTGCGAACTATCTCTCTTCATTCCTAACTACTGCTTCTCGCCCAAATAGACTACGCCGTTTTCTTCTGGACCATTTCCAATCTATCTTCCTTAACTCATAGTCCACAAATTCAACGAACCGCTCCTTGACCCGCTTGTCTATGGATCGGCCTGTCGCAACCCTCGGAGTCCATTCCATGATGTTGCACACTTTCTTTTTACCTCATCAATTTATGTTAATTGTCGGAGTAGATTCCATCATTTACTACAGCATTTCCCAATGGCTACGCGATTTATAGATCCTGTTGTAAAAAAACTTTCCGTTTCAAAAGTATCATCTGGACTTCATGGCGATTTTGAAAGTGCTGCTCTGCCAAACCATGTGCGATTCTCCGGAAAGGACGATAATCTGTTGGAGCGATTTCTGGAGAGTATTGCACTTGCTGTAGGACTTCCCATTTGAAATCCTTTAGGGCGTTGTTAACCAGTTGCGCGACATGCTGTTCTCATGAAGCCGTATCGCTTTATCATGTCGATCCTTCCATTGCTCCGATTTGGCTACGTAACTGAATAAGATGTTGTTCGTAGCGATTGAACGTGACAATTTATCATGCAGTATGCCGCGCTGGTCTTAGAAAATACAGAGTAAGGCCTTCCGCGTGGATCTTAAACTTTGAGACAGCCGGGATCACTCAAGATCTTTTCCTCTTAGGATTGTCAAAGTTCTCTTCGCCAGTACGAAGAAGAAAAGACTTCTTTTGAACACGTCGTTTTTATTTGATCTTTGTTCCTTTACGTTAATCCATAAGAACTCATTTTCCTTCATTCTGTATCTTCCCCATGGTATTCAGCCGATCTGAAACAGACAGCCTAATGATTTTTAGGGAAACTGCCAACTGTTTTTGTGTTTTTTCCCATCTTCATCACGCTGATCCTCGAATTCTTTGTCTTCTTTTGGACGTCCTTCCCGATTTTTATCGTTGACGTCGAAATCACCCGATATGAAGCGCTGAAAACATTTGCGGCAAGCTCTTTCATATGGGGTATTGCTGCTATAAGCTTCTACGAGCATTTAATGAGCATTTAAACCTTTTTACGTCAGGTGAAAAAGCGAAAGTAACGCTTTCAGGAATGAAAGGTGGCCTCCTTTAAGAAAAAAGCAGAAAAAAAAATTTCTAAAAAAAGGGATCCCGGTCTCGGTCCCCGGGATTTAAAATTTTCAATTCTTTCAGGTCCCGCCCGGAAATTCAAAACCCGGTCCCTCCCATCACTGCTACGTATGAAATTCTTGCAGGATCAGCTCTCCACTCGCTGGACAATACCATCGTGCCCGTTGCAAACTAAACACGCTTCGCTCACGAGAGCACGCACAACTGCACCTTTACGAGTATAAGCTCGTTTGAGAGTAAAAAAAAAATCTAGTTATATTTTAAGGTTTTTTTAGAGAGAGAGATTTTTAGAGAGATCATTAAGCTTGGATAAAAACATATTTTCAAAAATTCACTCTTAAAAATGTTAAAAAGGTCGTTTTTTTAAATTTCAAGTCGATTTTAAGTTTTCAGAAGCGCGCTTCGAGAGAATCAATATGTTTACTATATACATAACTATAATTTTTTAAAATAATTCCAAAGTTTATTTAAAAATCCTTCTAATTCTATTTTTAATTTATTTTAATGACCTTAGATCTAATGATCCTGAAAAGTTTAATTTATATGGCATTATATATTTTTATTCGTTCTATATTTAATTCAATTGTCGCGAGGAAACGTTAACTAAAAAATAGCTATTATTATAAGCAGAGATTGATGGAATTCCGGATCCCAGTTTCCGAATTTCAGAAACTGCCATTCCGCCCATCTGTGATTAAAATCTTTTTTGTCGATGGCTGGAGCTCAACCGACGTCTTCGGATTCACCAATCATTATTATTTTTGGTATTGAATAAAGTATTTATAGTTTTACGGTATTGCTAAATGAACTAATTATTTATGCAAGTTTAAACACTTTAAACTATTACTATATTTCAATATTAAAACGAGAAAGGTAAAAATTCACAAGCTCTCATTTAATCTACATTTGTTTATCATTGAACTGATTCTCAACACTTAATTTCTGGACTCGTAAAAAACCACTGCGCAAACATTCATTCAATTGTTTGGGGATTATAGAGAACACAGTACAAACTTTGCTCAATTGGCTCTTGTTCTGACCAAAGAATTTCCGAGAAATGCGGATGTCCGGTGGGATTTTTTAAGATTCTGATTAAATAAAAATATTTAATCTTGGATGATAAAGCAAATGATCTGAAAATATAGTAGAAATAAATAAATAAATAAATAAATAATAAGAGTTAGTCCTCTTGAAGTTTTTGAATATAAAACTAGACCATTCTTTAGATACGTGTATGCGATAACTGTGCAAAAATATTCTACGCAAACAGTAATCACTTTCTTTTCTCTTCTTAAATTGTGTATTCTGTCTTTTTTAAATGCACGAATTTCGGATTGAGGATTATAAAATTGTAAACTTGATCTAATTACCCGTTTCTTCTAGTTAAAAAATAAAAAATACTCTTTTAGAGCCTAAAAACATTACGGATTCTTGATTGGAAAATTAGGATTACCTATTCGCTTTCATTTTTATGAATATGAAAATTAAAAAAAAAATACACTAAATTTTCTAGCGGATTCGTTCGTTAAAAATATCTTTAAATTTTCATAAACGTTAATGTAGAGTCACTTTTTTGAACTGCAGCTTCTACGATTTCATTTGGTGTGATGAAGGAAGCAGAAACATCTACAAGAACTCAAGAACTTATAAATGCAGGTTGCTTAGATTTCATTCAACTAAATCTTATCTTGCTTCCTTTCCTGTGAGAATAATAATCATTGTAACTGAATTAGAAATATTTGATGTCAAATAATCCATATTACAATTAAATAAGAGAAGAACTAGATGGATCTCTCGTTTTACTATTGAGAGCATTCAAGTTCTCCAATAATTTTTATTCCAAATTGTTGCACAATAATAGATCCATAATATTCATCTAATTTACGCATTTGAATAAATTCTATTAAAATACACGTGTAATTTGAAAACTAATTTAAAAAAAAAACTTTAAAACTTTGAAACGAAACTTTGAAACAAAAAAAAAACTTTGAAACAATAATAGTCTGAAAATTTTGAAACAATAATAGTCTTATCTTAAAATATCTAATGTGCTTTAAATTTTAACAATGTGTTAAGTTTAAATGACTTGCCTGAGCTACTTTGTTTACTAATTTATGTGGTGTGCAATTGAATGTCGTTTTAAATCTTATTTCTTATTCATAATTTGTTCATTTTACGCGGGAAAAGGAAAATATTCCCAAATTCTTGATATCGACATTTGGAAAAACAACAAATTTACGTGAAAATTAGTTGATTATTGCTTATTGCAAAGAGATTATTTGAGCCCATCTGACCACATGTAGCATATGTAACTTCCAGGTCATAACTGTATAAACCTTCTATTTATTATTGTTAATTGCTTAGTCATTAAACTGATGTTTTATTCTTTATAAATTATATTATATATTAACACACCCACACCACTGCCATGAAAACGCGCCGCATTGTAAAAGACCGCGCATCAATGGCGTGAAATTCAATTAATCCCGTTATAATTTTTAAACGTTTATTTTATAATTATTAGTAACAGAAACATTATTTTAAATATTTTATGGTATTCTAATGTTTTGGGGAGTTCCTCCGTGTTGTATAATTAGTAAATATTCTAAAATGACAAAGAGAACGACGGATTAATAGCTAAAACCAAAGACCATAAAAATAATGATTTCGCGAAAATGTATTAGTTTATTGTTACGAAGCAGGTTTTTAAAAATTTATCATTTCCTACTCTTTCTGTTTGGTTCAAATAGTTCAAAAGTTCAAATAGTAAAAATAATTTTTTGAAAGAGCTATAAACCTTTTTTTAATTTGTGAAGGAAACATGAATTTGTTGCGCGATCATTTGCAATCTGCGCGTACTTCGTGGCAGTGGAGTAATGAAAATGAATGTTTTTCAATATAATGCAGAAGCTTTTCTTAATACTTTTGCGTGTAATTCACAAACCATTTTTTGCATCACTCTGACAGATTTGTCTTAAATTCTTCTGGAATACTAACATCTTTAAAATATTAGCATCTACTTAAACGTCATAAACAGTCACTTATTTACGTATATATTTGATATTTTTAGAGTTTATGTGTGGTTACTTTTCAATTACTAAAAATAAACGTTAAAAATAATATATTAAAGCACTACAGAGAGATTGGTGAATACTAGCCTTATTCTCGGGAAGGTCCACAAATCTCTCGTTGTATCAATCATAGTAAAATGTTTTGTTTGATTGCTATTTCTATTTCAATAACGGCAGTTGCGTAAGCATATTAAAATGCGCATGCACGCCAACTGAGTACGCCTTTCCGACCTTAAAGAAAATTGTTGTTGCGTCTTTTCAAAAAAATTGATTACGGCAATTTAACGAGGTTACTATTAAACTATCGAAAAATGTTAATACATTTCCAAAAAGTTCGATTTATGCACGATTTGAGCATTACCATACCAGTTTGCGTACACCTGTCAACTATTGCTTGAAGTAAATAAATGGGCGTTTTTGACGTTTAAGTAGGTAAAATATTATTAGTTTAGAAAGAGTTTATGAGCTCCTATTTTTATGATTTCATTTGGCGTGTATTAAGCTTAACTATTACTTTCATGTCGAAATTGTGAAGAAAAAATTTAATTATCATCATTTGAATTTTGAAAAATATTAGAAGAGTAGACTAGAATATTCAGAATTTATTTTTGTGATAATGCGTACGTGGAAGCTCCGTTTCGCTTTTGAATGTTTGTCACAAGACTTGATCTTCAATATATTAATTAGCATTTAAGGTTGTGAACTACTATTTGCAAGGAAAAGTGCATTAATACAGTAACTAATGCAAAAATATTTCCCTTTTAATAAAATAAGATTTCTTATGCGATTAACAAGTTCCTGGGAGCAAGTTTTGAACATTTTCTTATTAACTGAAGAAATCATGGAAAAAAACCAATAAAGAGCAGCCGAATAGAATTTTAATTTCAAAGAAAAATTGGAATAAGACCTGATAAGATAGAAACGAATAAATATATAATAGAAAGCTGATAATAACACATACAGTTTTTTCTAACTTCATAACGATAAGAGAATTTGATTCATTTAACACCAAGATATTAATATTACACTAAACCGAAATGTATGCAATTGGAATTTTGTTATCAAACGAAGCAATAGACTAGATTTGAACTAAACTGTAATTCAACTTCTATTCTCTAAAAAAACGCATATAACAAAAAATCGATGTCAAACCCGAAATCACGAAATAAAGAATTCCACCCAAAACCTAATTTAAATAATAACAATAAAAACCGCAGAAATTGAGAACATCGTGTTTCTCAACGGTTAATCATTCATCTACAACCGTTTCACCACGTCGAAAAGCTGCCGCATCATGACATCAACACCAAGTTATCAAACTAGTTATGGATTCAATGCGAATCTGGTTTAAAGTGGTACCGTTAAACTCATTATAAGCAACCATATGGCTCGGTTCTAATTGAAATGAAAATTCTAAGGATCTGCTGGGTTATGCTCTAGAAATTAGACATCTCCATTTAAAGCGTTAATCAAGAGGGAACAACATGAATGTGAATTTTAATAAAAGAAGCTTGTTTGCACATTTTGTTGACCTTCTCTGGGATTTTATTGCCTAAACATATGAGAATCTGAAAGAAGATAAAGTTACTATAAAATAGCAAAATTGACGGTCTTATTTAAAGTTTATATCTTATTTTAGAACGCCAAATTGAAATAGTGATTTTCTGATTTTTAAGAGTGTTTTAAAGTTTATATGACCTTTCTAGAAAATAATATTCTCGACTAGATAATTCAGATAAATCACTCTTAAACTATCTAAAAATATTAATATCTTTATGGAAAATTAGATTTGAGTACGTTTACTGTGCTCATTTGATAACCATACAATTTGGCGTGCATTTAGCAATAGAACTATTGTTTGAAAAATGAATTCACCTAAAAGTATAAAGAAAAGTTTAAAAAGGGATATTAAAAACTACAAAATTAACATTTTTGGCTTTAACATTTTTTTTAATTTTTTAACAAAAATAAAAATTAAGTAACAGATATCAAATAGTATTCTAATCATTTTATCAACTTTTAATAATTCTACGCATTTTTTATTTTCATGAAACTCCATTCTTAAAGTAACTCTTTCAAGCTACCGTCATTCATTAAATTGCGGCTCATTTTCCCGCATGAGCACTCAAGGACTTTCTTATTCAATTTTCACAAAAAAAAGAAAATATGAATTTTTACCGACAAATTGGTATTGAATAGACCGATGAAACATTGAAAAGCACGTGTTCATTGATGATGAAGAAGTATAAAAAAAAGAAACGAGCAATATCATCTTACTGTCACTTAGTGTCTTGCAATTCAGTCGGCGGGTGGTGTGAGAGTTATTCCATTCAATTTTACTATCGTCATGATTAAAAGGAATGATTATCAGCTAACAAGTATTGAAAAGAGATTGAAGGCTAATCGGTGAGTAGTTTTTTATTTGTCTATTCGTTTTGGTTTTCAGTTATTTTTTGTCGAAATATTTTCGGTTTTGCAATTTCACAACTTTATTATGGAATAAGTGTCTAAAACGATTAATTTTGTAAAAAAGTATATCAATCTATGAAACTTTAAATATACAAATTTTTAACTATTTTTAACTTCAGAGGCCGATTGCAAGTACCACTGAGAAAGCATAACTTAATAGAAGAAATTGAAAATAAAACTGCGTTTTTTGTTAAAAATTTGCTTATAATAAAATGCGTAAGTTCGCAATCTTGTCCTAATATCACGAGCAATGATAAAATTTGAATATTAATTGTTCTCATATAATAATTAATCTAATTTACATAAATAAATTTTCTTTGGTGCCCGACTAGTAGTGATGTCGAATCTGAATTGAATCTATAGAAGTTTAAACCTCGGCAACAATCATCATTTGTTCACATTTTTGATTTTTCCTAATTATTTTCCTGATTAAAAATCTAAAATTTAAATTATTCTCTTAAAATCTATTACCATTACACCCCAATTTGAACGTTTAATATAAGTTGTGTTTAAATCTAATATTTAGTGAAGATTTTATTATTGTTAAAGAGTTTAAGAAAAATACTGACAATACAGCGTTTTTGTAAAGTACAGTAACAGTTTCAGGACAAGCGTAAAAATCAGAAAATTATTATTTTCATTTGGTGTTTCATTACTTATGTTATCGAGTTATCTTAATTGATTAATAAAGTTAGTTTTTATCAATTTATCATATTCCATTTAACAGTAATACAATTAAGAAACTATGCACAAGGTACGCAGCAGAGAAGGGCGGAATGGCAGTTTTTGAATTTCAGAATGCTTTATTCGGAATGAAAATTGGAAATTCGAAAGCCGGAATCCGATATTCGAAAAATTGACGGAATGATATCGGAACGCAGAATTAGGAATTTTGAACGTATCCGGTTAACGTTTTTTAGAACGTATCCGGATATTTATTAAAGTGAATTTTCGAAGTTTATTAAAGTGAATTTTCGAACATCGCAATTAAAATATAAAATTTCGAAATCCGGAATTCTTAATATCATCAGAAAATACGGAATCCTTAAGACGGAATTCCGCCCATTTCTGGTACGCAGATACCTAATGGATTTTACTTTACATATAACCAAAAACGCAAAGTTTGATTTTTAATTGCTTCCTAACTTAACTACCAGAAAATTATAATAGTTAGCCGATAAAAAAGAAGGAAAACCGAATAGAGAATGAAACCAAATAAAACCTTTCCCCATTTCGACTCCCTCGATAGATTTTCTTGCAATTTCTTTCTTGTTTTCAGCCATTTTCGTTTTAGTCATGAAATTTTAGATGTTAAAGGGTATATGGCTTAAAACTGTATTGTTCGACTCGGTATTGTTATACGCTGTTTTTATAAGAAAAATTAAAATTTTTTTTTCATCCTAAGCGATATGAGAATAATCTTATTATTTAGTTTAAATTGGTTTATACAAATACACATTTCAGTTGATATTACGGCAATAACTTAAACTTTTGGTTAATCCTTGGAATCTGGTACAAACACGTGATATTAATGTAATTTACACGTGAAATTTTATAAGTCATCAGCAAATATTTTGTTTCGTTTAATGGAAGCGATATTCAGATTTTCTAGTTTCTGTGTATTTAAAAATTAAATGTGTAATAGTAATTTTTTAAAAATTTTAATGCGCATTATTTATTGCAAAATATTTTCGAAATTTGAAATTTTAAGATTCGAATAAATCAAAAAATAGCTGAATTGAAAGGATACTTTATTCTTATGCCTAGAATTGTAGTTTATCTTCCAAGAGCAAGTCTGAGTTTAATCTTTACCAAAAACGATATTCCGATGGTGTTCTATCCTCATGAACAATTCACGCCAACTTGTCTGTTTAGGGGCTCTGTAAAATTTTCTCAATGAAGCATCATAAGGCATTTCAAGCTTCATAGATAGTTTAAGACAAATCTGTTAAAATTAGATTTAAAATGGACTGCAAAGAATACGCTCAAATTAATAATAAAATGAATAATACGGGGAAATCTTGACTTTCAGCTGTTGTGCCAATCAAATAGCAGTGAGATTTAATTTTTGCCATTATTTAAATTCCTTACACTGAAACTAATTTATAACTTTTGTTTTACTACTTTTTCTAAATTATTCATACCTCACAATAACTCACAGTTTTTAAATAAAATTAGAGATTCTTGTCAGTCGTCTATTGGCGTATATTTAATTGTTTAAGCTTGATACATAATAACACCTGATAAATAAATCTGTCTTTAATGCATTTTTACAAAATTTTGATCAATTGTTATATGGCAGTTCCAAAAATTCAAGATACACGGTAAAATGTGTGTGCACGACAAATGGAAATAACTTCTTTGCAATGTTTGAGCGTGTCTAGAAGCTGTCAAGTATTTTCAGCAAATTATTTTTTTAGGAAAATTTAACTAGGCGTGTCTTAAACTATCTAAAAGTAACAATATCATCACAAACAGTTAGATTTCAGCACGTTTACTGTGCAAATTTTATTATCATATCAATTAGCTCTTTAAAGAGCACCATACGTTTTTCGCTGAAATTTCCATTTTTCTTGTATTTCTTGCAAGAAATCTTGTGATTTTATGATTGTTGATAGTCAAGGAAAATTATTTTCACAAAGAAAGAGTAGAGACAACTCTATTAACGAGAAGCAGAGAATATGGTAAATGAGATTACGAAAAGCCCAAAATTTGATCTCTCAAACAATGTGCCAAGGAATAATAGAAAGACAATGTATAATAAAAATAAAGTAACTAAGCTGCAATACAAATATATTACAGTAGAGATCGTTAGAAGATTTACCTCGTAAACTAGTCAAAGCACACTGGGGAAGAGTTGATATCTCCGCCACAGACCGCGATGAGAATCTTAACTTGACATGCTTAAGACTCTAAATCAATAAATAATTTAAATTTTTGTTAAATAAAGTTAATTAGTATTTTAGAGCCACTTTAAGGTGGCTTTATAAGAAACTAAAAATATGGTTTCATCAAAATTTCTATAAATAATTGCATTTTTGTATTATAAATATTGTTACTCTTTTTTCAAATCCAAGCGTCGTTTTAAATCATCGCAATTTGGCACATAATTGCTCTATATGAGCGGAATAACAGGTTTAGTTTTAAATTTTTAACCGGTTGAATTTTGTATATATATAAACATATTCAAAGTCGGGATTAGATGCTTATATATTCGTATTATCAAAATATAAGAAATTGAAAATTCAATTTCCACATTTTTGAATTATTTTCAATGGTCTCAAAGAGATCATGAAATAAATATTCAATTTGTGTTAATGATTTCTCTGTTTTTCATTATATTTCTTCAAAATTTCTAGTTCAAATCAGATTTATCACTTTTTTATGAAAATAAAATTGGAATTATCAATTTCTTATATTTTGATAATATAAAATCATTAAAAAAACCTTAAATAAAATAAATTGGAATAATAAAAATAGGACGTTATAACAGTTCTTGTAACCATATATTGTGTAAAGATTTTAACGTTTCTAGATAGTTTAAGGAGAACGATTCCTAAGTGACGTGAAAATTTAATTATAATTTTCATGTGGAAATTAATGAGGTGAATTTAATTATTGAAAAATTTCAATTTTCTTCAACAAAATGTTTCTATTAAATTTTGGTTCATCGGCCGGGAAGTTGAAAAAACTTGCTATACTAAATTATACGTCAATTATATTTTATATACATTGTTAACGTGTGATTTAATATGATAAACTGCTTCAAGGGACAGAAGAAAAGAGTTTTTGGTCTCGCTTGGAGCCAAAAATAGACGGAGATGTAGATTAAATGGTCAACTTCACGCTAAATGAAAATTAATATTTTCTAATATTTTAAGCTTACACGTGTTCATTCCAGAATAGTTTTCCTGTGTTTTTGTCGAACAAATTTTAAACTATGCAGAATATCTTTTCTCTTACGGCTGATCTATATCTGAGTATGTTTTCTGAGCTCTCAATTTAAACGTTTCTTTATTACTTCGCTTTTATTTTTCAGCTTATGTCTTTTATTTTTTCTTAATAACTTTTACTTTAATAATAATTATAATAAAATTATTTTCTGTGTAATTTTAAAGTTTTACGAAAATGACAAAATTTTAGCGAAATAATTGGAAAATTGCACACCAATTTAAATGTTTAAATTTTAGAAACTTTCTATAATTTAATTTTAGACGAATGTGGTTATTTTGGGTCAATGGAAACCTGAAACGTTTACGTAAAATCTGTATCATTTAATTTTAAATATTCACAAATCATCCTTTTCGAATTAAAAAAAAAAAAAAAAAAAAAAAAACAGCTAAATCGACACCTCAGTCTTCTTTGCTCCCTGGCGAGACCAAAATTTAATTTCTGCTTCTTTAAGCCAATTTTATCATTAACTTGAACTTTTACAATATATCTTCATTAATAATATAAATTTAGACTTGCAGACAAATTATAGACTTTCCATTAAAGTGCAGTATTTCATAGGAAAAATGTTTATTGTATTGTCACATTGGTCTTTCCTTAATTTTTTTGAAATTCTGATAACATTTTACACGCCAAATGGAATCTTAAATAAAGGAACTCAGAAAAGTCACAGAAATTTAAATTTGTGGATAAAATGTATAGCTTCAGATGAAACTTTAAGGGAAGCTTGTAAAAGTTACGTTAAAAGAAGTTTTTCGTGACATTTAATCAAATTCGCTCATTTGGCGTTATTGCTTTTGTTAATTTTTTCCATGAGCTCTATCAATGGCAAAATTAGATTCAGACCAATTAAAAATATTTACGTCTAAATATTTGTTTCCCCGGCACGCCAGCCGCACTATCAATTTAAGTGATCATTTAAGGTTTAAGATCATCAGCTTAGCTATAAATTTGACGATAAATGTATTGAATAAAGTGCAATACCTACTATATCTCAAAATGGTATCAGAAAAAATTAGTTATACGTGGTCGAACATGACATTTGTCGGTGACATGGGCTCAATATGGGCCGTAGATGTCAAAAATCGTCAAAACTTTTCACTTGACGTGGTAAATACATATTTCCAATTTTTAATAAATAAATGAAGCAAATCCTCCGTTGACAAAATGAATAACACACGTGGATCAGTCACGAAGCTACACTTTTCTTTTTAATTTCTCATTTGGCATGTTTTAGCAGTTTATCTTTCTAATTGACCACTCAATATCATCTTATTAGATTATCTCAATGATGAAAAGACATTAATAATCCCATTTAGTAGTTTTTTTTTAAAGAATAATTATTCGAATGAATTATTACCATCAAAATTGTTCCATTTTCACAATCATTATTCGTTACATGTTTTTTATTCAAATAAAAATTGAGAATTTCCACATCTGTTACTTTAAAAGAAAAAAACAAGAAATAATGTTTTGTATTTAATAGAGTAAAAGTTGCAGGCGAGAAAGAAAACGAGTCAATGAGTTGAATGACATGTTCCAAGTGGTTCTCGAGCTTCTACCACCTGCTCGCTTCACCGTTCGACTGTCGAGGGCTCAAATATTACGGTTTTCATCCAATTTTTCAATTCAGTCTTTCCTTGTTTTTTTTAGGGAAGCTATTGATTATATCAACCGACTATTAGACTATTTACGCAAAGATGACAATTCCAACGCAGAGAGCTTGTTTCCGCATTTGTTCCGCGAGCAGCGGTATCCGAATAAAAAGTACTCATTCCGCAAGACGTGTTCAAGGCAATATAGTCCGACGACACGAACTGTATCCGTTGATAACAGTTCGTACAGCTACAGCACGACTGTGATTGACCATCAAGATGACTTTCTGCATATGAATTTTGAAAAGAAGCCCGAGCAGTTGTCAAAACAATTAGAGCATGGCCATCCGTCTTACATACAATTGTAATTATCTTTAGACGTGTTTAATTTATTTGGAATAAAGAAGTAATAATTTTATTTGAAATCTTAAATATACGATTCATTACGGTCTAATAAAACAGCTTCATCCGGCTCCATTTTCATCAAGAATCCAATTTCATTCCTCAAGATTTTCCCATTTTCCGACATTGGAATGCATTCTAATCTCACTATTTTGCTAATATTTGCCAGGATCTGATGTTCTGCAATAATTTAAGTATGTATTTGTCAAAATGAAGAGAAATCTAACTTTTTAAAATGTTATCTAAATTGTCTGTATTTGGGGCGTCTGAGCCTTCAGGGACCACAATTCCGCTCCACAGCTCATAGCCATTGTTCACGACCACTGCTTCTTCGACTTTTTTATGTTGGCACAACACGTTTTCGATCAAACTTGGCGATATCTAAATTAATATTGATAATGATAGAGTGTTAAGAAATAAAAATGTTGAATAAGATTTAAATCAAGCTGAAGAAATAATCTATTTGTTTGATATAGGCAATAATATTTAAAATAATTTTCTTTTGCTTCTTAAAGGATTCGAAACCGTTAATTTATGGAGGCAGCTGGAATATGCAAGGATTTTCTATGAACAATCAATTCAACGTCACTTTCCTTCAAATATTTGGTGAGTCGCTGACTTTTTATTTCATCCAAAATGCACGTCAACTGGAAATAACGATTTTTTCGATTTTAAGCGTGTCTGATCTTTATTACGTCTTTCCAATAAAACATTGTTCAAGACAATTTAACTAGACTTTGCTTAAAGTATCTAAAAACATTATTAAATTTCCGAAAAGTTAGATTTGAGTAAATGTTATTAGCATATCAGTTGACGTGCCAACTGATACTGGAGGAGATGAAAATTAAAAATCATAAGCAAACTTGCTTACACATGGAATACTCTTATCAGTTGGCGCTAATTATGAATGTAATAACGAGTGAGATATTGAACAACGAAACATGCTGGATGTCTTGTAATAATTATGGATTAGTCCGTATTAATTAAATTGTCTTATTTTTTAAGCAGCCGAAGGAAATATAATAAGATAGTAGAAAAACACAAAAATTGTCTCAATTATAGAAAAACTTCTAGACCAATTTCTTCTTTCACGTGGAAATATGGAGCTTACCAATATGAAATATTGAATTTCCGACTTTTCAAGATTATGTTAAAGTTTTTATGATATTTCTATAAAACTGTCGCCTATACGGCAACTTGGACCGTCCCTTGGAATGGCCAAGGAACAAAGAAAAAATTAAATACACGCTTCGTCGTGAATTAATTAAATAGCGACACCTTAATCGACGTGTCGTAACATTTAACCACTATTTAAGTGATCGAACTTCCGATCACATCGTCAGTCTGTACGCGGTCATTCTATCCGTTCATCCTCTACACACGGGCACTCTCTGGACACATTCTACGAAGAAGTCCCGGAACGTTACGCTTCTGAAGTCGAGTCCTGCCTGTCGCACACCTGCTGAAGATCCAGCCGTACATCCGCAGGGCCACAATCCACAACCGATCAACAAGAACAGGGACCCTACGCACGACCAAGAGCAACCAGCCTCCGTTAAACAGAGCAGTCGAGCCAGAAGAGGCCGACGACAATTGTATTACTTTTATTAATAATGTTTTATTGTAAACCACTGAACCACAAACCAAAGGAGGGAGCCAAGGCGGCCTCCTTACAAAAACAATGTTCTCGACAATTTAGACAAGTTATTCTTAAACTACCTAAATACTAATATCTTGTCGTAAAGTTTTAACACGTTTACAGAGCTCAATTTATAAACATTCAATTTGGTATGAATCTGTTAAGCACTCAAAATAAATCGTTTAAGTTGAGATCTCAGAAAATATGCTCATTTAAAGATATGCTGTAAAAGAAAGAGTGTTCTCCATAGCGTTGAATGATCCTGGCAGGTTCACGTGAAAAGTATTGTGAAGTTAATACGTGAAATTTTATAATACTCTTTTAAATAATTAGAAAATCTTCATTTTCATTTGTAGTTTCGTTTTTTACACTAAATGCACGCCAACTGAAATCTCTGATTTTCCGAATTTTAAACGTATCTGAAATTGGTTACGTTGCTTCACTAAAACATTGTTTACAGTAATTTAAGTAGGCTCTGCTTAAACTATCCAAAATAATGAATAAATTTCCAAAAAGGTCGATTTGAACGCGTTTATTGAGCTCATTTTATTACCATTCCAATTGGCGTGCTAAATGTATTTTGAGTGAAACCGATTATAGCTTGTTTTAAGACGATTTTGAGATATTCCAGCGATTCTGAAAACTTATACGTCACTTTAACAAACACCTATTCAAGACAGTTTAACTTATATTTTCTTAAAATATCTAAAAACATTAATATCTTCCCTAAAATTGCGATTTGAGTATGTTTACTGATATCATATTATTTACATACCAGACAGCGTGCTTTAAGTTGTAAGAAAAATATATTAAACTTCTATAATTTAAAAATACACTCTAGTAAATTGCAATATATAATTTGCGACTTATTTGTACGTCAAACGCTCACGTTCTAGTTTATTAGATCGTAATTTTCTCTAGGAAATTTATGGAATTTTTGGCTTAAATTTTCCATAATTACAGGATATAAAAACAATATTTATATAATTTTTTTCCGAAAAGTTACGCGTCGCACAATGCCGACGCTAAAATAGAAAAAATATAAAATGGATTGTGTGTTTTTCACGTAAATGCAACATTGGGATCTTATTAAATCTAGGAAAAGCGGAAATTGCTCCCGATGGAAAATAAAATGAGTTCCCGCAAAATATCATGGATATTTACATCATCTCATTTTTATTAAAAAAAAAACAAAAGATCTCAAAAGAATCGATCCCGCATAAATTTTTCCCCAATGTTGCAGCCATTTTATTATTTTAATGATAGTCGTCGCCAAATGCAGTTACTTCATGCAAAATGTGGCGCACTATTTTAAATATAGTCGTCGCCAAATGCGAGTACCGCCGCAAAGTGTGGCGCACTTTTTTAAATATTATTTTTTTCATCTAATTTTTATGATTTTTATTATTTTCCACGTTTATTCCACGATTGAAACAACATCTAAAACATATTCTTCAATTTATTTAAGCAAAGAACAGAATAGAAACATCATAAACAAGAAAATAATCATAAAAATTAAATGAAAAAATAATATTTAGAAAAAGTGCGCCACACTTTGCGGCGGTAATCGCATTTGGCGACGACTATAACTTTTAATTATAAACTTTACTTGTCACTATTTAAATTTCTGCAACGTTAATTGAAAGGTTTTATTAATGAGGCGTCAATAATTTTTATTCTATTATTTAATTTCACAGAAAAATACAACATAATCCAAAATTTAGAATTCAAATAATCTTCAACTTGGAATATATTCAAGGGAGATCACGCGGCAATTAAGAAAATATGATTAAACTGCGAAAAATCGCAATTTTCGTGTGCACTCACTGCCACAAAGTACGCGCAAATTGCAAAAGACCACGCACCAATTGCGCAAAGCACGCCCATTCGATTATTTTGCAAAATCTTTTATTTATTAATTGTTGCTTAACAGAAACTTTAGTTTAAATGTTGTATAGTTTTCAGATCTATACATATATTTGTTTATATTCTTTGCATTTAATAACGATGAAATAACATTAAATAAACGAAATAAAAAATTATAAATTGAAAGGGTGTGCGGGTGGGATTCATGCAATTTTAAATATTCGACAAGTTCAATGATTAATTTGAAAAAATTCATATCTTACTCAATACTCCAAATGGAAGAGTAAAGTTGAGGGCTCAGAAATGGTGTCCATTTTGCAAATTTCGGTAAAAAGTGCATATTATTTTTATAGTATAAAACAGCTATACAAATAGAGACGTGTCAATTTCATGAAATTCTTACGTTAAGACTCGTTGAAATATGGAAAAGTGTTTATTTGAATTTGGCGTTTGCGGGTTGATCTAGAATCGAAAAAACTTAACAGTCTCGCTCAATTCTAGAGTGGTTTTAGTTTATCGCGTCGGGAAGTTGAAATTTCCGTCGCGAAAAAACTCACAGCCCCCATTCGAGATAATTAGGAGCATTTGAGATTCGGTATTGTGTTACTGCGTCGTTCGATAAAGTATCATCGTTCTGCTCATGTGCGATCAATTGGATTTAACAAAGTATCCAAAAAATGTTTTTACAAAAATTTCATATAAATTGATAAAAACTCGAACCCAAAGCGAACTTAATAAAAAAATCCCAAATATTGAAGAATTATCGGGATCCGTTCTTCTGATTTCAATTGAAGCTTCAATTTCCTCAAACTATATAATGTTACAACCATGGATACCATATGCGCAAAGAAGACGCAGACCGGAGACACGCGAGCATACATTATGGAACAGGACCTCTTGTGGTCCCGACTCCTTCCCTTGATGCTTTAGTCAGTCGTCTACTCAGCAGGGTTACGGGTCTGTGGCTACCCTCGGTGGTCACCGAGCCGAGTCAAGATGTGAGCAATTCCTATTCCCCTAGTTCATCTATTCTCGTGTATTCTATATTATGTATTCTAATATGTTTCACTAATAAATATTACTAATAGATTGAGTGCTGTCGAACCAGTCATAGTAGGCCCTCTTGCTGGTTCCAAGTAGTTTACATGCGTCTTATCTCCTAACTTACACTCTTCGGGTATCTCTAATATAAGGAGAGTAGGGGTAAGGCGTAAAATGTAACGATAACAGTAAACAAAACCTTCTTCTGACGGGCTTCCAGAAGTTGGCACACCGGACCTCCAATATGCACTCGCCTCTTTTCGTCAATCATTCCATAATCACCTAAAATCTGGATATTAAACATTACAAATGTACAAGCCAACCGGTTTTGAACCATTTCTTGATTATGGCATCATTTGTGCATTTCTGTCCAACATAGCCACTAAACAATTGTGGTCCGCTCATGATGACGTGTCCCCATTCGCCGACGTCCACTTCTCGCTCGCTCTCAATATCGGCTATCTGAAATAGAGCACGATGAATGATTCGAGCTGTCGCCATCATCGACTTGAGATATCGTTTCAATTGATATTACTTTCACTTGCATTTTATCGAATGCCAACCCACAGCTGATGATTTGTTCGTCGCGAGCGTCGTCGAACATTTCAAACGCGATCACACCGAATTCGGCGGCGGAATAAGCTGTAAGACTTTATTTGTATTTTCTTATTGAAAAGTATTTGTTGGGATTTTATTAAATTCTTAGGTACTCATAAGAAATGTCATAATTTGTAAAGAAACTTCAGCCAAAACAATACCTTGAGTTACCGAAACATTGAGTATTTCCTTGATCGTTTTAGCAACGCTTGAAGAGACACACGTGCCACTATTGGCAATAACCTATACCAAGCAACAATAATAGAAAATCACACAAAAACAAAAAAACCTTAAGAGAAGTCAAATTGTAAATATTATGCACCTCATATTTAATGAAACATTTGAGCATTTGTGCATTCGTCATTATCAATGGAATCTGTAAATTATAAGTGTTTACTTGTGTATCCAGTTACCCGCCAATTACATTATATTGCTCAATGAGTCCCGCAATTCTGTCCAAATACGACGGCCGCCAAACATCTTGAGTTGATTCGGAAATGACGCACGTCTCGCCTTTTATCAATACATACAACAAATACGACCACGATTCGATGCAATGAAGACCGTTGGTTATTAAGTGATGACCATTGATTGACGTGTAATCGGGGTCTTTTTCCACGAGCAGATCGAAGAGTTTGTCGTAGTAGTTGAGGCAAATTTGTTGCGAGCTTTCTGACGAATGGGACACGTAGCGTGGCTTCGGCTCATTGATTCCGCTAAAATGGTGGAATTTGATTGATCTTGTTGCAGAGGATTTCTAACATCAAATGGAAAATGGCTTCAAAGGGACGCAAAGAGCCCACAAAATAATTTTTTTAATGATATCTGTGGTAAACAACCGTGATAAGCTTATTGTCTAAATCATATTGGTAATATTTTGTATTGTTATACTGTAACAATTTTATACCACGCATTTAAAAAGATATGTTTATATTAAATCTGTATAAAAGGACGCTCCTGACTTTCTAGAAACATTGCTCAATTTGATATTAACTACTATTTTAATAATATAATCAATAAATTATCTTCAAAGTTGATTTAATCTCATTCCTCTCACGTCAAGGATTTTCTTATTTTTATCCTTGTCCTTCAAATTTCACGTGAACTTAAAAAAGGTGTTTTCGACGCCACTTTCTCAGCAGCCTTAATCTCTCTAAAAATGTTAAAATCTTCCCAAAATGTTTTGAGCACGTTCTCTAAGATCCTTTTAATAGCCTTCCAGTTATCACCAATCCCCTCAAATCTACCTCGTCGTGAAAACACAATTCGCGGCGTCCTTCATCGGCATCGACCTCTTAAAGTTGGTTGGAAATGTGAGAAATCCAAAACCATCATATATCCACACGTGCGATGGGATATAAATAGCGCTGAGCTCTTCAGATAAAACAAACATGTGCTCGATGCCGGTTATATAGGATTTGGAGGCGCGCAGCATGTGGCCGTAGTGCTCAATGTCGACAACAGCTGCGCGGCATTCGATCGGCTCCAATTTGTCGCTCGCTTCAATTGATACAAATGATGAAAGAACAAAGAATCATACCGTACCAATATGGCTCGGGTTGATGAGCACCGGCACCGCGCCGAGCAGATAGCATCCGAGTTGGTAGAACACGTACTCGACGCTGTTTTCCATGCACATGGCCACCCGATCGCCGCTTTCCACTCCGTGATGATTCATGTAGTTGGCTGTCCGAATGGCTCCATCCACGAGCTCGCCATAGGAGACACAGCGAGCTTCAGAAACTTCTTCAATCTTTTACAGGGATTAGTGTCGTTATTATATACTATACTAACCAAAGCGATCTTCTCCGGTTGTAGATTTCGATGATGGTAGAGATGGTAGAAGATCCAGCGGCAGAAGAGCTCTCCCGGTTTGGCGAGGCTCCGCTTTGGTGGATGGCTAACTGGTCTCAGGGGAACTTGCACGAGAGATGGTTCGCTGCTATCACTCTTCAATTCGAAATGATTCGATCAACATGGGATTCATTATTTCAAACTTGTGTTACTGCGTCGTTCGATTCAGCATCATCGTCTTCTTGCTGCACGCTCTGCTCATGTGCAATCAATTGCTCATCCGTGCTGCGCAGTTGGCATTCATCGGTCGAGTTGTCATCGCTGCCGTTCTGCTCATCGACTGTTACGGAAATCTCGTACTGATCAATATTAAATTCCGTCATGACATTAATGTGCTAGTAATTGAAGGGACAAAGAATTGATATCTGACGGCCAGCTACTATGTCATCATGTGATGATGGTAAACATATTTGTCTTCGACTCATCTTTTATGATGAGTGAGCATCGTGGGGTGGGAGCTAAGAGCGGTTTTGCAGGCAAAAAACTTGGTCGCATCCTCATTTCTCCATTTTTTTGTTTCAAACAAACTTGATATAGTTTTTGAAGAGCTGGCTAATGAGAGGAACACGGATAGATTGAGTTTTGTGCTCGTAGTGAGTCTGTACTCGTTTATCCACTTACGATAATGTAAACGGATTACGTCGATGTATATATATATATATATGTTTTGTTGAGAAATGTTTTAATTGCTACTATTTGACAAATGATTGGTTGTTCAACTATTGAGCACTTGAGATTTTTATTTCGGTAAATTTGCTTATTGATGTAATTGATTGCTGCTCATTATTATGGGGTATTTTTTTGGGAAAAGGAAGTGCATTCTTGTTGACGTTCTGGAGTTTGATCAATAAATTGAAATAATAATATTTTCTTAGGGTTTATATTTAAATAAAAACAAGTATACTACAGATTCTTATAAAATGAGACAGAATTCCTGTAGGATAATAATCCCCATATAGATAATTTAATATAAAATCCACTAGTTGACAAATGCACGCCAAAAATTTTACGGTTTTTAGATAGTTTAACAAAACTCCTATAAAATGTTGGGGAAATTCATTTTCAACTTTAACGTGTTAGCTTAGCAGAAGCGTTTGTTTAAATAGGGATTTTCATTTGACGTGAAAATGCCAAAGGAAAACTACATATTTCAAATTTTTAAGCTTGATTTTTTGATTTTCCACGCATTCAAAACCAGTAAGTTTTTGTTATAGCTTAATAAAATTCTCTCTAAATACCTTGAAATTTAACTAGAAACTTTTCTTAGAAACCCGCAAATGGGCTCGCATTTCTAACATAAGATTGCAGTTGGCGTCCATATATTAAGGTTTTCCCTGAAAACTTTCAAAAAATTACAGTTTCCGAATGTTTAAACTAAATTTCAAACTCTTCGCTTTAAACCCCTATCACACCCATTTTCAAGAGTTACTTGCTAGGTCTTCTCTCTTAAAGGAAATTTTATTGCTCTGAATTTGAAATTTTGCATTTTAAAAATACCATACTTGGGAAAGAATAATTGTTTTTTTGTTTAAATAAATTTAATTTTATAAATCACCGATTATTTTAATTTTTCCTACTATTTTTTATTCTTACTAGGAAAACGAATGGAAGAATTAGCATTTAAATAAGCCACATCACATGCTTCACATTTCTATACACAGTAAATATTAAATACTCACATATTTATTAACAAATTGTGCGCAAATGATAAACGACAGGGACAAAATTATTTAATTTAAACAATTCAAAAATGAATACACTTTATTACATTTTAGCGCCAAATTTAAATTGTCCTATATCTATTTTTAAAAATTTCGTACGAATTTCCACGTAAATAATTAGATAGGATTTTTAAATGATTGGAACACGTTTTAATAAAGCTATCTTAAAATTGTTGTTTTCATAGAATATCAAGACAGCTCCTCATTTGAGCTTACATGTTTATGATTTCAATTGGGGTGCTTGTTAATTAAGCTTAAAGTTTATAACCAAGAATTGTGGTAAAAATTAAATTGATTTATTTATAAATTTATATTTGTTACGTATCGCGTGACATCACCACGTTGTTGTCACAACCCAGATCTTTACGTGTGTTTAATATTTATATATGTCGCGACCCAGATGACGTTTCGTTAGAGATAAATAGCCCGTTTCAATTGTAAAGTTATCATATCATATTCCAGTCGACAAATAATTCGTTAAATACAACAATATTTAACATATTACATTTAAGAAATGCAATTAATATTGCACGTATATGAACACGTAAATAACATATGCACGTCAAATGAAAATAGAAACTTTCCAGTGTTTAAATGTGTCTTATTTATTTTAAAACCTGTAAATTTGAATCCACTTTTTACGCCTCCTTAGCAGTTCCTTGATACTTCAGGAAACATCAAAATATTTACAATACGTTGTATTATAGCGACTTTATGAGCACCCATTTTTAACATTTCAGTTGAATAATAAACGGAAAGTTTGATTTTAATTTCTTTATTTTTTATTTCATAATTGAGTAAGTATTCAATTTCTTTCCTTATACTCCTTTAAGTTATTTTTCTCATTAATTAGCACTTTGATATATATCTTGAAATAGTTAAAGATTTCTTAATTGAAAACAGTTTATCCAATTTGAATTTACTATTCGAATGTTTAAAAACGCTTCTCTTCATTGAAAACTACCTTTTCATGAGTAAGCATTCCGTGTCTTGATTTAAAAGGTTTTAAGTTGTACCTAAAGTATCGAATTACAATAATACGCGCAATAGTAAAATTTTACATTACACGAATGACGTCTCTAACAAAACTTCCTGCATTTCAAAATAATCTTTAGCTTTACATCAATTTAGCCGAATGGTCCCTGTGTTTTGAACCTTGTTCCAAACAATTGTCCATGCTGAACACCTGTACTCCAAATTACGTAATTTGCTTTAGGTCAAATTGTTGTCCTACTACTTTTTCTGCATTCCTACAACCATTAATTGTAGAAATATCATTGTTCCTGAACGGAGAGTCAACTACTGGTTCGCTTATATTTGCATTTCAGATTACCGTGCAGATAGGCCACAACTGGGGTATTCCAACCATCTGATTAATCAATATTCAATTTTCTCGTGCGAAAATATCACCGTAATTTAAAAAAAAAGAGTTTAAGCCCTTTATTGGAGTCAAAAAAGTTCTATTAGTTCTAGAAATTAATTTCCTCGTTTTTTTCTTGATGTTTTTCAAAATAAAATTATTTTTATATAACGAATTTTATGTTATAATGCTATTATTAGATTCTGTATTATCAGCTTTCTACTTATATATAACTTTCTTCACGTACTTTATAAAAAATCATTATTTTGGGTTCAGAATATGTTCTCCTTTGTGCCAGGAAAATTTCATTTGCGGGAAGCTCTTCTTTTGCTTTTCCAACTCAAGAAGAAAGCCACTGACGCGCACCAAATGCAAGCTCAAGCTTACGGCAATGCTGCACCATCAATAAGATATAGTAACTGCGGTTGTGACGAATTTAAATCTGACGATGATTAGTTATTACGCGAAATCGATAGAGATAAATCAGATTGGACAGCTATTGACGTTTTCAGGGATCGGTACCTAATGGAAGAGCAAAAAAGAAGAAAAAATTAAGGGCGGCCACACGGCCACAAACGACTTTTTCGTCAATTTCTCTTAAATATGTGCTGCCCATAATTTCGTAAGAAAAGAATGACCGTCCAAACGAGAACCTCATTCCATTCTAATTTTTTCCTCTTCCATTAGACACCGATCTCTGAAAAGGAAACCAATAAAATTCACTAAATTATTTTTTATTTCCATTTTTGGTACCATCGCTCCGTTAAAAATAGTACTTTTTGAGCATCTCTACTTGTTCTTTTTGTCTTCAGATGTATATTAAGATCTTATTATATCACATATACAAAAAGAACTAAGAAAGACGATTAATAAGTTAAGGAACATGAGGTAAAAGGCTTAAATAAAAATGATTATTGAACAGAAATGCTCGAGATCATAGTAATGATTTGACAAGCAAATAGCAAGATGAAGTTTTTGTTTCAGTCAATTCCGGGAAGGTTAAAGTTCCAACCAATAATGCAGTCCATAGATGAGCAAAAGTCTAATAATATTTTAATAATTTGATATCAGTTAACTGACAGACGGTTCGAAGATAAACGCAAATCAGACCTGAAGTGGGATTTCGCTGAAGAGTTTATTCTGGTCTAATTAACCTTATTAATCGATTAATATTACCAACGGAGAAGGATTTCAAAATACAAGCTAATGGATTCGACAATTTTGTTTTGTGTATATTGTGTGTTTATTTGTCTTTAATTGTTGCTTATTTTCTTATCGTTACCATCTAACAATAAACGACGAAATCTTGAAATCCTTTAAAAATCATAGGTTATTTAATGCGAACAATATTGAATAAAATTAGCGTTGCAAGACGTGTTCCGGAACAAATAAAAATGCGTAAGAAGATGACAGAAGAAGACGGTAACATAAGAAGGACGAAAACTCTTCTAAGATTATGAGAGAAGAGATATTGAACAACAACAGAACGTTAGATCCTTGTTCCTTTTATATTGTTATCCTTAATTTAATTTATTGTAAATATTGTTTCTCTAAATAAAGTTCATAAATATTCCATCTTCTTATTCTATCACGTTAGTTTGATACCGAATATCAGTAGAATGAGTCAGAAGACGACTGAGGCGGAGACCTTAGTTAGATGGACGACGGCTCTTCGACGATTATAAGATCAAAGATATTGAAGAACTACAATTTTAAATCAATACAGTTTTATTATATTTACAATTAAATATTGAATTATCATGAATATGCGTGATCAGCCCAACAGCATAACGCATTTTTCCCACGTGAGTTCAAATCTAAAAGATCTATGATTACATGTTTAAATATAAAAAATAAAAACAATTTCATCTACTAATTGATACAGATAGTAATATTATATAACAAATACAAACCTATTGCTTTCTTTTATCTTTCTCGTCACAAAAAATTAATTTTGAGACCGTCTTCTGGTCTCATTCGAACAGCATTCAGTTGTAGGGGAAAATTCGAATTTGGTTGACCATGAAACCAAATCCTCGATGTCTACGGTAGATGGTAACTGACGATTGGCCCATCAACTTTGATCGTTCGTTCCTTCTCTAATTATACAATAACTAATATTAATATTATCAAAGTTTTACCCGTACTTCTACCACTGCGAAGTAATGCAACCACCGGGCTAGCTAACTAAACTAGCCTAGCTAACTTCTTCGGCAGCATTGATACCTGAAAAATAAAATTTCAACAAAAATCTCTATTTGTAACTTGAATTTTAAATTTTGTTTAAGTAGAATTATTGAAGTAAGGAAACTTGTATAGAGATTGTTTTTAATTTTTGAATTTTGAATTTTGTGATGGCCATAACCATTCTGAACGGTAGTGAAATAATGCAATTTTTTAGTTAGTAAATGATGATTTTACCTTTACATTTTTCACCTCTTGAATGATCCTAATAATTGCGCGTTTCTAATTTTTCTTGGGAGTATCCTCAATTCCCTTCTCAACTGGCCATGAAGTCATCGATTTCAATCTTCCATTTTGATGATTGACAGCTAAATGTTTAATTACTGTCATTTCCGTTTTTCCTGTAATGATAAAATTATGCATAACAATACTTGGTCAGAGGGTGATTCTTTCATTAAAACTGAGATGCTCGAGATTTGGGATAGTCGCATCGATACTGGCACATTCAATAAAAAAAACCTCCAAGTTCATGAATTTACCTTAGATTACCGGCTCACAAGGTGATCGACAATCGCAATAAGATTTACCAAAACCTTATTTCTCTCTCCATTCTCCTCAAGTCTGCAAGCTTAAATCAGGAATTTAGACGTTAATATATAAACTTACCAGCATATCACACTCCTTTCCAAAATATTAAACATGATATGTTCCTGTGTCGAGAGCCATTCACTTGGTATTTTACAATCTGTCTTTTTATATTAACCGACTGTGCCTTTAAATATTTTGAAGTGGCTCTCTTGCGATTACGACAATTTTTTTAAATATCCAATTTATCCGCATATGAAGCTCTTCGCTTTTGAATCCTTCGTCTTCTTTGATGTTGCGTCCTCTTGTCTTTTCCTGCCCCATTTTTACCGGAATAATTCCGGACGGCATTAAATATATCCAACGTTTCGGTCTCCTTGGACATATTTTCATTTCTAGTCCATTCCGCATACAATTCTTGTATTATTGTGTGCTTTTCCGCCTTTAAATTCCTCTCAATTAAGTTTACGAGATGGTTTCTCATTTTTTCATCTTTTTTCCTGCAGCCCACGTATAAAGTAAAATATTTTCCAATCGTCCATTGACATATCATTCAGTTTTGCGTTCTCGACAGTCCAGTTCACTTTACTGACGTATTCGAGTAGTGATACCTTCTTCTTTTCTTCTTCGATATAGTAATCGAATGTTTCCATTCTTTTCTATGGACTGCCCTTGGGGCAGCCAAACAAATTTATTGAAATGGAACACTTAACTGTTTCGTCAATTTCCTGTCCACCATGTCTCTCTTTAGCAGTTCAATAATATCTGATTTAGGTTCGGGTGACATTTTGACTGACTTGGGAGACGTCAATACTTACCAAGCAATAATACATGAGACCTGACTTGAGTTCGGAATCCGATCGCCACTGTTGTGATCCAAGAAAACTGATGGTATCTCTGTTTAATTTCATCCACCTTTGACGTTTGGTCGATTGTCCTTGTTTCACAAACCTAGAAAATTACACTTTCTTCTAAAAATAATCATTAACACTAAGAAAATATTTTAAAAAATAAAAATTAATCAGAATAATAGATATTTTCCTTTTCAGAGATCGGTGCCCAATGGAAGAATTTAAAAATTAGAACAAAATGAGGTTCTCGTTCGGACGGCCATCTTCTCATCTCTCATCAATGTGTGCTCTCTCAAATAACACACAGTTTATTTGTGGCCTTTTGGGGGTCCATCCTATCATTTTTATTATTTTTTGTTCTTCCATTAGACACCGAACTTTCCAATATTAAATATAAAACTTGCATTTTTTAAATTTCTTTTTTCTTTATTTTCTTTCCTTGATGAAAAGGTTTACTGCTATTATTTCCCACCTTCTGGAAACTCTTTCATGAGTTGTCCTCTTCTTCCAGGCGTATGCAGTTGTTGCGCCAGCAAAAAATCTTCAATGATAGAGGATAAAAACATAAAATTATAAAAGCATAGTCGTCGCCAAATGCGATTACCACAAAAATGTGGCGCACTTGATTATTATTATTATTTACATATGAAACATTTTTTTTCAATTTATTTAAGCAAAAAACAGTATAGAACAAGCATGAACGAGAAATTAATTCGTAATTTTATGCTTAACAACATGCACTAAGTTTCAGGAAAAATTAAAGCCCTGAAATCCAATATTTGAATGTTTTTATAATTTTTTGCATAATAAATAACAAGACTTGAAGACAATTATATATATTGAATCATATATCATATAAAAATTCTCCATGATTTACTCTATATAATGGTAACAAGAAAAAATTAAAACGGAATAAGTTAATTTTTTAATTAACAAAAAAAAATTTAACAAAAATCATAGAATTTTAATGGACGAAAAAAGCCATTGAATCGAACACATTTCAACTATTTTGATTTGGTGTGAAAAAGTAAATCAAAAAAATAATATTGAAAAAGTGCGCCACATTTTGCGGTGGTAATCGAATTTGGCGACGACTAAACTTTTATTTAAATGGGTTGCACGGAATTCCATCTTCCGTCTTCGCTTTCCGTTGGAAAAAACAATTATTTCCGTGCGATCCCATTCGGGAGCAACGGCGGAACAGTTCAATTCGAGATGTTTCAAATCTTCCGAATACCTTCGGCTTTTTCCACATTCTCCGTGTCATGGGTGTGATTTCATTTGTCCGTAGAGGAATCATCTTGGGAGATTCCACACAGATGAATAAACAAAACAAAAATAATACAACAAAACGCGTGAAACCAAATAATAGGATCACAGTCCAGAGAAGAAAGAAAAATCTTCATTCTATTCTCAGTAGTTAAGTCTTTTTCTTCCGTTTTCCGTTTGAAAAAATCGATTTCCGTGCAACCCTGATAGTGATACTGGACACTTTTTAATATATAACCAACTTATTAATTTATGCCAGCCAGATCCGGCCGGCTTCCTTCCTGTGGATTGCAATACGCCCAATCCCGCACTTCCAGGACACCGTTGCACTGCCTGAAAGTTATTTCCTCGATGTGATGCTACCTATTTTTTAACCTTTTTGGAATTTCCTGGTCCAGCTTCATTTGGACCCACAACCGTGGTTATTTCCTTGTTAAAAATATAGTTTAATAAAATAAATATAAAAATAAACAAATAAAAAGTAATAAAAAAAAGAAAATTTGTGTGTTTTCTTTTCAGACTGTGTGAGAGTGAGAGTGGATTATGCTCCGATCAATACCAAAGATGAACGGAGTTCCGGATTCCGAAAGTGAAAAATCTCATTCCGCCCATCTCAGCTACACGCCATGCAGGACGACATAAATCCCGTGCCAATCGTATTTGACAACAGCAATAAAACAAAATTCACTATAAAATTCACGAAAGAATTATTTGGAGAAGAAAAATAATGAACAAGACAAAATGTTGGTCCCGACATGCCATAATTAGAAAAGAAATCAACTTTTCTTTTCCATCTCATCAATTTACTTCAATAATTGTTTTTAATAATTTCATTCATTTTCAATGTTGACAGAAATCTTGATAGAAGAGTAAAGGTTGACAACTTTCGTAATCATTTCCAGTCGAGATTAATAAAATCAATTAAATTGCATTTTGAAGAAATTAAACATCAAACTTTTCTGATTTCGTGGAATAATATTCGCAACTTCAAAATACCGAATACCACGTCTGATCATAAAATTTAAACATTAATTGATCTTATCTAACCATCCATGGCTATTGATAATTTCTAAATGAAATCTTTGAGAGCAAAGCCTGAGTTATCTTTTATTGTTTCCATTTAAAATAATACATTTAATAGATCTCATACATAGAATGAATAAGAAGATAAAGATAAGTATTTATTATTTTACGAAAACATCTAAAAATCGCAGTTTGATGTTTACCTTCTTCTATGCCAAGTGAAATCACACGAATCCAAAAAGTATTCCACTAATAATTATTGGTAAATTAATTATGATTTTTTATATAATTTATAACTTATAACAAAGTCTGAATAAATATAGTTTTCCAATGAATCTATTAAGTATATTTATTTGTGATTTTCTAACAATTATGTTTTTCGAAATATTATGGATGCAGGACAAGTATATAAGGCAATGGAATATATATCAATTTGCTTATTTGAATTATTCTTAATTTATAATAAATAAGGAAACAAATTAAATAATACATATAACTAATTAAACTAATAAAAAAAAGAATTTAGGTAAAAGAAATGAAATAAAAAAGTGGAAGGACGAAAAAACGAAATAAAACTTCTTCCGAGAAATCCAGGCCACTATATTTTAACGTCCACCGGCTAACATTTTATCGTTTATTAGGAATGTTATGAGAACGGATAAAATTGTTTATTATAACAAACAATATTATTACCTTTTCAGAAATTATAGTTCAAAGAAATTTTTAAAAAAGGAAATACTTGATGTCCTCATTTTACAACAGGGTAAAGTGGATTTTTCGAATTAAGGTAAGGAAGGTTCCTTGGAATTATTAAAGAACAAGCAAATTGAAACTAAAATAGATAATAGAAATAGAAAATGAAAAAAAACTGTTTATTATGTTAATCTTAAAATTATTTATTCAATTTGTTTAAGGTAGAAAGAAGTAAATTAACATTCATTAACAGTTGTTAGTTGGATTGATTTGAAACTTGGTCTGTTATTACTATTCAAATTGATTTTTGGGTAAATTTTTATGAGCTTATGTTCTTTATGTTTAAAGTATCCTTATTACATTGTGAAATGAATTGAGCTTAAACAGAAGCCGAACTCATGAAGCTGAACTATAAAAAAACAATCAATGCCAAGCTAATTCGTCGCAGATCATTTATTTTCGTTGACTCATAAAAAAGGATCTTGAGCATATTTTCCATTTCTTTAATTATCCAATTATATTAATTAGTTTTAAATATGTAAAACGATTATATTTTTATTGTTATGTATCTTAACTGGAAATGGTGATATCATCAATTTGAAGTCAATGACATGTTATGTAACATCAAACTTTCCGGTAATGAAGCAAATCATATAAAAATTCAATAAAATATCAATTTTGGAAGGCCGTTTTACGTAAATAATAATGAAGTCGTTTGAAATACGTTGCAATATTAAATGGACTGTCTCATTTAATAGAAGTTCATTTATGCTTTGAATTACATGGTTTCATGGTTTTATGAGATTCATAAATAAATGTATTTTCTAATTCGGCTAGAAGATTCGTTTTTGAATTGCGTAACTTAATAATGTTATTATAAACAGGTCAGCCATATATTTTTGAAGAGAACTTCCCGAGATGAGCACCAAGTTTCGAGCAAGGCCGGAACGACGATGTATTAGCTCTTTTTTCTTTTGCTGGAAGGTAGGGAAATAGAAGATTGCATTTGTAGAATGTTAAATATAGAGTCCTTAGTAGCATACTCATTGTCTACGATCATCGTCTTTGTTGTGTTGATTACTAGACCGTGATTTCTAATCGTTGATTAAGACGCCGGCTGATTTCTTCTGAGGAACTTCCAACTAGCACCAGATCGTCAGCGAATTCGAATTGTTTCAAAAACCTTCCATCAACCCAGATAACTTCAGCTTCTCCCACACTCTCCTTGTCGGATTCATCGAGAATCATTTGGAGAGCAAATGCGAAAAGAAATGGGGGACGTCGAGTCAACTTGACTCACCAATCTTTTTAAAGGAATATTGATCGTTGATCCATGGATTCTGATATTTAAAAAAGGAAGCCGAAAAGTCTATTAGAGATAGTTCCAGGGGGAATTTGAATTATTTCGTTTTTTCGATGAGTTGTCGAACAGAATGGATATTGTCGATGATCTCCTAGACCATCCTTCCTTTTTCGTAGGAGACTCACTTTGGCGATTTTCCAATTTTCCTGAATTCTTCATCCCGTCAAAATCGTGTTGAATATGTGCATGCAAAGGCAAATAATAGATACAAGCTCTACTAGCAGCAAAACAATCTAAATTCTATTCCCAATAGTTTAATCTTCTTCACGAAATTCCATCTTCCGTTTTCGTTTTTTTTTCGAGTTCGATTTCCGTTTTCCGCCTTCCGTTTGAAACAAAATCAATTTCCGCGCACTTAGCTGACAAAAGTTTTGTCACAAATGTTTTTTCGGGTTCAACTTTTTTGTTACTTGGCTGATTTTTTGATATTTGGAGTTTCCTTACGTGGAGTCATCTCTAAAATGTTGCCAATTACTGCTACTTCCAATAAATTATGAAAAAAATTTAATTGAACTTTAAAAATTATTAAAAAATGAAGTGCAAGAAAAGTGCGTAATATCTTTGAGCTACGCGTTTTACGATAAACGCTTGTCACTGTAAAACGGATCATCGTAATCACAAGTGGGAATTTGTAAAATAATCTACAACCATATGAATCTATCATATCCAAAAATCAGCCAATTTGGTCAAGTCACAAAAAAGTTAAGCCCGAAGAAACATTTGTGACAAAACTTTTGTCAGCTAGTGTATATATTAACTAACCTAGAGTGTTGATACAATTCCCATCATCATATCCCTTCAAAAATGTTTTTTTGAATTCCCAATGATAACTGATTGACAAACAATTCCCGCGAATACCTCGTATTTCCATTTATCGATTTGAATCGTGAGTATTCTATTGCACCGGCTTATAATATCTACATTCGACGATAATGAGCGGCATCTCTTGTATTCTCTACGATACCGATGAGTTCATAAAAAGGAATCGAACAGTCACCGAAACGTCGTCCAAGAGGTGTTAGCATCGACACAATTGTTTTATACATTTCAAATTAGGTTTTGTGCAAAGAAAAATGAATATAAAAGGATATCGAACGTCAGTTTTATGATTGGAAATTTGAATTTTAGGAAGGTAGACATCGTAAGTGTTGTGTGCTTATTGTTGTGTGCCAAAGAGGGAGGTGTTTTGTTGTCCCCATGCATAAGTATATCATTATATTATATTATTTACGTGACATCCTAGATGTAGTTCTGTTAAGAGATTATATTTTACACTTGTCATTACTAGTTATATATTATTAGAACCCATCCGTAATAAATAATTCTCCAATAATTCCTTGCAAACGATTATAACAGTAAGAAATCCGATTAAACTTTTTATATCGTTTTTCACCATCAATTGCATTGTGTAAGTTACTGACATTATATATGAAAAGCTCAATTAGTGGCATAAAGATTTCCTCTTCTAGAAACCACAAAACGCTTTTTGAATTATCTATCGAAACAATTGTATTCGAACCGGAAAAATTGTAAAGACTGGAATTCTTTACGTTCAATAATTCCATTCTGCTGATAAAATACATCTTCGTTGTAATATTTTCAATTATACTGCCCTGAATTTGAACTTTCGCATTTTAAAAATACCAAACTTGAGAAATTTAGGACCAGAAATTTTTAATTTTTTCGGCCCGCGGGCATGAGAAGTTGGCAACATCATTTATTGAAACCGAGAAATATTTTTTAAACGTTTATTTTAGCATAAAATATCAGGAAATAAATCAAAAAATTGAGAGAACAAAACATATGTTCAATATTTTAATAACTTAATAGAGTTGTTGTATCCAACAATTATTGTTTACTACTTTCTAATTTATTGTTAACCCTAGTTGATTTCAACATTGAGAAGTCGTACCCTAATCATTATTGTGATGTTATATGATCACAAATGTGGCCCGTCCACTCGTGTATTCCTTATTTACCGCCCCTTCCACTAATTCCGTCCAAACAGTAGAGCTGTTTAAAACTCTCGTCCCTTTAGGCGGTGACCCGTCCACTTCTTATGTTTTTCTTGGAGATCTCAATTTTCCTCTTGCTAATTGGACGTCGGAGAATACGATTCTTCATTCGGTTCCAAAACCCTTCTCCAATTTTATTGTATCTGTAAATCTAACACAAAATGTTAACTTTCCAACTAGACACAATTCCCATAACACTAATGGATCGATTCTCGACCTTATGCTAACGAACAAATCAGCAGTTTCTAATGTTAATCCGCACCATTCTCTACTAAACTCGGACCACATATCTATTATGTTTAATCTATATCTTAATGTTCCTAAAAGGAATACAGAAGTTCGTAAAATTCCCCCATCTATACTTTAACAAATGTAACTTTCAAAAGTTAAATTGTTATTTGGCTAATTGTAATTGGGAACATCAGCTCTCATTCTTTTCCATGGTGGACTCTAAGTTGTTTCATTTTTGTAAAATGTTTAATGAATTAATTGTTCAGTTTACCCCAGTCTTCTCTCGCTCTTATCGTGTAAAAAAAAACTTGTAAAAAACTGTAAAAAATACAAACATAGAATATCCCAAATTGAGTTTTCAGCCTATAAAAAACCACCAATAAATATTTTTAGGTTCATAAACAACCGACTCAAATCTCGTCACCACATAAGTGCTTTAACTCATAACGTTTCAATTGCTAATGATATTCCCACCACCTTTTTAAATACCTTCAAATCAATTCTGTCAAATCCTATTTTACCGTTTCCCGCTCTTCCCTCACATATAACCGATTCTTTATCGATTTAACCATAATTAATTATATTCGCAAGCTCCCCCCTAAAGTTGGATTTTCCATTGGTAACATTAGTTTCCTAGTTATAAAAAATGTATGGATTCCATTGCTCTTCGGTTATCCATAATTTTTCAGGAGTCCTTATTGTCATGCCGTTATCTAACTTCCTTTAAAACATCTATTGTTATTCCCATTTACAAAAAAGGAAAGCATAGCGATCCTAATAACTATCGGTCACACACCCGTTATCTCGGTTGTTTTAAAGATTTGTTATATCCCAGATTAAAACCCCTTTCAAAGAAAAACACTCCAAACGTCAGTTTGGCTTTACTAGTTCCCCCTCATGTTCCCTAGCTAATATTGAATATTTTTCAAATGTTAAGAGTATATTATCAATCAGTAATCCTGCAGGTTGTATATACTTTGAAATTAAAAAAGAATTTGATTCTGTTCCGCATTCACTCCTATCAGTTAAATTATCACTTTTTGGTTTTGATGATTTGTTATGTAAATGGTTCTCTTCTTTTCTATATAACAGAACATCACGTTTTAAAGTGTCTAACTTTCTTTCATCTAATGAATACTGTATTACGTCTGGTGTATGTCAAGGTACCGTTTCGGGACCATTTTGGTTCATAATATACATTAACGATGTTATTTGTTCCCGCCCTGCTGATGTACAAGTTTGTGTTTTTGCAGACGATATAAAAGTCTATGACAGTAACCCTAAGTCCCTCCATATCAGCATCAACTTTTGGAAACTCAACCTGGCCGAGAACCACTTTACACTTACACTACAGCGCTTAATAATATGCATTAAGTTTCAGTCAATTCCGGGAAGGTAATGTTCCAACCAATATAACAGTCCACAGCAGGTGAGCAAAGGTCCGATAATATTTTAATGAATTAGTTGATATCAGTTAACGGGGAGGCCGGTCGAACATAAAAGCAAATCAGACCTGAAGGGGGATTTCGCTGAAGAGTTTATTCTCGTCAAATTAGTCTCATTAATCGATTAATATTACCAACGGAGAAGGATTTCAAAATACAAGCTAATGGATTCGACAATTTTGTTTTGTGTATATTGTGTGTTTATTTGTATTTAATTGTTACTTATTTGATTATCGTTACCATCTAACAATAAACGACGAATCATCGTCAGACTTGAAATTCGTCACACCCGCAGTTGGATGAGGTTTTCCTTGAAATCTTGAAAAATCATACGTTATTAAATTCGAACAATATTGAATAAAATTAGCGTTGCAAGACGTGTTCCGGAACAAATAAAAATGCGTAAGAAGATGACAGAAGAAGACGGTAACAGAAGAGGGACGAAAACTCTTCTAAGATTATGAGAGAAGAGATATTGAACAACAACAGAACGTTAGATCCTTGTTCCTTTTATATTATTATCCTTAATTTAATTTACTGTAGCTATTGTTTTCTAAATAAAGTTCATAAATATTCCATCTTCTTATTCTATCACGTTAGTTTGATACCGAATATCAGTAGAATGAGTCAGAAGACGACAGAGGCGGCGACATAAGATGGACGAAGTCTCTTCGACGATTATAAGAGCAAAGATATTGAAGAACTACAATTTTAAATAAATACAGTTTTATTATACATTATATTTACAATTATCATGAATATGCGTGAGCAGCCCAACAGCATAACGTAGCTTTCCCACGTGAGTTCGAATCTAAAAGATCTATGATTACATGTTTAAATTAAAAAATAACAATTTAATCAACTAATTGATTCAGATAGTAATTAACAAATACAAACCTTTTGATTTCTTTTATCTTTCTCGTCACAAAACTTTAATTTTGAGACCGCCTTCTGGTCTCATTTAAATAACAATCCGTTGTAGGGGAAAATTCCAATTTGGATGGCCATGAAACCAAATCCTTGATGTCTACGGTAGATGGTAACTGACGATTGGCCATCAACTTTGATCGTTCGTTCCTTCTCTAATTATACAATAGCTAATATTAATATTATCAAAGTTTTACCCGTACTTCTACCACTGCGAAGTAATGCAACCACCGGGCTTGCTAACTTCTTCGGCAGCATTACTACCTGAAAAATAAAATTTTAACAAAAATCTCTTTATTTTTTAAAATGAATTTTTAATTTTGTTTACATAGAATTATGGAAGTAAGAAAACTTGTATAGAGATTGTTTTTGATTTTTGAATTTTGTGATGGCCATAACCATTCTGAACGGTAGTGAAATAATGCAATTTTTTAGTTAGTAAATGATGATTTTACCTTTACATTTTTCACCTCTTGAATGATTCCAATAATTTCGGGGTTCTAATTTTTCTTTGGGAGTATCCCCAATCTTCCGCTAGCCGTGAAATCGTCGATGTCACTCTTCCATAACACACATTAAAGAGGAATTGACGAAAAAGTCGCCTGTGGTCGTGTGGCCGTCCATCCGAGACTATCATTTTTTTTTAAATATTTTTGTTCTTCCATTAGGCACCGATCTCTAAAAAGGAAAATAATTATGTCGATATTCTAAACTTCAGAAAGAATAATTGATGGATAAAAATTTATTCTCATCTATTCACTTTTACTTTTTCACATATCGAAGAATACAATCTTTAGAAGACATCGTCGTCGACAATAAACTAATTTTAAAATATTAATGGTTACTCACTTTGTGTGGGTCCAGTTCCACGTCGCCTTCATCATCCACCTCACTAAAAATATCAAATCTTTAATCTAAAATAAGTAATTTAAAAAACATATACTACCATTTGACTGAAACCTCTTAACTTTTCCATGTTGATAATTCATTTCAGCGTTGCTTCAACAATATGTATCACTAAAAATTGAGTAATCATTAGCTTCGTAACAATGTGGGCATCTCGGATACCCAAAATTTGGAAAAAAAACCCTGTCCATTCTAAAAAAAAATACGGAAACCGATTTTGATGTAAAATTTTAATATATGTGGCGCACTTTTTAAATATTATTTTTTCATTTAATTTTTATGATTATTTTCTTGTTTATGCTCGTTATGTACTGTTATAGCTTAAATAAATTGGAGAATATGTTATAGACGTTGTTTAAATCGTGGAATAATTGTGGAAAATAATAATGATCCTAAAAATTAAATGAAAAAATAATATTTAAAAAAAGTGCGCCACATTTTGCGGTGGTAATCGAATTTGGCGACGACTATATTTTAAGTAATTTTAATAGACAGAACAGAAAAGGAGGAATTGTTTGGTAGAAAAACTTTAAAATTTTTCAAGAGAACATTTACTTTCAAAGAACTCAAAGAGTATAAACCAAAATATTATATATATATATATATATATATATATAATTCATTTCCGATTTCGATTCCTAATGGAAGAGCAAAAAATTAGGAGCGAAGAAAGGGTCTTGTTTAGACAGCCACACGGCCACTAAGGCCTTCGAATCTCTTCCTCTTTTGTTTTTCATCAATATTTTTATTTCATCCATTTTCATTTTTAAATTTAACTTTTCATTTCTTTTAATCAAATAATAAACAAAATAGATAACACACATTGATGAGACACAAAAGAGGAATAGATTCGATGAACTTAGTGGCCGTGTGGCTGTCTAAACAAGACCTTTTCTCCGCCGCTAATTTTTTGCTCTTCCATTAGGCATCGATCTCTGAAATGAATTATATGTATATATCAGGGTTGCACGAAATTCCATCTTCCATTTTCCGTTTTCCGTCGTTTTTGAGTTCGATTTCCGTTTTCCATTGTCCGCTGTAAAAAATAATTTCCATTTCGGTTTTCCGTCGTCCGTTTGAAAAAAATTTATTTCTGTGCAACCCTGGTATATATATATATATATATATATAATATTATTCGTATCAATTCATAACCTTTAAAGTAACATATAGGTTAAAAAAACAATAAATAAATATATTAAATATTGAAAAAAATAATAAAAAAGAAGGATGTGTTTCTGCAATTTGTGCGAATTCTTTTGCAATGCGGCGCGGTTTCGTGGCTTTCTAAAGAGAAAACAAAATGAAAATTTGAGTGCACACGACATTAATGAAATAGTGATTAACTTGTAATTGCCTCGTATTCAAAATATTGGAAGCCCCATTTTTAAATTCAGAATACTATACTAGACTCCAGAATAATACTAAGAAATACATTCTGATGAAATGTGATAAAATGAATCGTTGGTGATATACAATGATTTTACCTCTTTAGAGTGCCGTCAGGCCACATCCAATCAAATTGGAACTTTCTTCCCTTTAACGTTGTTACTCAAGGATCATATGTTCCACCATGTCGAAACGGCAGTTGATGTGGAAAACCTATGGTATTGAACGTTCGTTCCTTCAAGTATTCCAGCATCTTATAGGCTAATTTGGAGCCCGGAAAAAAACAAACAATTTCAATTTTTAAAAAATAATCATTTAAATTCCTTACTATTCAGCCTCATTCGTACATCTTATGGTTTTTTTCGTCCCTCTTGACGTTTGGCCAATCGTCCTCGTTTCCCTATAAACAAAAAATTAAAATTAATCAGAATAATAGATATTTTCCTTTTCAGAGATCGGTGCCCAATGGAATAATTTAAAAATTAGAACAAAATGAGGTTCTCGTTCGGACGGCCATCTTCTCATCTCTCATCAATGTGTGCTCTCTCAAATAACACACAGTTTATTTGTGGCCTTTTGGGGGTCCATCCTATCATTTTTATTATTTTCTGTTCTTCCATTAGACACCGAAATTTCCAATATTAAATATAAAACTTGCATTTTTAAAATTTCTTTTTTCTTTATTTTCTTTCTTTGTTGAAAAGGTTTACTGCTATTATTTCCCACCTTCTGGAAACTCTTTCATGAGTTGCCCTCTTCTTTCAGTCGCTGTTGAGCCCGCAAAACATCTTCAATGATAGGGGATAAAAACATAAAATTATAAAATTTAGTTGTCTTCAAATGCGATTACCTCCTCAAAATATTCTTTCTTTTTTTTATTTATTTTTCCTTAATTTCCTTCCTTAAATGAAAAATTTTACTGCTAGATGAAAAATTACAATTATTTTTCTTTTTTTTTTCTGTAATTATACAATTATGAATAAGAATACCTTATTAAATTCTAAAATATTACTTCTTTTGCTTTATCTCCCGATCGAACGAATCCTCCTAGTCTTCTCCTTTTTGACGGGAACCGGGAAAGCTGAAATATAAAATTATATTAGGATGGGCAACGACTTGTTTAGTGGAGAAAATTGTTTGACTATGTTGAACTTTGTTTCACTAGAGTTTCATCGATATCGATTAACTGATTTTCCCAGTTTTCACATATGGTAATAACCGTTCATAATTCTTACTACTGCCTCATCCAGATGTTGTTGTTGCGGTTCTGGCTCCCGTTTCTCAAACTTGGGTAATTCAACTTAATTCTAAAAAATAATAATTAACATCAAGATCAGAATTATATATATATATATATATATCAAATAAAAACCTTGCATTTCCTTGCAAACTCTTTCATCAGTTTTCCTCTTCTTACAGGCGTAGTTTTCCTCTTCTTTTCGGCGTTCTGATGCGGTTGTTGGGCCTGCAAAAAATCTTCAATGAGAGAGGATAAAAACATAAAATTATAAAAGTAGGGTCGTCGCCAAATGCGATTACCACCGCAAAATGTGGCGCAGTTTTTTAAATATCATTTTTTCATTTTCTTTTTATGATTATTAGTATTTTCCACATTTATTCCACGATTGAAACAACACCTAAACATATTATTCAATTTATTTAAGCAAAACAGTATAGAACGAGGATAAACAAGAAAATAATCATAAAAAGAAAATGAAAAAATGATATTTAAAAAAGTGCATTTGGCGACGACTGTAGTTTTATTTACATATGTACCAGGGTTGCACGGAATTCCATCTTCCATTTTCCGTTATAAAAAATACATTTCCGTGTAACCCTCCAAAATTTTCGGGTTCGCTTTGCTAATGTTGACCAAACCGAAAACCATAGAGCAACGCCGGGGCAATCTGTTGTCAGCGAATTCAAGACGTTTCCCATCAACACGAATACACGCCGAAGGCGCTCAGTTGAAAATTCCCCTTCACATAGACTGACAGGGATGTGCGATGGGGCGCGCTAACATTTAAACGAATAATTTAATTTATTTTTAAAATTTCAGTTTTAGCTTAAAATTTCTATATTATCCGTATATTTGTATTTTATTTCCTTTATCACAACAATTCTAATAAAATTGCGCACTTTCTGATATACTTGGTTTGACTATAATTGTTCATTAACAATGTGATTTTAACCGTTGAAAATTATTTTTTAAAAAGTTTATAACTTTTGATATAGGGGCTTAGAGCCTTTCTACTATGGCTCATATTTTTCTTTGGGTCTTTCTCTTTCCATAGAGCCCATAAAACAAAAATTTTCAAAGAAAATTTTTTTGCTATAGCCCTTCTACTAGGATGCACCTTATTTTATTATTTTCTTATTTTTCGAACGCTTTTATATTTTTGTTAACAAATGGCTTTAGTTCAGATAATGTACAAAAAGGATCAATAAAGTAATACAAACCTAAATCGGATCGTTGAGACCGTTTCACCGTTTCGCCGACTAAATTTTGATCTATTTCAATGTCATGTTGATCAGACACGAATGTCATGCTCCATTATACACAACTTGATGAGATAATGTTTAATAACCTGTATTTATTTATTTATAAAGTAGAATAAAGCAATCATGATAAAATTTGAATTGCTTTAAAGTCAAAAACAGCATAAATAGCGGAAGAAGGATTTACCAACACAGCAAGGTTGTTCTCATCACTCACCACTGTCGAATAACGAGAAGATAAACTTTACCAATGTCCGGTGGAGAATAACATTTCGGTGCTTGAAATACCTATATTTGGGGACCATGAAATCGATAGAATTAGGCATCACCTCACAGTGCGTATGACAGAATAAAGACTGATCGGGAAGTGTGATGTTGCCATGATGTGTCCAAGATGTGTTGCTTGTTTTTATTTAATCTCCATCAAGGATACACTCATTCCGCTCGGATGCCTGTGGGAATTACAAAAACCCTGACATGCTGAGCTAAGGAGTAGTGTGTGACGAGTTGTATGCATGATTTGTTATATTTAATGTGTTTTCTGCTGATAGTTGATAGTATTTTTGCTCTATAAATATGTTATATGTTTTAATTATTACTTCTATATATGCAGAACAATATTTTATTAGATTCTTCATTATAAAAAACTGTAATTAAAATATTTTAACACTGACTAAGTCATTGACTGAATTCGACCACAAACAGTGGAATTGACAACGGTGAAACAGGCTCAACGATCCGATTTAGGTTTGTATTACTTTATTGATCCTTTGTGTACATTATCTGAAGTAAAACCATTTGTTAACAAATATAAAAACGTTCGAAAAATAAGAAAATGTTAAAATAAGGTGCATCCTAGTAGAAAGTCTATACCAAAAAAATTTTCTTTGAAAATTTTTGTTTTATGGGCTCTATGGAAAGAGGAAGATTCAAAGAACAATATGACCCCTAGTAGAAAGGCTCTAAGCCCCTATATCAAAAGTTATAAACTTTTTAAAAAATAATTTTCAACGGTTAAAATCACATTGTTAATGAACAATTATAGTCAAACCAAGTATATCAGAAAGTGCGCAATTTTATTAGAATTGTTGTGATATAGGAAATAAAATACAAATATACGGATAATATAGAAATTTTAAGCTAAAACTGAAATTTTAAAAATAAATTAAATTATTCGTTTAAATGTTAACGCGCACCATCGCACATCCCTGTCAGTCTATGTGAAGGCCTTCTCCCTTCGGCGTTCAAATACTATCAGCGTTAAAAAAATTTTCTATTTCCGTTTGAAAAAATCTATTTCCGTGCAATCCTGGTATGTACACAACCAAGAAAGTGATACTGGACACTTTTTAATATATAACCAGCTAACCTCTTTATTAATTTATGCCAGCCAGATCCGGCCGGCTTCCTTCCTGTGGATTGCAATACGCCCAATCCCGCACTTCCAGGACACCGTTGCACTGCCTGAAAGTTGTTTCCTCGATGTGATGCTACCTATTTTTTAACCTTTTTAGAAGATCCTGGTCCAGATTCATTTGGACCCACAACCTTGGTTATTTCCTTGTTAAAAATATAGTTTAATAAAATAAATATAAAAATAAACAAATAAAAAGTAATTAAAAAAAAAGAAAATTTGTGTGTCAGACTGTGTGAGAGTGAGAGTGGATTATGCACCGATCAATACCAGAGATGAACGGAATTCCGGATTCCGAAAGTGAAAAATCTCATTCCGCCCATCTCAGCTACACGCCATGCAGGACGACATCAATCCCATGTCAATCGTATTTGGCAACAGCAATAAAACAAAATTCACTATAAAATTCACGAAAGAATTATTTGGAGAAGAAAAATAATGAAAAAGACAAAATGTTGGTCCCGACATGCCATAATTAGAAAAGAAATCAACTTTTCTTTTCCATTTCATCACATTACTTCAATAAATGTTTTTAATAATTTCATTCATTTTCAATGTTGACAGAAATCTTGATAGAAGAGTAAAGATTGACATCTTTCGTAATCATTTCCAGTCGAGATTAATAAAATCAATTATTAGAATGTCCAGAAGCGATTCACTAGGAAGCTTTATTGTAGAATCAATCGTAAGTATATTACTTTCAACGATCCTGATTATCTTTCTTATGCAGAGCGCTTGAAGCTTTTTAAATTTAGAAACTTTATCTAAGAGACGAGAAGATTTGGATTACAAGTTCCTGTCAAAAATCCTGTTGAGTAGGGCTCAAGTTAATCGGAGAAAACTTTTCTCTATTAATGCTTCTACAAATCGTGATGGTATTAATTTAACGTTAAAGCCTCCATTGAAATCAATTCGTAGAAAGTTTTTTGTGGCACGTTCTGCGAAATTATTCAATGAAAGATGTTATTTTTTATAAAAATAACATAAAATAATAACATAGAACAAATAAGAACATAAAGATAAGTATTTATTATTTTACGAAAACATCTAAAAATCGCCGTTTGATGTTTACCTTCTTCTATGCCAAGTGGCTGGAAAATCACACGAATCCAAAAAGTATTCCACTAATAATTATTGGTAAATTAATTATGATTTTTCATATAATTTATAACTTATAACAAAGTTTGAATAAATATAGTTTTCCAATGAATCTATTAAGTATATTTATTTGTGATTTTCTAACAATTATGTTTTTCGAAATATTATGGATGCAGGACAAGTATATAAGGCAATGGAATATATATCAATTTGCTTATACGAATTATTCTTAATTTATAATAAATAAGGAAACAAATTAAATAATACATATAACTAATTAAACTAATAAAAAAATAATTTAGGTAAAAGAAATGAAATAAAAAAGTGAAAGGACGAAAAAACGAAATGAAACTTCTTCCGAGAAATCCAGGCCACTATATTTTCACGTGCACCGTCTAACATCTTAACGTTTATTAGGAATATTATGAGAACAGATAACATTGTTTATTATAAAAATCAATATTAAATTATAATTCAAGGAAAATTTAAAAAATGGGAATACTTGATATTCAGACAGGTTAAAGTGCATTGTTTTGAATTAAGTTAAGGAAGGTTCCTTGGAATTATTAAAGAACAAGCAAATTGAAACTAAAATAGATAATAGAAATAGAAAATGAAAAAAAAAACTGTTTATTATGTTAATCTTACAATTATTTGTTCATTTTATTTAAGGTAGAAAGAAGTAAACTAACAATCATTAGCAGTTGCTAGTTGGATTGCTTTAAAATTTGAACGGTTACTACAATTCGAAATAATTGATCATGTTAAATTTTTATTAGCTTATGTTTGGTTTAAAAGCTCATTATTACATTGTAAAATTAGTGGAGCATAAACAGCAGCCGTACCCATGAACCTGAACTAAAAAAGACAATCAATGCCAAGCTAATTCGTCGCAGACCATTCATTTTTGTTGAGGCCACATCATTAAAACTGGATATTGATCAACATATTAAAGCCTACCGCTTCGTTGCCTTCTCGGCTGTCGCTTTCTCCGTTGTATCTGTGATTTTAGTATTGCTCACTTTGTCAATGGTTTACAACTACGAAGCTCCCCATGTACTCTGTGATCAACTTCTGTAAGGGATCCGCCAAGAACATCTGGAGCGAGGTCAACCATTTGAAAAGCCTGCCATCCAACCGTATGCCTGTCAAGCTGGTTATTGGGTTTACTTAAAATTCTTAAAAATGAAAGAGTTACAATGCTTAATTTATGAATCTAACATAAGTTTTTTAGCCTGATTTTAAAACATACAAGAATGATCTTAATAAATAGTCATAAGCATACAATTCAATATTTAATTCGACAAATATATCCAGCACTTAAGGAACAGAAGAGCATCGATGTCGAAGAAGTCGCGAAGAAAGAAGCACAGAAATCGGGATATAAACGGAATAGGATGTTTCGATGTGCAAAGAGTATATATTTAATAAGATGCACATATTTATCCTCAACAAATGAGCGCAAATGATAGACGACAGGGACACAATTATTTAATTTTAACAATGAATCTGTTTGTTAGCGCCAAACTTAAATTGTCAAATATACCATTTAAAACCACTGAACACTTAATGCACATGAAGTTATTCAATTGTTATTTAAGACTTATTCTGGAATATGGCTGCGAAATGTTTAACACTGACAGTAAAAAGTTAGTGGATGCACTTGAAAGATTTCTTTCAGATTCTTTACGCGTAGAGTATGTCAGCGATGCAATATAAAGTATGTTTCTTATGACGATAGGCTTGCTTTTGTAAGTTAGATTGCGAATCTATTAAAGTTAGACGCCTTAAACTAATCATTAAAACATATTTTAAAATCATTGTCAATATTTATCACCGCCCTTCGTTTAATGAGTTTGTTATGTTATCCAGTTCTCCTGCGTGTGAAGGCTAATCCTCTTGTTTCTACTTGTAATAATAACGTTTTTATCTCACATATCTATGGAATTCTATGGAATCGGGTATAACAATATTTTCTTCATGTAAATTCACCCCCTACTAATATAAATGCTATTGTTGAATCAATTCCTGTCAAACTCATTTACTAATTGTCATATTATGTTTTATTACTTGTGAACCAAATACTTATTCTTATTTATGCATATAATTATTGATATTTGAGCGACCGACTTCTGGCGGAGTCATATGTTCATCTTATTTTATTCCCTATCTTACAGTCCGTTTCAATATCTTAGGTTCACTTGATTCTTTCACATTTTCTATTCACTATTGAGTTATTCAATAATAAGAGTTTCAGTGTTTTATAGAGCTCAAAAAAATACATCACTTACGTAAGTTTGAAAAAAAAATTATGTGTTATGAGGATAAATATACAAGGAAAAGTCAAAAACATGAACATTGCGCCGTTTCAATATCTTAGGTTCACCCGGCTTTTTTTTCAACTTTTTGGTGTTTTTTTGGCGTGAAAATTTTGGATATATGAGTGCAAGCGATAATGACTAAATCTAAATCAATCCATCTGCTGATTGCTGGAAATAAGCTGCTCAAACCATGGCGAGAGGAGCACATTTGCTGGTTTCTCGTATACGGGCATTGCGCGGCAATTAAACCGTTCTGCGAACTGCATCAACCAGTTTCTACGCAATCCGAGGCACTACGATCAACGTAAATTCCAGACCGACGTCCAATTCTTAATGAACGACAGCTGTCAGAGTGGCTTCGAGCAGCTCCCTGACCGTAAATCAGCTGAGGAATGACCAAGGACTATTGACAAGCAAGACCATGACATGGCGAGTCCTACGAAACACGGCTACGTTGAAATATTCGAAAATGATGCCTGCAACAATGCTTACAGCCCAACACAATCAGAAGTGGTTGGAATTCGCTCGATTGAATACGACCATGGATTGGAAAACGTTGAAAAAACTTTAAATACGGATAATTTTTAAATAAAAATGTTTAAGGTGGTGTTCTAAAATTAAAAAAAAATAATTCGGATGGCCCTGATGGATAAAGCTACTATTGGCATGATCTGAGAAAAGAGCGCAGAACAATGTCGCCACGGAACTTCGGAGGTAGCAGTGTTATGGTCTGGGGATCATTTTTTGGATCAAATACTGTTAGCCTGGACTTTGTCACTGTAAGGATGAACTTTCAAGGGTATCAACAAATTCTGACACATTATTTGTTGATTTGGACGTCTGCCTGAAGTTTTATTGGACGTCGGCCTGCAGTTTTACGTTGATCGTAGTGCCTCGGATTGCGTAGAAACTGGTTGATGCAGTCCGGAGATCAGTTTAATTGCCGCGCAAGGCCCGTATTCGAGAGACCAGCTTGTTTGAGGGCCGTTATTTGACCTTGTTCCACTTTCGACAAATGTGCTCCTCGCGCCATGGTTTGAGCAGCTTATTTCCAGCAATCAGCAGATGGATTGATTTAGATTTAGTCATTATCGCTTGCACTCATATATCCAAAATTTTCACGCCAAAAAAACACCAAAAAGGTGAAAAAACCCCGGGTGAACCTAAGATATTGAAACTGCACAATGACCATTTTTTTACTATTTCTTGTATATTTATCCTCATAACACATAATTTTTTTTCAAACTTACGTAAGTGATGTAATTTTTTGAGCTCTATAAAACACTGTAACTCTTATTATTGAATAACTCAATAGTGAATAGAAAATGTGAAAGAATCAAGTGAACCTAAGATATTGAAACGGACTGTATCATTTACAATTTATATTGGTTAAATGTTATTTTGGTGAATAATAAATATCTCGATTTTTAAGCTTTTCGTACGAATTCTTTGTTTTCAAACATTTTTGGATTTCTCTATTAATGTTACCAATCATCTCTTGTTTTATGTTATTTATCTTAATAAATTGGTTGTTACTTTAATAATAATAATTATTTATTATGATTATACTTTTCAGATAGATGTTTAATGGAAGATAAGAAATTTTGCGTGACACGAATGACGTTTCTAACAAAACTTCCTGCATTTCAAAATAATCTGTTAGGTTTACATCAATTTAGCTCAATGGTCCCTCTGTTTTGAACGTTGTTCCAAACAATTGTCCATACTGAACACCTGTACTCCAAATTACGTAATTTGCTTTTGATCAAATTGTTGTCCTACTACTTTTTCTGCATTCCTACAACCATTAATTGTATGAATATCATTGGTCCTGAACAGATAGTCATCTACTGGTGCGTTTATATGTGCATTCTGCATTACCGTGCAATCAGGGCAAAACTGTGGTTCTTCAAAGCGGGGACCATTTAATAATAAAGGCAGAAACTTGAGGTTACCCAGAGAAAATATTCATGCATATTTATTCATAAGAATCACATTAATATTTAATAGGGCTACCGTCATTAGGTTATTTTGAGCTCCTTCACAAAAATTGAAAATGACATCTAATTTTGTAAACGTGTAAAGGTTTTTATCGGTTTGAAATAGATCCGATTACCAAACCGGAAATTGAAAAACGTTTATTTTATTTAGCTCAAACCAGCGTTTCATCTATCCACTGGAATGAATCAGAGCATTACCTTGATGAAAGAGCCATTTCTTGACTCAAAAACGTCTTAGAAACCTGAGAAATGTTCTTTCCTCAGACAGTATGATAATAAATCGAATCCATTCTTGTCGAAACAAAGGACCGTTCCATCACAAAAGTTGATTTTCTAGAAATACTCAGGTTCCAGACGATAATCGCGTAAAGATGAATTCCAACCATCAGACCCATCAATTTTGAATTTTTCTCGTACGATAATATCACCGTAATTTAAAAAAAATTGAGTTTTAAGTCTTTTATTAGAGTCATAAAGTTCTATAGCCCGTAGACATGTTCTTCCGTCCGAATTCAACACTGCTCTTTTTTATTGTATGCAAAATGATGGACTTAGACACGAACATCTATTAAAATTTCACGAACCAGCTTCGACGAATTCGAAGGTCTTCTAACAATTCTGCACCTTTTCGACCTTCCGTCTTCTTTTTTCCATAGTTTGAGTAATACTTTAGACTTTGAAGAGCCTGTCATCCAATCGTACCGTCCGGCAAGCTGGTTTCGATTCCGGAGTCGAAGGAGAAGCCGCTAATGCTGGAAGATGCCTGCTGCTTGACAGGAGCTGCCGGTCCAGCCGAAACCGCAGAAAATTCAGGTTTCGCTGCGTAAAAAATTGTTGAAAATGAATATATTACAAGGTTTTATTTTTGAATATAAACAAAGTTTTATTGGCTGATTTCGAAACATACAACAATGATCAATTTGTATAAGCAGACAATATTTAATTCGATGAATTAGAAACGTAACAAATATGAGCAATTTAGAACAAAAAAGTAAAGGATTTGTTACTCTTTTACAATCTACGATGATCAATTTATAGCAAGCATTAATGAAAATACAGGAAAAAAATCATTTTGATTAATTTAATAATATATATCCACTTTATAATATTAATATAATAAGAAAAATCTAATTTTTAGACATTAAATATTTAAATTGAAATTAATCAAAATATAAAATGAAATAAGACATTGAAATATTCAACAAAATAGTAATAAAATTTGAAGCTACACTAGGATAATTGGGATTAATTAGTTAGATAATAAAATAATGAGATGAGTTAAAGAAAAGACTTCCTTTATGAGCATTTATTATACTGTAACAAGTATACTTGACATTGTAGAAACTCTGAAATATAATAATTCATCGATAACAAGAATTTTTAAAAAGTGAATTGAAGCTGTAAAACCCATGGCATGAATGAGCAAGTCAGACCGAAAGGTTTTGCTTTCTCATCCCCGTTAACACTTTATTTAAGCTTAAGAAATACTAATATTCAAATAATAATATATTCCTTCCCCCACTTTAACACATTACTGTGGTGATCCTGCTCACTCAAAGAATCGTCGGCATGAAGCCAACTAATCCGAGCTGTGGTATGTGATAAAGGAATTGGGGTTTGAATTATGCTCACAGGTGAGCCCTTCAACGTCTGACTGGTCAGCGTCAGGGAACACCCCACCTCCAGTTAACCCACCTTCGGTTCCGTGAGTTATAGGAGCTATCAGGTGGACTAGAGGCAAGGCTTAACCCGACACATAAATGTATCTGTTAGCATATTTAACGAAGCTCATAAATTAAAACCTAGCATAGGTTCAAATTAAATAAAATTTAAACAACAAAACAACGAAAGGGGGATAAAATATGCGATTGAGCAACTATAGCCGATCATTCAATGAAAAAACTCGGCAATAACATGTCTTCTCAGGATTCTTTCTAATCTTTATTTTTCCATTTGTGTGACTTAATATTAAAAAAGACAGTTAATTAATTAAAAAGATGCAAACTATTATCAAAATATAAGAAATTAAAAATCCCATTTAAACATTTTTGAATTATTTTCAATGGTCTCAAAGAGATCACGAAACAAATATTCAATTGATTTTAATAACTTCTCTGTTTTTCATTATATTTCTTCAAAATTTCTAGATCAAATCAGATTTATTACTTTTATTTTTAATGAAATAAAATTCGAATTGTCAATTTCTTAGATTTTCATAATAACTTTGATTAAAATATTCCGGTATCTTTTCTCGTAATGAGCCAAACATCACAATGAAACGTAGAACCCCAATATAATTCCTAGAATTGCTTTAACTGCACCTCTTTTCTTTGTTTTAAATTTCTATATTCCAAGGTACTGTTTCTAGTAAGGCAGGGAGAATCATATTTTGCATTTCTTAAAATATCTGAAATATGTGAAACGATTATACCTTAATGGTTATAAACTGGAAATATTGATATCATCAATTTGAAATCAATAAAATGTTAAGTAAAAACACCTTTTTCACGATAATGCAGCAAATCCTATAAAAGTTCAATAAAATGTGCATTTTAAAAGGAAAACCTCTTTGAGATACTTCTTCTCAGTATATATATCTACTGATAAAACGATTATACAATTGAATATTGAATAACAATTATCGTAATACAGATAGAATTTGATGTCGGTGGTTCAATTGCTCTGAGTACTTTACTCAAACTTTAACATGAACTTATACTTTAGAACTGTGCATAAATAGCCAATCCGTGAAGCTTCTAAATGGACTGCCCTTTGCCAATGATCGTAAATACCATCGCTATTTTTTCACCCAAAGCAGTCCTTCACGTGCTGGCGACTGGCCACCTTTTTCTCAACTATCATCGACAACCTCGTTGAATGTTGTGCCGTTTTACGCAAAGAATAATGAAGTCTTTCGGAATCCCTTGCAATATTAAAATGACTGTCTCATTTAATAGAAGTTCATTTATCCATACCTGTTAATAAATACTATTATCTGTCCATCCACTGTCGTCAACTTCGCAACAAGAAGGATTTCAATATTCGAGCTAACGGATTCGACAATTTTGTTTTCGTGTATATTATGTGTTTATTTGTATTTAATTGTTACTTATTTGATTATCTTGTTTGTTACCCTGTAAACGACAAAAATCTTGAAATCGTTTAAAAATCATAGGTTATTTAATGCGAACAATATTGAATAAAATAAGAGTTGCAAGACGTGTTCCGGAACAACCAAAAATGCGCAGATGACAGAAGAAGACGGTAACATAAGAGGGACGAAAACTCTTCTAAGATGATGAGAGAAGAGATATTGAAGAACGCTAAATCCTTGTTCGTATAATATTTCATTTTATGTATTGTAGCTATTGTTTTCTAAATAAAGTTCATAAATATTCCATCTTCTTATTCTATCACGTTAGTTTGATACCGAATATCAGTAGAATGAGTCAGAAGACGACAGAGGCGGAGACATAAGATGGACGAAGGCTCTTCGACGATTATAAGAGCAAAGATATTGAAGAACTACAATTTAAAATCAACACAGTTTTATTATATTTACAATTAAATATTGAATTATCATGAATATGCGTGAGCAGCACAACAGCATAACGCATTTTTCCCACGTGAGTTCGAATCTAAAAGATCTATGATTACATGTTTAAATTTAAAAAATAACAACAATTTCATCTACTAATTGATACAGATAGTAATATTAGATAATAAATACCAACCTATTGTTTCAGCTTATCTTGTTCGTCAGAAAACTTTAATTTTGAGACCGTATTCTGGTCTCAATTGAACAGCATTCCATTATAGGGGAAAATTCGAATTTGGATGGCCATGAAACCAAATCCTTGATGTCTACGGTAGATGGTAACTGACGATTGACCCATCAACTTTGATCGTTCGTTCCTTCTCTAATTATACAATAGCTAATATTCATATTATCAAAGTTTTACCCGTACTTCTACCGCTGCGAAGTAATGCAACCACCGGGCTTGCTAACTTCTTCGACAGCATTGATATCTGAAAAATAAAATTTCAATAAAAATCTCTTTTTTCATCTTGAATTTTAAATTTTGTTTGAGTAGAATTATGGAAGTAAGGAAACTTGTATAGAAATTGTTTTTGATTTTTGAATTTTGTGATGGTCGTAACCATTCTAAACGGTAGTGAAATAATGCATTTTTTAGTTAGTAAATGATGATTTTACCTTTACATTTTTTCATCCTGAATGATCCCAATAATTGTCGGTATCTAATTTTTATTGGAAGTATCCTCAATTCCCTTCTCAACTGGCCATAAAGTCGTCAATTTCACTCTTCCATTTTGATGATTGACAGCTAAATGTTTAATTACTGTCATTTCCGTTTTTCCTGTAATGATAAAATTATTCATAACAATACTTGGTCAGAGGGTGATTCTTTCATTAAAACTGAGAAGCTCAAGATTTGGGATAGTCGCATCGATACTGGCACATTCAATAAAAAAACCTTCAAGTTCATGAATTTACCTTAGATTAACGGTTCACAAGGTGATCGACAATCGCAATAAGGTTTACCAAAACCTTATTTTTCTCTCCATTCTCACTCAATTCTGTAAGCTGAAATGAGGAATTTAGACGTTAATATATAAACTTACCAGCATATCACACTCCTTTCCAAAATATTAAACATGAGCAAACATGAGCCCCCGAATAGCTCAACATTTTTTCAATCAACGTCTTTAGGAGGTCAATGTCGAATTGTGATATGTCCTATTGTACATTTTCCACAGCCCTAAAATAAACAGTTTATTTAATTATAACGTATTTTCCTTTTCAGAGATCCGTGCCTCCTGAAAAATTTAACAAATTAGGATGGAATGCTATTCGCGGACGGCGACTATTTTGTCTCTCATCAATGTGTCTTCTCTCACAAAAATCGATAACACACATTGAAGAGGAATAGACGATAAAGTCGCCTGTGGTCGTGTGGCCGTCCATCCGAGACTATCATTTTTTTTTAATATTTTTGTTCTTCCATTAGGCACCGATCTCTAAAAAGGAAAATAATTATATCGATATTCTAAACTTCTGAAAGAATAATTGATGGATAAAAATTTATTCTCATCTATTCACTTTTTCCTTTTTCACATATCGAAGAATACAATCTTTAGAAGACATCGTCGTCGACAATAAACTAATTTTAAAATATTAATGATTACTCACTTTGTGTGGGTCCAGTTCCACGTCGCCTTCATCATCCACCTCACTAAAAATATCAAATCTTTAATCTAAAATAAGTAATTTAAAAAACATATACTACCATTTGACTGAAACCTCTTAACCTTTCCATGTTGATAATTCATTTCAGCGTTGCTTCAAAAATATGTATCACTAAAAATTGAGTAATCATTAGCTTCGTAACAATGTGGGCATCTCGGATACCCAAAATTTGGAAAAAAAACCCTGTCCATTCTAAAAAAAAATACGGAAACATATTTTGATGTAAAATTGTAATATAAAATATATATATTTTCGTGGTGCAGGTCATTGAAAATTCGGTTTAAAGGAGCATTTCGAATAATAAAATGGTCTTGCTTGAGACAGGTGTCGATTTAATTTTCACTTAATTTAATATCTCGTTTTCGATGAATATCGACACTAAATATAATAAATTACACATAAAATTATGTTACTATAATTATTATTAATGTAGCAACCAATTTCTAAAGAGAACAGAAAATAAAAAATATTTTATGAAAAAAAGAAAAGCGAAATAATACACAAATTGCTAATTAAATCTACACCTGTCTCAATTGAAACTATTTTATGTTTTTTAACCTAAATTTTACTTTAAAGGTTACATCTTGTTACAAAAATTATATATATATATATATATATATATATATATATATATGAAGAATATGTTTTAGTTGTTGTTTCAATCGTGGCATAGATGTGGAAAATAATAAAAAATCATAAAAATTAAATGAAAAAATAATATTTAAAAAAGTTCGCCACACTTTGTGGCGGTAATCGCATTTGGCGACGACTATATATATATATATATATATATAAATATATAATTCATCTCCGATATCGATGCCTAATGGAAGAGCAAAAAATTAGGGGCGGAGAAAAGGTCTTGTTTAGAGAGCCACACGGCCACTAAGGCCTTCGAATCTCTTCCTCTTTTGTTTTTCATCAATATTTTTATTTTATCCCTTTTCATTTTTAAATTAAACTTTTCATTTCTTGTCATCAAAAAATAGATAACAAAAATTGATGAGAAACAAAAGAGAAAGAGATTCGATGAACTTAGTGGCCGTGTGGCTGCCTAAACAAGACCTTTTCTCCGCCCCTAATTTTTTGCTCTTCCATTAGGCATCAATCTCTGAAATGAATTATATATATATATATATATATATATACAATATTATTTGTAACAAGATATAACCTTTAAAATAACATAAAAAACTATAAATAAATATATAGAATATTGAAAAAAATAATAATAATAATAATAATAAAATAGAAGGATGTGTTTCTGCAATTTGTGCGAATTCTTTTGCAATGCGGCGCGGTTTCGTGTCATTGGAGTGCACACGACAATAATGAAATAGTGATTAACCCTTGTTATTGCCTCATATACAAAATATTGAAAACCCCATTTTTAAATTCAGAATACTATACTAGACTCAAGACTATCATTAAGAAATAAATTCTGATGAAATGTGATAAAATGAATCGTTGGCAATATACAATGATTTTACCTCTTTAGAGTGCCGTCAGGCCACATCCAATCAAATTGGAACTTTCTTCCCTTTAACGTTGTTACTCAAGGATCATATGTTCCACCATGTCGAAACGGCAGTTGATGTGGAAAACCTATGGTATTGAACGTTCGTTCCTTCAAGTATTCCAGCATCTTATAGGCTAATTTGGAGCCCGGAAAAAACAAACAATTTCGATTTTTAAAAAATAATCATTTAAATTCCTTACTATTCAGCCTTTCGTACATCTTTTGGTTTTTTTCGTCCCTCTTGACGTTTGGCCAATCGTCCTCGTTTCCCTATAAACAAAAAATTAAAATTAATCAGAATAATAGATATTTTCCTTTTCAGAGATCGGTGCCCAATGGAAGAATTTAAAAATTAGAACAAATCTAGGTTCTCGTTCGGACGGCCATCTTCTCATCTCTCAAATAACACACATTGAAGATGAAAAGAGGGAAAAGTTTATTTGTGGCCGCGTGGCCGTCCATCCTATAATTTTTATTACTTTTTGTTCTTCCATTAGACACCGAAATTTCCAATATAAAATATAAAACTTGCATTTTTTAAATTTATTTTTTCTTTATTTTCTTTCCTTGTTGAAATTATTCCCGCTTTCTGCTATTATTCCCGCTTTCTGGAAACTCTTTCATGAGTTGCCCTCTTCTTTCAGTCGCTGTTGAGCCCGCAAAACATCTTCAATGATAGAGGATAAAAACATAAAATTTAGTTGTCTTCAAATGCGATTACCTCCTCAAACTATTATTTCTTTTTTTTTATTTATTTTTCCTTAATTTCCTTCCTTGATTGAAAATTTTTACTACTAGGTGCTCAATTATTCTTAGTTTTCCTTTTTTTCTGAAATGATACAATTATGAATAAGAATACCTTATTAAATTCTGAAATATTACTTGTGTTTCGTTTATCTCGCGATCGAAACAACCCTCCTCGCTTTTGCTTTTCCATTGGCATCGGTAAAGCTGAAATATAAAATTATATTAGGATGGGCCAAGACTTGTTTAGTGGAGAAAATTGCTTTTTTCATGCTTTTTCCGGTTTTCACATGTTCCTTAACGATATCAAAATCTAGAATGAATATGTTATCTGACGTGGTTGAAACAGGAGATTCTCTTTGTCAGGTGAAACATTCGAAGCCATCCAGAATTCCTTAGTACTCAGCGTGTGCACCACTTCAAGATGGATCAACAGCGTTGAAAAACACGTGAATAGAGCAATCCAACATTTGCTCATATCCATCATAGTGGATAGCTGAAATTTACATGAACCAAAAAAGTTTCCAATATCTTGGAAACGTCGTGGTGGTCTAGTGACTCGGCCACTTGGTAAATTAGGCGAGTTTTCCTACAAATTACGCAATGTTTCAATTCATCTTTTACTACTTTTCTGCACATCTTGGAGCAATAATTTCCTTATTTCTAACACAGTAGCTGTGCCTGTATGGAGTTTTTCTCTGTGTAATTGCCACGTTGTGGTTGTTCCTCTTAGTAACCTTGGATTAAGGACTATGAGGTTGCTAATAGCTTCACCTTGGAAGGCGTTTTCTAGCCTTGCTATATTACTCGGTATTCAGGCATTTTTGGGTTTTTTTGGGCATACTACGCGTCTTTCCCTTCAAGGTTAAATGATCTTCGTGGACCGTTAGATCAGCTTCTATAAAAGGATGTAAAATTTAAGTGGAGTCCATTGATAATTATTGTTTATATGGTACGGATTGTGGCAATAAACGTTCAAAATTCTTACTACTGCCTCATCCAGATGTTGCTGTTGTTGAGGTTCTTGCCCTCGTTTCTCAAACTTGGGTAATTCAACTTACTTCTAAAAATAATAATTAACAATAAGATCAGAAAAATATATATCAAATAAAAACCTTGCATTTCTGCTTTCTCTCTTCTTATCTTCTTCAGCGACTAACAGGTATATCGTCACCAGCACTTCCCATAACTCTTGGCAACGTGGCCATCACTCTTGACGTTTGGCCGATTGTCCTTGTTTCACAAACCTAGAAAATTACACTTTCTTCTAAAAATGATTGTTAGCATTAAGAAAATATAAACAAAAAATTAAAATTAATCAGAATAATAGATATTTTCCTTTTCAGAGATCGGTGCTCAATGGAATAATTTAAAAATTAGAACAAATCCAGGTTCTCGTTCGGACGGCCATCTTCTCATCTCTCATCAATGTGTGCTCTCTCAAATAACACACAGTTTATTTGTGGCCTTTTGGGGGTCCATCCTATCGTTTTTATTATTTTCTGTTCTTTCATTAGACACCGAAATTTTCAATATCAAATAGAAAACTTGCATTTTTGTCTGTATCGCTACTTTTACTTTTTTCCTTAATTGAATAGTTTTACTGCTATTATTTTCCTCTTTCACCCGTTTCCTATGTCCGGCAGGAGTTCTGATGTGGTTGTTGAGGCTGCAAAAAATCTTCAATGATAGAGGATAAAATAATCATAAAAATTTAATGAAAAAATAATATTTAAAAAGTGCGCCACATTTTGCGGTAGTAACTGCATTTGGCGACACCTGTAGTTTTATTTACATATGTACCAGGGTTGCACGGATTTTTTCCCATATTCCATTTTCCGTTTGAAAAAATTGATTTCCGTGCAACCCTGATAGTGATACTGGACCGTTTTTAATATATAAACAGCTAACCTCTTTATTCATTTATGCCAGCCAGATCCGGCCGGCTTCCTTCCTGTGGACTGCAATACGCCCAATCCAGCACTTCCAGGACACCGTTGCACTGCCTGAAAATTCTTTCCTCCATGTGACGCTACCTATTTTTTAACCTTTTTAGAAGATCCTGGTCCAGATTCATTTGGACCCACAACCGTGGTTATTTACCCTGTTAAAAATGTAGTTTAATTAAATAAATATAAAAATAAACAAATAAAAAGTAATTTAAAAAAAAAGAAAATTCGTGTGTCAGACTGTGTGAGAGTGAGAGTGGATTATGCTCCGATCAACACCAGAGATGAACGGAATTCCGGATTCCGAAAGTGAAAAATCTCATTCCGCCCATCTCAGCTACACGCCATGCAGGACGACATCAATTCCTTGCCAATCGTATTTGGCAACAGCAATAAAACAAAATTCACTATAAAATTCACGAAAAGAACTATTTGGAGAAGAAAAATAATGAAAAAGACAAAATGTTGGTCCGAACTTGGCATAATTAGAAAAGAAACCATGTTTTCTTTTCCATTTCATCAATTTACTTCAATAAATGTTTTTAATAATTTCATTCATTTTCAATGTTGACAGAAATCTTGATAGAAGAGTAAAGGTTGACAACTTTCGTAATCATTTCCAGTCGAGATTAATAAAATCAATTAAATTGCATTTTGGAGAAATTAAAAATCAAACTTTTCTGATTTCGTGGAATAATATTCGCAACTTCAAAATACCGAATACCACGTCTGATCATAAAATTTAAACATTAATTGATCCTATCTAACCATCCATGGCTATTGATAATTTCTAAATGAAATCTTTGAGAGCAAAGCCTGAGTTATATTTTATTGTTTCCATTTAAAATAATACAATTAATAGAACACATACATTGAACGAATAAGAAGATAAAAGATAAGTATTTTACGAAAACTTTAAAAATCGCAGTTTGATGTTTACCTTCTTCTAGTGGCTGGAAAATCACACAAATCCAAAAAGTATTCCACTAATAATTATTGGTAAATTAATTATGATTTTTTATATAATTAATAACTTATAACAAAGTCTGAATAAATATAGTTTTCCAATGAATCTATTAAGTATATTTATTTGTGATTTTCTAACAATTATGTTTTTCGAAATATTATGGATGCAGGATAAGTATATAAGGCAATGGAATATATATCAATTTGCTTATTCGAATTATTCTTAATTTATAACAAATAAGGTAAAAAATTGACTAATATATATGAGTTAAGAAATTAATAAAAAAAGAATTTAGGTAAAAGAAATGAAATAAAAAAGTGAAAGGACGAAAAAACGAAATGAAACTTCTTCCGCGAGAAAGCCAGGCCACTATATTTTAACGTCCACCGGCTAACATTTTAACGTTTATTAGGAATATTATTAGAACGGATAACATTGTTTATTATAAAAATCAATATTATTACCTTTTCGGTAATTATAGTTCAAGGAAAACTTTATAAAATGGAAATAATTGATATTCTCATTTTAGACAGGTTAAAGTGTATTGTTTTGAAGTTAAGGAAGGTTCCTTGGAATTATTAAATAACAAGTAAATTGAAACTAAAATAGATAATAGAAATAGAAAATGAAAAAAAAACTGTTTATTATGTTAATCTTAAAATTATTTGTTCATTTTATTTAAGGTAGAAAGAAGTAAAATAACATTAATTAACAGTTGTTGGCTTGATTTATTTTAAATTTAATCTCTTATTACTATTCAAACTTATTATCAGGTAAATTTTTATTAGCTTATGTTTCGTTTAAAGGATCATTATTACATAATAAAATTAGTGGAGCATAAACAGCAGGCGTACCCATGAACCTGAGACAATCAATGCCAAGCTAATTCGTCGCAGATCATTCATTTTTGTTGAGGCCACATCATCAAAAATGGATCTTGATCAACGTATTAAAGCCTACCGCTTCGTCGCCTACCGCATAATGAGGCTATTTGAGTGATAAGACCCGATCAACAAGGCCAAGTCATATTGCTCCACGCGCCAGCCGCATGTTGCACAAATCGTCAAAACCATCCTCTAAGAGCTCGAATGGGGAGTTTTTCAGAATCCACCATACTCTGCAGGCCTTTCTTTTTTGACGTAACGGCATCAAAAAATTGATCGAGAGGTGACAGGAAGTTTTAATTCTTTTCACTATTTTTTTAAATTCATTCTTACTACTAGGAAAACGAATTGAAGAATTCGCATTAAATACTTTAGAATAAACCACTTCACATATTTAGGTGCACAGTAAATATTTAAAAATGCACATGTTTATCATCAACAAATGAGCGCAAATGACAGACGACAGGGACAAAATTATTTAATTTTAGCAATTATGTTTGTTCGCGCCAAATTAAAATTGTCATATCTCGGTTTTCAAACGTTTCGTACGAATTTCCACGTATATAATTAGTTAAAATTTTAAATTAATGGCACAAGTTTGAATAAAAAATTTCCAAAACGCAAATTTTGCAAACTTAAGTTTGTATATATATTTTTTTTAAAGGTAATAGAATTTTCGTATGCAACTTCATTTATTTTCTTGGCTTTCTCTATTAATGTTACCAATCATCTCTTGTTTTATTTAATTTATCTGAATAAATTGGTTTTTACTTTTATAATAATCATTTTTAATTATTATACTTTTCGGAGATCTGTGCTTAATTGAAGAGCAAAAAAATAAATCATTTTCTGTGTAATATTATAGCTTTTAGGTTTTTTTAAATGACAAACGTTACGTGGAATAATAAACAAATTTAAAATTAAATTGACACCCCTGTCTCTGCCACCAATCGAAACAAACCTTATGTATTATTCCTTATGTTTTCCTTATGTTTCATGAATTTACACTTTGAATTAATTTAAGATTTCTTAATTGAAAACAGTTATTCCAATTTGAATTTACTATTCGAATGTTTAAAAACGCTTCTCCCCATTAAAAAACTACATTTTTATGAATACGCATTCCGTGTCTTGATTTAAAAGGTTTTAAGTTGTACCTAAAGTATCGAATTACAATAATACGCGTAATAGTAAAATTTTACATGCCACTACTGGCATTTCTAACAAAACTTCCTGCATTTCAAAATAATCTTTAGCTTTACATCAATTTAGCTGAATGGTCCCTCTGTTTTGAACCTTGTTCCAATCAATTGTCCATACTGGACACCTGTACTCCAAATTACGTAATTTGCTTTAGGTCAAATTGTTGTTCTACTATTTGTTGTGCATTCCTACAACCATTAATTCTCTTACTATCTGTGGTGAAAAACTATAATTAATAAAGCGGTATATCATGGTCAATTCTTTATAAAACAAAACTTTATCATATTCAGGTAAATCATTAACTTCATATAAGAAACAAAAGGTGAGAAAAACAAAAAACAAACATAATCAAGGAAATTGCATATCATTATATCATGAATAGTATAAATCCGCGAGGAAATATGAAAGATGAGTAGAGGATTCTTGACTGGAGAGAGGTCATATTTTAGTAAAACAAAATCAAACAACTTAGTTGGTTGTGAATTTCGTCAAAATCGATTTACAGAAATTTTCAAGCATGCCAATTATGGATAAAGCGCGTTCAAAACAATACACGCTTAAAGTTCAAGATTAAATGGCCAAAATTATGATTAGTTATTAAACAAAGCTACATGTACAAACCTATTCAACTATTGTGTTAAATGAACAATAAGACAATTTGGGACTTGGAATCCCGTGGCAAACAATAACAATCAATAACTGAGTAATCATTGATGAATGGCAGTATTATTCATAAAAATTAATCATCAGATACATCAATCCCGAGCCGTTCAAAATCGTCGAGACTAATCGGATCCGACATGGCTTGTATATCCGTTAATACCTGATCCATAAATTCGTAAGCACTGAAACATTGATTCTTCAAAATATTAAAAAAATGAAAATGAACAAACTTATTAATTTTAACTTCAATCCAACATGGCGTCGATTTAATCTCCGGATGATTCTCATAGGCTGGTCCGAAACCTTTGCAGAACGACATTCTCACACAGCAAAACCTGCGCAGATCATCCGAACTCTTGTTTGCTTCCTAAACATCTTCTATAGAATCTTCTCATCAACATCACTACCTTACCCGTTGAACAATTTCCTTCTCAATTTTACTATAAATATGATTCATCGGTGTGTCCTTTTCCAAGAGGAATAACGAAGCCATTTGCGATGAATACAGCTGATCCCGTATCAATTCCTTCGTGTGATCCAACCCAAACACCTTCAGCTTCGCGTAGCCGTACACTTTATGAACCAGTTCAATCCCTCTGGCGCAGCTCTGGTTATCCAAATAGCCGGCCGTTACAAACACCGGCCACTTCATCATATTATGGAGCCACACGTCGCCATTCTTCTTGTACGAAAACCGCACGCCATCAATGATCGCTTTGCGCACGTTTGTCGCCGCATTCGTGCGATTCGGATTCGGCTCTAGTCCCAGCGAATACCGACGGCAGCTGTTCATAAAGCCTCCATCAACGATAAAATCGTTTTGCGTCGCTTTGCGCTCTCCCACCCGATAGTTATGCTCGTAATAAACAATCGTACCCCAGTACGTGTTCACCGGATCCTGCTCAGGCTCATCATTGCCAACGATGAGCTTATTATATGACACTTGCTCTACATTACTACCGAGATCGGCGTAAGGCGCATCTTTCGGTAACGGTCCCATTAGTAGTTCACCATCGGGGTGCAATTTCTTGCGCTGCTCAATTACACCGAGAACCGGGTTACGATAAGTCTAAATTAATGTTTTTTTGTTTGAATGATAATTGCGAAACGCACTTCTATGCAACTGAACGCCGGCATATCCTCTTTTGGCTTGTTCGCTTCTTGTTCAGCAACTATATCAGGATCAGTTACAAAATATTTTGTTCCAAATATCTGAAACATTAAATAACTTAAATCGAATCGGCAAATGGTCATAATCATAAATTGAAAGAAAGAGTAATTAAAACTAATTAATATATTGTAATGTTTAATTAGTGCTGGCATGCAACCGTTAACTATATTGATCCGTTTTTAATGATCTATAGCCTTTTCTACTGGAAGAAAAAAAGAGTACCAATTAAATTTTACACCAAACGACTATAATATTATTCAATTCCAAATCAATCCTGTTATTTAAATTCACCTGTTTACAACGTTGCCGATATTCAATAAGCGATAAAGGCTCATATGCCAATTTGGGAGGAAGCAGTGTCGCTGCAAAAAGAAAACAACAACCAATAATCAAAATCCAACTAGTTTCCAACTTCTCAGTAATTGGCCAGTCGCCGTTGTGGAGACGGTCGTTATCGGCGGCGGCACCGTCGATGAGCCCTCTTCCGATGGCGGTTCGATTTTCACAACGCCATCTCTTGAATCAGCCGTATGTGCGAGTTTCGGACCTGCTGCTTCCATGTCAGTGGCTGAGTAAGGCAAACCAATTGGTGTTGGTGGCGCTTGCTGACTTGGAAGGCTCGCGGAGGAAGCATTAGCAGGTCCCAATGAAAAAGGGTTGACTGGTGGCGGCTGCGGAATCGACGCTTGACTTGTCGACTGCATCATCATCTGTTGATAGTGCTGATGGTGTGGGTTAAAGTGCGGCTGCGAGATCGGGTGCTGCATCATTGGCTGGTGGTGGTGCTGCTGCTCGTGAAGCGGATGCATTGGCGGATACTGCGGCGGCATGTGATGCGGCGCGGTAAACTGCGACATATTGGCGTGGTGCTGCGGTGCCGCGGGCAACGGCATTTGTGACAACATCTGTCCCATCGGATTGATCGAGTGATTCATAAACGGATTGCTCATCGCATTCGCCCGACCACGCCCCAGACCAGCATTGCTCATTTCTCTGTAATTATCTCACAATGCACGCATATGGTTTCCGGGCACAACACGTGTTCCTAATTATGGAGCTTACCTGCCTTTCATCGGCGTCATATGACTCATTTCATCAGGCCTTTCACGGAACTCGCGATGCGTCGGAAGCATCGCTCCAACCACAATCTCATAGTGATACGGGTTCACGCATACCTGAACATATAACAATTCACAAAAGCCCAATCGATTCTTATTTCAAACCAAATCGCTTTTCATTTCGAACGCATGTTTACAATGGTCAACGTGACGTGTCTCGTTCTTTGACATTTCCGAGAACCTCCATAGCTTGCCGTAAACCACATGAGGGAAGCCTTTACGTCCATGCACCTGAAATGATAAACATCTTCTCCGGTTAATATTATTGTTGCCAACTTGTAATCGTCCATCGAGTGTTCTTTGAATTGTGATGCATCCATCAAACTTTTCGCCAAACGAAACAACGACATCGATCAAGTTTTGGAGGTCTGATTTCTTGTCCTTCAACTTTTTCACCAATGACTCGCACGCCTGAAAAAAACGTCCATTTAAACAAACAAACCAACAAACAAATTCTCGCTTTTCCCATTCCAAAGTTCTAATACACTTTCCACCCACCTTTTGGTCAAACTCCCTATCCGGGTTGTTTTTTATCAAATTGTACGTGAGTCGATTCTTCTTTGTCCGATATGCGTTCACCTGCACCAGTTCCGATTCCTTCAGCTATAAACAAAATTGAAACAATGCCATACATACTAAAACCCTACCACTCTATACTTCATAAGCATTTCGACAATTTTGTTTGGCGGTGCATTCGCATCAACCAGATCCCCTTGCGGTTTGCTCTTTATAAACTGCTCTCCCCGCTTCAGACAATCAATTTGAGCCTCGGTTATATGAGTGGTCCTGGGGTCAACTATAAACAATTTAGTCATTGTTGATTAATAAAAAATATGAGCTCACATAAGCTTGGATCTGGATAAGTCGCACCTTCTTCCGGCTCATCATCAGGGCCATCTGAAAATCATAATAAACGCTGTTTTCGAAGTCCCAGTAACCTGGATCAATAACTACAGCCATTTCGGCAACTGGTTTATTGTTTCTTGGCGATTTTAGTTGACTCGGCGATGTGTTATGCGAAATTGAGTTATCTTCTGAAAAACAAATCATATTCAATTAAAAACAACATCGACAAATATAACCCGCGCGCGAGCTCATCTAAATAAATATATTGATGCACATTAAGCTATATTCATTTAAAATAGCCAAGAATTCATACTAATAATAAAATTCTGTCATTCGTTCCTTCGTTACTTGCTGTTGTTGTTGTTGTTGTTGTTGTTTTTATTGTGCATAGTAGTCTTTTAAAAGGAAATGCTCGCGCATTTTCAATATGACAACACAAAAAAAACGTTGACGATAATTCTATACACATCCAACAAAAAAGAACACTCATCTAATATAAAAAAGAACGTCTAGCTATCATTATAACAATTAGAATTATCATTCAATTGTCTCACGTTAATTCTATAGACTTCACGTTAGCGCACAATTCAGGTTTCCATCACTACCTCACATGCTCTTTGACTTGCAATCAATTTGCTCGCTTCTCGCTCTTTGTTATGAATAATCAGCAAGCGGCAGCTCGAATTTCAGAATTTCTAATTAATTTCGCGCTGTTTCTCCTTGCACACACGGCCAACAACAAATAAATAATCTTCAGCCTCGCCCCACATCTCCAACCAATCCAACCACAAACAAAACGACGCACCTGGTATGCTCAGCGAATGGCTCGGATCGTTGTTGACACGGCTCGCTCGGCTGCGTGACTCAAAATCGTCGAGATCCGGTATATCATCCAAGTCAAATTCGTCTCTTACAGACGGGTATCCGGGCCCGCCAATCGGTACACAGTTCTGCTCGCCGGTTTCATATTGCTGGGAGGTTGATGGATCTGTAAACAAAATGCGAATATAAATGCGAATAATTGCAATCGATTTTGTCTGCTTTAAACATAAAATGTGAAGTGAGAGGAAATTGAGCGCAGTTTAAGCTGATAATTGGTAACTTGCTCAGCATGCTCGTCGAACGAGCATGAATGAATTAATAATGGCAGCACAAAAAAAAATCTTATTAATACATACTCAGCAGTGTGAATAATCATAAACAAGTGATTCTCATGCTCATTTTGTGATTTTTTCTCCGCAAATAAATGTTATTATTGTTGTTATTTACCTTATACTGTGTATAATAGGCGTTATAATAAAATATAGACAATTAGTGATCCTTGAATACTAATTTAATAATAAAAAATTATTTTGAAATGCAATTAATGCAAATATAATAGATATGGATTATTGCATAAAGCGAATAAAAAATAATATAAATTATAATCCTATTCGGAAGTATTTCTCCTAATATGGAAAAAAAACAATTGAAAGAATGAAAAATCATCGAAAAGAACCACGTGTTTAGCTGAGAGAGCAAAAACTATTTGCAAACAATACAAAATGTCGACAATTTCTATATCGATATATAGCTATATCAAAACCAAAGATACAGATATTGAACTAAACAATAGAGATACTCAATTCCAATTTTTCTTGACCTTCATTACAAATTATAATTAAAAAGAACAAAAAGAACCTTAACGATGGTCGTGAAATGAATAATTTGTGTACTTCCGCGAAAAAAATCTCTATCCAATAAACATTTCTCTTGCAATACAACCTTTAAAAATGATTTTAATTAGTAAGGATACATAAACAAACAAACGCTGAGGAATCGATACAGAAAAAACTTATTTCAAAAAAAGCAAGAAATAATATTTGCTCAATGAAACGAGAAGAAGAAAAAACGTCAAATAATGTTGTTTTTCCATCTTAAATGGAAAAAGTCATGAGGGGAAACCATTCAAAAACGAAACTGAATAGAAAAAGATCTTAAAAAATAATTTGCGGTCTCTATAATTCTCTCGTCGTCTCATATTCCGCAGAAGTATACACAATAAATAAATCAACAAACAAACAAACAAACACACCATTCAACCAACAAATTCCAGAGCACAAATTTTCTGATCACATCAAGACTAAAAAAGGAGAAATTTGTGTATCAATAAGAAATTTGTTGTTGTTTTTCTTTTTTTTATTCAGTAGAAAATGAATCTGAAAATTCTACTTGGAAAGATTTTTGTCGTTGAGGGTTTTTTCTGATATTCAGAGCTCATTGTGCTCATATATTCGATTTGTTATGATGGCACAATAATTGCAGAGAAAGGGAGAGAAAGAGCATATAATAATGGAAATTAACAAGTGCCAATCTGTCAAATATATTTATTTATTATTTTAAGTGAGTCATTATCGGTGAGTTGTTCTAATACTGACTTCCGCTGCGCGTTTCTAATCTTTTATTATTACAATATACAATAATTTCACTTAAATACGGTTAATACCTAATAGAAAAATACCCGAAAGACGTTGGGGCATAGCAGAGATGGGCGGAATTCCGGATTCCGTTTTTTCAATTGTGATTTGCGAGTTACGTCTATCGAAAATTCCATTTTCATATCAAACTTAACACCAAACACGAGAGAAATTGTCATTTTTCGATTCCGAAATTGAAAAAATCCAATTCAGCCCATCATCTCTGGTGCATAGGTATAAAATAATAATAAACCAGAAGGAACACTAAAATCGGGGAGTAATCTTAAATTTCATGAACGGTCTACGACGAGATCTAATGGGAGGACGGTTTAGAATCTTCGAGATAGGCAGGTCGTATTTATCAGGGTTGCACGGAGATAAGTTTTTTTCCAAACGGACCACGGAAAAAGTAAGATGGAAATCCGTTCAACCCCGGTATTTACTCTCCTTTTTAATGCGAGAATGATTCGGACAGCAAGCGTAAATTGAGTATGTGATCATTTAAATACGCCTAATACGTATATGTATAAGGTTAAAAATTACAAAAAATACCCACTACTAAAACTTAATCACAACGACCTTTGATCTCTGGAAAAGTTCGCTGACAAAACATTCCATCAAGAAAATCATATTCATTGATAGGCTAAGATCTTAGCTAAGACAAATAAGTTCAGACATAATTAAAAATGAATTTAAAATTAATAAAGAATTAATAAGCGTAAAACTTTCAGAATTATTTTATGATCATTTTTTGGTTGGTAAAGTTACTACAAACATTACTCAACAAATTTTGACGCAAGATGACGATTAAAATTTAAATACATTAGACAATAGTAGATCAATATCAATTTAGAAAACGAGTAAATCCTTTAATTTTCTTTTAAAATAACAATAAAATCGTTTAGATAATAAAATGCATCTAATATACTTATTTAAAAATAGAGCTGGAGTTATGACTAATAACTATTCCAATTAGTATAAGGAATTTTAGTAAAATGGGCCTATTTTTTGTGAACTATGTACTTCATCTCGACATCTAGGAAATGATATCTTACTGCACACATAAAAATATTGCGGAAATGATTTTTCCCTGTGTGGGAAATGCCACTGGATGCAGTCCGGTATGATGGAAATATGCGTTTAAAAGAGTTCACACCATAATCACGAACGTTTTACTTTTTTGTTGTAATAAACAACAAATAAATTCAATCTTATTGACAATGTCATCATTTAAATAAGGTCATAATTCCCTGGAATCAACTCTAATCAAGAGCTCAAGTAATCCAATTTGTTTTTGAGCAAGGGTTTCATCGAACCTGTCACTAGAGCAATTGGATCTTATTAAAGCAACGTTTAAAATATTATATTCTTTGTATAGTTGAGGCGAGTAGTTCGTGAAAAGTTGTCAAGGTTACTCTCATTTAAATTTTATACTAGCTGCCTACGAGAATAATCCTATAGCGCTACCACAGTAACATTATGCTCTTTGGAAATAGTTGTGGGAGATAAATAATGTTTAAATTCAACTCGCGAGGTGGTAGATATATTTTAAGAAAAACAAATTGTAGTAAACAATGACGATCAATAAAAATCATTTCCTATACTGATCAGATTTTACGTGTAAACAATTCTATTTCAAAGCGTCTAAAACGAGTTTCACTCAAAGTCGCAGATACTTGGTCAAAACAAATCGATCTCATTCGACTTGTTTACTTCCGTTTAAGGAAAAGTGCAAACTATGCGATCAATTGTATACCTTAACCTTAACCGCGAAAATACGTGCTATTCTAGTTCGCATTGATGCTCTTACGACTATAATAAACAAGATCACGTGGTTGTTCGAGTCAATAAATCCTTCTCGACTAAACCCTTCAAACCGACTAATTTCAATTCATATAAACAATAGGTATTGAAACGTACCAAGAGAATGCGAGCCTCCATCAGCCATATTAAGCGATAATTTCTAATTACCGAAAATAATTAATTTCGAATCTATCACCTCAAAAACGAGATGTGCAAGGTTCCCATTCGAAAGTCGAGTATTGTTCTTCTAAAAGTTTTTTCCAGTTAATCGAAATATCAACGACGCCAATAAACAACAGCGAAATGAAAATTTAGGTTAAACAAAACAATAATAATAATAATAATAACAAAGTTGTCGTTAATAATAAACAAGTCCACTTTAATATATAACAGAAATTGATTTAAGTAATCGTTTAATTAAGAAATAAACTTGGAATGAATGCCCTTTTGTCCCCACCTTGTAGTTTCTTTTTTATTTTGCCATAATTATTTACATAGTAAACTTCGGGTCACATTGGATAAACAAAAGTTTGGCAATGATTTTTTGATTGACGTTAATCGCCAAAATAATTACACGTAAACAGCAGCAGAAGAGTGCTCACATATGTGATATTATTGAATTTCAAAAAGCACAATGAGCTCAACAGCAGGCTACCTTGACACGAGTTCCCCTTCAAATAAACAAAACAAAACAAAGCAGAAAACAATTGATAATCCACGTAGAAATAAGAACATTCAAATTTATAATCAACAATAATTGAAACGATAAACAATTCGAATAAACTCAAGGCGGTGTGAATACGCCGCGCGGTTGAAGAAGCTCAGAGAAGCGGAGACGAGAGCACAAACGGTAGAATCGGGGGGTAATGTTGGCCGAGATATCGCCGCTGCTCGGCAGGCCACGAAACAACAGTTCAGTTCAATAGGTAGTTTGCCAACTCAAACACACACTCACACATATGCTGCGCGTATTGATTAGAGAGTCGTATAGAAAGAATGATTTTGCGAGAGTATGGAAACACTAGTCCTTTGGAAATATTAGTAGACAGAATAATGTCCACTAGAGGTCTCTGACATTGCGAAAAAAACAACAACAACAACAACAACAGCATCTTCGAAATGCAAAACCATTTAAAAAACAATAATAATAAGAAGTTAATGAAAACCGATTTTTAAAGTCATTCTAAATATCACTGCGATGTCATAATCCGTCTGAACTATTAATCCTTGGAAAAAGATAATGAGCACTTTTATAATTATTCCAGTACTTCCTACATAATATTAATTGCTATTTCTTAACAAAAATAATCAAAACAGTTACTAACCAATATTCTGGAACATGCTCAAATATCAGATCAATGAATCATCCAATGAGTCAGAAATGAGCAATATAGTACCAACTAAATATTATTGAAGAACATATGATTTGTCTTGATATATTCTGATTCAGGAAAAAAAACAAATTACTATACCAAAAGTTAGCTTTTAAAACTTGATGCAATTGGAGCTCGTCTAGATTAGTTTTCTAGAAGTTCTTTGGCTCAGAAAAGATACCGATTTAGCATATTTTGAAAAGGAGCCTGACTTCTTAGCTAGTTTAAGAAGAGCTAGTAAAATTGCGTGTCAGGTTAGATGAAATGAATACGTGTAAATTAGTATTTAGTATTATAACACCAATAAAACAAAATAAATTTACATTTAGCGTGATAAAGTGATTAAATCTACGTGTAAATGCTATTTTTTATAATCAACTGTTTAAGTAATGTTTAACTCCAATGGGTTTTCCAGGGAACTTTCTCAAATATTCAACCAGTTCGAATATTAAAAGAATTTGAATAAAAGATTTCTTACAAATCTACTTCACGCCAATTTGAAGGATAATAAAATGAGAAAAAAAAAAGATTTTTAAAATTTTAAAGAGTTTAAGGAGCATCTTACAAACTGGCGTAGACAATATTTGGGTAAATTACAGGTGAAAGTTATAGGGCAAGCGTGAAAATAAGAAAATACTACTACTTAATATTGAAGCTTAATGAGAAATTATATCAAAAAACTTCAATTCCACATTTTTCCCACTATATTACAAATTTCAAAATTCAAAAAAGGCTCAATTTGCTTAATTGAGACTTGTCAGCAGGGAGTAAGCAGCTCTTTTGTGAGAAAAAACTCAATTCCCTTTCCTCATCATGCTCTCCTAACTCGGATAGTCGGTCATCATCAGAGGTGATTGGACTAATATTTGAGTATGCAGGCTCGCCTCAGAGCTTTAGCTAATTAGCTGAAAACTCATTTTTCCAGGTACATCTTGTACTCGAAAAGAATCCTTTCTAAAGAGAAGAAAATCGTAATTTATATTTCTAGATTGAAATTGAATACAATTAAACATATTTTAATCCGACAGCAATATAAATTCTATAAAACAATATTATGAGCAGTAACCCCAATGAACTTCTCAATAAAGGAGTAATTGGTGTAAATCCAAATTGAATATAATTAAAAAAAATAAATGTTCGAATATTTGTAAAGTGTCCATTCCAGAGATCGTTGCCTAATGGAAGAACAAAAAAAGAAGTCTCGGATGGACGGCCACACGGTCACTAAAACTTAAAAACCTATATTTAGGTGCACGTCAACTGGTATTCAAATAAAATGGGCTCACTAAACGTGCTCAAATCTTACTTTTGGGAAATTTATTTATATTATTAGATAGCTTAAAGAAATCCTGGTTAAATAGGCATAATCAATATTTTATTGAAAAGACGCAACAATTTTCAGAAACGGTTAAAAATCGGAAAATCTTTATTTCGCTGTTGGCGTGCTCGTAGTATTCACCATACATGAGTTGTTTCAAATATTATCTTTATAAGAATCTACATAATAATTTACACGAGTTGGTAGTTCAGGTTGTGTATAACTATTAACATCCAAAAAAATTGTAATAAACTTAATCTACAATTGTTTCCACGATTCTATAAATACACAAGGAGACCAAGCATCTTTGAGTTTGCAGATTTAAGCCGAATTACTGCACTTTTCAGAGATGGGTGCTTAATGGAAGGACAAAAAATAAGAAAAAAGTGATAGTCTCGTTTGGACGGCCAAATGTCCACAAAAGACTTTTCCCTCTATTCATCTTCAATGTGTGTTATTTGAGACAACAAACATTGATGAGAAATGAGAAGATGACTGTCCAAACGAGAACCTGGATTTGTTCTCTCTTTAGACAACACACATTTATGAGTTACAAAAGAATGACCGACAAAACTAGAGCCTCGTATTTTCTCTTCCATTGGGAACCGATCCCTGCAATTTACAATAACATTGTTATCCTATTACAGAGTTAAACTTAAGAAAAATGCAGTTTTCCGATAATTTTTACACAAAGACTTCATTTGTTTCTTGTATTACTTACGAGCCGATTCTCTTGTCACTTACACTATTAATTATTATAATCTCGTGTATATCGTAAAAAATATAAGGAGGCTCAATTAAAAATTGAAATAAACTAAGTTTAGTAATGAGTTTTACACAAGTTTTTTACAAAAAATTTATTACACCACGAAAAAACAAACTTGACATTTCCATACGATTTTTTGGAAATTGTTTCGAGGTCACTAATAGCCAGGGAAACCGTGAAAATAAGAGAAGCTTGTTAAAGGTTACTCTATATTCAAAGAAAACCCTAATCAAATCATGTTGAAATTTTGTAAATTGAAGTACTGTAAAACCTACATTTTGATTTAAAATTATATTATGACTTGCAATTTTGTGCCCTGTGACCTGAACCTTAAGGAAAATTTATAATTTAAGATGAAACGTGTCTTTCCAATATCTGAGTATGACTGTTTAAATTCCGCATTCTCCGCTTAACAATACCTAATTCAACGAGATGGTGCCGCACACTGCAAATGCGGCAGATAGTATGACTCTAATGCAATAAAATATTCGCTTAGAGGATTTCTTCTAACAAGATGCATTTCAGTGATGACAGAATAGAAAATTTCAAATTCGGAATTCCGAATACGGAATACGGAAGAGAAAAAACCGCGGAATACTAATACGGAATACGGAATTCAGTCCATCACTGGTGCATATGTTTCTGCTTTATTGATAGTCGTGGGAAAATGATATCAGTCAACAGATGGGACATAGAATATATTATAGCCAACGTTAATAATGATAAACAGAGAAGAAGAATAAGAACGAGTCAAACGAACTATCAAAAATCATATTTCCCTAATACCTACTTCAGAATGTTATCGGGGATTTGATAAACGAGATACCGTAGTTCATATAAAATGCATTACAGTTCGCAAGATATTTACAAAAACGTTGTTCTGGCACGTTCGAGAATTGGGAATTTTGTTGGAACTCTTATAAACAAACAAACTATTGTGTTAATTTACCTTTTGGTGTGTGACGTGTTTTTAAAACCAATTCACCGATTTTTGTTAAAAAACGTTCTTTGAGAGTAAAATATAAAATGAGTGTAGAAAATGAAAATAATCGTCGCGCTATTAAAAATACACATATATGGTACATCAGAGATGGGCGAAATTCCGGATCCCGCATTTCCGATATATTTTTCGGTCGGCCGTTTCTCAATTCCGAATTCCGCATTTCAAATGTTTATATTTTAATTTCGAAATTCGACAGTTCACATTTCATATAAACTATAACACCAAATACGGGAGGAATTCCTCATTCCGGGTTCCTTATTCCGGCCATTTTTCTATTCTGGATTCCGAAATTCAAAAAAATGCCATTCCGCCCATCTAATGTCATTTTAAAGAGAAACGTTTTTAGATTAATTTTAAGAACAGTGGCGGTAAACAAATTTTAATTAAAATTATTTGGATAGTTCTATTAAGAAACATTGTTCTAATGTTTATAATCGCAATTTAAAGAGATTGGAGAGCGTAAGGATAAACCTCGTGAGTGGGTTACGGTATGATGTGCAGCACAGACTCTCCAAAAGTCCTTACATATGACGCACCAATTAAAATTTGTTTACCGACACAGTTTTTAAAAGTAATATAATAACCTTTCTATGCGAAATTATATTTTTTGACCATCGCGGTGTTATTTCCTAAATCTAATACCACATTTCTATTTAAAGTTCTACTGGTGGTTATATATTAGCGAGTATTCTGACGTTTAATTTATAAACAGGATAATATCATTATATAATTAAAAAATCCTTGGTAAAATAATGGAATACAATTTTCAAGGCCATAATACAACTGGATGTGCAGCTCAGTTGAAAAGGAACTTAAAACTTGCAAAAACTTGAAGTAAAAATTACTGTTAAATTCACACGTGGAATTTAAAAAAATGTGTTTAAATATTGCAAAATCGTCATTTTCAGTTGGCGTGATATTATACTTAAAAGACAATTTTGGATAGATCTAGGAGACTAAAGTGAAGATCGTTTAAGATTATTTACGTGGCAATTAATTAGGCAATATGATAATATTTTATTTAGCTTGGGAAATGAATTCGTAATGTTTTGTGAAAATCTAAAGTTTGAAGAGAAGCCTGTAATCTTGACGTAGAAATTACTTGTTAACTTTCACTTGAATTGAATTTTAATAAAATGCGTTTAAAATTTGCAAGATGGACGTGTTGGATGATGTGCATATATAATGTTAACTTTAATGATAATAATGAGCCTAGTAAACGTAGGTAAATCTAACTTTTCAAAAAATATTCATACTTTTTGATAGTTTAAGAAAAAAGACTAAACTCTTGTTAACAATATTTTCTTTTAAAAAACCGTAATATTAGAAATTCATTTTTCCACTTGACGTGATATTCTAAATTTATTGGTAAAAAATATCATGATTTGATCTTCTCCGTCAAATATTGTAAACAAGGTTGTAAATGACAAAATAACTTTAATAAAGGAACACATCAAAATTGCTTGTAAGCTTTTCACAACAAATATCCCATGATATTATTCTAGAAGTCAAACTTTTACGGCAACAAATAAACAATCACAAAAAAATACAACGACGACCATTATCAATTAAATTGATTTTTCATCAATAAAAACCGAGAAATTATTTATCATTTATAAAACATAAATTGACATTAAATGTTTTAAAGAGGGTCACACACACTAGGATGGTTGAATTCTATTTATGGTTCAGAAATAAACCAAACTCTTATTATAACAATCAAATTCTGATACAAATGAGACGAAAATTCGTATAAAAGGAGTGTTAATAATAAAAAGAAAAATGGCAACAATCGTGCTCAAAAGGAAATCATTTCATTGGGATTTCAAGTAAAATTCACATTTACAATTATGATTATCATAATAACAACAACAATAACAAATATATTTTGTTAAAGTTTCAATGTCTTATTGTAAACAACTCAAATCTTCCTTTTGATCTCTTTTCATTAAAAAACAATCTCGTTAATGATTCAAATGAAATCTCGATGATAAAGCTTAAAGATCACGGATAACTTCATTCTCGCTTTAAATATTTTCTATTTTCCAGCATTTTAAAGGATCTAGAAACTAAAAATGGCCTATTTTCTGGAATATTGTCTGAATTAAGCGACAACAATGTGGTATTCCTTTCAGAAAAATGTGCGAAAATAATATTAATGAATGTGTTCAAGCACGGCGACTGTTATCATTCTAACAATTCGTTCACGTGCTTTTATGATAGTCTTATCATTTTTCGTAATAATTTTCTACTTTGTTTATAACTAATAATAAATGATAATTGATTATTAAATAATATCATATTAGTTATATTTTACCCCTGATTCACGTAAGCAACCAAATGCGAATTGAACTGAACACTTGTTGAATTATAAAAATATAAGATATTTCTCAGGTAATTTTAAATGAACGAGTAAGACTAATGAGTTAAATAAACGAAATATGACTCCTAACAAGATTCGCTTAAATAATCATAAATAAAGAAAAGGAGAAATTACTAGCTTGCAAAACAGAGAGAGTTAAGATCTTCTAAATGAGCACAAACTAATGATTTTACACATATGCGATTTTTTATTATCAAGTTGTGAGAAATTAATAATTCTAATTTTCATTTCATAAAAAATAAAAATAATCAATATGACGTGAACTATAAATTTTGACAAAATATAACAAATTATGATGAAATGAAGCGAAATTATTTAAATAAATTGGAAATTTGTTTCACGTTCTCATTGAGACCATTTGAAATTAATTACCAATTTCTTACACTTTGTCAATATCTAAATTTAAATTTGAAAGAATGACAGAGAGTGAGAAACTAAATCAAAACTTCTATTTTACTCGTGAAAATTAAGAAAATAGTCTGATTCAATAAAAAGTAGACTACTTAATATAGTTTGTATTAAGTATTTACAATAATGTACCCAAAAAACTCCCTCTAAGTTAGACATCATGTAACATATAAGAATAACTCTGTTGTAGATATGATTGTACTCTACGTGATATTAATTACGGTACGTTGTTGATCTTATCCACATTAACATAAAAAGTAGTTGTTGTTGAAATATAATAGTTCATCTTTGAGATTACATTTTTCGCTCTTCTGCTTCTCTGTTTCTCATTATTTAAATCGCCTCTATGCGTATTCCCGCGAGTCTAAAAAATTCAAAAAGTAAATTATACCTTTGGGCGCCAACTGGTATTCTTATAAAATGAGCTCAGTAAACGTGCTCAGATTTAACTTTTTTGAATCAATTTTATACGTCAGTTTAGTAGTTTTTAATTTAAAAAAATTAGGTAGAGTTAAAATCTTTACAAAATTTAAGATTCTATGAGATTTATGAGCATCCATTTTTAAAGTTAAATTGATTTTGTTGAAGGTAGAGCTCAGCATACCTGCTCTAATATTTCGTCAAAATATGAAAATTTACGTTATAGGAGGATTGTATTTTTATCAGTTAATTGCCAAAGAACGTATATATATACACTAGCTGACAAAAGTTTTGTCACAAATGTTTTTTCGGGTTTAACTTTTTTGTGACTTGACCAAATTGGCTGATTTTTTGATATTTTATGTGAATCAGTGTTTAAAATGTTATAGTAGCAAAATTTGGTTTAAATTACCATGGCAATTTCGGTACCGCGCATTCCGTTTTTCCTCATATTGATAACAGCTTGCCGGGTGGCAATTGGAGTTTCTTTACGTGGAGTCATCTCTAAAATGTTGCCAATTACTGCTATTTTCAATAAATTATGAAAAAACTATAATTGAACTTTAAAAATTATTAAAACATGCGTAATATCTTTGAGCTACGCGTTTTACGATAAACGCTTGTCACTGTAAAACGGATCATCGTAATCACAAGCGAAAATTTGTAAAATAATCTACAACCATATGAATCTATCATATCAAAAAATCAGCCAATTTGGTCAAGTCACAAAAAAGTTAAACCCGAAAAAACATTTGTGACAAAACTTTTGTCAGCTAGTGTATATATTTTTATTTATTTTTTATATATATATATGAAAAATAACCTATTTTTCTTGCCGTGCCAATTACTTATACCTTGCTTTAACTAATTTTTTATAAATCTTATATTTAAAAGTCATGACTATGGACTGCTGAGCTCACGTGAATTACTTTAAAATAATAATTATTCTTTTTATTTATTATTGGTGGCTCTGAGTTCAACCAAAACCTAATGCTATACACGTTTTTTTTTAAATAAAATAAACAAGAACGAAATTAAAAATAAGTTGATTACAAAAGACAAACAATTTGGTCACAAGATCACCTAAAAAGTGCCCTTTTATTGAATGGTCGAGTAGTATTCTCAAGTTTTTGATTATTCCCGAATATGCCGCTGAAGGTCAGTTTGGGGGACAGTCTTGGGTTTAAAAGAGAATCTCTAATATGCAATTAGATTTTACAAGATTTTGGAATTAGAAATAATTATAAGCCATCTTAAAGGTTGTTTGATCCAAAGAATTTCGATTTAATTTTCAATATATTAAAGTTATATTTTTTGGTTTTTCTTTATTAATTGGTACTTAAAACGCCAAATGAAATTGCTAGGAGCCATCAGAAATGCGACTTTAAGTGTTATATTACAGTTTGGATATATTGGAAAACAATTTTTTGAAGACAACGTGCAATTGCCACGGAAGAATTAGAAAATCATGTTTAAAGTTTGTAAAATTGTTATTTCCTTAATAATAAATACTACAAGATTTTTTTCTATTTTAGACCTTAATGAACCACAAGAGTACAGAAATTTAATTAAACACCTCTTGGTCCCAAACGAGACCAAAACAGCTTTACCAAAAATTTGAAGATTATTCGATAATGGAGCAATAAATTCTTTAAATTTTGGGTATCCGCAGAATCAGTATGATTCAACGATTCTAATGATACAGGTAAGAAACAAAAAATAAAGATATTGCTCGCTAAAGATGTGTTTCTTTAGTTAAAATTTGTCCCGCATGGGAACCAAGTGGTCTATTTCTAAACACTTTTATGATTATATGGTATTTAAGCATATGTATATGTTCTTTGTAATTATGGTGGCACGCCAACTGAGGAAGTTTAAACCGGGAATGATTTCAGACCATCCAGGTTAATTATACCATCGACATTTTTGTAGATTGTGATAGTTTGTAATAAACATTTAAGCTAGTCAACAAAGCAAATTTGTATATTCACGTGGAGCACTGTAAAATATCCTCAAAATTTCAAAAATCGAAAATTTCAGTTGGTGTGTGATGGACAAATGTTAAAAATCATTTCAATCGAGCTGTTAAAAATGCTTAAAATTTTTCCAAATACGACAATGGGCGGGCAACCAGCCGCATGCAATTATGCAATTTAACTGCAGGAGAAATGAAATACAATAATTTTCTTTGCTCATTAAACTAAATTTTTCAAAAATGTTAAGTAGTAGTCTCTAAAGCTCGAAATTTTATCTACACGTCATATGAAATTGACACTTTTGTTATGTTTTAAGGTAAACGTGTAAGTAAAAAAACAATATTCGTGTGAATTTAACATATTTTTTCTTAAAATATGCTTTAAATTTCTGAAAAATTGTAGATGTAAGCGACGACAGCTGCGATCTCTCAGCTCCGTCGCAGATCTTTCGCCTGTTCGTAGTCACAAAACGACCACGATATTGAGGCATCACTAAATAAGTGCAAAACTTGTAACTTTTCCTCTTCCCGGTAACCAAGACACCTTAAAATACGCGAAAAGTCCCTTAGAATTGGAAACAAAGTGAATTTGTATAATCTATCAATTGTTCGCATTAAAACCGAGCAAAATGTCATTTGAATCATTTTGTCTAAAAACTGTTTTTATCATAGAGGTCATTATTATAAAGACATTTAATTATTAAAATAAAACTTTAAAACAAAATTCCGTAATTGTGAGCTCGTGGTGTAAGACAGCAAACACTCCAATTGAAATGATAAATATTGATTCTCATTTATGAAACAAATAACTTACATTTCAGAGAGTTTTTTTTTCAATTTAGAGGTTGCTTTAAACAAATAATGTCAATTTGTATCAATATATATTCACGTGAAGCTTCATTAACATTTAGTCTCAATTTGAGTGCAGAAAACAACACTTTCAATGGTTATCTATTATATTATTAATGTTTTTTGTATACATTAAGGGTGCAACGGTCAAAATCGAGAGAGCACACGAAGTATCAATGAAATAACTGAAAACGTCAAAGATGATGAGTATTTGAGGTAGGTAGTTTAATCGAGCACACAGTAGGAGCTGCAAACGTCATCAATGTGTCCATGACAATAAGAAGAACATCACTGTTGAAATGGAAATATAAAAATGAATTGTTATCAATTGCATTTTCAGACTTGTCTCGTTATAACCAACAGAGCAACATTATTTTTCAATACTTTGTCACTAGGTCGTATGTTGTGAATTGAGCATTTTTGTAAAATTAAAATAATAGTTTTTTTCAGTTTCATAGAAAAATAGTTGTTTTATCAATAAAAGTTCTAGAAAAATGTTTGATAATAATCGTGCAATTTGAATGTCTAATTTTATTGTTTATTATTATTAATTGCCTTCGATTTTATATTTTTCCATTGCTATAATTGGCCATATTTAAATGTTGCATTTTTTGTCAAAAAAAGGAAAAAGGGTTGTGCATACTTGTTGGTTCAAATAAAGAATATTGTAGGATTATGTGAAATTTAGAAAAAATAAGATCTCAATAAAGTGTAGAGGCTAGAAGACTTCTTTAAGTTATTAACCTAATTTTTGAATATCAACTTTTTTGTTATTTCGTTTTTCTATCTATACTTAAGTTCTCATATATACAAATTTACGGAAAATTAAATTGTAAGAGTAGAAGACCAGAAAATTGAGTCAAACCCTCATTACCCGGAATATTGAGATATTATTTAAATCACACATAAAGCACGCCAAATGGAAATGACGCTTTTACTAAATTTTTTTTCTATCTTCCACGTGTAAATTAATAAATTTTTTCAACGTTTATTTATAAGATTTTTCGAATCTATCAGTGAATCTTAAAATTAACGGAAAAACTAAATTATAACTGTGTTACCGAGCTCTTGGCGTATCAAAGTGTTCTTAAAAGCACGTCAAACGTAAATAAACTCCAATAAGATAACGTGTCTTATTAATTTCTACTTGTAAATTAGAATCCACTATTTACTTCAGTTTAGTAGGTTTTTTTATTAAACTAACAGGTAGCATTGGAATATTTACAAAATTTCAGATTCTAGTGAATTTATGAACATTCATTTTTCAGTTTTCAGTTGGCGTGTAGAAGAAAAATAAAATATGATTAAATTTAAAAAGAAAATGGACATTTGAAAATGTTGACTAATTTCTGAATGGACTTTTCCGAATATTTATTATTTTCACGCAAAATGAAAAAAAGCTTTTTCTAATATTCAAATGAGTATTATAAGCGGACACGTCAGTGATGGATTTCGGATTCCGTCCAATTTTCCATTCCGAATTGCGTAATTTCAAATGTTATTCCAAAATCTGAATTCTGCATTCCGAAATTTTATATTTTATTTCCGAATTCCAGAATCCTAATTTCAAAAACTGCCCATCTCTGATACACGTGTTAGTTTAAAAATATTTTTAACGTACATTGGTTAGGCACATTCTAAACTATATGGGATATTTCTTTGGTTATCTAGTTACTATCTACGTCTGAGTTTTTTTTCTGAGCTCCCAATGTTTCAAATCCTCATTTAGAGTGCATTTTTTTCACTCTAATAATAAATAATCGTAAAATCTATAAGAGAAGAGAGGCCTATTGGTTTTAAGCTAATTTCAGGAAAAATTTACAATGAACATTTAAAAATTTGAAAATTGACCATTTCAGTTGGCGTGCCCCCATTAAGCACTAAGAGAGTTTCCCCATTCCGGTAGAAATACCAATACCAAACCAATTGAAATGTTCGATTTTCAAGTGTTTAAATAATTAGTATTTAAATAACTCCACGTTTTAGTTTTACGGCCAACCATTGGCCAACCAGTAACATATACCCTGTTTTAAATTTTAAATTTGGTGTTCAATTGTAAATCAAACAAATCATGCGTTAAAAATAAATGTTTTAAAAATAGTTTAGATGTTTTGAAATAGACATTTTCACGTAAAAAATATTTTATCTCTAAACCCATCAATTATTTATTACAAATTTAGTTGACAACATATACTTAAAGGCTATCGAAAATTACAAAAAGTGGAAATGGTAATTATTTTCAATGTTTTAAAATTATTTTATTTACAAAATATATTTGAAAATTTTATAAAAAAGGAAAAAGGTTTTCGAAGTTATTATTTTGAATTATAGACTATTTCAAATTTTTTGACGGCGCGTTGCCAACCGCTGCGCAGCAGTATCATTATAGATCGAGAGATAAAATAGGTTAAAAAAATTTTTTTTAACTCCTGTTTTTTATAATTGTGGCAACGCGCAAGATTTTTGAAATGCGTCAACAAATATTGGGAAATAGTTTATAGAAATTTTTAAATTAAAAATTTGTTGAGAACATGTTTATTAAGATTTTATTTGCCGAAATTGGGAATTCTAATCGTAACGATTTGTCCGCTCAAACTCCAGCTCTACAAAATTTTTTACAACTACCATGTGAATCTCTTCATTTTTTACTATCCAATAATATAAATTTTTTACGAAATCTATGTTTAATATTCTTGTTTTCTAATCCTACAGGAATTATACACTAAAAAGGAGAGGAATATATATTTTAGCTAGTTCTAGAAATTTACCGAAATTTCTATTTTCTAATAGGAACATGAATATGACGGCTGATATCGAATAAATAAGGATAGTCATCTTTGATTTTTTCAACGTTTTTATCAAATTGTAGTTTTTTCTACATAAAAATTATTATGTAGTCATTTTAACAATAAAACACAATAAAAATAAACCTGAAACTAACCGTAAGGAAAGAATTGTTGATTGAGTTTGCCATAATAGTCGTCATAGTTGATCACTTCCATTTGCGTGTCCATACTTTCAAAACCAGAATCATTCTTTATTAAAAAATAAGATAATACGAGCTTCAAAGAAAACTCACCGCATTATTAACAAACGTATTGCACATCATATTAAAGTTGTTATTGTTTGGACTCACTTGCATATTATTAATATCATTAAACAGCGAAGAAAACAATTCAAGAATATATTCTTCGTCTATATAAACAATATTAAATAAAAGTAAGCCTTAGTGTTTACCTGGAGCATCCACACTGAAATCAATATCATCTCTTTCACAAAACCGCACCACCAATTGAAAAACTGGATCATGGTCGTCGACATGAGCATTTATCAGAAAATCCTTGATCTTCTCGATTTCCTCAGCTCCGCCGCGGTCCGGTGCCATTAATCCTGAAATGAAATAACCAACTACTGTCTACTGAAATGGATAAGCTCGTGCACAAGACAACAGCTACCAACCGAATGCTTGCCTACGGTACTAACAAAAGACGCTTGAATAACAATTTCGGAGCACATAATAATTAATAGGCAATTAATGGTACGAGGGCAGGGTACCGGCTGCTCAACGAGCCAACTGAATGAACATTCATTTCTGAACGTTTATAATAGAACGAATGTGTTTTGTGAGAAATCACAAAAATAACGAAACATTTAACTGTGGCCAATTAAAGCTGGAATTGATGTGATTGGGGAACATGGGGTGGGAGGCGGAATCGAAAAAAGCATCATGTTTAAACAATTATGATGGCAATTGCTAAAAAAGGAATCAAGAATTATTGTAATTTGATTCTAATGGGCTATTGTTTAGAATGAATAAACAAACAATTCTGCTAATTTTATCAACGCTGCTGGTTTATGGAGCTGCGAAGAGTTTGCACTTGAGACGTGAAGTTCAGGCGGTGTCAGTGCAAGGTCGTTTATATTGCGGCAATGAGCCGATGAAAGGAGTTGCGGTGAAATTGATTGACAGGGACCATGGTAAGTGTTTTAAATGATTTTGCGTTGGAAATAATCAAAACATTGCCGTCAACTGGAATGGTAATTAAATGAGCTCAGTAAACGTGCTCAAATTGGACTTTTCGGTAAGATATTATTTGTTTAGATAGTTTCAGACTAGCCTAATCAAACTATAGTAAAGACCTTTTTGCTAAAAAGACACACAATTTTCAGACACGCTTAAAAACCCGAAAATCGTAATTTCCAGTTGGCGTACACCTGTAATATTTCGACGAAAACTGTGTCTCTTGTCAATTTTCCAGGCTTTTCTTAAGCCTGTTTTCTCTTTCTTCCTTTCTCTCTTTCTCTCTCCCTCTCTCTCTCTCTTTCTTTCTTTCTTTCCCTTCTCTGACGCTTTAAATTTTTACGAAATTCTCTTCTCGGTTCTGATTTAACCAAATCTTTTGGCATCTGTCACCAATTTTTTAAAAATTAAATAAGCATTTTGCCTAGAATATTCGAGACAAATAATCGATTAAACTATAAATTGTTTGATGATTGGCAAATTGTCACATATTGGTGGCACTTCGCTGTCACAAATTGCAAAAGAACGCGCAGCAATTGCGCAAAACACTTTCAGTAATATTAAAAAGGGGGTCTGTTATCTGTTACTACTTTTAATAGACTTGCTTAGGACTAACATTTCGTAGGTAAATCAAAGTGTAGTGTGGTCTATAGTTTCATTCTAGGCGCAAGATCGGAAATTATCTATGGTTTTCTGATTTGTCTTAGAAACTCCCTTATTCACTATTTTATTATGAAATATTATTAAACATTTCCAAGTTAAGAATAATAGTACTTTCTCTAGAATTTATTCTGTTCAATCACACTATGTCCTATTGATGAAATTCACGTTTTACTAATTTCCGCAACAAATTGATCAATCTTATTCACAAGCTTATCCATTTTCAATTTGATAAGAAAACAATGAGACTTAAATAAAACCGTATTTTTCAATTGACGCTATTTACAATTTAGATTGAACAACAGTAACAAATTATGAAGAAAGGAATAACACATAATTTGAAGCATAAATATAGGACTTTAGAAAAGTCACTAAATGTAATTGTTTGCAAAAATCTAAAAGGTGAGAGTTATTTTAAGGGAAGCCAGTAAATTTGACAAAGGAAATTAATATTTAGTTTGCACAAGAAAATTAATAAAATGCATTTAAATATGGAAATATTGTAATTTTCAATTGACGTGTACATTTAGCAAACATGTAGGAAACTTGGTTACCACACGCCAACTGGAAATAACAGTTTTGAGTTTTTGATCTTAAAATTTCAGTTTCTTAAGGTTTCTAGTGGTCTTTTACCCTCTCTGAAACTATTAATATCTTCCCAAAAAGCGAGCATTTCAGCCTCTTTCATTAGCGTACAAGGTAGATCCCATATATATAATTTATAAATGAAAACACCTAAAAACAATCTTAAGTTCTAATAAAACAAAAATCGCAGAAGTCAATTTTCTATGTTTACCATTGGTACAAAAAATGCAAGGGTGACCACAAAACTTTTGTTAGGTTTAGCTATTCTTTATACCGTATAAATGCCAAAGTTAATTATAAAGCTATACGTCATGTTTTCAATTCTCTTCTTTGTTCTCTTTTAAAACATGTGGGTATTTTTAAAAACGCAAATAATCATTTCACTCTAAAAGATAGGAATACTGTAATGGAGTACGGTAGGAAAGCAATGATCTTCTTTTAAAAAATTATGTTTAAATATAGTTTAGACAGTAAAGATTAAAGACAAAAGGATTATGAAATGAGAAAATTGAGAAAGTGGAGCTTTCTAATTTCTTAAATAACAACCGCTATATTTAAACTCTTTTGCGGGAATTATTCACTTTCCAAAACATTTTTTTATAATCTGTTGTGATTCGATTTCAATTGTTGTGATAAGGTTTTCATGAAAATCATATCATTCTATCTGTCTTTTTATTTGAACTATGAATGTTTTTTCAATATTAGACTGATATGTGAAGAAAGTGCTTAGATTTTCGAATGGGAAGGTGATGCAGTGCCTAATGTCTACCGTATAGAAAGAAGGGTAATTTCTTCTATTTAAAAGTTGATGCTCAATTAAGAAGTGAATCAAAGGTCTTGTGATATTGTGGTTTTTTAATATTCGGGGATATTGCAGATGTTTCTCAAAACTCCCAAACTAATAATTTGAACAACCATGCCCACGCCGAGTCGAAATGAATATTTTCAAAAACGTATAATACTGATTTACACGTATTATTTTTACATATCTGGACACCTCATTTTTATCAGTCTGTCTTAAACTATCCAAAAATACGTGTTTCTTAGCGAAATATGCAAAATGAGTTTCTTTTCTGAGCCCCGAACTTAACCATTGACTTTGGTGTGCCATGCCAAATTAAAATGAAAATTTTGAAAATTTCAAAAAAATTATATTTAAATCTACGTGAAAGTAAGAAAATATTTTCTATAGTAACATAACATGCTTGTTTTGAAATAACTCTGGCATAATTAATTTTCACGATTTATTAGATTTAAATGACTTTTCAGAGTTTCTACTAACTTAAGTCATTTAGCGTGCGTGAGATGCGCAGAATTGAAATTTAACGTGGAAAATCACAACAATTACAATACAAAAATACCAATAAGCTAACAAATGTATAAAACAAGGGAATATTATTCTGAAAATTGACGGTATATATTATATGTTATGCAAATTTCGGATAAAAGTGTGTTATAGTTTTCAAATTAAAAGTTTTTACATTATTATTTAGTGTAATCGAGCTTTACCAAAAAAATATGGAAAAAATGTGACCGAGAATACAAGATATTTATAATCTAAATAATAAAATAATAAGAAAATTCTAAAAATAGCACGCCAAATGAAAATGAGCATTTTCTAATTTTAAAGTGAGTATTTTAATCTTTCTCGTGTAAGGTCCAGAATTAGTTTAACTTAAATGTTTCAGGAACATTCTAAAATAAATAGAATAGTGTTTATCTAAACTCAGAAGTCAATCTGAGTGTGTTTTCTGAGCAAAAAAATTTAAATTAGACATTGAAATCTGCAATTCTTAAGTTGGAAACTTTACAAAACTAAGACTGGATTTAGCCGGAAAAAATTTAATTTTCTGAAGAACGAGTTATAATTGGAACAAGATCTTATAAGTTCATGTTCCGCTCATGTGTGAGATTACATTTAACGCTCTTCTACTTCTCTGTTTCTCATTTTTGAAATCATATCTATGCTTTTTCCTGCGATTCTCAAATATTTAAATAGTAAATCATATGCTTACATTCCAACTGGTATAATAATAAAACAAGCTTTTGTAAACGTGCTCAAGTCTAACTTTGTAAAAATGTATTCATATTTCTGGATAATTTAAGGTACAGCTAGTTAAATTGTCGTTAGATTGTTTAAGGATGTCCTAATCAAAATTTTATTGAAAATACGTAATCACGCCAACTGTTATGGTAAAGAAAGGGCTCAGTAGACATGGTTAAATTTAACTTTTTGAGAAGATAATAATAATTGTAGACATTTTAAGTCAAACTCAATTAAATTGTAGGCAAAACTTTTTAGTTAAAGAGACGCAAAAATTTTAAGAAACCTTTGAAAATCAGATGATCGTAATTTCAATTTGGCGTGCGTAATCACTCCACTGCTACGCATTTTGCAAAAGAAGTGTGGACAAATTGCAAAACCACGTCCTTCACTTTTTATTTAAAATTCTTTGCCTTTTTAAGAATTTGTTCTGAACCTTAAAACAAGTTAGAAACCATTAGTCCATAATTCGAAACGGTTCTAAACAAAAAGTATATCAAATTGAAACAAGTTACTATCTTAAAATTTTGTAATTTGTCCACACATTTTTTGCAAAATGCCTAGTTGTAGTTGTGGATTACGTAATAAGTTTCAGATATGCTTGTTAACCAGACAACTGTTATTTTTTGCGTGATTTTCTTCAAAACTAATCCAACTAATTGTGGATGAAATCTATCAATTATGAGCTTCTAATTCATAATATTTATTTCACGTAACGTCCCTTAACTATTCCTCAATCTCAATTTTCTTCAAGAGTCTTAAAAACCATCTTAATTGAGTTTCCAGTTCAGTTGGCGTACTACCAGCAATTTGCGATTTTAACAGGTCAATATTATAATAGTAAAAACTAATATTTACTGTAAAAATATCGAAAAAATCTTACTTAATCCAATGAATTGTCGTGTGGCCGTAATAATTGCCTAGAATATAAGACGAACAAGCTCTTCTACTGTAATAAATAATCAAAAGTTATTCGAATAAAAATCGCGCATTTTAAATCAAACCAAACCACACGCAGACAATTTAGATTATAGATCATAAATGGCACAAAGAGCATATTTTCGAAAATTTCCAACATGTGTAAATGACACATGTGCTTAACCAAGACAACAAGAAATCAAAAACAACAATGATATCACTTTAGGCAACGATCGTGACGATTTGCTAGACGAGAAGAGGACGGATGAGCACGGAATGTTTCACGTAACCGGCGGCACACAGGAGAGCACTCTCATTGAGCCGGCTATCAAGATTTACCATGATTGCAATGATGGCGAAAGAGTGAGGATTTTCTATGAAATTCTTTAAGAAATGTGAGCATTTTAGAAGTGCCAGAAGAGACTATTTTGGGACGTGCCGCAGAAATACGTGACAACGAATCTCGCCGAGATACCCGTCTTCAATGTCGGCTCGATCAATCTTGAGTTAATGTTTGGCAATGAGCAGAGGGACTGTCGTCATTAATCAGAAAACATTTGTTAATTTATTGGAAACACTCATAATATATATATATATATATATACATATACATTTATCAATTTATAACGCATTGCTCAGAAAATTTTTATTGAGCAATAATGTACACAAATTGTTGTATTTGGCTTCCACGCCCACACGAATTCTTGTAACAACTTTTGTAAATGCCAAATCCTACGGTAGACATTACTCGACATTGTTCTATGCGTGTTTGTTTGAATATGATAACAATAAAAAGCATATAAATGACGATGATACATTGCTGATAATCAGAGGTAAAGAATTATAATGCTAGGAGATGATTTCGTTATCATTAACAATTCAAAACATAAATATGTCGCATAGTTACAATGAAGTTTAGTTTAGGGGCGACTGTTTGTTTTGAATAATGAGAAAAATAAATCAACAGATTCTTCATGTTCTTGTAACATTAGAGGTATTCATATTAATTGGAACAAATTTTATATTAACGTTAAAAAAACTATTCAATGCATGTTTTTTTAAAATTATATATTATCAAAATATAAGAAATTGACAATTTTAATTTTATTTTCATAAAAAATAAAAGTAAAAAATCTGATTTGATCTAGAAATTTTGAAGAAATATAATGAAAAACATAGAAATTATTAAGATAAATTGAATATTTGTTTCATGATCTCTTTGAGACCATTGAAAATAATTCAAAAATGTTGAAATTGAATTCTTCGGTGCCTAATGGAAGATCAAAAAAAAAAGAAGAGAAAATGATGGACTGCCACACGGCCACAAACGTGTTTTTTCCTCTTCAATGTGAGCTGCCCATTATTTCCAAAAATAGAGTGGCCATCGCAACGAGAACATCATTCCATCCTAATTTTTTCCTCTTCCATTAAGCACCGATATCTGAAAAGGACAATATTTTGATAATATTTTAAATTTACGCGAATGAGACAGAAAATTGTAGAAAAAATATACACGCCAAATCGAAACTAGGATTATCTTAAGTTTAGGTTTGTATTATAACTTTCACGTGTATTTTACATAGTTAGTCTACCCCAGGTTTTCAGCTTTTTCTTAAAATCTTTAAAAATATTAAATTCTTCACAAAACATTATATTTGAGCTCGTTTTTATGCTCATTTTATTAGCCTTCAAGTTGGTGTGCACAGCAACCTTTAAAATTTCCCTATAAAGTAAAATGACTATCTCAATGAAGGAAATCCACATTTTCCATATAATTTATAATAAATGGTTTGTCTGACTTAAAATATTGTCCTTTTCAGAGATCGGCGCCAAATGGAAGAGAAAAAAATTAGGATGGAATGAGGTTCTCGTTTGGACGGTCATTCTTTGTTACGAAATTATGGGCAGGACACATTTAAGAGAAATTGACGAAAAATTTGTTTGTGGCCGTTTTATTGCTCTTCCATTAGGCACCGATCTCTAAAAAGGGGAATAGTAAAATAAACAATTTATTTAAAAATAAAGTTTAAAAAATATTAAACTCTACATGAAATCTGGTCAACTGCAAAAGTTTTTTCTTTAAAATAGAATTGAAAAAAACGTGAATATAGGATGCGGGAAATGAAAATTACGATTTTTCAATATTTAAACGAATTTTATTAACTTCCACGTGCAAGTTAAAAAAACAAGTTCTCAGAATCCCCTTCAAATATTTCAACGTCTATAAATTTTGGATTCAATTGAGTGAAATATAATGATATCTCATAATTTTCTTAAATGTAAAATTTCCTAACTTACATTTTAACTACTTTTCACTGTTATAACGTTGAAAATGAACAATTATTAAAGAAAGATGCTTATATTTAGAACTCACACCAAATGAACATAGCATTTTCAGATATTCAAATGCGCTTTATAAATTTTCACGTAAGAATTCCAAATAAATTGTTTATTTGACACACTACACTGCCACGAAATACGAGTAAAGACAGCAAACGGATTGCGCAAAAATCTCCTTTTCAATTAATTAAAAAATTTATATGTTTAAATTATGATTATTAACAGAAAAATTAGTTTAAATGTTGCTTTGTAGAGTTCCTCCGCGCGTTATGCAATTAGTAAATATCCTAAAATGACAAAGGAAACAGGGAATATGATCTAAAACCAAAGATTAAGAAAAAAACATATTGTCCTTTTCAGAGATCGGTGCCTAATGGAAGAGGAAAAGAAAAAGAGAAAATGATGGGCGGCCACACGGCCATAAACAACATTTTGAGTGGCCGTCCAAGCGAGAACCTCATTCCATCCTAATTTTTTCATCTCCAAAAAGGACAATAAAAATGATTTCTCGTAAATGTATTGGTTTATTTTTACGAAATAGAATTTAAAGAATTCCTTATTGTCTGTCTTTTTAGTCTATTCGCATTACTTAAAATAGTACGAAGATTTTTTGTAATTTTTGAAGGAAACGTTAAATTGGTGAGCAATCGTTTGCAATTTTTGCGTACTTCATAGCAGTGAGTAACCACGAGTAATTTTAAAAAATACGTTTAAAAATTGAAAAATCGTTATTTTAATTTGTAATGTAGCAGTAATTAATGTTCTTTAAATTTATGTCAAATTAACAAGCATACTTAATTGTAAGTAAGAGGACATCTCCGAACGCCAAATAAAATTGTTAATTTTGCAATATTTAAACGTATTTTAATATTTACCACATGTGAACTAAAAGCTAACGGGTCGTCACTCTTAAAAAGTACTGTCGTTTAATGAAAATCTTTTCCTGAGCATCTTTTCTGACATATAAATTATTTTCATTATTATTCATTTCCCTCGTTATATCTTTAAACTGTTATTACGTGGTAAATAAACAATTAAACAAATACAAATTTTCTAATAATCAAACGCGCTTTTTAAATTTACACGCATCGATCCCAAATATTCGTAACTGCCATGAAACTTTCCTTGAACAAAAGTTTGAAAACAATATTTTAATGGCAGCATCTGAACTCATTTATCACATACTCAGTTTTGAAGAACCCCATTGTCTCAAAATGCAAAAAATCGCGCATCCATTCTTTTCAGTTTCTTAATTTTTATATCTTTTTTAATTATTGTTTAATAGGAAAATGTGTTTATTGTGCTCAAAGAAATATATTTCGGTTTCTCCACGTCAAATTGAAATAACGATTTTAGCAATTTTTAAGCACGTTTGATATAGTTTACGTCATTTCCACAAAATACCTTTCACTATAATTTAGTTACGCCTGTCTGAAACCATATGAAAATATAAATAGCTTTACAAAAAGTTAGATTTGAGCACGTTTTCTGAGCTCATTTTATTATCATTTCAGTTGATATTTTTCTATTGAACGATAGTTAATAAATAAAAGATTTAAAAAATAAATAAAATTGAGGAGGCGTGGAGCAGTACTTCGAGTGCAGGTTTTTTTCAGAAAAAAATTGGTGTTTGACTAAAATTGGAAGTTGCTTCACAAATTTATAAATTCAAAGTAAATTTTCTTTTGTTCACACTTACTTAAATGTCATAAATGACCACTTATTTACGTCAAGCAATAGTTGATATTTCTTAGCGTTTCGTTAAAAAAACGTTAAAAAACATATTAAAGCAGTTCAGCAAAGTATTACATATATTACAATATCAGTTAGCATGCGCCTGTCAGCTATTGCTTAACTAGTAAGTAAGTGGCCGTTTTTGACGTTTAAATAGGTTTCTTTTGTTCTTGGAGATATTGAGTTTTTATATACATGGTGTATCTCAAATCCAAGTGGTAGGAATAATTTACAATAAATTTTTACAATGAAATAATCATTAAAGTGAATAAAATGAATAATTATGAAGAAAACAAGTTGAGATATTTAAAGAATCCACCAATTTCAAACAATTTTCCTAATTTATTCTGTTTTTTTTTAATAAAAAAATAATATCTAAATTGAAAGGTAATAAGTTGGAATGATCGTAGGAACCATTTTAAACACTATATTTATTCCATTTTACAATTGGCAATAATACACTGAGAATATGCATGAATCATCAAGTTGGTGATATTTACAAAAAATGGAATTCAAAATGATATTATTCCTTAATTGAAGTATTATTGTTTATTATTATTAGAATTTGCATAAATTCACAATTATCTGAATGTCAATTTCCTTTAACTTACGTTGATACGGTGATTTTATTGCCTTCTTTTCTTAAACGCGCAAATTATAATTTTACTATTTTTTTCGCACGCCTAATCGAACCAGCGATTTTGAGATTTTTAAACGTTCGTGAACATTTTTACCTGTTAATAACAAAAAAGTTCTTACTACAATTAAATTAAGCTTGTTTTAAATTCTCTTTCTTTCTAAAAAGTTATATTTGAGCATGCTTACTGAGCTCATTCTTTTACCATACAGGGGTATTTTCGTCGAACTTTAAAAGTTTTTTTTATCAAAATTTTCAGTTAAACATATTATTAAATGAGGAAAGAAAGATGTGAAACTGTTGTGTGCGGACAAATACAGTTAACGACGACGACCTGGTCACTCTCGACTTCACTTACATTGTCCCAACACCTAGGTATATCATAATGATAAAAGTTATGTTATTACATTATATTAATAACGTGACGTCCTTGATGTAGTTATGTTAAGAGATTATATCTGAAACTTGTCATTCCTAATTATTTGTGTATTAGAATCCAATCCAGTGAATAAAGCATTAATTAGTAACTCCTTGCCCTAGAACTACAACAGAAACCTTAATTTTACTATGGCGGGTTGTGCGTTTTTAAATATTGCAAGCCTAAAGAATCTCGAACAGCCTTATTAGCTCAAAAAACCTCAAATTCGGAAATTTTGTTTTAAGGATGCAGAAAACCAAATCACAATTGGAGCCTTTTTTTTATTTATCTTATTTTATTCCCTATCTTACCATTTTCAATGTATATTTTTTAAATGTTATATATAATAAATAAATAAATAAATAAATAATAAATATTATTTATATCACGTCACATTTCATTGAAACGTTTATTCCACGGTCTCACGTATAATATGTTTGTCATAAAATTTATCTAGTTTCTTTAATATATATTCGAAAAATAAAAAATTTTCAGAAATAGTTTAGAGAAATTTTCAGAGTTCCTGAAATTAAATTAGTCAAAATATTTTAAGACACTGCACACCAATTGAAATGAGAAAATCAGGAGCAAGTGCTTAACATATTTTTCCAGCAAAAATTTTATAGCAAATATAGGATATTGAGTTGATAATCAGTTTAGATTGTCTACGTGGAAAATACTGACTCATGATTAAACATGGTAATATTGCTATTTTCAATTGGAGTGGACACTGTCAGCACCAGATCAACTTTGAAATGAGAATGGACGTTTAAGTATCATATCTTCCAATAAAATAGAGATTTTAATTGAAAAATCTAATATTCCAGCTAATTTTATATATATATATATATATTTAAGTATAAATGTTACTTGAATAAAATTATGGTAATAAAACGAGCTCTGGAACCGGGCTCGAATCTAATTTTCCAACAAGATATTAATCTTTTAAATGGTTTAAGAAAATTTGTTTAAAATCAACAGTGTTTTGTTAAATATTTTCAGACACACATACACACCAAATGGAAATGACTATTTTTCAATATTTAAACCTGTCTTACTAATTTACACGAATTATTTTCATATAACTTGACTCTTAATAATTACTGATCTTTTCTGAGCCCCCAACTTAACCATTCAATTTGGGATGCACATTTAACATCAAAATACAGTTAATACTATATTTAGCATACATTCCTAGAACATCATATCATAGAGCATCTTGTTTGAGATCCAATTTTGATGATTTCAATTGACGACTCCGCGCGGTAAGTTTTACTAAATTCTACGTGAGCTCTAAAATATTTTAAGTAGAACAATCCGCATATTATCAAATTCAATGCACAAATGAAGTCCTTGAACCTTAAATAAGGTTGCCTAGAGCATTCCTTGCAATTGAAATGTACTATTTGTCAAAGTTGATGTCCCCGTGAAAACACAAATTGAATTTTTTGGCGAAACTAAGGTTGTATATGAAACTACCTTATTTAGCGAATACATCATCTGAATAATTCGTATGGGCGGTATTAAATGAGTCAAGGTTTGAGCTGTTATAGTTTAGCGTTTCTCCAAAATTTATAAGTGAATTGAAATAAGCCAAAGAGCAGCTGAGTTATAACTATTTCGATAAGCATATTTTTTATGGTTTTTAAGGTTTTTACTCACGGCTGCATCATTATGGATGATGATTTCAAATTTCATTGGAATATCTGCTCATCTAACTAATTCCTCTTGGAAATCCTTGAACCCGTGCGTGCTACTACGATCTCCCATGAATATTTCTATTTTAATATTATTTACCTGACACTCGATATTAATGTTCTATTTGTAAACAAACTCTGTAAATAATAAACAACCATAGCTTATATCCACGTAAAGGTTTTCACGTAAAAGTGTAGGGCTGGTCTTAAGATATCATATAACTTTTATATGATTTGGTTGTAGATTTCTTCAGTTGGAAAATGAAATGATAAATGTAACAGCTTAGAAAATCTGCTCGATCCTTCTAAAATGAATTAATTGGTGAAAACCTGAAACTTTAGAAATCTAGGAAATCCTATATTTTGTGACTTATTGTAAGAAAATCTATCGAGGAATCGTAATAGGGAAAGGTTTTATTAGGGCTCATTTAATTATTAAATTTATTATTAAGTTTACCTTATATTTCAAGTAACAATTTTCTTTCAATCAAGTAATGCTTTCCTCAATAGATTTTTAATATGGAAAGTTTTCCCCATCGTTCTCTGATTTTCCACAAATTTTCCAAAATATTGACTCTTTTTGAATAAAAATTTTATAAACAGGCAATGATTAAAATCTTAATAAACTGTGTTATATACAGTAATTGTCATATTTAAAACAAACATTTATTTATAGCCACAATCTCGGCTTCTTGTCGAGATATGACTCATATTATTATACCAGCATTGTTATTGGAAGAAAAAGAAAACAAACATTTTATGTTTTTAATAAAAACTTTTCATCGAATCTCTCTCTATTAATAAGTTTTTTGAAAGTAGAACCAAGAACCATTTCTATTGGAGTTCTGAAAAAGAAGCAAACAGTTAATTTTGATAAGCTCGCAAAGTTTCAAATTAAATTCGCACAAAAATGCTTTATTATTTCTGTTTTTGAATTCAAAAAATTCTTGGTAAAGGTTTGACCGAATAAAATCCATTTCACACGGGTTTCTTTGTTTGTATACCAACTCGAAAATTTATCTTTTAAGTATTACCAGACAAAGTTCATAATAGTTAAACATTCCATTCATGATAGTTAAAAAATTGGTCTTGTTTTGGAATAATTAGGGTAATCGCCCATATTTATCTTCCATTTCATCAATTTTATATAAAATGAGATTGGCTTGTTTCTGCGCTTCCATTTCCTACGAACATCACCATTCTCCATAAAGAAATATAATGATATTTACCGTATTCCAATCACTTGAAAGTTTTTATTTAGGAGCTACTATGTTTATCCTTAATTTTTATAATAAAAACAACACTAATAACAAAATTAATCATTTAAATATTCCATGTTTTATTTATTAATACCAGATTTTCTCCAATTCAATGTGAATATTTTTTGTTTATTATTTCGTTTATTTTATTCAAATTTTTAAATAATTCAATTTTCTTTTTCAAAATTTCCCCTTATTTCAAATGTATTTTTATTATTGTTCAACTGAACTACTAAGGAATCAAAAAATTGTTGGACTTTTATAAACAAGTATTTATAAGCAGAATTAAAGTTAATCCATTTTATACTAACATCAATAATCACGTCTATTGGGAAATGGGTTAATTACCTTGTTCGCAGAACATTTACGTGTTAAAGAGATTTCTATTCATTTTAATAGGAATGAGAGGGATTAGTGTTTATGATAAAATTGAAATTCGAGTGAAACGCGATTAATAAGGGTTCTTGTATTTTATTATTTTTTAGTGCATTTCGGAAATAATAGATTCCTTCTTCTATTTCAAATTTTAAATCTTTAGTGGATTTGTATTGAATAAATCTTCCACCGAGAAATAAAGATTTTTAATATTGTAATATTGTATTGTAACAATATTGATTTTAATATTTAATATAATACAAGAAGTTTTATTTATTTTTCAACAAATTCTCTGTGAGCCACTGCTTAGCAGTCTTCGTAAATCATTTATATTCAACTAGAATATTCCATTCAACAACCTTATGAGATGATCGGAAAGGGAGTTTTTAAATTTCAGAATCCTGCACCATTTTTAGAAGAGCAGTTGGTGGGCTTTTCATCAACAAAAAAAAAAACTGAACAACACAAGAATGTTACAGTAATCATAATGATTATTTCAGAACGTAAAAAATTTTCGAAAAAAATTTTTCTTGAATGGGATACACGTAATACACGCCGAAGGCGATCAGTTGAAAATTATCCCTCACATAGGCATTCAGGGATGAGCGATGGAGCGCACTATCATTTGATTGAGTAATTTATAGTCGTCGCCAAATGCGATTACCGCCGCAAAGTGTGGCGCACTTTTTTAAATATTATTTTTTAATTTAGTTTTTATGATTTTTATTATTTTCCACATTTATGCCACGATTGAAACAACATCTAAAACATATTCTTCAATTTATTTAAGCAAAAACAGTATAGAACGAGCCTAAAAAAGAAAATAATCATGAAAATTAAATGAAAAAACAATATTCAAAAAAGTGCGCCACCTTTTGCGGCGGTAATCGCATTTGGCGACGACTATAATTTATTTTTTAATTTTTAGTTAATACTTAAAATTTCTATATTATCCGTATATTTGTGTTTTATGTCATATATTATAACAATTCTATTAAAAATGCGCATTTTCTGATATACTTGGTTTACTATAATTGCTCATTAATGATGTGATTTTACCAGTTGAAAATTATTTTAAAAAAAATTTATAACTTTTGATAAAGGACTTTAGAGAATTTTCTACTATGGCTCTGTTGAAGAGTTGTCCTGATCGCCAGTTGTTGAAGAGTTGAAGACAGTTGATGAATAATAGTTTATTTTACAACAGGTACGAGTAAGGAATATGATTGATATTGACTGGTTGGGCTACATATTTATAGTAAAATATCTGGGTCATGCGTGACGTGTACGTAACTATTATTAAAAAGTTAAGAGGTCACTCGGGGAAAAGGTGACCTATTATGTGGCATTCACCTGTTTTAGCCTCCTGTTGTGATGAGGCTAATTCATCATCCTGCTCATCATCTCCTTCATGAAGTTTCGATTTTCTTCCGCTTCTCTCATCATGCGTTCTTGCATGAGCTTGGTAGCTTGATCATGGCTTTCCAACATCTTCTGTACTGCTCTAGTGTCCATCGCTTCTCTTTTGAATGACGAGTTGTGCATCGTCCTTCGTGCCCAAAATCTTCTTAATATCTGCTTGAAGTTCCAACAGAGTAATATCAGGGCGTGACTCGATAATGTGTAGTGCTCGAGTCCTTATATCCGCAATTTTGCCACAACAGGCTCATATTGTTCTTTGGGTCCTCCTCTTTCCAAAGAGGCCATAAAATGAATAATTTCAAAGAATTTTTTTGCTATATCTCTTTTACTAGGAAACATTACGCGTAATATTAATAAAATAGTGATCAAGATAAAGCCTAAGACCAAAATATTTAGTTGATGTGTCTTTATATAAATCAGGAATGAATCGTTTCACAAAATTTACTAATCACGCGAGTTCTACGAATATAATGAAACCTCTTCGATTCTTTCAAGGGAAATAACGGTCTGCCGATTTTATCGTGCCTGACAACTTTTACGTTTTTTAACCAAACATTTTTTCACTGTAATACAACTAGGCTTGTATTAAACTTTCGAAAAATATTAATATCTTCCCAAACAGTTTGATTGGGGCACGTTTCCTAGGCTCATCATAAGTGAAAGTATGTTCGTAAATATTTGGCAAGGAATTATAAAGTATTAATTTATTGTTTAATTTAAAAATTATCATATATTTAATGGTTTCTTTATGTTATTTTTATCTAGATAAATTTTTCCATTCAATTTGGGATGTTTCCTTATGCAAGATATTTAAAAATGTTTTTAAAAAAAACCTAAAATAAGTTGGATATTTCTAGAACGACACCACAAATTAATTATTACTAAAACATTTTTATCAATGGTTGAGATATTACAATTTAATATCAAAATATAAGAAATTAAAAATTCAAATTCAACATTTTTGAATTATTTTCAATGGTCTCAAAGAGATCATCTAAAAAATATTCATTTATTGTCTTTTTCAGAGATCGATGCCTAATGGAAGAGCAAAAAATAGGGGCGGAGAAAAGGTCTTGTTTAGGCAGCCACACGGCTATTAAGGCCATCGAATCTCTTCCTCTTTTGTTTCTCATCAATTTTTGTTATCTATTTTTTGATGACAAGAAATGAAAAGTTTAATTTAAAAATGATAATGAATGAAATAAAAATATTGATGAGAAACAAAAGAGGAAGAGACATGATGGCCTTGGTGGCCGTGTGGCTGCCTAAACAAGACCTTTTCTCCGCCCCTAATTTTTTGCTCTTCCATTAGGCATCCATCTCTGAAATGAATAATAAGTTAATAATTTCTCTGTTTTTCATTATATTTCTTCAAAATTTCTAGATCAAATCAGATTTATTAATTTTGTTTTTTATGAAAAGAAAATTGGAATTGTCAATTTCTCAGATTTTGATAATAGAAGAACATTTATGAAAATTGGATACACGTCAAATGAAGCCATAAAAACAGGAGTTCAAAGACTAATTTGAAGCGAACTTTTACAACAAACTTAAAGGAATAGTTATATTTTAGGAGAAGCCTGTAAAATTGATATGAATAATAGTTTTCATCTTTTACCTAGAAATTACTAAAACGCGTTTAAATATTGTAAAAATGTCTTTTTTCATTTGGCGTGTGGATAGTTTGAAAGAGAAGCTAATTGTAAAAATGTTTGTTTCAAACCTTGTTCCAGTCTATTTTGTGTGTTTGGGGTATCGTTTCTGTGGATTTGCGTACACTGAGTACTTTAGATTCGAGTATTTGAAGTAAGAAGAACCGAAAGTTAATGTGAATGTTCAAGATATAACTAAAAACGAAGCCAGAGATAGTCGATGATTGGCGTGCCCGGCGTGGCGTGCTTACAATATTCCATGATCCGTCAGTAATGATCACTTTAAGATGCATATTAATTACTACTTCATAGCACATTTAAACTGGGACACCGTTAGCTATCATCATAAACTCATTGAATTTAACATTAAAGCTTGGTAAATTTCCTAAGATAACACTTGTTTGTTGTTATCTATCATTGGAGGAGCAGAAATGCACAAAACAAGAGCTTGTAATTAAATGAGCAACCTTGAAAACAACGAATACAACGAGTTCATTTGAATAAAATTCAATTTGAAATACACTGAATTGCAAGTTTATTTTAATCCATTTCCTTTACTATTCGTTTCAACTCAACTACCATTTATGAGTGTCATTTTCTTCGCGCTATTATATTGAAACATTTGTTGTCAATTTTTTTACATGAAGTTTTTAAACAAGCACTGAAATATTGTTTATAAAAAGGACAAATCGAAATGCATATGAAGTTCCGTTTGTCTCGTGGGACCACACTGGTCGCCATCAATAAAGTGACTTTAAAATATCATTGGAATTTGATTGACACTTTTTACCTTTTTTCCAACGACCGCTTAATTATAAATTACGTTTGTATAATCATAGACTTGTTAGTTTAACTTAATATTGACATATGCAAGTTATAATTTAATTACGTATTTGGTGGACGACAAATTTGTTCTTTTTCTTTTTCGTGTTTTTTTTTTGAGTGGTATTATTCTGGATAATTTAGAAAGTGCAAAAGTTTTAATATGTATTTCTACCTTCTTCCGTTTTTTTCAGAAGTTTTTAGTTTCTGCTTCGGTTCATTTGAATTTGTTTGTTTTCTTATTTATTAAATTAGTATCTGTCCCTCTCTCTTACGATGTCTTTCTCGTTCTAGAAGCAACTTGTTTTGCTTTTTTTTGATTTACACGTCAACACACACGTGCCTATAAAAGGGCGAGATTAATTAGGATGTTCAAAGATGTAAGCACTCCACTGCCAAGAAAATGCGCCGCATTGCAAAAGAGTTCGCACCAATTGCACGAACACTACGTTTTAATTTATTATTTTTCTTTTCAATATTTTATTTATCAGTTAAGGTTTCATTCTACAGAAATCCTGTTGGATTAATGAAAATAAATTCTTAGTACTTAAATTAATGGAATAGAAGAGTCTTCATCGTCAATATAAGTAACTTGTACATATTGAAAATAAAAAAGAATAAATTAAACGGTTGAGTTTGCAATTGGTGCAAAGTGTTTTGCAATGCGGCGCGGTTTCGTGGCAGTGGAGTGTGTAGGAATTTCAGTAAGTTTTATAGATATTTAAAGACAAGAGAAGTACGACTATTTCCTTTTTTATTCCGAAATTGCGATCTTCTGCGCAATCAAACAAGTATTCTCAGTATAAATGTTTGATTCATTGTAGTATAAATGTTATAAAATATTTATTAACAGTAATTCGAAGTAATAATAACTATTCCGAGCTCGTGCGCCAAAGAAAACCTATAATCATTCACTTAAATTAACTTTATTTTAATTTTTTCGTGTAAAATTCAAAAATTAGTAAAGAAGGTCATTTTATTAGTGCACCAAAAAAATTATATGGCATAAGTGGGTTTTTAATTTTTTGGGATGTTATCAACATTAGACCCAAAACCGAAAAATGTTTCAATTTTTCAATAAATTTGTTAATTGAAATAAACAAATGAAACAAATCCTGATACCATTTTGTTGAATGACCAACTGCTTACCCACTTGACCACTTGCCAACCCTTTTATTTTCGAAAAAACGTTATAAAATCTTTATTAAGAGTAAATCGAAGTTATAATTACTATGTTGAGATGTATTGTGACAAAATAAAAATCCTCCTAAAATTAACTGAAAATAATTTTAGTTTAATTGTTTCGTAAAAAAAATAAAAAATTAACCATGGAGGTCATTTTTGGATCCAAAAGGTTTCGAGCTGAGCACATTTTATCGGTGCACACAAAAAATTATCCCACCTGGATATAAGGATTTTGAAATTTTTGAACTTGTCTGACAACTTTTACGTCTTTTGAACAAACACGTTTTTACGCCAATTTAACTAGAATTGTCTTAAACTATCTAACATAAAAATATTAATAAATAACCAAAAAGTTATATTTGAGTACGTTTAGTGAGCTCATTTTATTATCATACCAATTGGCGTGCTCACTGGGGAGATGGGATTTAGTGGTTTAAAAAACGTACCAAAGTTGCCAACCTCAGCTTATTGTAAAAACTAGTATAAAACTGTTACGTATCGCGTGACATCATCGCATCGTTGTCGCAACCCAGAGCTGTGTTTAGTATCCGCATTCAATTGTAAAGTTATTCTGTTCTATTCTATTCTTGTCTATCAATAAAGACATATTATAAATCTACGACAAAAACCATCAAACTTGTGGGCGAGAATACGACTTACTAAGCTAATTTACCAGCTTGCGAGCGAGAAATCAATGAAAATGAGAAAATCTAATTGTTTATATCAGTCTAGTCTATCTTATTAAAATGCTAGTAAATTACGAAAATTCAATTTGTAAGAGTTTCTCCTTCTTATTCCAAGTTTGCAGGATTTTTTATTTTTATGCAACTTCTGTTATCTTACTTAATCCACAAATTATTTATAAATAGAAACGTTCAAATTTTAATACACGGCAGAGACAAACTTTCTTAATACCCTCATAAAGAGCAAAAAGATTCTGAAGGATTAATTTTGCAAAAGTATGCCACTTGAAGAATCTCTGATTGGTACAAACAATTGCTTGCGTTCAATGCACTTTTTTATTGTTTGAAGTAGTGTGTGCTTTCTTGTATCTAGGTTATTCGGTATAATTTACATAAACTTGGCTCATTGTAATTAGTTATTCAAAAACTTTGCAGCTTTATAAAATATTCATTTTTATTATTTTTGTTACGAGCTTTATTGTATTTCTTGCATTTCAAAGAATAAATTAATATTGAACTGAATTAGTAGACTGATTCAATGATTTTAACGAAGATTGTATGCTTAGCTACTTAAACTGTCGGGGTTTTTGCCCGGTTAGGTCTTCTGGAATCAAAAACAATATAATCAATTTAACAGTTTGTGAAAACTTTAATGTTTTTCTATTTTCCTGGCTGTTTTTTGTATATCTGCTGGTCGACTTACTGTGATGTCCATTTCCAACAGCACTCCAATGCCACGAAATCGCGCCGCATTGCAAAACATTTGGACGAACACTACCTTTTAATTTATTATTTTTTAATAGTTTATTTATTAATTATTATTTAACTGAAATGTTACTTTAAAGGTTATATGTTGTTACGATATATATAAATATATAAATTTAATAGATTGGTTTATACTCTTCTGTTATATAGTAAAAAAATAATTAAAAAGTAGTGTGCGTGCAATTTATGGAAAGTCTTTTGCAATGAGTTTACGTGGCAGTGGAGTACAACAGAGCTTCATTAACATAATAAAAACAAAAATTTTAACGTGGTTAGTCGTTAATAAAATTTATCGGGACTAATCTAGTATGCTCGCAGTGTCTTTAGTTACCAAAAATTGTGAAAAACGGTAAATTAGGTCACGTAATATTATTTTAAAAAAAAAAACCCATATCGTAAGTAAGAATGGTCATTTACGATTTCATATTTTTCTAAGCTTCTCTTTTTTTGTTTGGGTATTTTCTGTTCAACAATTATACTAATAGAAGATGCTCGTCAATTATTTGATTTGTTAATGAATAAAACGAGCACTGAGCTCATTTAAATGTATACTCAACCTATTGGCAGTTTAGAGCAAATATATAATTTTTATAAGATAAAATAGTAAAATATTAAATATTAATTATGAAACATTAAAAAACTAAAAATACAATGAAAAACAGTAAAAAACAGTTAATAAGCAACAGACACTGTTGTGTGTTGTTGTAGTGTAGGTATCGAAAGCTTTTCGCGAAAGATAATGCGAGGAGCCTATATGCTTTCTTCCTCGAATTACCGTCTCGCATTTTGAGCGTGAAACCAAGGCTCAAAGGTCGGCAAAGGACATGTTGTTTTTGTGAAAAATTACTCTCGTCGTTTATTGCACTCAGGTTTCTAGTGAAACGTGAAAAGTCCTAAATGGAGCAAAACCGGTGTAAAATCGGTCATACGCCGGTTAACGTGCGGTCCCCAGTTTGCCCGTGTATATAGATTTTCCTATAGTTTAAGAGCCCTATTTCTCAATTGGCACGAACACATCCTTTTGAAGTAGACCTGAAAACTGTAAGACACACTTATTGTCCTTTTCAGATTCTCGTTTGAACGGCTTCTCGGGCACTCTTTTTTTACGAAATAATGGGCAGCACACATTGAAGAGGAATTGAAGAAAAAGTTTTTAGTGGCCGTGTGGCCGCCCATCATTTTCTCTTATTTATTTGCTCTTCCATTAGGCACCAATCTCTGAAAAAGACAATAAAGTTTTTTTTAAAGATATATAATTAACATTTATCATGTTTTGTTTTACATATAAGACCAACCACACTTGCCATCTTGGAATGCTTAAAGGGTGTCTAAAGTTATCACTCTAAGCCAGTTTGTCGTAAAAAGTCGTAAAAAGTCGTGAAATAATGTGTGACGACAAATTGAATGCATTAAATATATTAAAATCTATATTAATTATAATAAAACATAAAAAATATATAAAGACGATAAATAAGTGCATAAAATAACCTAAAATTATAAATAATAAATAACCCTTGTCATTTCTGCGCTATATAGAGCGCTATGAAAGTTTTCAGTGTTTGCAGGGGCCCTTTTATTTTAGATGGATTTTTTTTCTGCTCAGACGGAAAAATAACTTTTTATGAACACTGGAGTGATCGGGGAACTTATCACTACCAATTTCGATAAATTTGTAACTTTCACATTAAACATTCTTTAAAAATTAAACTAAATCAACTCCAATTAGCTCAACATTTAATTGAGAGAGTAACTTTGAGAGCCTTTTCCAACAAAACTTACAGACAAAGATACCTTTTTTCAGAACAACACTCTTCTAATGCACTATTTTAAAAATTCGTATTGGGCATATTTTTATTTTATCTACACCAACTTCAATTAATAAATTATAGAATAACTTAAAGGAGCCTCTAGAAAGTGTATTTTTCCTTGATTCTACGAAACAAAAACCGATTTTAGAAGAAAGTCATCATAAATGGTTTCTAATGAAATGTCATTATTCCATTTGCACAATTAACTCATCACTAAACAAATATCCGAATGTCAGCCAAAAATAAAATAAAAAACGAGACAATTCGTCGGCCAGCTCCATCAATTGTATTTACATTTCTTCATAATTGGATAAAAAATTGCTATTATTTTTTTTGCTATTATTTTCCGCTTCTTTTCTACAATGTTACTATATTTCCTCTAAAAACAAGTGATAATAATAAAATATTTAAAATAAATATAATATTAGCATCGTTTCTCTTCATTATAATTGTTTCTTCATTCGAATGCTCTTTTGAAATCATCCAAGAATGGCAATTTCCCAGTGGAAGCAAGAAAAGCAAAAAAAAAATAAAATAAAATAAATAATGCTCATTTATCTATAATTCCATAAAGTTTATTTATATCGAGTGCAACAAATTTCCCGAGTTGTACTAGTTTTTATTGGCTTGACAGTGCTCTTGTAATATCAAATTTGAGAGCAATAGTGGACAATGGTGAGCATCAATCAAATTTGATTTGAGTTTTGATTTGTTTTTTCCCCGTTCGTCTCAACAACAACAACGAAATTTTGAGTTGTGATTTAAGTTGAAGATTTGAGCTATAAAAATGAGAATGGAGCATATTCTACTGTTTGCTTGTTTGTCACTGTAAAATAATTGCGAGCTCATTTATGGTTTGTCACATAAGGAAGCAGTTGGATTTCTTATTTTCTTGTTAAAACGTTATTACTTTTTCCGTTTTGTTTTCTAAACACGCACTCAAAGTTACTAAATAAAGAGCAATATTTCATTCTTTTTTGTGTTCGCTAATCTTGTAAACGTCGAATAACAATGTTTTGGCAATTTCAAACAATGCTCATTTAGCTAAACTAGGTTTGAAAACAATACCGTCGACATAGCTCGTTTGGCAATAATAATTCATTTATTTTTCATTCCAACTGGTTTTTTTCCCAATTATTTTTTTATCTGTATTTTTTATGTCATAGTTCAGATTGCGGAGAGCTTGTTGTTACTGAAAATGTTTCTGGAAATGAAAACCAATGGAAAAAAGGTTTTTTTTTGTAATTTGTTTTATAGCCTATTTTTTTCTTATAAAAAATATTTCTAAAGTTGAGCTCCTAAACTTATGATAATTTAAATATATACGATAGATTCTCCTTTTCATAGATCCGTTCCTAATGGAAGAGGAAAGAAATTAGGATGGAATGAGGTTCTCGTTTGGACGGCCACATCAATGGGTGTTGTCTCAAAATAATGTTGAGCACATATTGAAGAGGAATATATGTAAAAGTGCAAACGTTTTTTCCGTTCCATTAGACACCGATCTCTGAAAAGTACGATATTTTATATTTAGAGCACACCTTCTTTTTAAATTTCTAGATACCGTAATAAAAGTAATTTCGATGTGCTTTTGAGCCTCTCAGCACGGCGATCAAAATTCTGTAACTGAAAGCTGATAGAAACTTTTTTACCCTGGCACTCCACTGACACGACTTTTGCAAACTATCGCGCACCAATTGCACGTTTTCTTCAAAAATAAAAAACATCCTTATACCTCTTTCAGAAATGTTTTGTATTATTTTAAGAAATGCATATAGAAAGAGTAAAAAATGAAGAAATGTTTGAAATTTGTTTCGTAAAACTAATCCAATACTCTGCACTTTGCGCTTGACGGTGGCGTGACTGTGTTTTGCACGAAAAGTGCTCCTGTTAGGACGCTTGGTGCTTTTTGCATGAAAACAGACTCATCCTGTTATATAGCGTAAGCACATCATGAATCTTTGTTAAAGCTTGATGTTGTTTTTTGGAGTGAGGATGCTTCGTGTAATTTTGATGAAACTTTGGTTACTTTTTCGGTTTGAATTGAATGTACTGGCGGCAGTTTTGCACGTGTTTTCATAACAATTTCGTGCAAAACATAGTCACGCCACTGTCAAGCGCAAAGTGCAGAGTACATTTCCGAGAAATCATCATTATTATGTTTTTTTTTTCGAAATCTTCGATTGTAGATCATATTCCGTCGTTTTCTTTGCCATTTTAGAATACTTACTACTAGGGTGAACCAAAATTTTTTTTCCGATATTTTATAAAAAATTAAAGCATAATTTTACAACAAATGAAAAACAATTAAGTTTCTATGTAAAGACCATTTGACTCAATGGCTTGAACCCATCTATTGTCAAGTTGTTGGATCCCGCTGCGGTACCACTCCTTGTTCTTAGAGGCGAAAAACTCGCGGCACCCATTTTCGACATCGGCTAGGTCATTGAAGCTACGACCACGAAGAAAGTGAGCCATGGATCGGAAAAGATGATAATCAGATGGCGCAAGGTCCGGACTATAAGCTGGATGTGCAAGAAGTTCAATGGCGTCGAGATTTTTGATATTTTCTTTCGTTTGTCTGGCTGTGTGCGGTTTTGCATTGTCTTGTTGAAGGAGTATCCGCTTCCGACTGATCAATACTGGATATTTCTCGCCAATTGCCGCATACATTCGATCAAGTTGGGCGCAATAGAGGTCTGCGTCAATGGTCCGACCATTTGGAACTAGCTCGAAGTAAATTAGGCCTTCGAAATTCCACCAAACACACAAAAGTGCCTTCTTTGAGAAATGTTCATATTTTGCTAGCGGTTCCGCCGTTTGACCGGGTTCCAACCATTGATTTTGTCTGTCCGGATTACTGAAGTAGACGACCCACATTTCATCACAAGTTACAATTCTACGAATAAGACGATAATCTTGTTGATTTTCGAGTATTTTTCGGCAAGTCTCGACAGGTTTTTGAGCTTGAATTTCAGTCAATGTATGAGGTACTTCTTGGCAACGTCTATTGACTTTCCCAAGGGCGTGAAGATGTCGTACAACTGATGTTTGAGGAATATCGAGCTCGGTTGAAAATCTGCGAGTACTTATTGATGAATTGCTCTCCACAGCTTCTCGTATTGCTTCAGAATTCACTGTCCTAGAATGTGTCTTGTCCTCGAGATCCTGAATGTGTCTTGTCCTCTGTGTCTTGTCCGCCTGAATGTGTCTTGTCCTCGAGATCAGTGTCGCCGTCGTTAAATCTTTTGAACCAATTTTGCGCAGTACGATCCCAGACCATATTGTCGCCTTTAACTTGGAATATATTTTTTACTGTTGCAGTTGCGTTGAAGCCTTGTTTCCCGTAACGGCGTAAAAGAACACAAACTTCGGATTTGTCCATGTTTCTTCTACAAGTTAAAAATTTCAATAAAAGACCAATTAAAATTTTAATATATATTATGATTGAGTCGTTCAAGGGCTGTAAAAATATTTATAACACATGTACCTAAAAATCTTTATTTTGTAAAAAACAATTAGACAAAAAGATATAGGTAATCGAAAATAATTTTGGTTCACCGTAATAAAAGTAATAGTTTCATCCAGTTAAATAATTTTTGTGAGCACTAATAAAATCTCCTGAGCCATTCAAACTGCCCGGCCGACACCTTTTGTATCGAAATATGAACTCCCTCGATAGTTGTTAAAATCTAGTTGAGCAAAACGTATCTATATAATACTTGAATATTAAATTAGGACAAGAAATAATAAAGTGTCTTTATCCAAACTTTTATTGTTCATTGTTTAGTTAAGCTCCAAAATAATTTCTTTGTCCAATATTCAACAACCACGTATATTTTTCAGATTCCCGGAGGTGGTGCTGAAATTCTATTCCGCGAACATATTTAGGAAACAATTACCTCAAAATACTTCCGTGATCCTTTTTTATTATTTTTTTATTGCTAATGATTATTTTGCAACTAATTTCTTGCAATATTTGCATAAAAAGAAAACGAGCATTTCTTTGATGCTCGTTTATAGCGAAACATTTATCAATATCAAATCGGTAATATATCAAAGCAGCTCGGGCGCATTTCTTCAATCGACAGCTTTGCCAATTTGTCATTCGCTAAGATTTCATTTACATCAATTTTTTGTGGTTTTTTCCGTGATATTATGAATGAGTTTGTCTTGACAGGCTCATTTCCTCCCGCAAAGATTAATATTATTATTAGAATTAGATTATTATTATTATAAGTATTATTATTAGAATGAACCACTCAAGACATTTTGTTTTTCTATAAAATTATTGGATATTGAATTTCATCTGGCTTTTACTTTTTCCAAATATTTTGTACTTTCACACACATGTTTTTCTTCGGAAATCATATTTTTCCTTCAAATATTGTTGTTCTAAAACATTCTTAATTGCAATTTGAGATTTGTTGAATCCCACGCTTTAGTCGGACGATGTTGGTTATGTCAGATTGTTGTTTTTTAGGTAATGGAACAATGACAGTGTCTATTAGTGAAATATTGAACGGCGTCGCGTCGCGGCTCGTCTACGGTAATTTTCTTTAATGTTTAATTATATATTTTTATTTATTTAATTCAATGGAAGCGTTGGATGAACTGTAGTCTGTTTTTGTAACCTCAAATTTGGGGTAATTAAACTTTATTGAAGTTATTATATGTAAAATAAGAATATATAACGCATTCGGTGAGCTAGGAAAAAATGAGCTCAATTTGACAGACTGCACTTTAAAATTCGAAGGAAGACAGTTCAAATTTCTATAAAAAATTATTTTTAAAACGCTTTTTTTTAACAAAAACTTTAAAATTTTTAAAATGAAAAATAAAGAGAATTGTTGTTCTATTTTCCTAATTAAAAGAATTAAACAATTAAATTTAAAAAAGTTGTCCAGTTTATTTAGTTTTGGTTCCTTTTAACAAATAAATTTAAAATATTGTCCTTTTAAGAGATCGGTGCCTGATGGAAGAGGAAAAAAATAGGTTGGAATGAGGTTCTTGTTTGGGCGGCCTCTCTTTTAGACGGCCATTCATTTTTACGAAAGTATGGGAAGCACACATTGAAGAGGAATTGACGAAAAAGTCGTTTGTGACCGTGTGGCCGCCCATAATTTTCTCTTCTTTTATTTCATTAGGCACCAATCTCTGAAAAAGACAATATAAATGATGAACTTATTTATTATATTTCATTCTATAGTCGTCGCCAAATTCGATTACCACCGCAAAATGTGGCGAACTTTTTTAAATATTATTTTTGATTTAATTTTTATGATTTTTATTATTTTCCACATTTATTCCATGATTAAAACAATATCTAAAACATATTCTTCAATTTATTTAAGCAGAAACAGTATAGAACGAGTCTAAACAATAAAATAATAATGAAAATTAAATTAAAAAATAATATTTAGAAAAAGTGCGCCACACTTTGCGGCGGTAATCTCATTTCGCGACGACTATATATTTATTTGTTTATTATATTTTTATTGATTTGTATTGTTAATTGTTTCACTTTAATAAATGGTTTAATTACCCCAGTTTGAGGTACGATCGAGATGAACCGTCCTTTTGACACTCTATTAATTGTGGAATTCTTTATTTCGTTTAAACTATAGTAGAGCACAACTGATTTGGTTATAAAATGAGTTCCGAAAAGGGGCTCAAATTATACTATTTAGAAATGTATTAATATTTTTAGATAGTTTAAGACTTGCTCAATTAAATTGTTATACAAACTTTTTTGGTTATTAAGGCGAACAAACTTCTAGACACGCTTAAAAATTGCTATTTTGATTTGGCGTCCAGGAGAATTTTACGGCTTATTACGGATAATTTTAAATAATATCAAGGTATTTTCCTTTTCAGAGATCGGTAAAAATGGAAGAGGAAAATAATTAGGATGGAATGAGGTTCTCGTTTGGACGGCCTCTCTTTTTTACGAAATTATGGGAAGCACACATTGAAGAGGAATTGACGAAAAAGTTGTTTGTGACCGTGGGGCCGCCCATCGTTTTCTCTTCTTTTTTACTCTTCCATTAGGCACCAATCTCTGAAAAAGACAATAATAAAACTAAACGCAAGATTGAGATAGCGGCATGGTTTACGATATTAATTTTTTCTATTTACGAAAACATTCGATTCAACGTTACATTTCACGATAGAAGCATTAGAAGCGAAATCGTAGAAGAATGTTTGAAATTTATGGTTTAATTCTATATTATAGTGTACCTAACTAAATATTGTCACTTTCAAAGATCGGTTTCTATTGGAAGAGGAAAGAACTAATAAAAGATATTGGTATCGTTTTGCAATGTTGTCTCAAAAAATGGATAACACACATTGAAGAGAAAGAGATGGATAAGTCGTTTATGGCCATGTGGCAGAGGCACCGATCTCTGAAAAGTACAATACCAATAAAATGTACAAATAACTATTTACACCGCAACTGGTGTGGTAAAAAACGAGCTCAATCCATGTGCTCACATACACTTTTTTGAGAAGATATATAGATTTTCATATAGTTGAAGACCCCCATTTCTCAACTGGCGTGAACATTTCCTTGTGAAAACTCATTTCCGCGGCGCAGCGTATAGCTTCTTGTTGACCGTGGCGTTTCTTTCGAGCTTTTCCCAGTGCGGCATGCCCTCCTAGTTCCACAAAACGCAGATCTTTTTGGGTGAAGATCTTTCTTGACTCTCGGATTTGGCGTATTTCCTGGTGACACCCACTCCTTTCTTTGCTTCAGCTTGACGTCTCCCGTGACGATTCGGTAAAAAAATCACTGTTTATGACCGCGGGTTACTCGATGCGAGAGGTTGAGCTGCGATTTTCTTTGTTTTGTTCGTTGAGCTCATGAGGTATCCAGGCCCCGAGTTTTTCGGCAAATCCCATCTAACGAAGATGATTAAGAATTGTCTTTTGATCACAGTTCATTTTTTGGCCAATTCACGACTTGTTCTTCCTTTAATAGTGATTTCAGATGCTCTTTGTCTAATTCTGCAGGTCGTCCGCTTCGAGACGTGTCTTCAAGATTAAATTCGCCATTTTTGATCTGTTCGAGCCATTTTTGTGCAGCAGACACCCCTCCGACACCTTTTTCATTCACACTTCCTATTTCCCGAGCGGCTTCGGCTGTATTTTGCTTTCGATGAAACACAGATGTCATTTAAACATTTTAACAATATTAAGAAAAATAAGAAAAAATATTGCGCAACAATATTAAATAAGTTAACATTTTAATTTACGACAATGCGTAATACGCTACAGTTTGCTCCTCGTCATTGGTGTGAATCACTCATGGAAAAACAAAAAAGAAAAAGTTTGGGATGGACGGCCACAAATGACTTTTTAGTATATGGCGAGCCTGCATACTCAAAGATTAGTCCAATCACCTCTGACGATGACCGACTATCCGAGTCAGGAGAGAATGATGAGGAAAGGGAATTGAGTTGCTTACTCTCTGCTGAGAGGTCATCCCCCGGGCGCAGGCACTGTTACTACGATTAAGTGCCTGCGCCCGGGGGCTGACCTGTCAGCAGAGTGTGAGCTGCCCATTGTTTTGAGACAACACCCAATCGAGAACCTCCTTCCATCCTAATTTCTTTGCTCTTCCATTAGACACAAATCTCTCAAAAGGACAATAACTTGAAATGAAAAGTCCGGAAGGTTTTCAGAAGGTTCCATATGCGACACGCATCCTTGCTGGAACGATGGCACATGCGAGCTCAACGGCACTTCAAACTTTTACTGCGACTGCTTGCCTGCATTCATAGGACCTCGTTGTCAATTCAAGGTATGCTTGAAACAAACCTCATCATGTATTAAACAACACTTAATTGCGCAGTTAGTCGATGTTTGCCGTTCTCAACAATGCCATCTTAAAAAAATGTGCACTTTTGACGATTTCCATGTCAATTGCTCGGCTGTTAGTCAATTCGGTATGAGTTTTTTTTTTCCAGATATTTTGCATCGTTTCATAAACACAAACCTAAACTGGATAGAATTCCATCCATAATTTGAAGCGAATCCAATTTGCAACACAAATTTTATTTATTTATTTATTTATATTTATATTTCGGGTTTGTAATTGTAATTTAATTTCGTCTCGGGAATTTTTTCCTATTCAAATTAGACATCAATCAGTGACATTTTCGATTTTCTAAAGTGGCATTTCGCAATATTTCGCTCCCAGTTAAGTCAAGCTCATTCGGCTTTTATTACAAATTTGTTTTTCAAATTCCTTATATGTCGAGCAATTTTATCAAATCTTCAAGTATCAAACCGATATACGTTAAAATAAATAACAACAACAACAACAATAACAAAAATAAGATGACATACTTGTGCACGAGATGTTCAACATTTATTTTGGCTCGAAATGAAAAACCATTATCCTTCTCACTCAGTTCCATTTTTGTGCATTTTCAATGTTTTTTCAAGAGTTACCTCGTTTTTTTCCTATTGTTTTGGTTCGAAGCTCCGAAATATTAGGACAATATACACAACAACAAGGTATTCGTTGTTCGAGTATTGTTCACACCAAGCCAACCGACAATCGGGCTGAAATAATGATTTAACCGAAAACAATATATTTTCTTATTACCCAGTTGTATTACTATTCTTACAATCTCGATTATTCATACGCATGTTTTATTCACGAAAGTTTGGTATGTTTTCTTATGAAGGTTGCTGTCTACTTTTCATATGAGTTGAACATATTTTCGTTAATGGATTTATTTTGCAAATAATCGAGTTTTCTTGGCAAAAATTGCTCATTTGATCAATTTCGTCAAGCCCTCTTTATTATGCTAAACTTGATTTAATTAAACAAATCAGAAGTTGTACTTTATTTTGTTTTTTATAAAACGCAAAAGGTTTTTGGAATAGTTTGCGAGCACTTTTATTCTTCTTGTTTTGGTACTAATGTAAACAAAGGCATTATAATTATTGCTCAAGCGATTTACGTAGAATCAATTAATTTGAAAATAGTTTTGATGTGTGTTTATTAATCTCAATGCCTATTGGAAGAGGAAAAAAATTAGGATGGAATGAGGTTCTCGTTTGGACGGACACATCAATGTGTGTTGTTTCAAAAAAATGGGCAGCCAATATTGAAGAGGAATAGACGAAAAAGTCGTTTGTGGCAGTGGGCCGGCCATCCGAGACTATCATTTTTCTTCTTTTTTTGCTCTTCCATTAGGCACCAATCTCTGAAATTTACAATAAAATATTTAATTCAAGGTTTTCTCTTGCATTTGTAAAATTTATTTTTAAATTATGAATCTTTTGGCCAAAAATACATAGAAAATGAAAAATATAAGTAGAATAAGGTTTAACACTTGAAAATGGGAAGTTATTATCAATCCCTATATTTACAATTTTATAAATTATCGATGTCGGCTTGGATTTCTTGTTAGGGGGGGGGGGTTTATGAAAAACTGTTGTAAATCATAAAACCTTCTGCACCCCAACTTGTACGGTAATAGAATGAGCTCAGTAAACATGTTCAAATCGAACTTTTTAGAAAATTATTAACATTTTTAGATAGTTTAAGACATGTTTAATTAAATTGAAGTAAAAACTGTTTTGTTTTAAAGATTTAAAAATTTCCACATACGTTCTAAAAATGCAAAATCGCTATTTCGATTTGGCGTGCCTTCTGCTGTTATAATAGATTTAATTTACACAAGAAAATCTAAATCATAAACGCGGCATTCATACTTGACGTTTTTTAATCTTGGTATAATCCATATTTCCTATTTTCATAATTTAAAAATCCATTAATTCGCTAACCAAACGAATAGAAACACATACTCTTCCTAATCGAACTCTTTCTCACCTTTACTTACTCTTCGCTTTAAATTCCTTATATAATATTGAAAAAAGGAATAGGAAATAATTAATATAATAATTAAAGATTAATTATACCAAGATATCTACATTATATTGTTCTCAATATTCCTTTATTTATTTCGAAAATACAAAGAGAACAAGTTTAGCGGTCTCACTTGCTCTTTTACAATATTTGAGGACTGTTTCATACAAGCCTCCTATTCTCACCTGAGAACCGTTTTATAATTTACACGTAAGAATCCACAATACACATTTAAATACGGTAAAATTACCATTTTATTTTAGGTTCTACATGCTTATCTTACACTCAATTATAAATCCATAATTAATTTTCTATACAAATTAAACCATACTTAACAATCATTATGATTATTAACATTTTCGCTCTCACGGACATCCCCGCGAAAGCTGAGTAAAAAATTAAAGGCTTAATCTTTGTTTCGAAAGATTAAAACTCCATTTTACCTTGAGTTACTGGGTGAATAACGAGTGAGAGGAACTGTTCGCCATTATTTAAATTCAAGTTGTGACGGACAAAATGTGGTTTATGCGAGCCAGGACGTGTTCAATATTTTTTGGAGTTCTATGAAATTAAACATTGCCTAGAGCTCTAGTTAAAATTAGGTTGATAATAAATATTGCAAATTATTGAATACATTTTATAAATAATAGTTAAATTTTCTAAATAGAGTTAGGCAGGTAAACCACAGGAGTCAAGGAACTTGTTCTTTTCTTTTATTTTGAATAATTTTCTTCACATTTAAATCGATTAACTTGTTTTTTTAATTTTTTTTTCTTTTTTTTTATTAATCGTTACTTAAAAACCATACAAAATAATATCTAAATGACTCAACTTTTTAAACTTTTGAAAATATGAACATTTAGTTCAATGCTTTAATATAAAAAGATAAATTAATCCAAAAAATTATACTTAAAATAAAAAAATTTCAGAAACTCGAATAAATAAAAACCAAAAATTCATCGCTCTTTAAAACATTCATACAATTATTATTCATACAGATATTATAATAAAAACTATTTAAAAATTAATTAATTTAAAAACTTCTGAGATTCAGGCGCATCAAATTTAAAATTGATTTTAACCATATAATCTGTCAGATACAATTGTGGATATTATTTTCTCGTTATTTTTAAATGCTTTTTATTATTCATTTCAGAGATCGATGCCTAATGGAAGAGTAAAAAATTAGGAGCGGAGAAAGGGTCTTGTTTAGACAGCCACACGGCCACTAAGGCCATCACGTCTCTTCCTCTTTTGTTTGTCATCAATATTATTATTTCATCCATTCTCATATTTTTAAATTAAACTTTTCATATCTTTTCATCAAATAATAAACAAAAAATAGATAACAAACATTAATGAGAAACGAAAGAGGAAGAGATTCGATGGCCTTAGTGTCTGTGTGGCTGTCTAAACAAGACCTTTTCTCCGCCCCTAATTTTTTACTCTTCCATTAGGCATCGATCTCTGAAAAGGACAATAGAAAACAATTATAATTATTGAAAAACATGAGAAATATATTTATACTCTTCACTATAATTACAACATACACCTAACTAAGTTTGTTTCCAATTGCAATATTTTATTCTATTATTTTAGTCGTTTAGTCAATATCGTTTTGATTTTGTTTTAGTTAATTAAATGCAATTAATTTATGAACCATTAATTGCAAACAAATAATTTTAGACAAATAGTGTCATAAAAAATATCCTCAATTCTTATATGAAAAATATTATGAAGCATATCTCAATATCACGTCATAACTTTCAACATTTTATTGCTCTTACAGCTATGAGCAAAAAGTTAAAGGCTTAAACTTTCTTTCGAAAGCGGCACACCAATTTGCCTCATGTGTAAAACATAGGAGCGTAGTCGTGACTCTGATTCCGCTCGTCACGACAGCCCTGTATTTAGCAGATGAGTTTTCGGCTTAAAAAGTTTTTAATTGTTATTTAGTATTGTTCGTGTCTAATTTAATTCGTAAACCATAGGATATGATGGATCAAATAATAATATAGGTTGTTTTCATTGTTTAAAAAAACTCGAATTTTTACAGCCATTTCTATTTTTGTTGATTTTAAAAACTGTAAACAACTTTATTGTGCTTTTTTTTGAAAATTCTTACATTTACAAAGTATAGTGCACCGAATATGCCCAGTTTCATTTTCGAAAATCCTATTTTTATTCCGAATCCCGGATTCCGAAATTGTAAAAATCCCATTCCGCCCATTTCTGATATACACTAGCTGACAAAAGTTTTGTCACAAATGTTTTTTCGGGTTTAACTTTTTTGTGACTTGACCAAATTGGCTGATTTTTTGATATTTTATGTGAATCAGTGTTTAAAATGTTATAGTAGCAAAATTTGGTTTAAATTATCATGGAAATTTCGGTACCACGAATTCCGTTTTCCCTCATATTGATAACAGCTTGCCGGGTGGCAATTGGAGTTTCTTTACGTGGAGTCATCTCTAAAATGTTGCCAAGTACTGCTATTTTCAGTAAATTATGGAAAAAATATAATTGAACTTTAAAAATTATTAAAAAATGCAGTGCAAGAAAAGTGCGTAATATCTTTGAGCTACGCGTTTTTTCTAGTGTATATTGTCGTCCAAGAAAACCTGAGTAATTAGCTCAAAACAAAACTCCAATTTCATGTAAGCAAGGACATTTCCCAACGGTGTCCATATAATCCTACTTGCAAACAAAATTAATTATAATTCTTCTATAAATAACCAAAATGCAAATAATTGTAGTTTTTGGAGATATAAAATTAATTGTTTTTGTATTGTTTGCAATGCCTAAACTTTTTTTGTTTGCTTTGATTTTATTCTTTAAAATATCGTATGAAAATATAGTCGTCGCCAAATGCGATTACCACCGCAAAATGTGGCGCACTTTTTTTAAATATTATTTTTTCATTTAATTTTTATGATTATTATTATTAATTTCCATATTTATTCCATGACTGAGACAGCGACTATAAATTTTAATATTTTTATTGTTATAATCTTAAAAAATAGAATTAAATTATTAGGATTTTTATTAATAAAAGTCATATGAAGGAGGGAAGCACCTGTATTACTATTTGCTTATTGTTAATTGCAAATCATCTAGAAAATATGTTATTTGTTAATTTTCACATTTGTTATCCTAAGTTATATAAATCAATTTGTAAATGTTGATTAGTTACGTGTTCGTTTGTTTTCCTATCCGAAGGATAATTTATCCTTTAATACAGAAATGATCATTTTCTTATATGCACAATAAAAACAATGTTTTTTTTTAAATTTTAAGCATACCAGGTAAATTTTCTCGTAAAATTCTCAAATTACTTCTTACCTCAAATATAGTTCATTGGATTTTTATTTGAAAATTTGTGTTATTAAACCTTAAATATCTCTTAAAATATTTTATAATACATTCAAGTATTTTCCTTTCGACATTGGATTCCAGTGCTCATTTCTATCTAACTTTTAAATTCCCCATTATCGCCCATCTCCTTTAAAATATATACATTATAGACTTGTTGTAAAAGCGTATATTAAGCTCTCATAATCTCCCATCCTACGTAATAATTTCGTCTCAAGAGAGCAACGTGAGCAAATTATAACGCCCCCCCCCCCCCCCTATTTCGCGCTGTTCGACATCAATTGAACATTAAAAATCATCAAGCTAAGCTTTCTTTCTATTTATAAGCTCAATTTATCTGATTAACTTGCAACCATCGACCAACAATTGCATATAAATTATGTGTATGAGGAATAAATAAAATTCATCGCATTTTCTAATTAAAATCAAAACACAAGAAATGAATAAAATATTATGGATTAATATGAGAAGGCCAATAGTCTAATTTGGGGCAAAAGTGTTTGATATTTGAAGCGTTTCAAGGAATATATACTATGGTTTAGTATACGAGTTTTTTTTTCTGAGAATGCACTTATATGGCTAATGAGAGAACGTAGAAATTTGTTTTGTTTATACGTATGGTTTATTTTCGGATTAGAATATCATATATTTTATAGTTTTTTCCTAATTTTGAAATGTGTGAATTGTAACTAAAACTATTTAACGAGACGGGACATCATTTATCACGTAAATGAAATAATTAAATCCTAGTCCTTAACAATTAAAACGTAAGTTTAGTTTCCAGAGCCAACAGCGCACCCAAATGGAAATAATGATTTTTTTAAAATTTTTACGCTTGTGTTGCAACTTTTACGTGTATTTTATAAAAATGTTGTCTATTCTAGTTTGTAAGTTTTTAATTAAACTCTGTAAAAGTTTTTAATCCTTCACAAAGTACTAGATTTCAGCACCTTTTCTGAGCTCGTATTTTTAGAGTTTCAGTAGGAGTGTAAAAGCTATTTTAAATTTGCCACTTAAATCTAAAAAAGCAAAATGACAAATTTTTTAATTTTGTTGAGTGTGCTTATAATTATCACAAATTTAATTACGGTAACTGAATAAGTGCATCTATTCTAAAACGATAATATATTACCAAAATATTTAATTAGAGATTATTTATTAAAGGTTTGATTAAATTGCTCTTCTAATAGAATTTAAATGCGATAAAGTCGTCGCTGGGTTCTTCTATAAACGAGTCTGGAAAAGTAGAAACAGTAGTGTGCATCAGAGATGTACGGAATTCCGTATTCTGGGCATTTTCCCATTCCGGATACTGTAATTCAAAAACTGCCCATCCCTCCTGCTGTGCTTCCCAATGTACGCAAAATGGGGATTTCATGATATTTAATCGATACACCATTTGAAAGAAAAAATTTAGCGCCTCTCGGGTTCTCGCAGTTCCTCTTACAATAAGAATTGAAGGGAAATAAGCGTAAAAGATTTTGATGGTCAGTTCAGAAAGAGTTGGGAAAACAAAGGGGATCAGGGAAAACTTAAAATCACCAATTACCGGTTTAACTAGGAACCTAAGGAAATTAAAATAATAAATGTGTCAGAGGAACGACAATTTTAAAATAAAACTAGTATACAAAGAATTTACATATAAGAGCAGCCAGAAAAAATTAGGTACTTCATAATAATATCTTAATTAGAGAAAATTTCGAGACTTCCCCTAGGTGACTGAAAAAGCCTCTCTTTCATGGTGGAAGAAAGTTTCTAACACCTGTCTCCCAATTCTCGAATTTGTCTTGAGATGAAAAATTCGTTGTTGAAAGCTATGAGCGGGAAATGTGCATGTGGTTTACTGCTAGAGGATTCAAAGCTTTTTTCGGTGAGGACATGGATTTGATCTTTCTTTGGAATACAGAAGGATAACTTGTTTAATCTGTTCAATTCTTGCTTTGGACTCCCTTTCGCATCGCAAATCTATTCAATATTTCAGCTCACCAACTGAAATTTACTAAGCACAATTAGAAGCTTGGAAAAAGGTTCTCTAACCTAATTATCCCTTGAGATATTTGTATTTTTCGATTAAGTAATATAAATTATTGAAACAACTAGTTTGATATTTTTACGTGAAATTTAATATGACACGTTTAAATATTGGAATCTTATCGATTTCATTTGGAGTGTTTCGGTAAGATCCCATATCGACTTCTAACACTGTTCGAATGATGCCAAATAGAGTTCTCTGTTATTGGTCATTTTCAGAAAAAATTAACATTTCTGAGCTCGTGTATTTGCAAAATCACTTCTAAAATGAATGCCAATTTTATTTCTTTACTATGTAAAAATAAAAATCTATTACGACAGTTCTGAAGAGTTATTTTTACTTATTATCAAAATCTGAGACATTGACAATTCAAATTTTATTTTCATAAAAAATAAAAGTAATAAATCTGACGTGATCTAGAAATTTTGAAGAAATATAATGAAAAACAGAGACATTTTTAAAATAAATTGAATATTTATTCACGTTCTCATTAAGACCATTGAAAATAATTCAAAAATGATAAAATCAAACCATTCATATTCTTAGATTTTGATAATAGCTGTATTAGAAAAATTATAGCTTACATTTCCCATAAGACTCCTTTATTCGTTTTACCATCGGCCCGCCAAATGTATTAGCCAAAAAATGACTTAAACCTAAAATTTCGTACAAATTCAAAACGCCATAGAAATGCCAAGGAAAACCTGTAAACATTACTTTAAAATTTATTTTAAATTGCACGTAGATTTTAATAAAATGCGCTTAAATATTGGAACATCGTCATTTTCATTTGGCGTGCATCGAAGCCGTAATCAATCCGAATGAAAACATTTAAAACTCTTCACTTAACATTGATTGTCCTCGTGCCTTTATAAATTCCCTTATAAGCTGTTATACAATTTCACACATAAATTAAATATATTATTTTTTACTATTTAAAATCAACACAACACGATAAATAAGAGCTTCTTTATTGGTTATAATTTCAGTTGTCATGAATCTCTCCCTTTTTCCCCTAATCCCTTCTGAGCAGTTGATGTTGATAATTATAGTCTCATCATCAATTATAGGGATTAAAGTTCTTGTTATCAATTAATATTTGATTTAATCAAACAAATGCTGTTTGAATATTTTTAATTGGCTGTAATTCAAACGGTGTATTTGTTATTCAATTTGTTTTATTTTAACAAATTTATCTCGATTTTTAGAGTTTAAAATAACATTAAAACAAAAAATTAATATAAATGTTTGTGTATTTTACTAGTTTAATTTCCTGGTAAAAGGTTATTGTTAAAGTTTCTTCAATGGAAGCTGTAGATGTGATTCGAATTGCTCATTACTTATTGCTTAGCTTATATTCATGTTGAATTTCTTTTAAAAATTTCAGGTTGATATCCTTTGATTCTGAAAGTGTCCAGATAAACTTTAGCAACCACTATTTGAGTTAATGGCAAAAAAATAATTCACAAAATAACAAATGAATATTTTAATTCTTTATCAATTAAACTCTTTTATTACCAAAAATTTTGGGTAAATTACCATAATAAAATAAAACTGTCATTTTAAAACGAGTTCAACAATGAATAATAGATGAAACATCTCAAAGTGCCTTATCCAAGTTTCTCTGAGTCAATTAATTTGCAATTCGAGTATCTTTAGCTCAAATAACATCTTAAAACATTCTATATTATTCTGTTTGTTAAGAAGACTTTAATTTCCTGTACTCCAAACTTTGAGTGCAAATAATTAATTTGTGAAGAGTTGCTAAAATTATTAACTGAAGAGTTGCTAAAATTATTACCACAATTCGTTTTACAATTGCATCGGAGCCGTCTTCAATCCGAATGAAAACTTTAAAAACCCTTCACTTTACGAGCTTGTGCCTTCACAAAATTCCTTTATAAGCTGTTTTTTTAGTTTTTTAAAAATTCTTACCTGATAACACACAAGATGCGATTAGTTATACAATTGATGTGCTTGCATGCACTTGGACTCGTTTTGTTCGTAAAGAAATCCCAAGTGAGTCATATAAATTTTTTTAGAATGCGGAAATAAAAATTTGATACCGGAAATGAGCATTTTTGATTTCATCACGCAGTAGATGCGGGAAAAAAAATCATATAATCATTTTTTATTCTTACATTAGTTTAAGAAGATTTTTAATCGATTTATTGTCTCGATGAAAGTTAATGAAAAAAATTGTGGCTTAAAAAGACCAAAATAAGCCTAATAAGACTCATTTCACGCTCTGACAATGTTCCACAATCTAAATAATTCAATCGATGAGAATATATTTTGATGGAATTATCATAAAATTATAAAGCTTCCAGTAATCAAACTCTTTTCGTTCCGTTGGATGTAATCTTCTTATTATATTCTTTATTATTACGCACTTCGTTTAAGACGAGATTGATATAAGCCACTCATTATTTAAACCGATGGTTTTATTTCGTATCTGTGGCCGATCTAACAGCAAAATTAAATCGAATTTTGTTGTTAAATTGAAAACAAATTGTTAGAAATATTTATATTTAAGTTAACACTTCAAGTTGCTTTTTTAAAAAAGCTAGAAGGATCGAGGATTTAATAGACGTTTTTGATTTATAATTTCTATGCAGTTTTTCTTAGTTTTCAAATTTTTTGTTAATGTTTAGAATGCCTTCTATGTACACAAAATGTACACTTTACTATAGAAAACATTCGCGTAAATTTCACGTAATGAATTATAAGGTATATAAGAAAATCCTTCTTTATATTTGTTGTTTTTTACCATATTAAAACTCGATATTCTATAGGTGAAATAAGTCACTATTTAATTAGAATTGTGAACTTTGAAGGTTAGCCTAAAGATGTCAACAAATTTTTTATATTGGTTTAACAATTTTTAAAATGAATTTTAGGAGTCCGTAGGGTAGGGCTCTCTAATCTTTGCAAAAAAGCCTTTTCGGTCGACATATCTGTCTAGCATAGATGAGCGGAATTCCGGATTCCGGATTCCGAAATTCAAAAACTGCCATTCGGCCTATCTCTACTCTCTTGGATTTTGGACTTCTTAGGCATATGAAATCTAAGGAGTCTAGCCTTTAGGTCTTACTTATGATTTTGTCCAATTTCGAGGAACCCAGTGTCTAATGCTGTCCAAGTAGGTTGGAGTAAATATTTTATTAGTAAAAAACAGTATGAAATTTGTCAGTTGTCTTCTATCTGCGGCAGTGACCCTTCTCGGAAGAATTCTGGAAGTGGGCTACTAGCTTGGCAGCACAATTTAAACCAGAGATGGGTGGAATTCCGAACTCCTGATTGCAAAATTAATATTTAATTTAGAACTTTGCAAATTCTATTTTCATTTAAAAGTTAACGCCAGATACGTGTGGAAGTCTGGATTCCGGCTTGTGGTCATTTTTTGATTCCGACTTCATTTTTCCGGATACCGAAATTCAAGAACTGTCACTAAAAAGAAATAAAGCTCCTAAAATGGCTAAAAGTTGGCCAGCTTGTTCACTATTGTACATAAGGTGACAAAACTCCGCAGCAACCTTCTCCTTACAAGGGACGTACCACAATAATGTAATGATTCCCCGTGCACGAAAATTGGTATGGTAATAAAATATGATCAGTAAAAGTGCTCAAATGTAACTTTTTCGAAAGAAACTTGAGAGATATTTAAGATAGTGTAAGAAAAGCGTAATTAAATTGTCGTAATAAATGTTTTATTGAAAAGAAGTATCGGATAATCAGTATTTCCAATTGGCGTGCCCATGTATTGTCGTGGTGTAGGTTATTGAAAGTCGATTTGAAGGAGCATTCCGAATAATAAAATGGTCTCGCTTGAGACAGGTGTAGATTTAATTTGCAATATTATTTCGCTTTTCTTTTTTTAAATTTTGTTTTCTCACAATTGGTTGTTACATAAATAATAATTATATTAACAAAATTTTATGTGAAATTTATTATATTTAGGATCGATATTCAAAGAAAAGCGAAATAATAAACACATTGGAAATTAAATCTACATCTGTCTCAAGCGAGACTATTTGGTTATTCGGAATGTTCCTTTAAATCGACATTCAATACACCACGACAATATATTGTGAAATATTTCCCACTATCATACCAGTGCATCCCATAGGAATTTGGACTCATAATTGTATCTTCTTCATTTTGTGGTTCAGTACCTTTCAATTCATCCCAGGATAATCAGCAATAATTGTCAGAAAATATTTTTTTTGAAAATGAAAAGTTTTTAGCTTTGTTTCGTTATATGTTTTTGGTAATCATAAAACTACTTCTAATTCAATTAATACATTTATATATTATCACAGCCATTTTTAACCACTAAAACCATTTTGTGGCTCCTAAATGTTTACTAAATACCGATTCATAAAAAACCAGTTTACAAATTTGAATCAAAAACTAACAAAACATATCCCTTGTTAGGTCACGGGCATTCAGCTAGGATACTACTAGGATTTTCCAGTATAAGTTTTCTCTAAATCCTCGAACTTATTCTAGAAGTGTAAGTTCCATGGATTTATTTTTGTTAAGATGGTTTGAACATGGTAAAACTATCCCTCTTTTAGGTCCAAAACGAATTCATTAAAATCTGAGATGTTGACCAAATATACTTCCCTTATTAGATTTTTTTCGCTCATAATCGTTCGCTCGGATTTAATTTACTAATGTAGTTGTTTCTTTGTTTTGAGCCAGTTAATAGAGAAATATTCTTGCTGTGTCTTTCTATTCTTCATTCCATTGGAGCAGATTTTAAGGAGTTTCACATCACATTATTTAATTTGCTCATATTGCACGCACTCCACTACCACGAAGTATGCTTGCAAAAGACCGTACACTAATTGAATGAAAACAGGCCAATCACTTGTTTATTATGATTTATTTAAACTTTTTTTATTAAAGCTGAGGCGGTATGCAATAATTTATTTATCCGTTAAATTGTGATTCAAAATTGCCCTTTACAGTAAATGATAAATATTTTACTGGTGTATTAAAAAAATATATATTTCTTACATACACTTTCAAATTTTCTTATAAAAGTAATTAAACAGTAATTTTCCATCGCCATTTAACAGATAAACACATTCTTGCATACAGACACGGGTCTTCAAACGAATTTGATTTAATTTGAGTTCAATCAGTTGTATAAATTGAAGATACGCTTTGATAACTAATCATAAAAGTTTACATAAAGAATAATAATTGAAGGAAATCTTGCAAATTGACGTTACACGTAAAGATTAATAAAGTGTATTTATATATTGCAATACCAAAATATTCATTTTTTCACCACTGCCTTAAAGTATGCCGTATATTGCAAAAGACCGCGCAACAATTGTAAGGAAAACGCACCTTTTTCGTTTGAATAGTCAATGAACATTTCGGTATTGCAATATATAAATTCATTTTATTAATCTAAAAAAACGTCAATTTTGCAAGATTTCCTTCTATTATGCCTGACGTTTTGTGTGTGTGTAACTATTCTGAGCTCTATTTTTTTTGTCAAATTCTTTTGACGTAACAATATCAACAGCAAAAAGAAGAATTGAAATGTGAGGAAAGGGAAGTATATTTATTATCATGGTCTCAATGAGAACATGAAACAAACATTGATGTATTAATTTTCATTAAATTACAAACAAAATTATTTATTTATTTATTTACACTACGTGTGCTAGACACGTGATTAAAATTAAAATTAAATTAAAATATAATGTAAACGAAAAACTGTCCATAAATTAAAACTAAATTAAAACCTAAAAAAGAACAAAATAAACTAGATACCGTTAAAACCGGTAAAAGGTTCTTCTTTTCTTCTTCTTTGAATTTTGATACTGGAAATCCGTTCATTTCCATTTCCATTTCAACATCGTATTCAAATTCTTCTGCTTCTCTCATTAAATCGATTACAGCATTAATAATGTAGTGGGCCATTTCTTCTTCAGCTTCCGATAAATTTTTCGGAAACATACTTGTGAATGTGATCATCTCTTCGTCGAGTATGATCCTTTTGATTTTCAACGTTTTGATCTCATCCAGTATTGGAGCTTCCATGCCTTTCCGATTTGCCAATTTGTTGATTAGTTCCTTCGATGTTTCCAATTGTTCCTTCAATTGGTTTTTCATATCCTTAACGGTTTTAATACCGTTTTTAAGTTGTAACGCATGCATCGCGTTAATGTTGGATTGATTTTAATCCTTGTTACTATTTTCTTCTCGCCTTTGCCACGCGGGTATTAAAACTCCAAGCTGACCTGACAATTCTTTTTCTTGTCGTCCTCCTAGCTTGTCGTTTTGTCCATCGAAGATCCGATTCCCGTCGACGGCAGTGTTGATGCTCGGTCCTTGATGTCGTCGATGCACCAATTTTAGTAATTGATGTAGTTGTTGTGGTGGTGATGTAGTATGGCCCCGCAGGTCAATGTACCCAAGTTGACACCTCAAACTTGGGTAATTAAACTTTATTATAAAATTTAAAAAAAAAATATATATATATAAATATTTAAACAAAACAATGAGTTGAACTGAAGGGAATTATAGTGTTACAATCACTTTTATACTAAACACTAATGGTCCGCCCATTGTTACACTATACCATTGATAAGGGGATCAAATCTCAAAGCATATGACGGTTTAAAACAATAAGATAATTAATTAGGCTAAATTGTTTATATTCAAATTCTCACAATCGTATTCTAGGTCATATGCTCTTACAATAAATCAACTTTTGATCGCTTCTGCGATAGGGGGGGGGGGGGGTGATAATTAATTATCAAACTGAATTTTTTCAGAATTTGAAGGAAGTTTAAGAATGATATTTTTTGAACTTTATGTTTAAAACTATTTGCAGGAATTACTATTTTTGATTTGAATAATCCGAAAATCCCTATTCTACTAGACCAAACAATTTTAAAATTAGATAAAATATATTTATTTATTGATTCAATATAATGTTTACGTACAATTTGTTTACAAAAGTACTCTGGGCTATGAAATAAATATAGGATTTGAAATATATTCTTGAATAATATAATCCATTTCTGTTAGTTCATCCTGAGTTCACAATCATTTTTTTTTATTTGTCTTATTTTCTTCTCTACCAATGAAATAAATATTCATATATATATATATATATATATAATAAAGACTTTCTTGGTAAACAATCTTGATAATTAAATTGGAGTCCATTTTGTGAAACTTTCTGCACGGGTTCTCATTGAATATTATCATTTCCGGCGGCTTTTAATCGCATTTGATGGTATTCAATTCAATCAACGCCCATTATCGGTGCAGCAAATGCATACTCGCACAAAAAAACCTCTTTTAAACGATTATTTATTTATTCCTCCTTGTGCAACACATCTCGCTAATTATTTGGTGGGAAATCTATTTTATTTATTTTTCCATTTTTTTTTCAGATGAAGCTTTCTTTGCATTTCCTTGGTTATTGTGCCAATTCGTTTTTGTTTCCATTTTCCCGCGAACATTATTTATTAGAGTATAGTGTTTTAAGTTGTTCATCCGTTAACAAAATCTTCGTTTTTTTGTTGTGCACTTAAATGGTTTCTTTTTCCTTGGAGGCTAAAGAAAGAAAATCAAATAAAAAATGTTTTTTTTTATGGAATAACAACAATAACAAGGAAATAATAAATAACAAATATTAAAAAAAAAAAGATTCAATTGACTGAAAAATTGGTATTTTAAAGAAATAGAGCGAAACAATTGACTCTAATCTTTAATTATAATCGAGCACTTATCCCGTAATGACGTTTTTGACTTGTTTATAACGATCTTTAATTTTTTATAAAAATTAATTAAACTTTATAATTCCGATCTTTGTGCTTCTATAATCCGAGATATCGACTTAAACTATTCATGCGATGTGTTTTTTTTTGTGTTATTGTTGTTATTCCAGAGCTGGCTCGACACTTCGTTTCTGGATTAATATATTATAGTTTTTTCTATAACGATTATACTGTGTGAAAGAAAAGTTCACCGGCAAATCGAGCAGAAAGTTTAAATAAACAAATGAAGAATATTTATAAGAAACAACATTGGCTGGAATATTCAAATATTCCACTGGGACACGTCAATTCCTTCTTTTTCATATATTCTTGCTTTTTGAGTTTCTCATATTTTTGACAAATTTGCTCACATGATTTTGCTCTTTTATTGAGTTACCTTGATTCTAATATTTCTTTCAATCAATTTTGATAATCCGGAACCCCCGCACTTATTTTATATTGTAAACCAAAAATATACAATTTTTTTTGAAGTTTCCATTGATAATGCAATAATGAGCACCAGATAATGGTATATGATGTATGCTCTCTCGCGTATGTATTTCATCAATTCATTTGGTAAGAATCGGACGAGGAGCAAAACAATGAGCACCATTTGACGAATATCTACAATATCTATTTGCAGACTTCCTCACGTCATGCCTATCAACGCAATGCTTAAATGGTGGTGTCTGTCAGAATATAACCGGGCTCTACCGATGTAATTGTCCCGAAGCCTTCCATGGACCATTTTGTCAATGTAGGCCTCCCATTATTCGTCCAGCTGATGATTACTTTTTCAGTCGATAGTAATGATACTAATTACGAATGGAATACAATTGAAATTGTCGTTTTCTTCTTCGTCATTTTTATGGTCGCATTTGCGGTGGCAATTGTTTGTTGCGCGTAAGTGCTCTATTAATGCAATTAAATGATTTTGCAATAATTGCAGCTCAACAAATCATATGGGTTTTTACATAAGTGTACCAAATAAACATTATAATAGGTATGGTATCATATCGACTAGAGTGTAATATGGGTAATTTCTAGGTGGGAAGAGGAAGATGATTTTTTTGATGACAGTGCTGTGGAAAACGGCGAGCAATTGGTGGCGATGGCGGATATTCGAAAGTAATTTTTGTTTAATCTAATATGTATATATATATATATATATTGATTGGAAAATAGTAGAGATTCTAGAAATAATATTAACTTTATTTTGATTGGTATTCAATCACAGTCTCACTGCTTTCTTGCGTCGCGTGTTTAGTTGACGAACAATTACACACATCGATTTAGGATGATTATAAACAAAGCGCTAAATACTCGTGATTAAGGCAGTTATATATATATATATATCAGTAATGGGAGTGACCCCGTTTTTTTGGAATTCCGCGAGGTCAGGACCTTAAAAAATTGAAAATTTCAAAACCCGGGGCCCGGAACTTCCATTTTTCTCTACCCGAGACTCGGGACCGGGACTTCCCTTTTCCTTCCCCGGGACCCGGGACCGTGATTCCTTTTTTTTAGGAATATGCCCGGGTCGGGGGCCCCATCACTGATATATACATATACACTAGCTGATAAAAGTTTTGTCACAATTGTTTTTTCGGGTTTAACTTTTTTGTGACTTGATCAAATTGGCTGATTTTTTGATATTTTATGTGAATCAGTGTTTAAAATGTTATAGTAGCAAAATTTAGTTTAAATTACCATGACAACTTCGGTACCACGCATTTCGTTTTCCCTCATATTGATAACAGCTTGCCGGGTGACAATTGGAGTTTCTTTACGTGGAGTCATCTCTAAAATGTTGCCAATTACTGTTATTTTCAATAATTTATGAAAAAATATAACTGAACTTTAAAAATTATTTAAAAATTCAGTGCAAGAAAAGTGCGTAATATCTTTGAGCTACGCGTTTTACGATAAACGCTTGTCACTGTAAAACGGATCATCGTAATCACAAGCGGGAATTTGTAAAATAATCTACAACCATATGATTCTATCATATCAAAAAATCAGCCAATTTGGTCAAGTCACAAAAAAGTTAAACCCGAAAAAACATTTGTGACAAAACTTTTGTCAGCTAGTGTATATTATATAAATATAATTGGTTGATATTTTCACAGCGTTATTATTGTCCTTTCCAGAGATCGGTGCCTAATGGAGGAGAACAAAATGAGATTCTCGTTTAGTCAGTCACTGTTTGGTATCTGATCAATGTATGATATCTATAGGAGACACATATTGAAGAGGAATAGACGAAAAAGACCTTTGTGACCGTCCAAACACTTTTTTACTCTTTCATTAGGCACCGATGTCTGAAAAAAACCATATAATGTTTTAAAGTATTTTAAGGAGACTGTGCTACATTTTTAAATCAAATAACTGGAAAAATCTATTTGGGATTGTTGAGGTTAAGAGTTTATTGAGCAATAATATATTTGACTTTAAATTTGATTCGTTTTCAAAGCCAAGTTGTGATTTTTTTAAAGTTTAAACATTCAATCGAATATAAAACACACTTAAACTACCGTAACCGCGTCATTTTCTATTTCACTATTTCAAAAATTGAAAAATATGACGAGAGATATTGAATTTTAGTTACATAATGAATTATATATAATAATGAAATATTGAATTATATATTATATATTTCTAGCAAGCCAAATGATATTGAAGATTGTCCATACTAGCACGTATCTTATTCATTTCCACGTGTAAATGAATGATGTTATTTTTACGTCAATTTTACAGACTTTATTTGAAATAGCTTGGACGCTTTAATTTTTTATAAAATTTTATATTTTTAGATCGCTTTTGACGTCTTGTTTTTACCCATTCATTTGGCGTGCTTTTAGAACCTTCCTGAAGCATATCCTTCAATAATCATTAATATATGATTTGGGACTGTTTTATTATAATTAACGCTCATTTCTCATTCAAAATTAAAATAAACATTTAACACTTTCTGATGGGCGCTTCCTTGACTGTGTTTTGCACGAAAAGTGCTCCTGTTAGGACGCGAGGTGCTTTTTACATGAAAACAGACTCAGCCCATCATTTCGTAAAAAAGAGAGGCCGTCCAAACGATAACCTCAATCCATCCTAAATTTTTCCTCTTCCATTATTCACCGATTTCTGAAAAGGACAATACTTTGATTTTATTTAAAATTATCCATAATAATTAATTGTATTGACTTTAATCTTTGTAAATTCTACCATTATTTGCCTTTTAGCTCTTGTTGACGACATTTTCATTGTAAGAAGCAAATATATAAAAACGAAGATAATAACTAAAAAGTTAAAACTGTTCATTTCTTCCCGCATGATATTTGATTTTTAAAAATAAAATGAATAAATCTAACAATCCAAAATAATTATTTACACATGCAATCTATATTTAACAATGAAATTCAACAAGTATTAAAAATATAAGACTAATATTGTTAGTAAAATATTTTGCAAGAAATTATTTATTCACAGATTTAATTGAATGCTTGGGTTGGGCCAGCCTGTTGAAGAATTCCTCTCTTTGTGCTGGTGTCAACTTGCTGACATTCCTTTTGGGACGTTCCGGCTCCGTGGATTTGTTGCTAAGCTAAATTAAAAATTTAATTAAAAGCATAATTCATGGCTGACTAACACTACTTGACGGTCTCTTGCTTTCTCTTTCCTTAGCGCAGTTCGGAGTTACGGGGATTGTAAGAGGTATAACCTTCTGTAATTTAGAATTTGATGGATATAATAAAGATTAAATAAACCCTTTTGGGAAGAATACCGAATCTACGGACCCTTCTGGCATTCATTTTGAACGACTGAAATTAACTACTTTATTGAGAATTAGGTTAAACTAGGCAAGACTAAGAATACTGAAAGAAGAATGGGTCAGTGATTTAATCTACTAATATAGTCGTCGCCAAATGGGGTTACCAACGAAAAATGTGGCGCACTTTTTGAAATAATATTTTTCTTTTAATTTGTGTGCATCAATTGCGCTGCTATTCGCATTTGGCATCGACTATAGAAATACATTTTTCAAAGAAAGAAAATAATAATAAACGAAAATTTTTGGAAAAATAATAATTTTTTCAACAAAATTATTTATGATTTGAACCATTGTAAAACATCTAGAGGATCAAAATTTATTCAACATTCGAAAATAAATTTCGATTAATTATAGTCGTCGCCAAATGCAATTACCAACAAAAAATGTGGCGCACTTTTTTAAATATTATTTTTTCATTTAATTTTTCTGATTTGTATTATTTTATACATATATTCCACGATTGAAACAACATCTAAAAGATATTCTTCAATTTATTTAAGCAAAAACGGTGTATAACGAGCAGAAACAAGAAAATAATCATAAAAATTAAATTAAAACTTACTTGATTTACTTGATTAGCCCGTATCAACTGTGAAGGTTGCGGACCATCTCTCTTCAGACGTCGCGGCTCTGCCTCGCCATTGTCGACCAAGCCACTTTCTTCTCAAGGATTCCTATTCTTCTTCTTCCATTAATTCGGCTGGTGGAGGTTTCGTGCACATAGTCGGATACCCATTTGCGAATCGAGTCTGCCCAACGCTCCTTGGGCCTTCCTTTGCTTCTAACGCCACATCGAGGGTCCCATTCTGTAATGATTTTACACCATCTTTGTGGTGGCATCCGTGCGATATGGCCAGCCCATTTCATCTTCTTCTTATCCACAATGACACCCACGTCAAAATCATCGCACCCGGCATAGAAACAAATCGAATCTGCACAACGTTGTAGTCGACCTCTGTCCTTCTTCAAGATGGACCAACTTTCGCACCCATACAAGAGAGCCGGAACGACATTCTGTAGGATGAGTTCTTTGATTCTTCTTCTGTCCAAATGAGCCAGAAGTGGTAAAAATAATATATATTTTTAAAAAAATAATATTAAAAAAAATGCCCCACATTTTACGGTGGTAATCGCGTTTGGCGACGACTATAATTATTTTAAACAGCCTTCTCGTAGAAATAAAGATCAACAAAGTTTTTTTCTTTTTTGTAAAACAGTTTTTAGACAATTTTCGAAGAACGAGTGATTTTCATGAAACGTGAGTCACATCGTTCTGTTTCTCGTAAAATTCTGAATTTTTTTAATGGAACATGACCTGGTTACAATAATTAGCGTGTACTTTATAGTCGATTGTTTGTCTGTGTTTTCGGACATGTTTGGATTTAATTTGTTTTTTCGGCTTACTTGTTAGTTTTAATGTTTTTAGGTTCGAAAATAAGCAAAATAATAATCAAATTTTATATTAAATCAACGTTCCAAGCGAGACCACAATTTCCTTTCATAGCCATTTTTCTTATTAATTTGCACTTGGATAATTGGATACCCATGGGATACATATTCTCTGAGCCCATAAAATTAAAGTTATTTTTAGCGTCGTAGTGTTACTCTCTAAATGTTATATCATCCATTTATTAGGGTGAACCAAAATTTTTTTCCGATTTTTTATTAAAAATTTAAACATAATTTTACAACTCATGAAAAACAATTAGTTTTCAAAGTAAAGACCATTTGACTCTATGGCTTGAACCCATCTATCGGCAAGTTGTTCGATCCCGCTGTAGTACCAATACGTGTTCTTAGAGTCGAAAAACTCGCGGCACCCGTTTTCGACATCGGCCAGGTCATTGAAGCTACGACCACGAAGAAAAAAAGTGCCATTGATCGGAAAAGGTGATAATCAGATGGCGCAAGGTCCGGTCTATAAGCTGGATGTGGAAGAAGTAGCTCGAAGTAAATTAGGCCTTCGAAATTCCACAAAACACACAGAAGTGCCTTATTTGAGAAACGATCACATTTTGCTAGCGGTTCCGCCGTTTGGCCGGGTTTTGATGTTAATGTTATTGTCCTTTTCAGGGATCGGTGCCTAATGGAAGAGCAAAAAAGAAAAGTGATGGACGGCCACACGGCCACAAACGACTTATTCATCAATTCCTCTTCAATGTGTACTGTCCATTATTTCCAAAAAAAGAGAGGCCGTCCCGACGAGAACATCATTCCATCCTATTTTTTTCCTCTTCCATTAGGCACCGATCTCTGAAAAGTACAGTATTTTAGAAACGGGAAAATATCATTAAATCAAAAAACAAAACGTGAAATCTTAGTAAATTCGAAGCAAAATTTACAAGGTCACGAGAAAATTGAGAATAATTTGGTGTGCTCTGAACGAACAATAAGTATATTTTCTGGTCATTTCGTATAGATGATTATTTTAGCATTTTATGAACTTTGACAATTCAGTTTGACGTGTGAATAAAATTTTACGTATCACGAGCTTCACCTACTCTAAATAAAACTATTAGTTTTAATTCTTTTAAAAAGATTCCAATTAGATTTTTTAAAACATAAATAGGAAACATAAATTTCTTTTCTTATTTAATTAATTTAATTATTTCTTATGACAGACAGTTTAGAGTTTACGCACGTCAATATACCTATTACAAAAAACTTTGGCGGCCGATTTTGAAAACGGATTTTGAATCAGCGCATCCGATTCTATCAATGGTACAAGTCTCAACAAGATCTCAAGCGGACACTAAAGTGACTTCCCTTGTTAGATCCTTATGGAAATATACTCTCGATAATGTTTTGTGGTTTCTCTATTCTGCTTCTCTTTTTCTCATTATTGACGTTATCTCTACTATCGTTTCCCTAATGTAATAAGATAATTATTACCTAATAAAAATCGTTCCAATTGGAATTCACATTAACATTTCCAATAATTTAGTTCTACCGAAGTAACACTCTATAGTCTATTATTAGAAGAAATCCATTTCCAGCCGCATTTATTTACTCATAACACATAAACAAATAAAATAAATGAACACTTAACAATAGATTAAAATGAGCCCGATAAGAATGATGTAAAAGAGCAGTCTGCTCGATTATTTACTCATAATCTTTAATTGTTTTCAGGGGAATTGTGGTATCACGTACACGTGAAACAGTACTTGAGGATCTGGAGGATACCAACATGCTTCAATTATAAAACAAATAAGTTATGCCATTATTATATTATGGTTTTTAATTGTATGTGTTCGCACTTTTATTTTATGTGTATTTGTTTGGAATATATATTATTTTCATTATTATTATTACTTATTACTTATTCTAATATTTGATTTTTTTCAATTCATACTGTGATCTCGGTTTTGTTTTACTTTGTTATTCATTTTGCATATTTTTTTACCTAAAATGTTTCTCAATAAAATATGATATGTGCTGAATAATTTGATTATATTTGTAACAAAAAGCTTATTGCAATACAGAAAATTCTGAAAACTTTGACCAACGCAACTGTTTGTTGAAGATGTTTTTTTAAAACAATAAATTCTTCATATTTTGAAATAGTTTAAGAAAATTTTTTAATATTATTTTTGGTGAGATTTATTATACGCGGAGCTGTCGTATTCATTTGTATTGTAGCTGCGGTCGGTATGTGAATTATAAGCTTAAATTAATAATCCATTTGAATTATTATTATTATAAGGGAAGACGGTGATATAACCAATAAAAACACAGTTTGAGTTAAGGTAGATTCAAATTATGAATATCAGCACGTCTGAAGGTCAAACTGTATGTTTCAGATAGTGTTTTTGTGTATTTCTTTGTTGTCATTTTATGGTTGTTGATGGTCTGAGGCTTTATTGCGAGGTTCCAAATAGGAATGATTATAAAAAACAGAATGACATGATCATAATAACTAGGATATGACGGTTGAGAATCAAATATCCGAAAATATATAAAATTAACATTTTACTGTGTGACTAGTACGGTGAGCGCTTTAGCTCTCAAGTTGACCTTACGTCACAGAATTCTTTGTATTACTTACGATTTCTAAACACGCCAAGTGGAAATAATGATTTTCCGAATTTTAAGCGCGTATAAAAATTGTTACGTCTTTTCAATGAAGCATTGTTTACGACAATTTAAATAGGCTTTTGTTAAATTATTTAAAAATATTAAAATCTTTTCAAGAATTATGATTTGAGCCGTTTACAGTGCTCATTTTATGAGAAAAGTTATCTTTCTTCTTTTTTTTAATCTTTATTTTTTACGAGTATTGAGATTCATTCAATTTTGCATCTCAATACTCGTAAAAATCTTAAGACATTAAAAAAAAACAGTTTATTCAATTGACGAAAGTCTTAGAAGGTTATTACTACGAGAAAGAGATAACCGGTACGTATTTCAACGGAATATCCTATATTATAAATAATTGATAATTTCCATTTTAATTTTGTAAAAAGTAGTAATAGCCCATGCAACGTTAAATATAAATATTGTAGATATACAGTACCGGTCAAAAGGTTGTAAACGTGGCGTTTTTCGAGCATAACTCTACGAATACCTACCCTATTCCCATGATTTACGCAAACCGTGCGCAAACACTCTGACGCATTGCTGCAGATTTTTCGACTTTTTCGAAAAATTGGTTTTTTGCATATTTTTTCAAACATACATTTGTTTTAAAATTATCAATGTTTCCAGTGTTTTTTGTAGCTTTCAGTTTTTTAGCTGGTAAAAATCGTAACTAGACGATTAAGGAGGAAAAAACGATTTTGCTGGGACACCAACTTGGTGCAATTCTGGGAGATCTTGCTTCTCAGTTTGGCGTAAGAAAACCTAGATTTTTGAGACGAAAGAGCCAAGGATTTAAGCCAGTAAAGGTTCAAATTGACCGTCCACGTGTCACTAATCGTCTCGCTGATATTAAAATCATGCGCGTCTCCAGATACAATCCGAGGCTGACGGCGGTTGCAATTCGAAGATACGTTTTCATAATTCATGTCCGGTTTCCCCATCGACATCGATTATTCAACGTCGTTTGAGAGCAGCTGAAATGCCGATGGCTTTGCAACATTTTGAATTCTAGAATATCCTGTAGACGTGGCGATCCATGATGGTTGTGATGCGATGAATTGGATCCGTGCTTTTTTCGGAAAAGGAACACACACTATAAAACTTCCTCCACCGTGCTTAACGGTGGGTAACTGGTATCTGGGATCATAGCGGGAGCAATCTGGACGCCGTACTAATTGAATTCCGTCATTTCCGAAAAGCATGAACTTGCTTTTGTCCGACCATAAAATTTGGTTCCAATCTTGCCTTCTACCAGGCAACTCTGGCTTTTCTGTTCTTCTACGAAGTGAAAGGCTTCATTACTGGACGTCTTCCCAATTCTAGCTGCTCTCAAACGACGTTGGACAATCGAGGTCTCTGGGGAAACCGGACAATTCATGAAAACGCCTCTTCGAATTGCAGGCACCGGGCGCCGTCAGCCTCGGATTGCTTCTGGAGAGGCGCACGATGTTAATATCAGCGAGACGATTAGTGAAACGTGGACGACCAATGTTAAACTTTACTGTCTGACATCCTTGGCTCTCCCAACGTCTTAAAGATCTACAGACGCACGGTTTTCCTAGGCCAAACTGGGAAGCAAGATCCAGAGATGATCCAGAGATCTCCCAGAGATGCGCCAAGTTGGTGTCCCCGAAAATTGGCTTTTTGCTCCTCAATCGTCAAGTTACGATTTTTACCAGCTCTAGACATACCTGAAAATTTAAAGATACAAAAAAACACTGGAAACATTGATAATTTTAAAAACAAATGTATGTTTGAATAAAAATATGCAAAAAATTCATTTTTCGAAAAAGTCGCTAAATCTGCAGAAATGCGTTAGAGTGTTGGTGTACAGTTAGTTTACTGTTTCGATATTTTACAGGTTTTTTCTGTAGTGACCAAAAAAATCATGGAAATCGGTTTGGTATTAGTACAGTTATGCTCGAAAAACCCCGCGTTTACAACCTTTTGACCGGTGCTATATATCAGAAATTATGAAATAAGAAGAAATTATTAAATTAAATTGAATATCTGTTTCATGTTCATTTAAGGCCATTTAAAAATTTTTAGTGGCTTAACTGGATTAAACTGACAAAAACTTAGTTTATATGCTGTATCGTTAACACCAACACGAATTCATAAAAAAATGTGCTTTTAGTTGAAGTGGCTAATTAACTGATGTGGCTCAGTTAACGTGGTTTACTGTAAATTTAAATTAAGGAATTGGTAGTTTCCAATATATTAATGAAAAGCTATTTCAAAATAATTTATACGTAAATTATAGAAATTAATGTTTAGAAAATTTGAAAAGCGTAGGCGTACAGGAATTGATTCCTCAAATTTAACAAAACTCAGAATCACACCAACTGAAAATTGAAACTGCACTTTTCACGTAGCAGTGCCTTAAGTCCAGTAATCCAGCTATAAAATGTTTTCTAGCTAGAATTTGATTTATAATTTTACATTAATATTAACTCATTTTGTCTTAAGGGAGTTTCTATTTTACAAGTAAATTAAAATATCAGTTAAAAATTAAAATTTTAAAAAAGCAAGTGAATTAAGATGTTTGGATAAATCAGAATTTCTTTAGAAAGTTAGGATATATATCAAATAACCATTAAAGTGTGCGATTTGAAAGAAAGAAAGAAAGAACACTAAGAAAAATCCTAATTTTAGCGTTGTAAGGTTCCTTCCTCTTTCAAAGATCAAAGATTATTTTTGGCTCTCAGCGAATATTCAAAATTTGTGAAAAAAATTAAGAAGCTGAGGAAAAATAGGGTATAATATTTTCCCAAATTATACCAAGCTTTATTTAAGTAACATAACCTTTTTTTCAAAAGATACAATTCTTACCTAACTTACAGCTCATTATCGATTTGAACTGATTTGCTCAATCAGTTGGAAATTATCAGTTCGTAGTGCACTCTGTCAGTTTTTATTTTTATTTTGAACATTAGAAGGTTTGAGTGTTGTTAATTACATATTTCTACTGATTTAATAAATATTTAAATTCTAGAACATGGATTTGAGTTATTCATTAGACTCTATAAGAATTGATAAATAATGGGTTTCGATATAGTCACTTTAAGAACTCATTTTGTATCAACTTGAGGCGTCAAAGATTTTGCAAATGGAAGCCCCTTTAAGATTTTTGCTATAATAGAATATTCAATTCTCCATGTAGTTTAAGAAAATGCAATAAATGTATTTAAAATGGATGTCTCGCAGAAATAATGATAATTAGATTGAAGCGATAGTTCAATTCAAGGATCTATCGCAGGTTCATAATGTGAATTGTGAAAATTTTGAATCAAGAACTCAGGCACTGCCTGTTTGACAGTTTACCGTTTCGTTGGGTTTGTCAGTAAATATGGACATACAGGAAATCATTGTAGAAAATTAATTTTTATAAATTAAAAATATTAATTTAAAATTACTTACAACGAAAAGAATCTGAAAATAAGAAAACGGGAAAACCAAAGTTGATTTTTTGCAAATCACTCCCGCCGTCTGTTTCACACTGGCATCTAGTTAAACTTAAAACCAGCAAAACACCGGTTAACGGTTCGTCTCCGGTTTTCTTGCGTGTATTGTATCCCAAACTTTTCTTAAAATGATGGAGTGGAGAAGAAAAATATTCCCAGGTAACGAGCATCAAACTGTTTATTATTTTATTTGCACACCAAATCGAAATAACGATTTTGCGATTTTAAATATGTTTGGAAATTAATTTACGTCTTTATAACAAACAATTTTTTACTACAATTTATTTAAGCTCACCTTAAACTATCTAAAAATGTTAACATCTTTATAAAAACGAATATTTGAGCATGATTACTGAGATCATCCCATTGCCATTCGAATTGGGATGTATTTGGTTTAATGGGTTAATTATTGAGTTGAGGAATAAGTTCGTAGTGTTTTTATATGCTCTTTTCTATCACAACAATTTTTTGTTGTTTTGTAAAGTGTATGTATTTATCTGATAGCGCTTTTACTGATCTACAAAATTATGTTTTTAGTTTGTTCTGAAATTTTGAATTTTTATTATTTTTCAGGCTTAGAAATTAACTATCCTAGAGGCAAAAAAAACAGCATTTTCGACATAGGCTGATTCGCTTTTCATCGCGCGGTCATAAACAGCAAATGTTTACCGAATCATCACGGGAGATGAAAATGGCGTATGTACGTCAATCTGAAGCAAAGGAAAGAGTGGGTGCCTTCAGGAGATACGCCAAAGCCGAGAATCAAGCAAGATCTTCCCCCAAAAAAGATCATGACCGGCGCTTGGTGGGACTAGGAGGGCATGCTGCACTGGGAAATGCTCGAAAGAAACGCTATGATAAACAAGGAGCTCTATGTTGCCCAGATGCGCCACGTAACTGAAGCTATTCGACTGAAACCGCCCAATCGACAAGGTTCAGTTATCTTCCTCCACGACAACGCCAGGTCGCATGTTGCACAAGTCGTCCAAGAGCTCGAATGGAAGGTTCTTCAACATCCACCGTACTCTGTATCTCTGGTTGATATTAATACAATTAATACGTGGTTTTTAATATAATCTACTAAGCCTGATTTCGATGAAAGAAATTGTAGGTATTGAAATTTAGAAAAATTATTTAACAATGAAAATTGATCCATAAACACGTACAAATTAATTTTTCACTTCGTTCCGGCAATTAAATTATGTTAAATTGTTAATTTATATCATCCGACTTGCGCTCCCTGTTAAACCAAATGTGTTACATTCGATGGACCTCAGAAACTGGCTCAACAACTTCTTCGACACTAGACCGGACGATTTTTGGGGGAACGACATTAATAAGTTGATGCAAAGTCCTAAACAGTAACTGCGGATACATAATTAATTATTATCAAGTTGTGAGAAATTAATAATTCTAATTTTCATTTCATAAAAAAATAAAAAATAATCAAAAGGACGTGAAATATAAATTTTGACGAAATATAACAAAAATAAAGACATAAAGCGAAATTATTTAAATAAATTGGGAAATTTGCTTCACGTTCTCATTGAGACCATTTGAAATTAATTAAAAAAAATTGAAAATGAATTGTCAATTTCTTACACTTTGACAATAATTGATTATTATTATTATTATTATTTTTTTTTTATATTTTATATATTTTTTATAAATCTTTGTGAATAAAACTCTATGAACTTATTACTCAACCCTATATGTTAACTTTTGTTATATCGGCAATATATGTTCTTAAACCTTTCTCATTAGTATTAAAACAAACCAAATAAAAATGGAAATTTTGAAGCTTTAGTCGTGTTTTTCTAATTGTTACGTGTAAATTCAATATTAACTTTTCCTTCATTTTATAATTTTTTTCTGTAAATGTCTCCAAATCGCGTCATTCTTCACGAACTTTAAGTTACAGAGTCTTTAATGATATTTAATTTTTACTGCTGCATTTGACAGTATTACAGTATTTTATTTCATTTGTGTTTGATAAATTGAGTTTTTTATTATCAAAATATAAGAAATTGGCAATTCCAATTTTATTTTCATAAAAAATAAAAGTAATAAATCTGATTTGATCTATAAATTTTGAAGAAATATAATGAAAAACAGAGAAATTATTAACATAAAATGAATATTTGTTTCACGATCTCTTTGAGACCATTGAAAACAATTCAAAAATGTTGAAATTGAACTTTCAATTTTTTATATTTTGATAATAAATTATTGTTGTCAATAATTCAAACAATAACCCTATGAGACCACAATGTATATAGTAAACCTCGTATAAAACGACTAAAATGGCTGAAGACGATAAAATAAAATGTTTTAGTATTTATTTGTTTGTTTAATCGTTGAGAGCCAATTCATCGGATTTGAACTACTATAATCTTTTTCTCTCATTCTCTCACTTTATCATCTAAAAATGTAACAATACGCGTTTAGAGAATTAAGTGGTTATTATTTTTTTTGTAAAAATGGCATCCCAAGAATGGGAAAAACATCTTGTAATTCTCATTAATGAGACAGGAAGTTTACGTTCTGATGTTTATTTTATCTATCTATATATCTTTACGCGAAGAAAATATTGTCCGATGGTATCAAATTTCAGTGGAGCCCATTTGAGAAAAACATGAAATAGGAATGGCAAATATGAGCATTTTCGGAGAATAGTATTTTGTTTTTGTTTCGTCTGTTATTGAAATGTAGTTTTTTAGTTATTTTTTTAGTAATGTTTTCTTTTTTATATTTTATTTCTTGTCTTTTTTCCAGATAGGACAGTTTGATGAAACATAGAATAGCGGCAATTTATGAATTGTGCTCATTAAATATTATTTGGATGTATTAGTTTTGATTTATTTGTCAAGAATCATATCATAAATGAAATGGAAAGTTGTAAGTAATATAATTTACTTGATAATTGATTGTTTGAATAGTTTTTCTCGAATTTGTGAGCTCTTTGAAAGATAATATGGGTTATTTACGTTTGAATGTGAGTTTATCAGTTGATATAAAGTCCCAATGTCTGTTTGATATTGATAACGACGTTTGCTATATATTGGTGCTGAAATTGTTTGATCAAGTTTTACAAGAAGATTTGATTGTCAGATACTCTGGTCAACAGGCTTTGAAGAGAACGTTTATTAATTTCACTTATCATTTTATTTTTTAATTTTTGTCTTATCTTTGGAACTGATTGGAATTGTTTTTCAGAATATTGTATAATCAATGAGGAAGTGGTTTTTCGTATTTTATTAGGGTTTGAGTTTATTTTTTCTTATAAGAACTACAAACTTTCTGTGAAATCATTTTCGTTTTGATTTTAATCTTTAAATGTTTTTAATACAATTTACACGCCAAATGTATTGGTGAAAACAGGACTTAAGAAGAATCACTTAAATCTAAAAAGTTAAAGCGTTAGACCTGAAAATTAGTTTTTAACTTTCACAAATAGTTTTAAAAAGTGCGTCTAAATATTGTAAAATCGTCATTTTCATTTGGCGTACAACTAAAATATCTATTAATTTAACTTTAAAAATTACATTGAAAACAATTCGTAGAAAGTTTTTTGTGGCACGTTCTGTGTGATTATTCAATGAAAGTTTGAAGGAGAATCTGAAAAGAAAGCTTACAAGGGAAGTTTTTTAGGTCGGGCTCTCAGATATTGATAAAAATTTGCAGATGGACTCCTTATGGCTTGATTACTGACAAAATATTAGGACCCACAAGGTTTTGCGATTCTTTGGAATCAGTAAGTTCTCCCTAATTGATCTATCAATTAGATTAACATAACTGTAAGGCTTATTTAGTTGTTGATTTATTACTTTTTCTGTATTAGAAAAGAAAACTGTGGCAAAAAAAGAAAGTTTCCCATCCTTTTATTCCTTGTTTACTGGGTATGATGTTTTGCTCTGATGTCACTTCAGCTCTTCGTATTTGTTGGTGTTTTAGCAATCACTTTACCATGATTTTTTGTTACTATTTTATTTAGTGATGGGAGGGACCCCGATCCCCTCCCATCACTGAAAACCAGGGTCACTGCTTGTTTTGTTCTCTGGAATGTACAATCGTTATATTATTATCCGTTACTTATTTATTGCTGTTTTTTTGGTTCAATTGCGCATTATATTCACGTGTCTAGCACACGTAGTGTAAATAAGAAAAATAATACGTCTATCAGCAACTTGAAAGTTCTGAAAATTTGTACGAGTTGAGATTGTTGCTTTAATAATAAAATCACGGCTATTATATTTATAAAATATCACTCTTGTAATTAAGGCTTGTAGTGTATCGTGTTCCTCTTCTTACCCATTTTCTACCTTTGTATAGATGATAACAATTATCATGGCCAAGATTGGAGAAGAATAGTTTTATTAGTAAACAGCAGGGATGGATGGAATGGCAGTTTTTGAATTCCGGAATTCTGAATTTCACACGTGTCCGGTGTTACCGTTATTATGAAAAGTGAATTTTCGAACTTCGGAATAAAAATATAAAATTTCGGAAGCCGTAATATCATTTAAGAATACGGAATCTGAAATTCGGAATGGAAAAATGGGCGAAATACGATATCCAGAATATATATATATATACTGCTCTCCAAAATTTTGCGACACCCCCACTAATAAGATGTTTCGTATATTACTGTAGGACTACATTTGAAATGAGTGGTACCAGTGAATTCCCCGTCATTAAAAACCTATTACCGTAAAATTTTTTTGAAGTCGGTTTTATTACCGCTACGCTAAACTACATTTTCCACAAACAGTGGTGGTCACAGCGATGAGACATCATTTTTTAACAAGGAAATAACACTAAAATTAGCGACATTTAATGATTAATTTCATTATTTAATACTTTGTTGCTGATCCATTGATCCGAATAACCTAATTAATTTGGTTTGGCATGCTTGCAATCAGGCTTCCAATCAGATTTGTATCGATCAGCGACCATTGACGAAGAATTGCGGCTTTCAGATCCGCTACAGTGTTTAATTGACGTCCTTGATGGTAAAATCTTCTAGCAAGGACGGACCAGAGATTCTCAATTGGATTGAGATTGGGAGAACACGCTGGCCAGTCCATAACAGTGATATTCTTTGACATCAACCACGTCGTCGTTGAAGCACTAGCATGAATGGCGGCGTTGTCTTGTTGAAATGTGAAGGCAATATGCCAGAAATGGAACTAAACGTTTCTCCAGGACATCTTTCCGCAGATTATATTCGAGGCGAAATGAATTCCAAATCAAGACCTCCAGTTGACGAGAAGGCTCTCCAAACGATGCACATTCCACCCCCACAGTTGGGTCCTTCCTCAATGGATCCTTCCTCAAATCCTGTCAATAAGAATTCCAACCGTCCGGTCCGTCAAGATTGAACTTCTTTTCATCTGAAAAGATTATCTAAACATGTTTGAAATGACAATTAAATCCGTAAATGGATTCACTGTATTCCAATCTGTGACCAAGTTTCGGTGAGCTAGGTCAACCCGTCCCAATTTGTGAACAGGGGTCAGAGTTCTTTATTTTTAGTTTTTGACGAACAATAATTCCGCACCAACGCAGAGATCCATAAATGGTTTGTCTCGAGGTCAAAACTCCAGCTTCACGGCCAATTTGTCTAGCCGACTTCATCGAACTTGAAGCTTTGCGCGAAATTGTGCGATCATATCTGCTCGATAGAATCCTTGGACATCCCGGAATTGGTGTCTTTCTGTAGCCAATACGGTCCTTCAAATAATTACTCACAATGCAACGTGATCGGTTCAGATACGCAGCAATTTTCACGATGGATAATCCGAGTCTGCGTATGGCTTCAATTTTTGCACATTCCTGGGGAAAAAACGACATCGCCAGCCCATTTTGTGATATCATGTTCAATACATGTTTTCAGATCTTTTATACTCTAATTATTTGAAAAAACTTCCATTTTTCGCGCCAAATGGAGATTTAATGATCAGAAATAGAAGAATGTCTCATCGCTGAGACCGCAACTGTGTAGCGTAGCGGTAATAATTTTATGGAAATATGTCTTTCATCACGGAAAATCCAGTGGTACATTTTCATTTCAACTGTTGTCCTACAGTAATATACCAGACAGCTGGTTAGTTCGCAAACTTTTGTACACCAGGGTTGATTGAAGAATGGATTAATAGTGACTCGATTAGGCTACATATTTATGGGAAATTAATGTGTGACGTGGCTTACGTAACTTTTATACAAATTTAATAGGTAACACGTGGCAAGGCTGACATATTGTATAGCTTTAAAAATTTGCTATTTTCCCTTTCAGAGATTGGTGCTTAATGGAAGAGGAAAAACAATTAGAACAAAATGAGGTTCTTGTTTATCCGGCCACTCTTTTTCAATGTGTGTTACCTCAAAAACTGGATAACACATATTGAAGAGGAATAGATGAAAAAAGTAATTTGAGGCCACGTGGCCGCCCAAACGAGACTATAATTTTTTTCTTGTTTTTTGCTTTTCCATTAGGCACCGATCTATGAAAAGTATAATAACTATTCAATCACTAGGAACAATGGGGGTAGAAGCCACGTAAAAATTATTTGGCGACGTTCGTGCTGATAGCATTCCGAATTCTACACGACACAGCATCCACAGAGTGAATTCCGTTTTTATAATATTGGTTTATAACGTTGATTATAAAGGATAGTAATACCCTATTAAGAAAAGATCTTGAAAGGAGACGACTATCAATACGGGATAAATAATTCGGTTTAAATAATATTATCAAACTAAAAACTAGGTCAGAAAAGAATTAGTATATATCTAATTAAACGATGCCAAAAAAAACTGTCACTGGAATACTAAAAAGCAACACGAATGCAACTTTATTTGTGAGTCATTCATTGTTTGCATTAGAATCTGTCATTGATGGTCAATCGACGAAAATGAAAACAAATGATTAAATGAAATGCGCGATATTGTTTTTGTGTATTCGAGTGATATCATTATTATTGGTTTAAATTGCAAAAGAGAAGAAGCGGCAGCGGACGGAATAATCAACAGATGTTTGTTGCGCTGATTCGGAGACGGTAGTATTTGATGACTAATCGCTGAAGAATCAAAAGTGTGTTTGCGATGAAGGAGTCTCGCCGAGGCCTTCCGTCGTTTTAATTAGAAAAAATACGACAGAGTGTTTTAATATTTGATTGGCGCCCGCATAATTACCACAACTTTTTTTTTGTTTTGTCTTCACTCAAGGTGGGAGGGCTTAATATGGGTATAAAATGAGACATATTGGTTTATTTTTTGCATATGATTTGATAATGTGATTTGTTTATGGGTTTGCTTGTTTGGTTTCTTGAACTGTTGGATGGCTAATTTAATATGTACTGTAAATGAATCATTTTGTTTTCGTTGTTTTTTCATTGACATTTATTTGGGTTTTGATTTGTTCCTTTGCTTTATTTTTGTTAGTTTGTGACAATTGTAAAGCCAGAAAAACGAATGGATTGGCAAAAATCTAGCTCTTTTTAACATTTTAAATTCTTGAAGCAATGGATTGATTAATATAAAATGTAATTCAGTATCTCAATTTGAATAAAATATATGATTTTGCCTTAAGTCATCCCTAATTCTCTGAAAATTATTCAGAAAACTTTTGTAGAATGTGTCTTTTCTGGAGGCATCCCTGTAGGGTTTTGAGATTTCTTTGGACCCAGTTTATTAAATTGGCGTTCAATTAGTGCTGAATCGTTTCAATATATTGGCTTTTTCAGAGATCGGTGCCTAATGGAAGAGCAATAAAAGAATAGAAAATGATGGACGGCCACAAGGCCACGAACGACTTTTTCGTCAATTTCTCTTTAATGTGTGTGCCCATAATTTGCCGTCTAAAAATAGAGGCCGTCGAAACGAGAACCTCATTCCATCCTAATTTTTTCCTCTTTAATTAGGCACCGATCTCTGAAAACGACAATATTTCTATATAATATTGGAAACTCGTAGTTTTAATTTTAAGAGCAGATTTCCTCGATTGAAAAAAAGTGTGTATTAAATTATTTAAAAATATTAATATCTTCTCCAAAAGTTATATTTGAGCACGTTTACTGAGCTCCTTTTTTTATCCTACCAGTCGGCGAGCATACAGTCATCTTGTGGCAGCGCCACGTAAATTTAAATTCGCGCCAAATGCGCTTAGATGTGCAGACACGACGCGAACGCGCGTTCTCTGTGTTCTGGCCTAAAATCATCTGTTATATTACTTCCAGTTTTTTTTCTCATTGTTATTATTATTGTTTTTTTTAATTGTTAATTTAATTGTAATTTTTTGTGAATCTCAATAAACAGTTTAATTACCCAAGTTTGAGATTCTTTCGGCAACACCCATCACTAGCCACCGCCACAACATGTAACATCTTTTATCATCCTACTACTCTTTCTTTAATTTGGATGTCAATTGGAACATTGCATTTAATAAACCCGGAAGTTTTTAATCTTTTATAATTGCTGTAAAGTACAAAGTCTAGTAATTTTCAGATGTTTAAGATTCCGAGATAATCAAAGGGACCTGTTTTTTATAAATGATTTTCGATGAGCTTATACTTTTTTGGTTAAAAAATGAGTATAGAGTACAGAAAATTGTGCAAAAATCAAGTTTGGGCAAGTACTCACATGGATTTGAACATTTTGATGTATTATAGGATATTTCAAATTTTTTTGACGACGCATTGCGAACCGCTGCGTAGCAAGACCATTATAAATAGTGATATAAAATCATAGCGGCTCGGAATGCTCGGAATATTTAGTCTTATTAATGAGTTGATCTCTAGTTTATTGGGATAGTTTTAGCTTTATTCCTGCTTTATAACCTATTTGACCTTTATCGTTGTTATACCTATTGCACGCCTTCTGGAAATGAATTACGTTTTACTAATCTTTGCCTAATTTTTAAAGAGATCTTTATTCCGATTGTTATTATATTAAGTTAAAAATTCATATAAACGAATATTCAATAATTAAATTTAAGTAGTAGCTCTGTAAAGCATCTATAAACTAATATTTCTAAATTTCAGTAATGTTAAGAGGTATTTTAAGATGATCCTACTAAGATTACGTGAAAATCAGTTTATAATTTACACTTCGAAAGACATCCTTGAATATTGTAAAATTTCAATTTTCATTTTACGTGTGAACATTAAATGCTTGAATCATTTTACTAGGGCTGGTGGCGGTTTGATTACATCTTTAATTATATTTAGACAAAGTTTAGAATATTCTTAATATTAATTATTAAATTTTCACGATGAGAATCAAAATTTTAAAAAAATTCTGCCAAAAAATTAAAATTATGAATTTCCAACATTTTATCGAAAAAATGCAATGAGGTTATTTTAATTTTATGTTTTAATTAAGGCCATTTTCACAAAGAGTCAATTCAAACATAACGCACCAACAAAAAATTATGTTTTTCCAATTGCGGACTTTTAAGTTTCATGTGAAACAATTTACCACTAATTGAACGCCAATTTAATAAACTGGACCCAAGGGCAGCACCAGAAAAGAATGAAAGTTTTCTGAATATTAGAGCTAAAGGATCTAAAGTGTGACGCAATAATTATCTCAATGAGATTGTCGTATCACAATTTCAGGCGAATGTACTGATATTTTTTATATTTTTTAGAATTTATTTTAGTCATTTTGTCCTTTCAATCTCTATGTCTTCCATGATCAAATTTGTTCATATATGCACTCCACTGCCACGAAACCGCGCCTTATTGCAAAAGACTTCGCACCAATTGCAAACACTACCTTTTAATTTATTGTTTTTATTTTCAATATTTTCAATATTTACAAGTTACTTATATTGACGATGAAGACTCTTATGGTCCATTAATTGAGGTACTAAGAATTTCTTTTCATTAATTTATCAGGATTTCTGCAGAATGAAACGTTATCTGATAAATAAAATACTGAAAATGAAAATAATTCATTAAAGAGTAGTGTTTGAAATTGATGCGAAGTCTTTTGCAATGCGGCTTGGTTTCTTGGCAGTGGAGTATATATGTAATATTACAAGGAACGTCTGACTGCAAGATAAAAATGAGCTGAAAGATATAATAAACAAACATTAGATCGTTACAGACTTGGATTCGATATACGACCCATTTCCGGTTGTTGAATATGAAGAAGCTCATTTTCAATCGTTACTTGGAGCATAATTGACTTCGGTTTATTTAGTTTTCTATTATAGTGAAACCGTCAAAATTGAAAATTTCTTTGTTTTTAACTTTATGTTTGTGGGTTTTAAATTGATGATAAAGATAAGAGAATTGTATTTAGATGGATAAATGAGAATCTAAGAAAATTTACTAATTTCGATTATCAGATCTAACAGATTTGTTTTAAAATAATATTACATTTTAGCATCTTTTTTTTTAGTTTTTAACTTGTTTTTCCTTTTGAAAATTTTTTAAATAATTATATGATGTCTTTGAGATTTTCAATTTTAATGCCTTGAATGAGCTCTCTTAAATAATCCAAATATAGTGCACAACTTCAGAGATGTGGATTTTTTTAAAGAATAGAAGATGTTTGAAAAAATACTCAAAACTGTCAGGGTTTGTTATTTCTTCTTGATAAGAACCCAATATCAATGATCACGGACCTTGTAGTTTACAAATAAATGTTAAACTTGTAACAGAATGAAATGTAGGGAAAAGAAATTAACCGGAATAGGTTTTTAGTATTACTCTTAATACGTTTAATAGTATTTGGTACTATTATTTACTATAATAATAATTATTATTATTAAATTCGTTAAAATAACATTTTGTCGTCGATAACAACTAAACTAGTTTAGTTTTACAATTTAAGCGTGTGTTTGTGATATAAGTAGGATTGTTTTGTGGGTTGATTTGAATTATTTTTTACTTGTTTCTTATCCTTAATTAAAATTTCCTTAAAAATGATATTGTTTGATTTTAGAGCTTCATGGAAACGACAGGATTTCGTATTCTCGCCATAAATGATGTGTTTGATGAGAATGTTGGTAGTCCCGGTCGCTGGTGTTGATAATGGTGCTTCTGCTTGTAGGATAACTTGGCGATAATGGATGATAAGGAGAGCCATAATGAAAGAGTGTTTGAGCAAAGTGATGATTGTGCATCGACATCTTCGTTGGAACAGACGGACGATGAGGAGGATGGGCAGCGGCGGAGAGAAGATGAGGAAGAATCTGAAGCGAACGCGAGCAGGGATGACAAGTTTAATTGGAATCAGAGGTTTTTGATTGCGATGAATGAAGAACTCGACAGGATTGCACATTTGATTATTGGGATTGATGGTGATGGAGAGGTTTGGAGACTTGTTGAGACTAATATGGGATTGTTTGTCATTGTTTTTAGGAGTTTATGTATCAGTCGGAAGAGGAAGAGCAGGATGTTGTCGAGAGCCAGCCGGTGATTACTGATGAATTGAGCCCGCGCAGTTCGAAGCGTTTCTTCATTGTGTCGATGGTTGAAGACGATGGTGAACGTGTTTGATAGAAAGGTGCAGTTGAGACAATTTGCGACGCCAGAACATTCCAATGCTCCATGATCTGCTATTTGATGTGTTAGAAATTGTTTAGATTGTTTGTAAAATTGACTCTGAATTTTTAAAAATGTACCTTGTTTCTGTTTTTTATATATCGATATTTTTTTGTATTTATTTGTACCTGAAGACATTTTTTATTGCATATTTTGCCTTTTTTGGTTGTGCTATTAATAAATGATGGGTTTTAACATGCGAAAATTGAAGAGAGAAGTTGAGAAGATTGAAAATTCAGTGAGAATAAGGAGAATTAGAAAAAGAAAAGATTTAAAGATATAGAGACTAGATGAAATGTGATCTTTCAAATGGAACACCTGAAATTACCATAAATAATATTTTTGGATTAGTGTAACTGGATGGAATTTTTTAAATAAAAGACTAGGATTTTTAGTTTTTTAATTATGACTCTCGATTTTTTGGATTCTATTAAATCTGGAAAAAAGCCGAAATTGCCCCCGATGTAAATTAAATAGCATTTCCGCAAAAAATCACGGATTATTACACCATCTAATTTAAAAATATTCCACGAACTTTAATGCATTAATTAATTAGGGTTTAAGAGGGTGTGTTACATACCCGGTAGAGAATTTCATTCATTGAAGCTACGACCACGAAGAAAGTGTGCCATGGATCGGAAAAGGTGATAATCAGATGGCGCAAGATCCGGACTAAGCTGGATGTAGAAGAAGTTCAATGGCGTCGAGATTTGTCTTGTTGAAGGAGCAATGTTGGATATTTCTCGCCAATTGCCACATACATTCGATCAAGTTGGGCACAATAGAGGTCTGCATCGATGGTCCGATCATTTGGAACTAGCTCGAAGTTAATTACGCCTTCGAAATTCCACCAAACACACAGAAGTGCTTTCTTTGAGAAATGTTCACATTTTCCTAGTGGTTCCGCCGTTTGACCGGGTTTGACCCAACCATTGATTTTGTCTGTCCGGATTACTGAAGAGACCCACTTTTCATCACAAGTTACAATTCTACGAATAAAACGGTAACCTTGTGGATTTTCGAGCAGTTTTCGGCAAGTCTCGACACGTTTTTGAGCTTGAATTTCAGTCAATGCATGAGGTACATCTCGGCAGCGTCTATTGACTTTTCCAAGGGCGTGAAGATGTCGTACAACTGATGTTTGAGGAATATCGAGCTCGGCCGACGATCTGCGAGTACTTATTGATGGATTGGTCTCCACAGCTTTACGGATTACTTCAGAATCCACTGTCGTAGGTGGGCCTGAATGTGTCTTGTCCTCGAGATCAGTGTCGCCGTCGTTAAATCTTTTGAACCAATTTCGCGCAGTATTGTCGCCTTCAACTTGGCATATCTTTTTTGCTGCTGCAGTTGCGTTGAAGCCTTGTTTCCCAGTAATGGCGTAAAAGAACATGAATTTCGGATTGCGAGGCTGGCCTGTCAGCAGAGTGTAAGCAGCGCTTTTGTGAGCAAAACACTTTGAATTGAAAACATTGTGGATTACACCATCTTAAAAAAATCTAAAACCTCTCTCCAATACAAAAAAAATGAAAATAATGTTTTTTACGTGTTTTGGCAATCAAGATATCCCAAAAATATTTTTTGTGCACAACGAGGATGCAACAAAACCAATTCCGCTGGAATTTTAATAATTTTTGTAATATGGCCCGACAATATGCACGTTTGACTAGAGAAGCCCAATGGAACCATGTTCTGATAGCTTTCTACTAAATTTAAAGATCGATCTTATCAATTTACACTCTAAAATTTTTGTTAGATTCAATAAATGAAGGAATTAAAATTAATAATTTTAGTCAAAAATTTAAAATTTCATCAGATTTTTGTCATTAATTTAAAAAATTACCTTATATCGTTTAAATTGATTTTGTCATAATCATATAAAGTAAAAAACGGAGAATTTTTTGATGTACGATTTAATATAGCTTATCTGTAAGACTTGTTATTCATAATGAAAAAATTATATAAAAACCCAAACATTTCTAAATAGGGTTACATTTGGTTTTGAAACTTGGTTCATATTGTTAAGAATAAAATTACGAATATTTTGATACCGAAAACATTACTATACTGTCGACCATTTTTGTGCAATTATTATTTTTATTTACGCTTTTTACCTTTTGTTTCTTGACTTATTAATAGTCTTTTTTGCATATGGGTCATATTCAGATCTTAAATAATATCTGATGACAAAAAGAACAAGTAGAGTTGCTCAAATAAAGCTATTTCCAACAATATTTTATTTTCCCATTTTTTGATTTGTATTTGACCATAATGATTAGGAATTAAAAAATACATTTAATTGAATTAACTTTTCAAAATTCGTTGAAAATAGTACTTTTTGAGCATTATACTTGTTCTTGACACCTTCAGACGTCAATTTAGATCTGAATTCATCAAATATACAAAAAAGAGCAAAAAAAGACTATCAATAACTCAAGAAACACCAGGCTTATAGATTATATAAAAATAATTATTTCTCGAAAATGGTAAAGAGTATAGTAATGATTTGGATATCAAAATATTCGCATTTTTTAGACATTTTTATATATTAAATCATATGGCAAAAAACTATCTGCTTTTACTCTATATGATAGTAACCAGAATAATTTAAAGCGGTATAAAGTAATCTTTTAATTAATAACAGAAAATCTGTTGAAAACTAACGATTTTTTGACCAAAAAATTACAAATTATGTCTTCATTTTTTTACTCTCTTCATTCCCGCAGTACAGATAAATTTTTTGTGTGCACCAGGGTTGCTCGGAACTCCATCTTCTATTGTCGGTATTCCGTCGTTTTTTGAGTTCCATTTCCGTTTTCCGTTGTCCGTTTAAAAAACCCTAGTAAGTAGTCAATATTTTATTATCAAAAATAATTAATTTAATATGGATTATCTGAATTTCAGTATCTAAAATTCCCTGAAACTACACCGTAATGATTACACGGAAATCAGACATACGTGATTACACATTACAAAATTGGTGTGTACCGAACTCTTTTCATCTCAAATAACATAGTAAATCTACACTTAGAAGTGTAAACAAAACTTTTCTATTAAAGATGCATAATCACAATTCCCGCATTTACATTGTATCTAGCTAATCTATAAATATTTACATATTACCTTCAAAAGTAAAATTAAAAATATTTTATGGTAAAGTATTTTATGCCTGGAAATAACTATTTTGCAATTTTTGAGCAAAACCGACAACTTTTACTTCATTTCAGAAAAATATTTTTCATGATAATTTAACTCGACTTGTCTTAAATTGTCTTAAAATATTAAAATGTTTCTTAAATTTTATTTCCATAACAGTTAGCGTTCGAAATTTACGGTCAGCTGTGGTTAACATGAATGGGGTTATATAATCCATACACAGTCCTTTAGAATACGATGAAAACAGATTATACAAATGAGAGGACAATGTTAAAAACCCTTTAAAAATCCATTAAAAATTTCGGTTCAATTTTGGAATTGTTAAGAAATTTAGATTGCGCAAAAATGTGTAGAAAACCGTGTAACTTATAATTAATGAGGATTAAAAAAGAAAGCGTTAAACAAGTTTTAAAAATCTAATAGCTATTAGCTTCAAAAATTATTTATTCATTACTTGTTTAAATAAAATACGTGTATCCGACAAGAAGTCAAAATTTGCACAAAACAACTGGAACCCGGGAAAAATTACAAACACGAGGGATTAAAATAATTTAAGCTTCTCCGACGTAAAATGACTTTAGGATATAAGCTATGTATATTATAAAATATGATCTCGCAAACATTGTAAAGGTCCAATTAAGATTTGTACGTTATAGAAGATTTAGAATTACGTTTTTTTCTGAATGAAAATAATAATGGACCTCTTAAAAATAACTAAAATCTTACATAATTTACCGGTTGGTTGTCATAATATTTTATTGCTTAAAGTATCCTTAAAATATTTAGAAAATTACACAAAATATTAAAACAGGCATGTGATGGCTGTCAGTAATAAAGTTGGATAGATAGTTCTCCTTAAAAATAAATTCCCATATTCCCATATATTCCCATAATGAAAATTCAATATTTGCTTCAATCACAAAATCCTTTTGATTTTAAAAATAATTTCAATTCAAATATTAGAATATAAAAATAATAACAATCTTCTTCCCAATATAACTAAAATGAGTCAAAATCATCAAACTTATTTTTGTCATTAACATATTCTCAATAAAGCATTGTAAAACACCTCGTGCGAGATCATAAAAAGCAGCATCTGTTTTATCGAATTGCATTCTCAGTTTTATGTCAAATTCAGAATCTCGTCCCGTCTCCTTGCACCACGCCCACGTTTCATTTGAAAGACAACACGCGGATTACCGTAGTCGGGCCGCTGGAAGATGAGTGGTGTCAAATGTGAGCAAAACGTCGCGACTCGTCTTATTAGTTTTAGTGTCAGCTCGCAAGCAGCTTGTTTATCTAATTTTCAATGTTATTCTATTTATATTATTGTTATTTTTGTTTTCATATAGTATCGTAATTGAGCATAATTGTCGAATGAGCCACCCGCTGACAATATCCAGGTGCTTGTTGGATTTGTAGAACACTTGAGTTTTCTAATTGTTTCTACTTGCTCATCTTTTGCCATTCTTTGCCTTAAATTATAATATTTAATCAAAAGTGCGATTTTGAATAAGAAGATTTCAAATCTCTTTCTCACTTAGTCATTCCAACCTGCCTGGAACATTTGCCGGTTTTTGTTTCAAAGCAAACATTACTCGAATAAGAGCTTAAGAATAACAAATGCGGCTTATGAATATCAAATGAATCAATCGAAATTCGATCGGCTCCCAACAGGTAGATTTGCAGCATTATAGGTAGTAGCTGTAGTAGTAGATCACGAGACTCGAATTCCCAGGTGAACGCCAATTAGCGGTGTTTAGGCAAAACGTACCGCTTGTGCTCAATAAATAGGTGGGCAAAATAAGAGAGAGAGAGGGAGAGAGAGGGAGGAAGATAGAGCCAGCCAATTCCAAAAATCAATTGATAACAACAAACTTGTCGCGCATTAGTCAACGCGGAAAAAAAAATCGTCGAACGCACTCATCAGCGCCTTCTCGATGCCAACGTTCGCGCAGAACATGCAGCCGGCTTACGGTAATGAGCCATCGGATGACTTGAGCAAATACATCGCGTAGGTTCTTTTTCCAATTCAGATTAACGATGTTAATTATATTTGATTGGCTTTGTTAAAATCATTGGACAATAGTTTGTTGTTTTTGCCAATATTTGGGCTCACGTAGAAAAGTCTGATACGTGGATACTTGATTCGAATGTATTTTTATTATTTTATTTATATAGTTAATATTTTAGATAATCATACAGTCATTTTAACAATTACCTCATCTCAATTTCAAATTTTGACATATTTTCTTTTAAATTTTAAATTTAAAATATAATTTTTTTTTATTGAAGTTATTCGATAGAATATTCTCTCTACCAACTGTTCAATTTTTGATATCCGCAAACTTTGATGAAATATACAGTAAAAATTTGAGGCGTGTGCAAATTAACGGCCGAGGAGTTGTATATAATTAGGAAGAATTGCATTTGAAATATATAAATGGCCTCATTCATGACTTTATGAAAGTTTCAAATGTGTTCCAATATATTCTAAAGAATCCTAAATTAAAAGGATTTAAAGTTTTAAAAATAATTTTAACGTGAAAATTCTAACGATTTTCAATACAAGACTTCCAAGAAAAGTGACGGCCGTGGACGAGTCCTTAATTTGCACAATAGCGCTCTTTCTCGGATTTATTTGTAACCAAATATTTAAAAAAAACCGCAAGAACTCATTTAATTGCACACCAATTGGAAATAAAGATTTTCGGATTTTTAGGCGTGTCTGAAAACTGTTACGTCTTTTTTAATGAAACATTGTATACTACAATACTTTCCTTAAACTAAGTAAAACATTAATATAATTCCAAAAGGTTAGATTTGAGCACATCTCAATCTATAATCATACTGGCGTTTAATTGCAAAATTGAACTCAATTCTTGTAAATTTGATGATAAAATTTTACAGTTTCCAAAGATTGTAAACTAACAATTTTAACGAAAGTTCTGTGCACAAAACATTTTACGGTAAGAATAGTCTTCAAAAAATGGAATTTCATCGTAAAAGTTGTCTTCAATATCTACAAAGATGAATTTAAACATTTTCAATTTAGCCTGGTTGAATTTGTTGTAATCCTTTTTTTAGGAAAATCGAACTGTGCACATTAACAGAGCTCCGGTTTTTCTCGTTGAAATCCAAATGTTAAATAGCATTTTTCTAGTTATTTGATTATTCGTTATCACTTTCATTTTAATGTTAAACATTTTTATTAGGAATATTCTTTTAATATAAAGGCACACCAACTGGAAATAACGATTGTGCAATTTTTGCGCGCGGTTGACCACATTTACTTCTTTACAACAAAATATTTTTTTACGATAATTTAACTAGGCTTGCCTTAAATTGTCTTAAAATATTAATACATTTCTAAAAAAAATTGATTTTAGCACTTTTACTGAGCTCATTTTATTATTTAACAGTTGGCATGTAAATTGATTTTTTTGAAAGATGTAAAAGAAATTTTAAATTTCAACCATTCTCAGTGAAAATTATGATTCTAAATTATTTACACGTCTTAATTTATTTTTGTCGAGTAAATTCACAAAATAGTAAATAATTAATTCTTAAACTATTTCAAAATTGCACAGGCAAAACCGGGGACCACCCTTTAACCGACATTTCGTCGGTTTTACATCGGTTTTACGCTGGTTTAATTAGAAAATTAATTGAAACCAACGACAAAATTGTTTTGCGCAAAAAAAACATTGAGGTTTTTAGTTATTCTTATTTTTAGGTTGTTTTCGCTGAAATTGAAATATATGAAAGTTATCATTAATATTTAAAGTTTTACTAATTACTGTTATATAATATATCGGTTTTTGAATAAATATATAATTAGTGTTTTACCGGAAAACCGACCAATCCCATGTATTCAGACGAGCTGGGTGTTCATTGTCAGGGCAAAACAATTTTTTAAAAATAAAAAAATATTGTCCTTTTCAGAGATCGCTGCCTAATGGAAGAGCAATAAAAGAAGAGAAAATGATGGGCGGCCACACGGCCACAAACAACTTTTTTCTCAATTCCTCTTAAATATGTGCTGCCCATAACTTCGTTAAAAAAGAATGGCCGTCCAAACGAGAACCTCATTCCATCCTAATTTTTTTCCTCTTTCATTAGGCACCGATCTCTGAAAAGGACAATAAAAATAAAAATAAACCTCCTTAAATGTGTTAATATTTCTTCAAAACACTATATTTTAGGGTCAATTAGGAAACAATTTAAATTTCATATACATATAGAACGTGTATATTAAATTAAAGTGAAAAAAGATCGTAGTTTCAAATTGATTATTTGTTCTAAAATCGTACATTTCTGTTGATTTGCATTAGGATTTCGCCCTAAATCTATAAACAAAACAAACCCCAAAAGGTAACCCACACCAATACCATTTGGAGTCAATTCGCTTAATCACACTTTCACATTAACAATCTTGCCAACTATGAGCACCCAATGATGTCAATTTTAACTCGAATATTGACATTTGAATAAAGACTGACTCATTAAAATTGCTAAAGTTGATTTCAACTCATTTTTTCGTTTAGAACAAGGTGATTTATCAAGAGCTTTTTATTGTTTTTTAAAGTTGCGATAAGGATTGTGATATTTTTAAATTAAGGACTAATAGGATTTTTAATTTGTTGATTACTGAAATTTGATTGCTTTTCACGAGGAAGTTTTCGGTACAATTTAAGTTAAGGTTATCCTTAAAAAGTTTTCTTTAAAATATACTCTTCCTTTTAACACCCGTTCTAATATAATGACTCGATCCTTAAACTTATTATATTTTAAGTTCCTTCTAGAATTTGAGTTTATTTATTATTTATTGCAGAGATCGATGCCTAATGGAAGAGCAAAAAATTAGGGGCGGAGAAAAGGTCTTGTTGAGACAGCCACACGGCCACTAAGGCCATCGAATCACTTCCTCTTTTGTTTCTCATCATCTATTTTTTGTTTATTATTTGATTAAAAGAAATGAAAAGTTTAATTTAAAAATATGAGAATGGATGAAATAATAAATTATGAGAAACAAAAGGGGAAGAGATTCGATGACCTTAGTGGCCGTGTGCATGTCTAAACAAGACCTTTTCTCCGCCCCTAATTTTTAGCTCTTCCATTAGGCATCGATCTCTGAAATGAATAATATATTTTATGGCTTACGATTATCATAATTATTCAGTAAAGTCACATAAATTCATTCACTTTAAAATTAACAGCTTCTAGGAAACAATCTATATACTTTGACATCGAAATATTTACTTAATAACCCTGAGCTCTTGTTATAACAATTTTATCGGTAACTTAGGGGGAAGTTTTTTTAAATTGATTTACTTTCCTTAGCCCACTATTTTCTATTAAAAACTCTCCGCCTCCTGATAATTTTAGATATTTTAAATAAGGTATTGTAATTATTTGCACGCCAACGGCAAACAGCCTTCACATAGAAAGAATGATCAACGAAATTGACCACGCGTTCAATAAATTTATTCTTTTTTGTTCTTTTTTGTAAAACAGTATTTTGGCTATAATAGGAGAACTAGTGATTTTTATGAAACGTAAGATATATCATTCTGTTGCTCGTAAAATTCTGAATTTTTTTGAAATGCAACATGACGTGGTTACGGTAATTTACGTGTATTTTACAGTCGATTTGAATTTTAAACTTTAAAAAATCATAACTTTGCTTAAACGACGAATCAAATTTAGAGACAAGTATATTATTGTTCGCCGTTGTGGTCTCTATCAATAAAGTCTTAATATCAAAAATTAAAAATAGCGTTTTCAAATTATTTGATTCTAAAATTTTGCACCTTATAATGGCCTTAAAGTACTTAAAACGTAAAACCTTTTAACTTTATTAAGTTTATCTCCTAGAATAAATGTTTGTAAAGACTATAGTCAGTACAGAAACATGATTTTCACAAAATGGCCACTTAAATGAGCCATATATGGTTTCTACTTAAAAATGCTCCTATAAGCACCAATCAAACATAATTTGCTAACTTTTAGTGTTAAATTGTTGTGCAAAATATGCTCTTGACATCAGGCTTCGTAACATCTCAAATCAGACCCATTCTACAAAATTATCAAATAAGGTGATCCACGGTTACAGAGCAGCGTCAATTTTGTGGACAATTTTACCAAAAATAATATATTTTTAGTTTTTTATAATTATTTCAAGCTTATTTATCATTTTTCAAACGATTTCCGTATTTCTGTTATTTCAGGGCTCAGAAAACGAGGAAGATTCTGAGTTCTTTGTGAAAACTGATTTTAAGGAAATTAGGGCTGGATAATCCGATTTTTGAAAAATCTTTGATAATATGAATTTTAGTTTGCTTCTTTTATCCAATCTTCATGCTAGAAAAAATGAAAACTCACAAAATTACTCATTTTTATCAGATTAATGTATTGTAAAGAGCTAAACTTTAAGATCGAATATCTCGAAAAATCTATTTTAAATTTTTGAGATTAAGACTTTATTGATAGAGGAAATAACGGTGAGCAATAATGTACTTGTCTCTAAATTAGAATCGTCGTTTAAGCAAAGTTATGATTTTTTAAAGTTTAAAATTTCAATCGACTGTAAAATACACGTTAATTACCGTAACCACGTCATGTTGCATTTCAAAAAATTCAGAATTTTACGAGCAACAGAATGATATATCTCACGTCTCATAAAAATCACTAGTTCTCCTATTATAGCCAAAATACTGTTTTACAAAAAAAGAACGAAAAAGAATAAATTTGTTGAACGCGTGGTCAATTTCGTTGATATTTCTTTCTATGTGAAGACGATTTTTCTATCGGCTGCCCTCGGCGTGTATTTGTAATTACTATTTGTAACTCTCTAGAACAAACGGTTTCTAAGCATTTCCAATTTAGGCTTATTTAACCATAAGCATTTTCTAATATTTAAATGTATATTATAAGCTTTCAAGTGTTAACGTTGAAATAATATTCACGTGAACTTGTCACGTACATTCTAAACTATATAGAATACAGATTCTCTGGTCGCATAGCTACATTTGAGTATTTTTTCTGAGCTTATAGTCATTTGACGTTCTGTTTGAATTAATATAATAAAGTACTTTATTTACGATTCAGATTGGCGAGCCACTGGAAAGTGGAGATTTTACAACTTTTCATATTAAATTTTAGTAATTTTCACGTAGACTTTTGATAATGTTTATGTCTATGTATTTCAGTCGAAAAGACACAAAATTCCGAATTCCGCATTCCGCATTTGGCAATCAAAAATTCTGTTTTGATTCCAAATTCCGGAATTAGGCTTCCGAAATTTTATATTTTAATTCCGCATTTCGAAAATTCAGTTTTTATACATACGTTAACACCAAATACAGCCGGAATTCCGGATTCCGGACATTTTTTGATTCCGAATTCTGGTTTTCCGAAATTCAAAAACAGCCATACCTCGAAGGCGTCACCTCATTATTTTGTTTTATATAAATTCTTTAATTAAATTGATATATGAATTTAAAAATGAAGAGATTAAAATGTCTAAAAAATCCAAAAAGCACTGTAATTCACATAAAACCTCCTCCTTTCTCCCACTTTATATTTCCATATTTTCATCCCTGAATTTATAATGATTTCTTGACTTAGAACACGCATTCTGAAAAGTGCACGGGGATATTATCTCAAATTATTTTCGCGCACTCCTGTAAACACGCAGGAACTTTTTCTAGAATAATTCCTTAATCGTGTATTTGAGATAAACTAAAAGTTATATGGAAAATAAAAATTTTTACCTATTATTTGCTGGGCATCAGGTATTAAAATGTTTTTTTAAGTTTTAGGTATCTCCAATATTTCAATCGCTTCATTATTTTTATGTTAGTTTTTCTCTTTTTATTATTATATCATAATAAATCGATTAACATTGTTTACGCGTGTTTTTTTTTTGAATTTCTGCGAGCAATATTTTCTACAGTTTAATTCGTATTCGACTATTGTAGAGTTTCATAATACGGGAAAAATGTAATTTTTTAAGGAAATTCAAAATTAATTTCATTTCCTGTTATAAAGACATTTCTCTAAGTTTCTTAATCAAACAAATTTTTAAAAAATTACCATTATTCCACGTTTTCCTTTTAGACCCTTTCCTTTCACGTCAATTACAACATCCCCATTCAATTCCATTTCATTCCCATCTTATTTCTCCTATCATTACAACAACTTTGCTCATTATAAGTTAAAATCAAAAGAATACTCAATATTTTTCTTAAAAATACTACTCAAAATCATTCTCCAAATATTATTAACGCGCTGAAAAAGAATAAATGAATAACAATAATAGTAAGTTATATTAGTTATCAAAACAAGCCTCTATCTATTTGCGGTTTTTTTAATCAAAAACATATTTATTCATCTGAAAATTGAGGTAAACTTGGTGTTCGCAAATCCCCTAAGGAACTAAGGTCAATTAATTATAAAAATATATAATAATCGCTGTTATTTGCTCATCAATATTCTATATCAATACCAAAGTCGGTTGGCTGTGTTTGTTGGCTATAAAATAAAGGTTAAAAAATCGTTTTATTTTTGCCCCCAGTTGTAAAACACAATACGCTTGAGCCGTGTTAGAGAACAGCCTAAATACCAGTTAATCTCGCGCCACCAAAAAACCACACCAACATTGTTTTAGGTTATCGTCATATAGATCGGATTTAGTAGTGTTAAATATTTTAAAATAATCTCGCGTCCTTTTTTTTGTCATTCCGACTCGATTCGTTGGAATGAATATTCACCCAACACTAATTGATTGATCCGTTTGAATATCAGCACCCGTAAGCGCATCAGCATCAGCGTTGGCATCACTCGTTCTCATTTTCAAATTTCAGCAAGCTTTTAATGCTGGATATGCTCTATGTGACAAATGGCACAAAAGAATCCATTCAGTCAGGTACGCGGCCGATCAATCAATATGCCATTAGTCCATATGCAGCACCGAAATGCGAGCTGATTGGCGATATCACAATCAAGCAGGAGTGCTCGCCGCCACCGAGTTTCCTTCTACTTTCTTCGAGCACTACCCAGCCAATGTCGAACGATTTGAAATCTATCAAGCCTAGTAAAGGATTTTAGATTATTTTCCAACTCATTATATTATATAGGTATATGCACAATGTGCACGTTTTCCATAAACGAGCCGATTACCGCATTTGTTGAGGGCAAGCCATACCACGTAAACTGCGTGCGCTGCTCAAGTTGCGAGGTAAATTCCCTTTGAAAAAAAAAAAGAAATAATCCTCTCAGGTCGCCATGGGATTCGATGAAACTTGCTACGTGCGGGATGGTCAAATCCTCTGTCGTAACGATTACGCCAAGTATGCCGGATGCTGCACGCACGAGGCAACCAATTTTAATTGCAGAAAGTTTCGGAAAAAGTGCGGCAAATGCGACGTGCCGATAACTCGCGATGATATTGTGATGAAGGCGCGCGAAGCGGTCTTTCATTTGTCGTGCTTCACGTGCTACGTAATCAACGTCATCCCCTTGTTATGCTAATTAAATTACATTTACAGATATGTGGCATTGCTCTAAACAAAGGCGATCTATTTACAATGTCGGCGCAGAAGCACATCTTTTGTCATGGTTTGGAGCATTTCCTCTAATTGCTCATCGTCATTATTTTTGCAGCTCATTATGAAGTGGTATGTAACACGGTTTTGCGAGAAGAAGCACCCCCTATGGATGTGCCGCCAAGGGAGAATTCTGAAGAGCCGGAAGGTTGTCAATTATTATTTGTTATTATTAATTACGCGCAAAATGTACCGTAAACCGGAAAGAATCCACAAGAGATTTATTTACTAGGCGAGAATGCACAGGCGGTGCCAACCAGTCAGAGACGACGAGTGAGCATTTTCACTTGACGTTGTCTTTCTTGTGGTTTCTTATTGAAGAGGACTCGCATTGATTAAAACGTGATGAATAATGAAGAGCTAACAGGTGTACATTGAAACCGTGCTCGATCGCATTACGGCACCTGCTCTTATCTAAAGCGAGCCACGTTGCAGAAAACGATGAGGATAATGGCTCGGCGCAGAATCGATCGAAACGAATGCGCACCTCGTTTAAACACCACCAATTGCGGACAATGAAGCAGTATTTCAATTTGAACCATAATCCGGATGCGAAAGATTTGAAGCAGTTGGCTCAGAAGACTGGATTAACAAAGCGCGTGTTACAGGTAATTTGAGAGCCGTATCAGGGTGTCTTGTTTGAAATAGCCGCCAACACATGCTTGCATAATAATCGCACTGGGTTTTCTAGATGACATTAAGAATTTGAGATCCCAATGGGATTTGTTTCATAAACTCGATGATCTTAGCAAATGTAGACAGATGTTAAGGTTTATGTATGATAAGGTATAATTATCACGCCTCTTTGAAATGTCAGAAATGAAGTTTTTTAGAGGAGAACTAGTTAATGTATTTAAAAAATGGGGAAAAGGGGCTTTTCTAAATTATTCAGCTACAATTTAATTAGTTTATATTGGGAAAATGTGATAGTTTTGGTCTAAAGGCGTTTTTTGGTTTCATCTCACTTCAGGAAAAATACAGTGGTGTTAGTTTGTTTTTCATCATCTTTTTTATTTCATAGCTTGTTTTAATGAAATAGTTGTTACATTAAATTAATAGGCTTTATTGTAAGAAACTAGCGGTCTTACTTCATGTAGATTTAAGCCAAACCTTATCACTTACACTTACATTTAGAAAATATATATTGAAGATTGTTGAAATTTGAATAAGAAGATGAAGAAGAAGAAGAAAATACAATAAGATATCACGTAAATCTTTTATGAACGCAATTAAAATATTGGAAATTGTAAATTCTGGTTGATCTTTTAAGCTTTTAAATTTTCCTAAAAAACATAAAATTGTTTTTTTTCTATTTTATGATTTCAATTCAAACTTGAATACATCAAATACGCCAAAGGGAGAAAACCTGCAGAAAAATAATTGCACAAAAGCGGCCGAGAGTATAGATTTTTATATATTATATAGGACATTTCAGAGAAAATGGAAGAGCAAAAAGAAATAAGAATAAAATGACGGCCACACGGCCACAAATATTTTTCATTTTTTTTCCTCTTTTTGAGACAAAACCAATTGATGAGGTGGCCGTCTAAACGAGAACCTCTTTTATTCTAATTTTTCTTCTTTCATTAGGCACCGATCTCTGAAAAGGACCATGTATGACATAGTATAAAATACAATTATTTTACAAAAGCACGTCAACTGGTATGATAATAAAAAGAGCTCTGTAAACCTGCTTAAATCTAGGTTTTGGAAAATGTATAAATATTTTTAGGTAGTTTAAGATCAGCTTAGTTAAGTTGTCGTTGTCAATGTTTTATTGAAAATACGCAACAATTATCAGACACGCTTAAAATTTGGAAGATCGTAATTTCCAGTTGGCGTGCAAAATCATTACTAAATAATTATTCTTTCATGTAAATTGCAACCTGTGAAAAACTATTTGCCACAGCAGGAGGATATTTCAATGTTTAAGCCATTCTGTACGCCAAATATCAAACAAATCTACACGAAAAACTTATAGAGGTCAATTAGGGAAACAATATCTTGACTGTAAAAATTGTCCTTTTCAGAGATCGGTGCCTAAGAGAAGAGCAAAAAAAGGAGAAAAAATGATGGGCGGCCACAAACAACTTTTTCGTCAATTCCTTTTCAATGTGTGCTGCCCATAATTTCATGAAAAAGAATGGCCGTCTAAAAAGAGAGGCCGTCGAACGAGAACCACATTCCATCCTAATTTTTTCTCTTCCACCAGGAACCGATCTCTGAAAAGAACAAATCTCTGTATAAATTAAACTAATAATAACGCTGATAATATACACCTGATCCTCTTTACCAGTTGAGCTTTTTTTGTGTAAATTACACTTTCAAGATATTGGAAAATTGAATTTTGGCAAAGAAAAAATTATTCCAAAATTTGTGTCCTGCCATCATTCAGATTTTTTCTCCAACATCTTTAACATCATCTCATCATTCCTTATCTTTAATTTAAATATATAAATAACATACATTGATGAGATATGCAAGAAATAGTCAATTCTGTTACAGCCCCGGAAATCGCGATTTTTCGATATTTGAGTGTGGATGAAAAAGTTTACGTCCTTTCAGTAAAATAATTTTTACGGCAGCACGACTAAGCGTTTCTTAAAATATCTAAAATAAAACTAATCTTCCAAAAAGTTGGACACACGTTTAATGAGCTCATTTTACTATTTGGCGTGCAAACGAGACCATCTATTTTTTGGTGTTTTTCATTTTCACATATATAAGTTAGGCTGAATTTTCTATAAAATGACTGTAAGATGTTTTTCTTAAATATAAATGTTTTAAAATTCTATATCATTTACAGAAAATTGGCTTTACCAGTTATTAAAAATTTAAAAATAGGCGCTGAAGAAAATGCGGTAAATATATAACTATTAACTACAACAATTTATTTTATTTTAAATGATTGCTGCTGCGTAGATTTTAAAATAAACGCTATATTAATTTTATAATAAAAAAATAATTATATATAATATATAAATATACATATATACCTTGTTGTTGTGATTTTCTTATATTACGTTGGCCTTACAACCTTTACCAGTTTTTCAGCTTTTCCCTATAGTCTCTAAAAATATTAATGAGCACACATTCTGAGCTCAATTTATTAGCGTTTCATTTTGATTTTAAACTTTGTATGGTTTAAAATTAATTTAACATTTTAGTAGTTTTTTTTGTATTCTTTTAAATTAATTTGTTAACAGTACCTAAACAGAAACAACATTTAAAAGTAATAATATCTTACCAACAAACTCGAGGAAAACGATTTTCTATAAAGTACAAATTGAATTAAATATTAAAAAGAATTCATTTATTTTATAATATTTCTTATCTCTAAAGGTTATTAATTATATTAAAGGAACAGTTTACTTCCTTCGTTGACAATAAAGTCAGTCAACAACTGCATTTCACAGCTCAATGAACGAAAAAAAGCTCATTAACAAATTAAGGTCTGGTTTCAAAACGCGCGAGCCAAGTATCGACGAAGCATGCAGCACCGAGATGGCGGAAACATGTCACCCGGCCTACCGCAGCCACTATCTGTTATTGACAACACATCGGTAACTAGTCAGAGCATTCTGATCTGATTCAATTTTTCAGCAAATCTCATCGTCATCGAACCAATCCGCCGAGTTCAACTCGAGCATCGCCACCCCTCCCGACCAGCAACAACAAGACTACTACGAGCCGACGACGCTTGTTTCCTTATAAATGATACCTCCGCCAGCATTAGTCGATTAACTAGTCACATCCGATCTCGTTCTTGACCAAACATTTATGTGTACTATCTTCAATAATAAGAATACGCATAATAAACAAAATCGAAACAAAACACGGTTCAAATTGATTGATTGAAAATTAATGTAAAAAAGATAGTTCATTTGATTTATTTCAAATTATTTCATTTAATAAATATTATTTACCAAATAAATACAACAATGATCATAATAAATTAATGAAAACGATAAGATTCGGCTCGTCGCTGAGCCGGATACATGCGCGGCGAGTTGCGCACATGTCGTCTCGATTTCTGGAACAAGTCGTAATCGTCGTTCCACCAGTCGCAATTGTTGCCAATGTGATGGAGCACATAGCCGAGCTCGTGGAAGAAGTCGCGCTCCGAGTATTCTTTATTCACCGTCACCGCCATTTCCAAGCCATTGTCGAGACGGACGAGCATGGCCGCGCTACCGGGCATTCTGCCGTCGTGCTGCCAACCGTTGAATCCCATGATGTTTAGGGACCAGCCGAGGCCTTAAGTCGTTGTTTTATTTGAGAATAAATTGATCATGCCATCTGTACATTTTATGATTATTTATTATGTAACTAATAAATATTTACACATTTTTGAGTAGCTCAGCAAGTCAGAACTTTTTAAATAATAAGTTAAAACGTAGGTAGGAAAAAGTATATTAAGGTCTACAAATAGTAATAATTAAAATTCTAAAGAGTAAAAATTTTTGCAATCTATTACTCATTTCAGAGATCGATGCCTAATGGAAGAGCAAAAAATTAGAAGCGGAGAAAAGGCCTTGTTTAGACAGCCACACGGCCACTAAGGCCATCGAATCCTCTTTTGTTTCTCATCAATATTTTTATTTCACCCATTCTCATATTTTTAAATTAATATTTTCATTTCTTTAAATCAAATAATAAACAAAAAATAGATAACAAAAATTGATGAGAAACAAAAGAGAAAGAGATTCGATGGCCTTAATGACCGTGTGGCTGCCTAAACAAGACCTTTCCTCCGCCCCTAATTTTTTGCTCTTCCATTAGGCATCGATCTCTGAAATGAATAATATAAAAATAATCCTAGAAGCACGCGATAAAATTGTTAAAGTTATAATTAGCGTGGAAAATAATAATCAGCCCCAACGAAACACGTGATTTTTGTTTTTTTAATTATCTAATAATCTTACAGCAATTCTGCAGAATTTTATCAGAATTCTGATAAACTTTTTCTCAAAAATCTCAATGTCTTTTCTTACTCAAACTTCCATTAATTAATTAATTTGGATATTAGCGGATACTAGTTCGGTTCTTTTAAGAATAATACTAATAGCTATTAAATAAATCGAACTTGAAACAATTTATTTTTCAAGAAACAAAATTCTCCAAATGATTCTGGTATAATGATTCATTTATAATTTATATTTAAGGTTACATGTATAATTTAAGACCTATGAATTTTATAGTTTAAGAATATTTAAAGAAATTTTGGAACAAAAATTTTTTCTAATTTTCATATAAAAAATTTTGAGTATTTTACGGATCAACACGCATCAAAATAAACTTATTCATTGAAGTATGAGCAATAAACTTAAGATATACGGTGAACGTAGATGAGCAGATTTAAATTTTTGCAACTTGCGTGTAGATAAATTATATATTTTACTTGTCAGAGATCGATTCCTCATAGAAGATGAAAAAAATAAGAAATAAAAAAATCTATTCCTCTTCAATTTTCTGTCTATTGTCCAAACCAGAACTTTTTCATTTCTTATATTTTCGTCTTCCCTTACACTCTCTGAATACGACAATAAATAATGCACACGCCAATTGAAAATGATGATTTTTCACCTTTTAAATGTTTACTTTGAAATTCCACCTGTAAATATTAAAAAAATTTTCACGTCGCTTCAGAGTTTTGGTGTTAATCAATGTTAATATGCTAAAATACTCAGGATATGTTGAATTAGAAACGACTGTAATCAACTCCAGCTTGCTCTATTTCATTCGGATTGCACTTTCTTCTTAACCCACTACTACTTAAAGCAAACAAATCTTAAACATTTTGCAATAACTTCTTTATAGCTAACTTACCTCTATGGAATCGTGTCTCAATCTATTTTCTCAACGTAAATGTCCTTATGCATAACATTGTAAAAATTATTGATGATATTCCGAAGTCATTTAGCGTTAGCGTACTAAGGCATTTTTTATACCTCTGTATAAGTATGCATTTCGTAATTTATTGATTTCTCCTGTTTTCTTTATTATATATGGCGAATGAATAAAGTATTAAAATATAAGAAATTGAAAATTTAATTGCAACATTTTTGAATTATTTTCAAGGGTCTCAAAGAGATGATGAAACAAATATTCAATTTATGTTAATAATTTCTCTTTTTTTCACTATATTTCTTTAAAATTTTCTAGATCAAATCAGATTTATTACTTTTATTTTTTATGAAAATAAAATTCGAATTGTCACTTCCTCGAACTTGCAACAATTTATTTATTTATAGAGTGTTATTTAAGTTACGGTAAAGAAAGCGTTTTGTGAACAAGACATTTTACTTTCAATCATGAGCAATTTCCGCTTTTTTCTTTACTTAGTATCATCAAGAAAGTTTTACTCAACAATTCCTTGATTTATTTGTAATAGATAGAGGCGCATTTTTGTTAAAATTTTAAATTTCCGCCAAATGAACTATTTTTTATAGTTATCACAACTTAGTCGACTATATTTATTTGAGTTTGAGTTCTCATGTACTTTCTTACAACTTACTATTAGATAAGATTACTATACTCACACCAAATTAATCTGAATTGTGTCGTGGTCTTGTAAATTTTTGTTTCAAATATACTGCGTAATACTGTTTTTCTTTTCCTTATTTAATGATTTCAATCCGATCAGAAAAAAATACATCAAAATGCTCGCCACTTTACCTTATAAATAGCTACACGGCAAATGAAATTATAAATATAACGGCTCTAATAAGGTACTCAATATCAATATTCTAATGATTTTAAGATAGTTTCAGACAAATTATACATGATGGCGTACATAAGAATATTGTCGTGGTGTAGGTTGATGAAAAATTAGGGGTAAAGGAGCATACCCCAAAAAAAGATGGTCTCGCTTGGGCTGGTGTAGATTTAATTTGCAATTTGTTTATTATTTCGATCCTAAATATAATAATTTATACCTAAAATTTGTATTATAATATATATTATGTTGATTTAACAACCAATTTAGTAAGAGAAAACAAAATTGTGATGAAAAAAAGCGAAATAATAAACAAATTGCAAATTAAATCTACACCAGCCCAAGCGAGACCATCTTTTTTTTCGGTATGCTCCTTTACCCCTAATTTTTCATCAACCTACACCACGACAATAGTTAATTTGTTTAGGTGGGACATTTTTGCACGACATAGTGATTTTTGATTTTTATTCGTTTCTGAAAATTGTTACGTCTTTTCTATAAAACATTGAGTACCCGAAATTAACTAGGCATGTCTTAAACTATCTAAAAAAATTAATATCTTGCCACAAATTTAGTTTTGCGCAAGTTTACTGAGTACATTTTTTACCATACCAGTTGGCGTGCATTTGAATTTCGGGAAAACATCATGCGTCTTTTTCCATTGGCGTGTAGCTATAAATAAACGCAATACACGAAATTAGAGAATAACACCACGGCGGTAATAAATACTTTAATTTGGCTTTTTTCTTTCTGTTTCGTTACTCTTTAATCAACATAATCAACTGTCAGATGGCATGTTTACTGCGAATGTGTACCATAAGTGTCATTCGATGCTGTTGAGGGTGTAGCTAGGTCCATAATTGCTTCTTCGCTAATGATATCAGGCCGCTTTACAAATCCATCCACCCTGCTCTTGAAACAAATTCTTTCCCTAATTATAACAACACCCTATTCATACCATAAACATGAGCAACTGAATTGGACTTGCGATCCATCCGCCCCATGGTCCGATCCGTTCCGGCGCGAGCATCTCATAAGGGTTGAAGCCGAGCCCATTTCCCGACATGTAATACATCACTTCCCGACTATAAAACTCAAAACAAGTTTATTACGATTTTTAACGACTAACGGTGCTCTTTCACTAATCGTCGGCCGAGCTAGTTGAATATCATAAACACCAGATGGTGCAAATATATTCTTCTTGACAAATGCCTCATACGACATTCCAGTGGTGGTTTCAATCAAGTAACCTATGGGATCAAACAAAATTCATGAAAACAGTGGAACGCCTTACCTAAGACTTGATAGCCAAAGTTGGAGTAGATCCACATGGTGCCCGGTTTGTATTCCAATGGCACGTTGGCGAGCACGTATTCGATGAGTTGTTTTGTCGACATTTCCGGCTGGATCCATGCAGCGTCGGATTGCAAATTATCCCAACCACCTATGTAATTAATTCAATTATGAGTTATTTATTGTTTGCCATCGAACCAGATGTGTGTTCTAATAAATTACGAACGGTTATTTCGGTGACGTAACGATGGTATTGTCGTTTTCTATTGAACTCGTTTCCTAAACGACAAGACTTAATTGATTATCTGTTTAATTGGCCTTGCCAAAAATGGAATCTCTTCCAAATAACTTGGAATCGAGATTGAAATGGCCTTTATCAATGAGCATCATTATGGCGGTGGCAGTGATTGGTTTTGAAACTGATCCCACTCTGAATGCATTCTCACTACAACTGATTCGATCTCATTAGCTTACCGGAATTGATGATTTGGTGTCACAACCTCTTCCTTTCGAATGTCAGTGTAGCCGAATCCTAAAGGCACATTTGTTTTGATGCGCGTAATCCGATTATCGCGCGGGAACTAACCAGCGGCAAACTTTAGTCGTTCGTGTTTCGAAATGGCGATGGAAAGTCCTGGAATGTTAAGATCCTTCATGAAGTGTTCGACACGCTTGATGAGAAACTCCATCTGATTATCTTGAAGGAGTTCCGGAGAGCCCTTGAGAAACCGCACCGGTATTTGACTAAACGCTTCATTCATTTAATAAAAAAGTGCTCTATCTAATCTAAAACTTGTCATCCCATAATGGTGGAGGATTTGGGTATCGATTGGTGTCCACGTCACTCCAGAGTACAACATATTGAACCTTGAAACGTTTGAAATTTTGTTGCAAGAAATTGAAATTACATTTTGATAATTGTCAAAGAAATGTGACACTTGTCGTGGTATCATATTCGGGTTCTTTTGAATGGTCCTAGACATTTATGATTATACGGCTAATACGCGCGAATTAAACACCTGTACATGCCTTGAATATCCTGTCCAACCAGGATCATGCTGCGACCATTTCGCATTTCCCAAATACCCGTGCACAAAACCTGCCAAATGCTCATTATTGGAGAAATAAAGTAATAATGAAACCAACCTGATTGCGAACATTGAATACTCGGAATGAGGTGGCGACAAAACCTTTTTGCACGAGAAGGCGATCCTTTTGAAGACAAGCTTCCATTGTAAGACCGTAATGTGCTTCATATTGAGCTGAGGAAAGGAACGGCTTCTGCCAAACTCCAACGTATCTTAAAGAAAAGTGCAAAGTTCCACTTGAAGAAAATTTATAAATATTAATACATTAAAGGTTATTAAAGGATTTTATTGTTTTCTTGGTTAAGAAGTTTCTAAGGATTCCTAGATAGAATTTAGATCGCTTAACAGATATTGTCCATTAAGCTTTTCTTGATGTGTTAAATTCTACACATTTTCCAAGCCAACAAATAGGAAGACGATATAAAATGAAGATGTTCAACACATTTCATAGACTCTATGATCTTAATTCAAGACAATATTAAATTTATGTTCCCGAATGTAGATGAAGTACTCTTTTTTTTAGTTTTTAAATTGCCTACGGTTATATGAAAAAGATTTAATTGAATTATGTCAACGTTACTATTCTATTCTTGTTATTTTCACGTAACTGGGACACTGGAAACATTCATAGACAAAAATACACAAATACTAATCAAGTGGATTTCAAAGCGACACAATTTAAATTAATTAGAGCATAAGTGTTTAAGAATGCAAAAAAAATATGGAAAAACACGTCAAATGAAATTGCTAAAATTGAAGATTAGTAAACCCATTTAAACAGAAAAATTCTAAAAGTTATGATAATTGTGTACACTTTTAGACAAACCAGTTAAAACCAAGTCAAAAACTGTTTTTGCTATTTAAACTTAAAAACGAGCCAATCACGTTTGAATATTGTAAAAACGATATATATTCCTTCGAATTTCTATTTCAATTGTATATATCATTTTCCACAAGCAAACATCGTCAAATATGAGAAATATTGCCCGGAAAAACAAGCTATCAAACTATTACACTTTCACGCCAATTCGAAATAGCGATTTTGCGATTTTTAAACGTGTGTGGTAATTTTCACGTGTTTAGAAGAAAAAATTTATTACTATAATTTAATCAAGAATGTCTTAAACCATCTAAAAATACTAATCTCTTCCTAAAAAGTTTTATTTGAACATGCTTACTGAGATCATTCTTTTACCATACAAGTTGGGGTGCACTTTTATAGTTAGGTTATTCTTAAGGGATCAACATTATATAATAAATGAGATAAAAAAAGAGAAGGTCTCTTTCATTAAATTATCGTAAATGTTTATTTGAAAATCTACAAGAAACAATTAGAATGCCAAATGAAATGTTTGATTTCTAATATTCGACGTGAATATTCTTATGGAAGGAAGTTATTTATTATAAATTAACTGTCGAGACCATCGAGAATATTTTCGCTTAATTCACATGGGTACCTTAAATGGTTCTAAGCTGTTAAAAACTTTAAATTTTACGAGTGATGTTACATTTACGAGTCAAATCATCCGGAATCCGATCATGTGCTATGACGACAATCTGAGAATTTGTTAAAGACTTGTTGGCATTCTTAATTAGTACAAGAAATATTGTCCTTTTCAAAGATCGATGTGCGAATGGAAGGGGAAAAATATTAAAAATGATGGTCTCGTTTAGACAGTTGCAAATTTTTATTGTCATTTCATCAATTTATGTTATCTACCACAATTATGGCAAAAACGAGATACAAAATTTTTCTTCTTCCATTTTTTCCTATTTTTTTGAAAGGGACAGTCATTACCTATGAATTATTTACCACAGAGTCAATAAGTCGCTTTGTTTTACAGCAGGTATTCAGATATAGATTTTTGTTTTTGAAGATCTAGATTTTCTTCTGAAGAGAGAGAGAGATTTTATGAAATAAAAAATATAGTATGTACTTGGTTTCAGAACAAAATTAAAGCCCTGTCAAGAAATATTTGGATTTTTTAATAAAAATAAAATAATTTATATAAATTGTTTCATGTTGAATAACAAGACATACTTACTTACTTTGTAACAAGACTTATATAAAATTTTATATTCTAAATCATATATCAAAAAGTTCTTCGTGTTTTACTCTATATTATGGTAACAAAAACCATTTAAAATGGTATAATGTAATTATTTATAGTCGTCGCCAAATGCGATTAGCACCGCAAAATGTGGCGCCCTTTTTTTAAATATTATTTTTTCATTTAATTTTTATGATTATTTTCTTGTTTAGACTCGTTCTATACTGTTTTTGCTTAAATTAATTGAAGAATATGTTTTAGATGTTGTTTCAAACGTGGAATAAATGTGGAAAATAATAAAAATCGTAAAAATTAAATGAAAAAATAATATTGAAAAAGTGAGCCACATTTTGCGGTGGCACACCATTCCACCCTTAGAAAGCAAAGTCCGGCATTTTATTTATTTTTTATAATTTTTTTTATATTCTATATTCTATAACTGAAAGGTCAGATAATAAAATTGGAAAAATTCAGAATTTATTGTTTATTATTTCAATTTTTTGTATCATCGTCTCGTGCTGTTCTATTTTTTAATGTTCCCATCACTAACCAGTGTAATGGTGTGCGGTGGTAATCGCATTTGGCGACGACTATAATTAATAACAGAAAATCTGATGAAATTAAATGATTTGTTGACCAAAAAGTTAAAATTCCTTTCTTCATTTATTGAATGGAACACCTTTCATCTAATTCGATTGTGAGCGCTAAAAATTTAGAAAATATTAGATTGTCTAAGTTTGATATCAAAATGAGCTTTTTTTGCTATTACGGTACTGATACTGGGGAATTCAAATGATTGATTTTAGCACTGTTGAAAACAAAAAATACACGCCAAATTGTATGATTATAAAATGAGCTCAGCAAACGTGCTCAAATCTAATTTTTTGAAAATATATAAATAATTTTATGTTGTTTAAAAATAACTTGTCTAAATTTTCAAAAACAGAGTATTCGAGAAATGCCGTAGATAACATTAACATACTCTTAACAATTGGAAAATTAATATTTCAATTTGGTCCTTTCCAGTATCGGAAGAAAAAATAGGTAAAAAATGACAGTATCCTTTGGACGGTCTTTCCATCTATTCCTTTTCAATGTGTGGTGTCTATTTTTTGAGACAACACACGTCGATGGGATACAAAACAAAGGCTGGAAAAACAAGGTCATCATTATTTTCTCTTCCATAAAGCACCGATCTTTGATTAACCTTCTTAAAAATAATTCAATATTAAATGAAACTGTTGTGACGGAAGGTTAAGCTGAGAGCCAAAGCGCACACTTCACTAGTTACTCTTGATAGTCCCGTTAACGTTCATTATATATTTAATTATTATATTTGTTGTCACGTTACTTGTGCCCTAGTTTTGTTATCAACTTATCTAATCGTGTTGTCTATTTATTCCAATTCCTTATATCCGAGCCAGCAATAAACGTTAGCCGTAAATCCACCAGCCTAACAGAAATATTTAAACGTAAATCTCAAATGATAAATAGTGCATTTAATATTCATGAAATCGTTGAAATGATATATAGTCGTCGGCGCACTTTTTAAATATTATTTTTTCATTTAATTTTTATGATTATTTTATTGTTTATCTTCGTTCTATACTGTTTTTGCCTAGTTAGATAAATTAAACAATATGCTTTAGATGTTGTCTCAATCGTGGCATAAATGTGGAAAATAATAATAATAATAATAATTAAATGAAAAAATAATATTTAAGAAAGTGCGCCACATTTTGCAGTGGTAATCGCATTTGGCGACGACTATATCAAAAAATATTTGATTTTTTGTACAAAAATCCCGTTTACATAACCGTACCTTCCTTTTCCAGCTTCAGAATAACCACAAAGATTTGTTAGTCGAAAACCATTTTCCTCAAAGTGTTTCTTCTGCTCATCGGCGTGTGGCTGCCCGGGGAACCAAATCTAAAATATTGCTTTATTTTGCTTTTTTTGGTTCTATTTAGTGGGCGTTTTTTTGAGAAACGGTAATAATTAGATTTAATATTAAAAATGTTTATTGTGCGATTGTTGATATTTTATAGTCGAAAGAAAAATATCTTTCTCGAAGGGACAGAAAAGATCTTTTTAAAATTTTCCTTTTCAGACACAGAGAGCCGCAAAATTGTATCTTTCAAACTAACGAGCTATCAACAATTACATAGCAATAATAATAGAAGTTAATTTAAAATTTACAGAAGTTTTAATCGCATAATGAAATAGTTTATCAACAAGGAACCATCCAAAATAGTAAATTGATAGCTTACATTCCTAATTTTAACCTTACAAGATAAATTATCCATTTTATTGGCCATATTTTATTTTATCCATATTTTATATTATATTTTTTTAGACGTTTTGATTGAAAATATTCCTAATTTTATTTTAAAATATTAATTAGAGCACGCCAATTGGAATAATAGAAACGTGGACTCAAAAAGTGTTTGTAACCTAACACTTTGTAAAGATTTTAAAGTTTCTAGATAGGATACTAATGTTGAAAATTGATTTTATATCGAGATTTTATATCGATATTAATGAGACGAATATCAATTTCCATTTAGCGTCCAAGAACACGCCAACCGATATAGTAATAGAATGAGCTCAGTAAAGGTGAAATAATTTGTGCTTTCCGATAGTTTAAAGGAATTCTAGTTAATACCTCGTAAACAATGTATTATTTAAAATACGAAACATTTTTCAGACACGCTTAAATTCGAAACATTGCTAGTTCCAGTTGTAAAAAAAAGTTAAAAAAATTAAACTAGTATAATGTGACAAAATTGTGTAAAATAGACTATTTTTGGGTGGCGTGTTCAAGTGTTTCCTAATGAAAAGTCATACAATAATCATTGGAAAGTGTTTTTAATTTGGAATATCTACAAAAATTGATATTTAATTGGCATATGATGTGATATTAGCCAGTCTAAATTGTAAAAACTTAATACTCGCTGGAATATTTTTCACGTGCATATGTTGTAACTAACATAACAAGGTTTATTTACATTCTTTACCATAGATTAGATCCGTTTGTTAATTACCCCCTACACGCCAAATGCAAATGATCATTTTCTAATACTGAAATCAACACGACGAATGGTAATGATTATTGTTCAATATTTAAATGTGCATAACTGATTTCAACGTATTATTTTTATATAACTTGACACGTTATTGTTACTAATCTGTTTTAAACTATCTAAAAACATGCGCTCTTTTCCGAAATCTGCAACATGAGAACCTTTTCTGAGCCCCCAACTTCAATTTGGGATGTCATTTACTGTCATTTTCTGGTAAGATGGGGTTTATTTTCTTCAATTTTTTACACGTTTTATTTTCAGACATCTAAACTGTTGATTTTGACTAAAAACTCTTAAATTATATTTTAAAAAATTGATTCCCTTACTGGAGAACTGTTTTTGAGCTTATTTTTGAAGCTTTCAATTTGGCACCTGTGATAAATTAAGTTTACATTGCCCGATTAAAGATTCTAAAACTAATATTCGAACATATTCAAAATTTACCGGCAAATTCTATTAAAAATTCTGATCCGACAAAATCCAAATGAACTCTTGTTTTTAAATCTTACATGAAATTCGACGCCTGGGATGCGCTCCCAATAGGTTGTGAAAGTGATCTCCCCTGGTTGACCTTCTTGTCCGCATATTTGCGTTAATGCCAAGTCGCGAGCCTCATTTTCGCGCACTGACCGTACGAGCTCATTGAATGTCATCGGACCTGGCTTGATGAAAACCGGACCTACATGACATCAACGTTTTACAGCCAACCATTCTATACAAACCGGAATACTTGTGCATGATTGCATAATAAAATATATCTTGTCCACGTATATAATATCCCATTGACGTCAATCTTCCGCCATATTGAAGGGAAATTGCCAGAACGTTGTCCACAAGACTCTCATTTCCTACATATAGAGGCGAACATTAAACGCGTTGGAAAGTGACGGATTAACCTGCCGTTAGGACCCAATCCTTCTCATTCGGTGCCGGTGGATGGACGACTTGTAGTGGCGGAAGCCGACTCGCCATTCTTCCACCAGGTCCAGGCATCCCCATCGGAACTGTGGTTTGTAAAACATTTGGAGAAAACCATATGCGACTTACAATCCGAAGGAATATCCGCCACATCAGAATACATAACTTGCGGCTTCTTATGCCTTCTCGCCATTGCTTTCTCTAAGACCCTTTCCGGAGCTGTATACGGATATCTATAACAATAATTGAAACATGTGTTGTTATTATTGAAAAACTACGCTTTAAGTTTCGGTACATTCGTAAAATGTCGAATTTGTTCATTCAGAAAGATTCGATCTCCAGATGCTGTCTGAACGTTGTTGCTAAATCAGCTTGAACAAACATTTCTTATTTACCTGGACGCAAAAAATAAAAACGAGAATAAATAATCGATCGAGCATAACTATTCGCGGATAATAAAAATTGCAGCTCGTCTGCAGGAATGAAGCAATCCGGCGAATGTTCAGTCTGCACAAAGACCGCACCCGGCTCCCAAGAACCGTGGCGCGATTTTTTTTGCTCTTTCGCCGTTTTCGGCGCGGGGGGAGGAGTGCGGAAAGCATCTACTGTCGGCGGCCGCCGCCTTCCTCGACACGTAAATACAAACAAAACCGAGCCAGTCAAACATGCTCAAACGTCGTCATGTTGTATTTTGATATTATTTCGGTGTTGATGATGATGATGATGCTGATGGATTTTTTATTGACATTGCATTTTTTGAGCGACATTGAGCCGTCGTGTTGGGGGAGAGAAGTGAGCATTGTTTTTGAAACAATCAAGAACAAATGAAAACATTGTTGGAATATGAATTTGATATCTTATTCAAAGTTTTTTTTACGTTTTTTGTTTTAATTTAGAATGTGGATTATAAGGATAATTTTAATATCTTCCTTGGGAGCTCATATAAATTGCTCCATGTTTGACTATCTTTAATCAAGTTTTCAAGTCAATCATAGTCTGCATTGATGCGTAATATGGAATGTATTCTAAAAGTTTTTACGCAAAGTATAGAAGAGTTTAAGAGCTCTAGTGTTATAGACAGATTGTATAATTTGAATATATGCATAAAGAGCTCATCTCCAAGTCGTTAACAAATATTTTTCAAAGGTGTCAAGTCAATTATAGTCTGAATTGATGCGTATAATAAGGGGTATTCCGGCACAGTGTTTACTTGATTTATAAAATTGTTTAAAACCTCTTAAGTCGAATAAAAATTAGATAGAATTATTAACCTTTTTAGGAGACGAGATAAATTGCTCCAAATTTTACACTCTTTTAACTTAAATGATTGCCTAACAAGTGTAATTCCTGTCAGCCTAAAAAGTCAAATTCCTGGGGTGCCTTTATTTATATATTCAGCGTCTGTTAAGCCTACAAATGTCTCTTCATATCCGCACGCCAAATTTAAATTACGATCATCTGATTTTCAAAGGTTTCTCAAAATTTTTGCGTCTTTTTAACTAAAAAGTTTTGCCTACAATTTAATTAAATTTGACTTAAAATTTCTACAATTATTATTATCTTCTCAAAAAGTTAAATTTGATCATGTCTACTGAGCTCTTTTTTTACCATACCAGTTGGCGTGATATCCGTTCAGAATACATCATCGAAAAGGCGACAAGGTTTAATTATTTGGAATACTTTAAAATAGCTGAGCAACTTAAAACTTAAGACATTGGCTAATTAGTTCTAGAATATTTCTATTGGTATTTGAGATTGTTTGTTCTAGAATATTTCTAATAGTTGAATTATCCAAGTTTGAGATGCTCCCTTATTTACCGCGTAGATCATTAAATTACCGATCCTTAGGTTTCCGAAGAAGACAAAAGAAGAAGAAGAAGAAGACACACAAAAACTTTGGAACAAACGTTTAGCGTAAACCTGTGCCCTGCGTATCAGATTCTTATACTCATGCGAATCCATGGCCGAACGGATGCTCAACGGAGGCCGCCATGATTGGATGTTCAGTGCTGGATGATGTACAGTGCTCAGATGTTGATTGTCGCCAATGGATTTGGTTTTCACAAGTTGTACATGACGAGCACAATGATTGGTCGCGATTCAATCAAGTTTCGTTCGTTTTATTCACAGTTTTGACAACATGGTTCATTTTCTGGATGATATTTTCTAGATCAGATTGGTTAATGGGTCGCTAGTGGGCTCTTCGAGAAGCTCATTTAGAAATCGCTGGACATCCACTTATTAGTCCAGATTTAATTCAGATAGATCGTGTTATGGCCACACTCCCATCAGACGAAGAACTTAGTCATTTCCATGAAAATAATTTTTAAAGCAATTAATTCGTGTTTTTTATGTTTTGGTTGGAATAGTGTAGATTAGTAATGTTAAACGTTTTAAATTTATAGTATTCTGCTCAATACTTTCGCACATATATTTCAATTAAGAAATGTGAATTTCCACATATTGGTGATCATAAGATCAAATCGAAAACATTGAGAAACATGAATAATTGAGCAATCAAACCACACCTTTCAAATGAAGTCCAAAGATTGCGGCACGAATCGGGATTAACAAGTCGCCAGCAATGATAAAAAATGTTATTCATTTTTAATTCGATATAAAATGTTTTAAAGATTTGTTTGAACACAATTTATTGGATGGGAAATAAACCAAATTCTGGGATATAATTGTGTGCTTAAAAGAATAGTAATTTTAATATTTATTTTATGTTATTTTGTTGTATTTTTAAGTGGAATATTACATTTAGGGTTTTACAAAGATCTTAAATTCTAGTTAAGAGACACTATACCTGTACGCCAAATGTAAATTATTATTTTCCATTCTTTAAATGTGTCTTATTAATTTTTACGTGTAAATTAGAAGACACTTTTTACGTAATTAAGCTATTAGGAAGAATTCAAATAATTCCAACATTCAAGATTATAGCGGATTTATGAGCACAAAAAGACTTGAGCATCATGCCAGAAAGCTGAAATTATAATATTTGAAAAAATGTAAAGTAATAAACAAAATGTAATAACTAAATCTGCGTGGCCTCTAGTTCAAAAACGAGCTTTTTACTCTTCGATTTTGTTAAAAAGGTTGCTTATAATAATATACTGACAAACGTTTTGTGAATTCTTTATTGTTTTAAATCATTTCGCACGCACGTTGATTGAAATGTTCGATTCAAAAATGACAAAAGTACAAATTTTTTCATGAAATGATTTCTTAATTCAATGAAGTTGATCAAAACATTAATGAGCAAATTTCAATCCTTAATTTGGCTGTGTGAAGAATGATTTTTTCAATATTTTTTAACGGATTTAAGCTGGAAACATAATTTGTTTTAATGCATGATTCTTTTGAATTTTTAAATTATATGGGTTTTAACTGTTTTTCGATGTAACTAAGTTCTTGAATAAAAGAAGCTCTTAAATAAAACTGTATCTATGAATTTTTTGTTTTGGGATATGTTATAGAGCAAATTACGACGAATCGAGTAATATAAAGCTTTTGTCTGTGGTAATAAAACTTTTCGACACATTCCTGTTTTAATAAAACATATTTTATAGGCCCTAATTGCTTAAAATTACTTGAATTTGTGATTTCCTTTTTTGTTTTCGAATAGAAGCTAACAGAAATATAGTCCAGGTCAGATATGTCATTTAATGACAGCTTTAACGTATATACGGAGCATAGCGGAGCATTATATTCGTCTTATAAAAACAGGAATATCTGGAAAAGTTTTATTACTATAGACAGAAGCTATACACAATTCGATTCGTCATATTTTGCTCTATAACATATCCCAATACAAAAAATATTCATCGATACAGTTTTCTTTAAGATCTTCCTTTCTTCTAGAACTTAATTACATCGCAAAACGGTCAAAAACCATATAATTTAAAAATTCAAAAGAATATGCATTAAATAATTTTGTTTCCAGCATGAATCCATCAAAATATTTTGAAAAAATCATTGTTAACGCGAAATGAAGCATATAAATTTGCTCATTAATACGTAAATTGATCAACTTCCTTGAAATGAAAAATCATTCTGCAATAATATTATATTCGTACTTTGGTCATTTCTGAATTGAACACTTTAACATTGTTTTCAATGTACGTGCGCACGCTAAATTAAAATAATGATTTTTGAATATTTAAGCGCATATAATGTAGATTTCAGGAAAATTTATGATTTCGGTTAATGCAAAACCTCTAGACCCCTTCAAGAAACCGTAATAAAACCGTGTAATAATAAAAAGTTAATTTCGAACTATTTAACTAGAACTTCTCGAACTTCTTGGTTGTATGAGCGACTGGTGTTGATATCATTTTAAATGATAATAAAATGAGGTAAGTAAACATTCTCAAGTCTAACTTTTTAGAAATATATTAATATTTGTAAATAGTTTAAGACAATCCTAGTAAAATGCTAAACATTTTTGTTCAATAAGATATTGTATTATTTTTGAAAAATGGAAATAGTAATTTCCTTTAAAACAATAAGGCATTTAAAATTGTAAAATTTGTGTAGGGAGACTCACGGGTTGGTGAGCTTAACAATGAGCCTTGCAAGTATTCACGTTTAACCTCAAAATATGTTGGCATTTAAAATACATGGGAATCTCTTTTCTTCTCTTAACATTATACCTGAGAACTTTTAGAGTTCTCTTTTAGATCGTTTCATTGATCTGAGCTCTTCATAAAGAATAATTTCTAAATTTCACAAAAATTTATTGACCGTTTCCTGTCGCTTATTTCCATCACAAATTTAGTCACATAAACATTACGTGAAACTAGACGCAATCAAGTTGCTGTCAATTTGCAATATAAAACAAATTATATCTCGATCCTAAATGATCATCGACACAAATAGACCACACGGCATTCAATGACAGCAGCCAGCCAACAATCGAACATTGTCGAAAGTAGCAAAAAATGGTTGGCAGGCGTACATTGTGCGCATATTAATACCATTTCCACGAAAACGACCAAATACAACAAAAAAATAGTTTGGTACATAAACAAGCCCAGGCGAATTCTGCCAACGAATCGGTTGCTGTTTGTTTTTTGGACGTATTGGAATTACGAGACTCGTGCAAATAAAACCCAATTCGGCTCATTTCTTTTTGTGTTGTTGTTGTTGTTGTTGTCCTTCCAATATTCAGGGCTTGTAACAACTCGTTTCTCTCCCTCTCGCTGCCGACAAATCATTTTTAAACCGATTTAAAAAGAGTGAATCACAACAAAATGAAGATCATAAATGCGACAAATTTATTCGGCAAAGAGGACAATGAATTAAGCTCTGTAGTCTCTGCGGGGACACGGGCAGTAGCCGGCGTCCGGCCCAGGCGCGGCATCCTCTCCACGTCCGCCTGCTTGCCCACTGCGTCCCGGTTGTCCCGGTGGTCCCGGTCGTCCCGGGTTTCCATTTTTTCCTGGTTCTCCATTGTTTCCGGGCACTCCGCTGTTGCCAGCAGGTCCGTTCTCCCCGCGTGGGCCTGGTTGTCCCGGTCTTCCTGGAGCTCCTGGTCGATATTGAGTGCCGGGAAGCCCATGAGGTCCTGGTGGGCCTGGTCGTCCTGGACTTCCTGGCTTACCACAATCGCCTACAGGTCCAGGACGTCCCATTGGTCCCGGTGGACCAGGAGGGCCACGATGACCATTGTCGCCGGGAACACCGGCCGGGCCAGGAATTCCCGGCGGGCCTTTTGGTCCAGGCCGACCGCGCGGGCATTTGATGCAGCCGCCGGGGATGTTGTGAGTGATGGCGACCACATTTCCAGGAGCTCCAGGAACGCCGTGGTCCCCGTTTGGTCCTGGATATCCTTTAGGACCTTGCTGTCCGGGAGGACCTGGAGGGCCTGGTGGGCAGCCGCGAGATTTTGCGCCGCAATTGCACTGAGCATCAAATCCCGCATACCGAGCACGACGCACTCCAAACAAAGTCTCGAAAGTCGGCGGACCATCGCCAGCAGGATTCATATGCTTTCTGAGCATGACCTCCCACGTGTCCTTGGATATCTCCTGCAACAAATTGTTCAACTAAAAACAATGTGTCCACGTACTCTGAACTCGCTCATTCCATCTTGAATCTCCTCCTCTAAGCTGCTGATAACACGAAGAAGGTTGGAAATCGTCATCAGCGATGCGACTAAGCACGCCAGGACACCGCACGAGCCAAACACGATTAGTTTGCTCATGTTCTATGAATGTTTATGGAACTGAAGATGAACCTATTTATAGCGAATTATTTTGCAGGAGTGGTGTACGTTGAAACCAGTTAAATTGACTGAAAAACGGAACATTAATGGGAAAGAATCCAATTACCGAATGTTTTCCTGATTTTATTCTCGCTGTAATAGTTTTGACAATGTAGGTTTTTATTGCATTCTTAATAAAAAGCAAAGAAATGTTTTAAATAGTTCTTGATTGGATTTTTAATGTTTTAAGGTAAAAAAGTTGTTTGGAATTATTGTTAAATTCTGAAGCAAAACAACACGCCAAATAAACTATTTATCGTTGTCACGCGCCAAAATTATTTTCTCCTCAACTCGAAACTCTCAAATACTATATAGAAGTTTTGTCAGCTCTAGTTTCCGTGAATTCCTAGATCCGCAATAATTCAAATTTGATTCATTTTATTGAAAACCTATTTTTTTAAAGAAATGAAAAATTGTTTTAAAATTGTGTCCTTAAATTTAACGTGAATTGACAAGCGAACACAAAAGTGAAGTTAGTTATGAATGGTTATGTGTATATTATTTAATTGAGTGACGTGAACTCTATTTTGGTTTGATGACAAGTAAAGTGTGGGAACGTAATTATTATTGTTCATTCTATATTTATTGGTTTATATCCTTTAATTTACTAAACGGTTTAATTACCGAAGTTTGAGGTACAATTCAAAAGGCACCGTCCATTTCAGGTTAACCTGCAAGTGGGTCAATTGAAATTGCAAGGATTATGTGTCTGTTTATAATTTCCCAATATAAATATTCAGCAAAAGTCAAAGCTAAGCATGATCGAAAAATTCAGTTTGCCAACACCTCTATTAAAAAGCGTCATAACCAAATATTGGCGTATAGAAGAATGTGAAGATTAAAAACGTCTGTAATCTAGACTAATTTTAAAACGTAGTAGGAAGGAAAGTTATTAAGTCTAGCAAAAAACAAAATGTGCTCCCATCGGAAAATAAAATGCATCTCTGCAAAATTAACAGACTATTTAAATTTTCACGTGACTTAACATAATTAAAAATAATTTTAAAACATCTAGAAGCCCTCGAACCTGTTATGGTAATAAAATGGAAAAAATTTTTCCAAAAAACTCTCTCATATTAGTTATCTATCACTCCTACACTGTTTTTATGTTGCTATTATTTGTTTTTATTAATATCTGTTACCTAGTTTATTCTGTTTTTTAAGGTTTTTTTTTGGTTTTAATTTATTGGTAAATTGTTTATATACATTATAGTATATTCACGTGTACACGTAGTGTAAAGAAATAAATAAAAATGAGTTCAGTAAACGTGTTCAAATCTTCCATTTTATAAATTTATTTATATTTCTAGATGATTTAACGCGAGCCTAGTAAATTGTAGTAAACAATGTTTTACTGAAAGTACGAAAACTTTTCAGAACCCCCTTAAAATTCGGAAAATCATTATTTCCAATTGGCGTGCATACATATCGAATTGAATTGTGTTGGGGATAACTAGGTCGTGGCAAGAAAGTTCAAAACGCTACAATTGAGCTATCAGAATCGGTAAAAGGAGTTTACTACGAATTATTAGGGTGAACCAAAATTTTTTTCCCGATTTTTTATTAAAAATGTAAACATAATTTTACAACACGTGAAAACATTAGGTTTCAAAGTAAAGACCAATTGACTCTATGGCTTGAACCCATCTATCGGCAAGTTGTTCGATCCTGCTGCAGAACCACTCCTTGTTCTTAGGGACGAAAAACTCGCGGCACCCGTTTTCAACATCGACCAGGTCATTTAGCGAAGGAAGTGTGCCATGGAAGGTGATAATCAGGTGGCGCTATAAGCTGGATGTGGAAGAAGTTCAATGGCGTCGAGATTTTTGATCTTTTCCTTCGTTTGTCTGGCGGTGTGCGGTTTTGCATTGTCTTGTTGAAGGAGTATCCGCTTCCGATTGATCAATGCTGGATATTTCACGCCAAATGCCGCAGACATTCAATCAAGTTGGGCGCAATAGAGGTCTACGTCGATGGTCCGACCATTTGGGACTAGCTCGAAGTAAATTACGCCTTAGCAATTCCACCAAACACACAGAAGTGCCTTCTTTCTGAAGCGATTACATTTTGCTAGCGGTTCCGCCGTTTGACCGTGTTCAAACCATTGATTTTGTCTGTTCGGGTTGTTGAAGTAGACCCACTTTTCATCACAAGTTACAATTCTACGAATAAAACGGTAATCTTGTGGATTTTCGAGCAGTTTTCGGTAGGTCTCGACATGTTTTTTATCTTTAATTTCAGTCACTGCATGAGCTACTTCTCTACCGGCGTCTATTGACTTTCCCAAGGGCGGGAAGATGTCGTACAACCGATGTTTGAGGAATATCGATCTCGGCCGACAAAACGAGGCGAAATAACCCAAAAAATTTCGAGCAAAGTTCCAGAGAAATGCTAGGACTCTATCCGATGGTTTTTCCCAGTTACTACAAATTTATAGGACGCATACTTGGGAAAGGCCGGCCCGCGGTTTTTTTTGTGGCCCTGGTCCGGTTGAAACGGGCCGACCCGGGGCCCGCCCTAAAATAAAACAAAATGTTAGTTTTTTTTCATTATTTCTTAATTACTGATATGTTTCTTAAAATATCGTGTGTACGTTTGTTCCTCAATTGAATTAGTAGATATTTGAGAAGTTTAGGGCCGATCTTCAATGTCAAATTTGTCAAATAAATTATTTCAAACAATTAAATGTTTTAAAATATTTATTTTAACGTAAAATATCATATAATAAAACATTTTAATAGATCCTTACACTTTTGTAAGAACCGACACTTAAATATTAACCTCAAAATCCCAATTAGCGGATTGACAACCCTTTCAGATACGATGTTCAAACTTACATAGTTGTCGTAATGAGCTGAAAATGCTGATAAAGCACCATCAGCTGTGCTCTCAATTTCTTGATTTATTTCCTGATATTTTATGCTAAAATAAATATTTATAAAAATTTATATTTCGTTTGAATAAATTATGTTGCCAAATTTTCCGGGCCGGAGGGTCGGGCCACGGCCGAGGCAATGAGGGCCGCCCGCAGTCTGAAAAAATCGAAAATTTCTGGCCCCGGCCCTAAATTTCCCAAGTATGATAGGACGTGATTTTTTCGTGAAGTTCCAGCAAAATGTTAGGACGCTGTTCGATGACTGTGTCGAACTCTTCACAGCTGAAATACCCTGGTCCAAAAACATCTATGCTGGTTCGATTCTTTTGAGATGTTTTTTCTTTTAATTTTTCATCAAAAAATGTAAAGAATCGATCTTGTTCGATTTCTTCGAGAACCCCAAGATTAACAAGTACGCGCCCATTGATATTTTAATAAATTAATCCGTTGAAGTTTGAGGGAGAATTTAAAATTAGAAAGTGAAATAATCCGTGATTCTTTGGGGAAATTCATTTTATTTTCCGATGATAGCAATTTTTGCTTTTTCATATATTTAACAAGAATTAAATAACCATCAAAACTAACGCACAAAAACAGGAGCTCAGAAAGGTCCCTTAAATTTCGTAAAAATTTCGTAAAAAAAAACTTGGAGAAATTTTAAGGGGAAATTAAAAAATTTACGTGAAAATAAGTTTTTGCTCTTCATGAAAAGATTAATAAAATGCCTTTAAATATTGTGAAATCGTAATTTTTATGTGATATGCTAGAGGTTTAGGAAGAAATTAGAAATCAAACTTTGCGTTTTTTTGGTTATTGCGTAAAATAAAAAACTTTTGAATCTATGGAAGTTCTATCCTCCGCAGCGTTCATCAGTCGTTCCCATTTTTGGTTTTTTTTCTAATTATTTTCCTGAATAAAAATTTAAGCTTTAAATTATGATCTTAACAAAATTAAGACCATTTAATTGATTAATAAAGTTTTTTTTTTTTAAATGGAATATGATAAAATTATCATATTCCATTTAAAAGTAATACAATTAATAATCCGCATATATGCACAGAGTACGCAGATAACATCTAATGGATTTTATTCTACGCAATAACCAAAAAAAGCAAAGTTTGATTTTTAATTGCTTCTGAGGTTTATCAATGTTTGATCTTTTCCAAATCATGATTATTTTGTTGTAAAACTTTAATTTTAATTTTATTCTTCTATTTCTATTTTTTCTTATTATTTTCAATTATAGTCGTCGCCAAATGCGATTACCGCCGCAAAGTGTGGCGCACTTTTTCTAAATATTATTTTTTCATTTAATTTTCATGATTATTTTCTTGTTTAGGCTCGTTCTATACTTTTTTTTGATTAAATAAATTGAAGAATATGTTTTAGATGTTGTTTCAATCGTGGCATAAATGTGGAAAATAATAAAAATCATAAAAATTAAATGAAAAAATAATATTTAAAAAGTGCGCCACACTTTGCGGCGGTAATCGCATTTGGCGACGACTATATAAAAAATGATAATTAATTTTCAATATTTCACAATTATTTTCAATGGCCTTACTGATTTAAATTCATTATTTCTTATTTCATTAATTCTGCCACAATTTTAGTTCATGTCGTACTGTTTATTTTCATTTTTAAATATTTTCCTTTTCAGAGATCGGAGCCTAATGGAAGAGGAAAAAAATTAGGATGGAAGGAGGTTTTCGTTTGGACGGCCACTCTTTTTCAGCACACATTGAAGAGGAATAGACGAAAAAGTTGTTTGCGGCCGTGTGGCCGCCCATCATTTTCTTTTTCTTTATTGCTCTTCCATTACACACCGATCTCTGAAATGGAAAATAATTTAAATTAAAATTATCCTTTTCTCACATGTTTACCATAAAAACTTGAATAATAATTTCAGTCTTTCCAAATGGATTCCAGAAACATCCGTAGATTCGGTATTCTTCCCAAAAGGGTTAAATTAAGCTTTTCGAATCCATCAAATTCTAACTTACAGAATGTTATTCCTCTTACAATCCCGGAAACACCAAATTGCGCGAAGCAAAGATTAAGCAGGAGACCGTCGAGCAGTGTTTGTCATCCATCCATTATGTTCTTAATTATTATTTCTAATTTAGCTTAGCAACAGGTCCACAGAGCCGGAACTTCCCAAAAGGAACGTTAGCAAATTGACTCCGGCCCAAAGGGACGAGTTCTTTAGAAAACTGGCACAACCGAAGAACCCAAAACCAGATGTGAATAAATAATTTTTTGTAAAATAGAATAATAATAACCATGTTTGTCAAATATTGTAAATGTTGCATTTCATTGTTAAATATAACTTGCACGTGTAAATATACTATTATTATGATTATGATTATGTTCTTGTATGTGAATTTTATGCGTTTAATTTGTCTTTAAATTGACATATTGGAAAACTGCATTCCTGAAATAGTTCCTTGTTTAAAAAATAGCTACAATTCATAATTTATGGGTTAATTTAACATATAACATTTAAAACAATAATGGTTTTTTCTAATATTCGAAATTCTATTGGTATTGTAACGGCTGCCATTCCGTTATCTTCCTTTCATCACGAGACATTTAATAAAAACATTTATTTAATACATCTGTCAGAGCTCCTTTAATAAATTCCCACTAAGCATACCCATACGATGGCCATCTGCACAATTTATTTTTCTGTTTAGGTAGTTTTTATGAAACGCCCTGTCCGGTTCATGTAAACATGTAAACACTTGTGTTAATATGTCGGAAATAAAAACCTTAAATGAAATAGAAATGTTATGTAAATTATTCGCATTAAATGAACCTAAATATGACAGTATACTAATTAAATATTCAGAGAACTGTTTTGGTACAGGTTTGTTAAGAAATTGGCCTTGCTCGGAGGTATGTAGAGGAAGGGTTTTTAATATATTCACCAGTTATAAGTGACAATTTAAGCATCGCTTGTTGGTTGCTTATAAACTAGCTGACAAAAGTTTTGTCACAAATGTTTTTTCGGGTTTAACTTTTTTGTGAATTGACCAAATTGGCTGATTTTTTGATATGATAGATTCATATGGTTGTAGATTATTTTACAAGTTCCCGCTTGTGATTACGATGATCCGTTTTACAGTGACAAGCGTTTATCCTAAAACGCGTAGCTCAAACATATTACGCACTTTTCTTGCGCTGCATTTTTTAATAATTTTTAAAGTTCAATTATATTTTTTTCATAATTTATTGAAAATAGCAGTAATTGGCAACATTTTAGAGATGACTCCACGTAAAGAAACCCCAATTGCCACCCGGCAAGCTGTTATCAATATGAGGGAAAACGGAATGCGTCGTACCGAAATTGCCATGGTAATTTAAACCAAATTTTGCTACTATAACATTTTAAACACTGACTCACATAAAATATCAAAAAATCAGCCAATTTGGTCAAGTCACAAAAAATTAAACCCGAAAAAACATTTTTGACAAATCTTTTGTCAGCTAGTGTATATTGGTTTGAGGAATGAGTTGGCGGAGTTTTTATATTATCTTTTGTTTCCCAACAATTTTCTTATTGTTTGGTAATACTTTTTCTGCTCTACAAAACTATGTTTTTAGTTTGTTCAGAAATTTTAAATTTTCATCATTTTTCAGGCTTAGAAATGAAAAAAAATGAATGATCGGGAAATATGCAGTGTGTATGGAGAAGGTGTCTTAGATATGTCTACTGCACAAAAAAGTTCTAAAATGGAATTCTGAAAGGCACTAGCATCTGAAGGCACTATTGAAGGAAGATGGTCGCCAAAAAATCGTGAATTAGCCGGAAAAAGGAACTCTGATCAAAAGACAATCATCAATCATCTTCATTCGATGGGATTTGCCGAAAAACTCGGCGCCTGGATACCAACGAAAACCGTCTTCAAATCGCAGGTCAACATCGCTCTCGCCATCGAGTAAGACGCAGTCATAAACAGCGATTTTTGTATCGAATCGTCACGAGAGATCACGCGAATACATAATTGATTAATTTATTATTATAATTATTTTTGTTCAAATAAATATTTGTCAAAAAACTCTACGAACTTATTCCTCAGCCATATTATCAAAATCTAAGAAATTGAAAGGTCTATTTGATCATTTTTGAATTATTTTCAATGGTCTCAAAGAGATCATGAAACAAATATTCAATTTATGTTAATAACTTCTCTGTTTTTCATTATATTTCTTCAAAATTTCTAGATCAAATCAGATTTATTACTTTTACGTTTTATGAAAATAAAATTGGAATTGACAATTTCTTAGATTTTGATTATATATCATCAGTGAAGTAAAAACATATAAAAACTCTCTAACAAGATTAATACTTATAGACCACCAATTGAACAGGTTACAGGAAAATCCACGGATGACCAGAAAATAGTTTTCAAGTATCCACGTGAAATTCGTAAAAGACGATTTTAAATTTCACAAAAAAAATTACAATTTGATAATAACATATGTGTAAGCTCGCTTAATCTTTTGAAATATTCTTAGTTATATCAAATTAAATATGTTTTATAATATCTCGATAAAAAAATGCTCTACATGGAGGGGATCTTTTCTCAGACACTTCTAAGGAACCGTTGGGTCATGTTGTTGTTGATAAAATATGCATCGGACATCGTAAAGAGATTATGAGCAAGCATGCCAACTTGAATGGTTATAAAATGGGCTCACTAAGCCTGCTCAAATCTAACTGTTTAGAAAGATATTAATACTTTTATGTAGGTCAACGATAACTCGTCAAAATTTTCAAAAACAGTGTTTTCTAGAAATTCCGCAAAAACTTTAACAGACTCTTAAAAATCGGAAAATCACTATTTCAATTTGGCCTGAGCAAGTGAAGAAATTGTAGTCAAGACACTGATCCAAAGTACGATGTTTGAATCCGGGTTATAAAATTCCCTGCTTTGAGTTCTATTGGGCATGTTTTGAAGGAGGTCAATAGACGTGTTCAAGGTTTGAGAGCATTTTAGAATGTCAGCAAGATCTTTTCAAGAATCTTGGTCATTTGAAAGATTCTCTGTTTGATTTCGTGCTGATAGCTAAAGGATACACATAAATATATTAATAATTTATATTTACATTTCCACGCCAACTGAATTAGCAAAAACAGAACCTCAAAAGAGTCACTTAAAAATAAAATTTAAAGAGTTCGAGATAATTTAAGGAACGCCTGTAAAATTGACATTAAAAATAATTTTAAAAATTTCACGGTGGAATTAATAAAATGATGTTAAATATGGCAAAACTCTCATTTTCATTTGGCGTGCATTTCTATAATCGAACTGCACTAAAATTTTTTGTTTTGGTGTAGGAAAAATTACCTTAAGCTCACAAAAAATAGGACTACTACAAAAATATGCTTCAAAACTATTATAAATCCTAATAAACCGACATTCTTTATGGCAAGTATTTTATTTCCAAATGAATGCTCTGGATATATTTTCATGAGTATCAGAATACTTTCCTGAATTCAACCGAAAAATTTAATGATAGCGTATTAATAAAAATAATTTTACACACTGAGGCAGGAGTTAGGTGGACCTTTTTTTGTTTCGTATTCCGGCCATTTTTCGATTGCGAATTCCGTTTTTCAAATGTGATTCCGAAGGGTATGTTTGAAATCTCGGATCTCGGCCATTTTTAGATTCCGGATTACGGTTTCCGAATTCCCACATTCCGCCCATCTCTGATAGTTAAACTTTTCTTTAAAAAAAACCGTCAAAACATACTAGGAACCTTTTCATAGATTTTTAAACTTAATTCCAGAATATAATGAAAATCTATTCTATCTAATGTCGCCCAGCGATTGCCTCTATCACCAAAATTAATTTCGTGGTTTTAATTTAAAAACAATCATTTCATCGTCAGAGGTGGAGTGTCATCTGAAATAGGAGCTGTTTTAATTTATTGTTTTTAACGTTGTCCGAGGATATTGGAAGTGAAGAAAGCTTAGTCAATTTTTATTTATTTGAGATACACGATAGTTGTCGATAACGATATTCAATATTTGAGCGCATTTTTTAAATTCCCACACACCCCACTGCAACGTAGTACCCACAAATTGCCAAAGAATGCGCACCAATTGCGCTAAACACACCTTATTTTATTTATTTATTATTTATGAACAGAAAAATGTGGTTTTCAGAAAAATATAATAGTTTTGTTTACTCTTTTAATTTTCGGTTAATTCTGTTAAATAGTATTTAATAAATAAAATATTAAATATGTAATAAATTGAAAAGGGGCGTCCAGTCTTTTTCAATTACTTTGTGGCTGTGAGGTGCCCACGTGCAATTGAAGAATAAATGTTTACGTCCACTCTGTAATTTTACAAAACTCTAGATTTCAGTGAGAGTGTAGTGGAGCGTGACCCTTATTGTTTGTCGTTCCACATTTATTGAATTTCTTTTGGTCTTTCTTAAGTCAGTTCGAATTTACCTGAGACTAAAATCCAGTGCGCTGCTTGTTGTACTTTAGCTATCCCACTTTGCGGATCATATCGTCTTGATAAACGATTTAAATTACACAACACAATGACTTTTGCGAGGTCCTGTTCATACGAATTTATTTTGCGTGCAGATGACATCGCGTGCAATTATTTTGTGTTCTCCTCAAGAGCTTTTAAAGTGTGTAAATCTAATAATTTTAAAAAATATCCCTTGTATGACTGAAATTCCTGATCACCTCAATCTTCTTGTCTATCGTTGCCATCTATGTTTTTACATTCAGAAAATGGACCCCATTCAAATCAACATATTTATTGATAGATTTTTAGAATAAGAAACATAGAAAATTAAACTGAAACACCGAGTAACAATGATCATTATATAAATTATTAAAATTAAAACTACAAAAATAATGAACTGTTAATGAATAGTGTGCTTAAAGTAAACAAACGGTGATAATCAAGCAAATATTATCAGAATACTTGAAACACCCGAATAACATATTCTTTGGAGGGGAGGAAGAGCGATGGGTTATATAAGGAGATGACAAATCAGAAATGACAAAATTGAGTTGTGTGGAAATAAATCAGTAAACATCACATACAAATTATTCATATTATCATAATTTGGGCTCATTTCATAACAAATTTGCACTAACATGTGTTTAACGGTTCTAAAGTGAAGCAAAAAGTGAGAATTGATAGAGCTCAATGACAAAACTATTTTAAATGCATATCAAAGACGAGTAATGAATAGTGTTTTCAGTTCATTGCATTTATAATCACTAGACCCTGATATTACAATGATCTAGAGGTATTCAATTAATCTATGTATATGTTAAACCAATTCTTTATCGTTGCCTACAAATTGAAAACGCCTATGATTGCCAATGAAACAAATGTAGCAATTGCTCCAGTTGATGACACAGAGCCCATTTTGGCTGAAAAACACACACAATTTGTTAGAAAATGAAAAAAAGTTGTCGAATACCCTGCTCGCTTGATTTCAATTCGACTAACAAGGCTTCTTTGGCCATCGAGCCCCATCCAAGAGCGTTCCTTGCTTTTAACTGAACATGATACCGTGCTCCCTTCTCCAAATAAGACAAAAGGTCCACCGTATGCGTCCACTTATCATCGCCATTATTATCATCTGAATCATAAACAAATGTCAATTATTTAAAAATTGAGCTGTTTTAACTTTTCTTCACTCGGATCGAATCGCAATCCTCTGGCAAGAAGTGATCTTGGTTCTCGAATCGATGGCACAATTGGTACTCGAGCACCTTGTCGTACGCGCGCACCGTCCATGTCAGCTCGGAGTCATCGAGCGTCATTTCCGGTGGTCCGGGTCTTCCTGCAAACATCGATCCCTTGTGGATTTGTCAAAATTAATGGCTTGCGCGTGACGTTTGTGCTGAGCCTTTCAACTCATTCAATATGTAAATTATTCGGCACCTAATGTGCGCAGCACAAAAGGAGCACCCGGCTTACAACAAGACCAAATGCGCGAGCGTTCTTATTTCAACTCACCGCTCACGTGGACGACGGTCGTCACCGATCCGAGGTTGTTCGACACGCGGCACGCGTAATCTCCAAATGCTTCCTCGCTGATCTCGGGAATGGTGAGCATCGCCTTCGTGTAGCCGTTCAATCGCTGCGCCGTCTCGCTGATGTTCGAAAACTTCTCCTCGTTCATCTAGAAGTAGATCCTTTTTTTCTTGGTTAGGCTCATTCACTTTACATTTATCTTGTAGCCATTGAAGAGCCATTCGACCTGTGGAGCCGGTGTGCCATCATATGTGCACCAAATCGACACCTTTTGATTCTTCTTCACCGGAATGAAAGAGTCCTCATTTCGAACCCATGGTTTTTCTAGAAACCCAATTATTTCAATTTTACGATAAACAGAGAAGCGTGGGTGAGGCGGGAAGCGTTTTTTGTTTCGAATTCTTCCAAGGTGTTGCCGATTATCCCTCTCCCCATATGGATTGGTTTGTTTTCTGTCATTATATCAACCATCTGTTGTTAAAATTAAGCTGATCGTTTCAATAAATAATAACAAATCTTGCTGCGTTGACTGACAGTCCCATGACAATTAATAATGGTCATAATTTTATTGGTTCTTATTAATCCGCGCGCGAATTATCGGATTAGGGCAATTATCAAGTTGGAGCAGTAAAGTCGCGCGAAAACCGAGACGTCGTCTAATTACTACTAATTATAATATTAATAACCATGGCTGGAGCTTCTTCAAAAGGTTGTTTGTTTTGGTGTGAACCCCCCTTGTTGGCAATTGTTCCCGAAAATTATTGGCCGAGTCTTTTGTTGCAAAATTGCAGCTGCTCAATAAATGATGAGCAAAACAAAATTGAACTCGATGTTTTGTTAAGCAACACCTCAGAAGAATAAGAAGGCAGATGTCTTTCAGGCCAGATCGAAAGTTGATCGAAAATTGTGAACAGATAGTGATTGGTTTATATGATACAATTATAGTAAACTAAGCATGCAAAGGACAGCACAACACGGTTGCATTTAAAACAAACCTTCTCCTTCTCCATTCAGTGGATCTGCAAATAATTTCAATTCAAACTTAAAATTCAAACCACTGCACAAAATCATATGTTTTTTTTGCAATTATCATATCAATCAAACCCATTTTATCAATAATGAATTGATTAGCAGAATTCTCTCACACCAAAAAGTTATAAAAAAAAGCACGCCAATTCAAATGTAACGTTCTCACACTTATGATGATTAATGACAAAATTTGGTTTAATATTCTCCTTCTCTTTCTACTCTTCTTAATTCTTTGCTCAATTAAATAACCAACCCGAGACGTGGATGGCGATCTTCGCCGATGAGGAGCCAATTTTATTCTCAGCCGAGCAAGTATACGTGCCCGCGTGCTCTTTCGTCACATTGGCAATTGTGATGCGTCTTCCTTCCTGGTCGACGATAAAATCGTGCGGGATCTCCTTGCCCTGTAGCGAAAGCAATTTTCCTGCAGGCGCGTCTGCGTTATTCACCTGTTTGCTCCAGGTGATCGATGGTTTTGGATATGCCTGGTTCACGTTGCATTTGAGCACCAAGTTCTGCTCGCCGACGCGTGCATGGTAAAATCCCGAGTCCGGCGAAATGTTCACCGTTGGTTTCACTGGAAAAATGTTTTGCTCATTTTCAAATCTCCATATGCTTATTGGAATCAAAGCGCAGATGGACGCTCATTCATTTTGATTTCTCATGCTCCTGATGTGCCAAACATTATTATATAATGCATTAAATGGTCGATTTGCAAGCACGATAAGAATGGCCACATTCACTAACCTTGAACCATGATGCTGAAGACTTTTCTCACTGACAAGTCCGATGGAGAGCAAACGTAGTAATCCGAGTTGTGCGGTTCCACCTTGACAATAGTGAGCACTGCGATCTGCAAAACACTAGTAAGAGGCGTTTAAAACGTGAATAGACGTACGTTTTTCTTTGTGTCGATTTGGGCTTGATACTGACTTGGATCGGAGAACATTATATCATCGTCAGCGGCGATAAATTCCTCTTCATTCTTCTTCCAAATCACAGGCAAGTCCCAGTCGAAGTCAAACTGGCACTCAAGTTTCAATTGGATTCCTTCCACTACCTGAATATTCACAATTATCTCATCCGTGGCTTGTCTATGAATTACAGTCGTGTTCCCACGAGTAGTTTGAACAATCAGTTCAGCTGACGCGAAGGCTATTAATCCAACAAATATTAACAACATTCCTGGCGAGCCTGCAAAAATAGTTCAAGTGCATATATAACAATAATAATAGTGACATAATAACATTTTCAAAGACATTGTTTTCCTTATCACAAATGTATCATTCGTATCAGTTCATTTGAAGCGAGTAACATCAAGTTGGGCTCGCCACAGCAATTAATTCAATTTTAATTGATAAACAACGATGAGCACAAGCAATATAAATGGCAAAACACATAAATACAAATATGAATTAAAGATGTTTATGATTCCCTTGGTGATACAATGACAGCTATCCATAAAAACTTTGATTGCGGAATTTATATACCAAGGCTATACAAGAATCTAAACAAAAACAATGAGATATTGAGTTACAACTGAGCTGCTCCAGCAAAAAAAACATATATATATTAGTTTGTTTATGGAACGCATGCAATTCAAGTGCATATGAAACCTTAACAAAGCGCGAGAATAAATTCAATTTGTCGGAAGCCGCCAAAAACGTTTGGAGCAAGCGCCGAAATGAACGCTTGAAGGTCGACTGACGAATTATTCCCGCTTGACAGTCAATTTATAACGAATGTGGTCGTGCAAAAAATTGTTTAAGAAACAGCGAGCGGGCGGGCTGTTTATCATTAACACTATTATTATTATTTTCAGCAAATGATACCGTGATTTTAATTGGCTCCCGCCTATTTATTTACACTCGCCACTTTTTGCGAACGTCTTCTAACGGCTCATCCATCAACAAATCATTACGATTCGATGGCAACAGGAAATCAAATAGATATAATAACAATCAAATAGATAATAAAAATCATCTGTGCATTTTTTAATAATTGAGCATCAAACTTCTCGCATTTATCAATCAATTTCGATTCTTTCGGCGCTTTTTTCAATAATATCACGACTGAAACATTGCAATGAATATATATAACTCATGAAGATGCTCACTTTTAATGAGCGCTCAGCTCTCTAATGAAGTTGTTGGAATGACCTCGGTAATGAAATCAAATCAAGGAATTCTGCATTCGTCAGTATTAATTATATGCTCATGTTCGAGTTCAATTTTTGTTCAACTGCTGCACAAATGGCAAGCACCTGCACAGAAAAATGCGAAAAAAGATAGGGAAAAGTTCAAACCATATTGTTCTGACCTTACAAGAGAGATGAATAAATATGCGTTCGGACAAGATTTTAAGTGCCAAACTTATAATAATAATAAGAATAACAATTCAGCGTATGCCTTTTTATTCATCTTCTATTTAATGTGTTTTTACTTTCACTTGATGTGGACACAACGTGTTGCAAAACTTATTGGATTAATATGGCAAATATTAATTATGTCGCATTACTTGCGACAGATCAAATAATACAATATGCGCTACAAAAAAAAAACACGAGGAATATTACATGTTTGAAACGTGTTAAATCCATACAAACTAAAAATTAATCCGAATAATCCTATTAAATTCAATGGTTATTCAAGGTAAAACAACCTAGGTTATAATTATGACAACAACGATAGAAAAGCAAAAAATTTGTTGGTTAGAATGCACTTGGAATAATATTTAAAACAAAAAAAAGAGATGGCAAATGTCATAATTGATACTGTGCACTTTGTGATGATGATCGTCCGGCTGTCTGGTAATTCTACTAAATTGACACATTCGGAGAGGCGGAGCACGACGGGATGCTGTGTGGACATTAACTGGTGGTCATGCGCGAAGAGCAAGCAATAAATATGAGTGTCTCATTCAAGAGCAGCGAGCAAAAAAAATGATGAAAATCATTATTATTATTATTACGCATTTCTCGCGCCCTAAAAACAAAAAATGATGGATAGGCATGGAATTCGGGTTGCCAAATGACAATGATGAATATAACCCACATGGGAATGACTGGCGTTAAAAACTTTTTTTCTCTTTTGTGCGCGAAAAGTGGCTTAAAACAATTGCGAAGAAATGACAAATCAGCGGAGAGCAGAAATTGAATTTCACTAGTAGTAATAGTAAAATGAGATTGAAACAATCTGTAAATAAAACTAAATAATGCTCATAATATAATGAGGATGTGCGAAACTGCTCAGCTCAGCAACATTTTTATTCAAATAAGATCTCGCTCAAAATTTTTTTGTTGTTGTCGCCCCCAACAGAAAGAAGAATAAGAAGAATGAAAAGATTTTGCGTTAAATTTGTCGCCTTGCTCATCAAATATCCGCTTTCTTAATTAGGCAAGGACAACACAACAAAAAAACGGCATATTCTTGTCCAATTCTGTTTTAATTCCAAAGATGAGCATGAAAAATGTCTAGAAGTCGACCTAAATTTAAGGCGCAATTTCAATTTTATTGTCCTTTGAATGGAATGAACCTTGATTTATTCTTTATTCATGCACACGCACTCAGTTTAATTAATATAATTGGAATGCTCACTTCTTTTTTTCTTTTTTTGAAGCGTCAGTAGCTCGATTAAACTTTTGAGCGCAAAACCTATGATTCATGTTTATCGAAATTGCAAAAGCAAAACATTACACGAATTATACCGTAGGAAAACCATTTCTTATCGATTAATCATAATGATTAAGAAATTTTTTCCAGCAAATAATCAAATAAATCAGTTTAAAAATAAATATCAATGAATTCCATTCAAAACTCAAATCAAAACATTTTAATTAGTCACCTATCAATTAGTGTGAATAAATAAATAATAAAATTCTATATAAATCGAAAAATTGGTTAATTAGTGCGTCTTAAATAACCGCTTGGTTTGCAGGTGCTGTTTGAACTATTTAATGAATAATTAATTCAAATTCAAATCTTTCAATTTTAATTTATGTTCTTCACACGCGCGCCGAGCACTTTGCTAACTAATAGACTTAATTCAAATTAATCACATAGTGAGTGCAATTCCAAATAAGTCACTTATTATAAATTCTTTTCACATTGGTGTATTTTTTTCTAAATCTTATTTAGATAATACAACTATTTAAATAATCACGCGCATTCCAGGACAAAGCGTGTCCAAATATCAATTTGGAGGCGGAGCCAAAAAGAATACTAGAAGGATACAATTGATAAAATCAAGGCACCTTTTTTGCCAAGCGCAAGCCTTCTTGGCTCCACCTGAAGTTTGCGTTTTTCAAATTTTCGACATACACTAGCTGACAAAAGTTTTGTCACAAATGTTTTTTCGGGATTAACTTATTTGTGACTTGACCAAATTTGCTGATTTTTTGATATGATAGATATATGATAGATTCATATGGTTGTAGATTATTTTACAAGTTCCCGCTTTTGATTACGATGATCCGTTTTACAGTGACAAGCGTTTATCATAAGACGCGTAGCCCAAAGATATTACGCATTTTTCTTGCACTGCATTTTTTAATAATTTTTAAAGTTCAATTATATTTTTTGCATAATTTATTGAAAATAGCCCCGTAAAGAAACTTCAATTGCCACCCGACAAGCTGTTATCAATATGAGGGAAAACGGAATGCGTGGTACCGAAATTGCCATAGTAATTTAAACCAAATGTTGCTACTATAACATTTTAAACACTGATTCACATAAAATATCAAAAAATCAGCCAATTTGGTTAAGTCACAAAAAAGTTATACCCGAAAAAACATTTGTGACAAAACTTTTGTCAGTTAGTGAAGTTTTCCACTGTTTTGTCCCGGAGTGCACACGCCAATTGAAATGTTTGATTTTTGAAAGTGTGAATATTCTAAATAACGATTAGTCATTGCTTCGATGCTATGGATATATAAGGAACTATGTCATAATTCGTCTGGGTGGTAATAAATGGAAAGCTCAAGTTTTATTTGATGATTATAGTCAGGCAAGAAGGCTAACAAATGGGCTCAAAATCAAATATATATTTTGTGAAGATGTTATTATTTTAAAGTTTTTTGGAGAATCTGTCAATCTAGTACGCCAAGTGGAAGAGTAATAAAATGGGCTCAATAAACGTGCTCAAATCTAACTATTTGGAAAGATATTAATATTTTTAGATAGTTTACGGAAATCCTAGTTAAATTTGTCGTAAACAATGCTTCATTGAAAAAACGTAACAATTTTCAGGCACGCTTGAAAATCGCAAAATATAATAACACAAATAAAACGTGTTTATTTACTTAAAGTTATTAACTTACAAAATTTATCATTAGCTCTCTCATGCCTCTTGCCTCTCATGCCTACATGAAAGAGCAACAAATAAACTACAAAGTGGTAATTTGAATATTCAAATTGGCGTGAACTAGCGTAGATAATAGTGGAGTAAAGTACTCGTGAAAGTTTTCTGACAAATAATAAACTAATTATTTCCATTGGACGTTCAGAAACATTAGAAAAGGTTAAGATTTTAAAGAAATATAGTTTAAACTTTTAAATAATAAGTTTTGTTTGTTTGTTTGTTCAGAAATAATTTAAAAAATATCCATATAGACAACAAAATCTTAATTGGTTCTAAAACTTATCGCTTAGCGAATTGTAAAAAAAGATTAATTCAATATATCTGATTTATAGGTTCTTCTCATGAAATATACAATTATCTCAACTCTTTACCACGTACAGTATCGGTCAAAAGATTGTAAATGATGAGTTTTTCGAGCATAACTGGTTTTCGAGATCCGGTATTGAGCCTAAATTTTAACCAGTTGCTTCTGAAAGCGTTAGAAAATTTGTGGACAAGTGTCATACATAAAAAAATAAAGTATTCGTAGAGTTCTGCTCGTAAAACCCCGCGTTTACAGCCTTTTGACTGGTACTGCATTTGAAATATGCAATTTTCAGGTTTATCACAATTAAATGAGATAGCAATTAACTAATATACTTTGCATTTTTTCCTTATTTCGTAAAATAAAATCCATATTTTCGTTATTTGTGAATATTTTCTTTTTTTTTAATGAGAACCTAAATTTTATGAATAGTTTAATATCATTTTCAAAACTAAGTAATTGTAGATTTTATTTGAACTAGGAACATAATGTGAGTCTCAGCCGTGTCTCGAGCTTTTAAAGAGTCCCTGCGATCCTTACGACAAGCTTTTTAGCAGGTTTATCTTTTTATTTTGTTTGTTATTTAATTCCTTATAATTTTTATATTTTTAAATTCTCATTCAAACTTATTTTAGAAAAAATATTGTAACCTTCTATCAAGATTTAGAGAAAATACAAAAATACATTGTTTTTTTTTTAATTTTAGCAAATCCCTAAGAGACTAAAATAGTGCGTTTACTTTTGAATTTACACATCATAAGATATAAATTTCTTTTAGAACGTTAAAACCAGTAAATAAATTTACTGTTGCTCACTCTAATAATAAATATTTAGTAAACGATGTGCTAAGTTGTTACTTTTAAATTATAATGTGTTCAGCGTACAATTTTGTTATAAATTAATTTAATTGCACAATGAAGAGTGTTTGTATTGGTGAATCTTGTTTCGATAAAATATGGGAACACTGATAGATTAAATGCACGGAAATGCTCGAAACCTTTATTTAGAAATACAAATCTTCGATCTTAAATATTTCGCTCGCGTAAAATGGAAATTAATAGTTTTCAGAATTTAGTTTTCAGTATTTAAACGTGTCTTACTAATTTACACGTATTTGTTTCACATAACTTGTCACGTCATTTTTTATAGCCAGTCTTAAAATATCTAAAAATAAGCGCTTCTTGTCGAAATTTGCAAATGAGTATCTTTTCTGAGCCACAAACTTCGTCATTAAATTTGGAGTGTTTCACATGGAATTTAGGGAAGCAATTAAAAATCAAACTTTGCTTTTTTTGGTTATTGCGTAGAATAAAATCCATTAGATGTTATCTGCGTACGTTGTGCATATATGCGGATTATTAATTGTATTATTTTTAAAAGGAATAGGATAAAATGGTAAAAATAACTTTATTAATCAATTAAGATAACTCTACAACATAAGTAATGGTTATAGATTTTAAGAGCTTAATTTAAAGCTTAAATATTTAATGAGGAAAATCATTAGAAAAAATCCAAAAAAGTGAATAACTACTGAGCGCTGCCGAATGTAGAACTTCCATAGATTCAATTCAACAAGATTTTGAACTTTCGCATTTTATTTTACGCAATAACCAAAAAACGCAAAGTTTGATTTTTAATTGCTTCCGAAATTAGTAGAAAAGATTAGATTTTATTAATCATATATCTTCGGATGGCGATACATAATGCGAATTTTACTGATTATAAAGAATATTATTAGTTTCAGCCTGGGTTTAAAACCATAGAAATTTCTAGGTTTGCTAATAATTATAGATATTTAACTTCTATGGGATAGTAACATGCTAAACGTTATTTTACTATTATAATGGGGACTTACCCATTATATAAATGTTATTATTTAAAGTTTAAATCGAATCCATTATAATCCATTTTAACATTTATTTCCCTCGCTATATATTTTAACTGGTATTACCAAGTTAAGGTTAAATTAATATTTTTTAAACAAAAATTTTAATTTTATATGTCAGTTTTTCTTCTACATTTTAATATAATTAAATTAACAAGATTTAGTTTTTTTGAAGTTTCTGGTCATTTCCGTGAAATTTACATTTACAATTTCAATATAATTTGACAATATGATTATTTAAGTTGTCATTGATATTGTGACAAGATATCAGGATGAGGATTCTACGTGTGTAATTAAATAAATAAATAATATCGTTTAATATATGAATATCGTGAGAATAAAATACTACAAAAACATTAAGGTGGAAAAAATTACAAAAATTGTGTTTATATTGCCTTATTAATTCTAAACAAAGACTACCAATGAAAATGATTAATTCGAAGAATCTACGACTATCTTCAGAATTTGGAATGATCGAATCTGGAAATCCCATAAGATGTGTGACATCAAATACAAATATTCATTTATTGACGATTTAAAAAGGATTTCAATTTTAGGAAGAATCTCCCCATTTGCACATTATCATTAAGCAGTTATTGATCAAACAAAAAAACTAAAATTTTGTAATCCTTTTAACAAAATGAATAAGAATATTTTCATATTACATAATCCACAGTTTCTACAATTTTAACATTGAATAACCGATTAAAATGGTTTTGTTTAAATAATCCTCTTAGAGTTATCATGTTTGACGTCTGATAGTTTTGTAAACTGCGGTTCTTTAGAAATACAAGGGGAATTTAAAAAGGAGCTGGGTTAGTCTACTAAAATATATATATATATATACAGAAAAAATTCAAAAATTATACTGACAAAAAATTAGAAGCCACAAAACGGTTTAAGTAGGTAACAAATCAGTTGAGAATAATAAATTATATATTTAAAGATTTTCTTATAAAAACTTGACAATCAAAAAAGGCATTAATCGTTAGAGAGATGAGATTGATTAACATTAACAATATATAATTGGTGTTTGAAAATTGCGATTTTTGGGTTTCAGACTCATTTTTTATCTACTTAAACCATTTTGTTCGTTCTAATTCTTTGGCAGTATACTATTTGGATTATAATTAATCTATCTACAAGTTGTTTTAAACTAAATCTGATGTGCAGACCTAAAACACTTCCCTTGTATGTTTGATTTTTGAGAATATATTGGTACTAACACCACTAATAGATTTTTTAAACGCTCCATTCAAATCCCATGTAGGCAGAATTTAAGGTTCAGCTGAGATATTAAGTGTTCGTAATATTAAATGGGTTAAGATGATAATTAAAAAAGAAAAGGGGAGAAGCGAAACTCAACTTGCAAATAGCTATTATCAACTTATGAGAAATTGATAATTCCAACTTTATTTTCCTAAAAAGTAAAAGCACGCCTAATGAAGATTAATATTTTTCAATATTTAAACATGTCTTATTAATTTTCACGTATTATTTTCATATAACTGGCCAGGTCATTTTTACCAGCCCTTCTTAAATTATCTAAAAATATGCGCTTCTTATCGAAATTCGTAATTTGAGCAGCTTTTCGGAGCCTCCAACATAATCATTTAATTTGGACTGTAAAAGTAATCAATCTGACGTGATCTTGAAATTTTGAAGGAATATAATGAAAAACAGAGAAATTATTAACATAAATTGAATATTTGTTTCAGGATCTCATGGAGACCATTGAAAATAATTCAAAAATGTTTAAAATGAACTATATATTTTGATAATAGATTTAATAAGTAATTCACAACTTTTTTTTATCAAAATACATTAAGACGATTATTCTTCAACTTATTTTAATTATACAATTTTAAAGCTTTAAACTAAAATATAACTAAAACCTATTTGTGTTGAAATTGAAGTTAAAATTTCTAACCTCTAGACTCATTTTACTAAAAAAAACCAACAAAAAACAATAGATTATACAATCTTTGAGACAATACAATATTAAAGCACCATCAATCCCGATTGCTCAAAAAAAAAGCAACAATTTGTTGCTAATCCTTGCTTTCTTAAACCCAATCGTACTAAAACATTCAATGAAAACAAACAAAAACAAATGATTTGAAAAGTTTTTGTAGGCCGTTATTAATTATAGCTGCTCATAAAACTTGACAATATCAGCTGTCACGAAACATTTCGTTGGCAACACAAGAGAGACAAAAACTAATTATAAGCTAGGCTGAAACATGAATCTGCAACCAAGTATGGTGCACTGGTGCATACAAGTAAATAATTTTCGGTTGTTTATTCATAAAATCGCAAGAAGAATAATGTAAGAAGAAGAAGAAGAAGTGTGTATATTTGGTTTGTGTTTGTATGTTCTGCGTGGATTAACATCAACACCAGCGATTCAATACCCAAATATGTATTTAAAATGGAACTGCGAATGAATCATTTGAGATGACCGAGCAAGAAGAAGGCAATTATTCAAGATCAATGAGTGTGTCGTATATCATTTAAGACGAATAAGACGTGGAAGACGAATTATTAGCACAAAACACTCGGCTTAATAATTCGTTTAAATCATTTTAAGCCCAACTTGTTATTGTTATTCAAAACAAATTAGCAGACACTATTACAATGAGTCCATACTTAATTATTAATTAGTCATAATTAAACAATCCTCCTATTAAAAAAAAACAATGACAACACCGAGGTAAATATTGTCGACAAACTAATAAACAGCCATATTAGGTTGGCAACAATAATCGGGCACTAGATAATGATGGGCCGAGACAAACATAATGACTCTTTTTCTGGATTCGGTTGTTAGGTTGTCATCGCTGCGTTTGATCAATCCCTTTCATCTTCCGATGACCGTGTCCATTTATTATTGAGCTGTCATTGGTCGACGCGTATCCACGGTGCGCAATAATCATCATATTCTATTATTATGGAGGTTGTGGTAAAATGGAGCGGCATGTCAGTCATTATCTGTGTACATTAATTAGAAGCTGTTTTAGAACAACATTAGCTGCCCGCATTATATACACCTGATGATATACAACAGCTTCTAATTAATTTGGTCCCTCGACGGCAAAGTGCAAAATAAAACATGGCTCGCTTAGACATTCTTGATTTGATTTATTGCACGTCAACATTTCGCAATAAATTAAATAAATAAAAAACGTTTTACTACAAGTAGTAGAAGGTTGAAATTGAAATTGCGGCCGCTAAATGAATAAATATTGAAAAGCACTTGGTCAATTGGAAGCCAAAACTTAATTGGTTTTAATCTGTCTCATTGCGCAATGTCTCTCATTTATCCAATATCTGCCTTTCCAAATATGGCTGACCATCAATGATGATGATGACGGTGAAACAATAATCAAATTAATTTTGGCTAAAAGCCAGCCCCATAAATGTCAACTATTTATTTGAATAAAGTATGTCGATTTGAAAGATGAAACAAAAATGATCGGAAACCAAGTTCATTTAGTTCAAAATAAACCAAAAAAAATGAACGGAAATGCCTTGCATTTCGAGGGAAGACACTGAAATGTTAACCATTTTTGATTTTAAATGTTATTTTTTGTTGAGAAAGTATAGAGAAATCTCTTTGTAAAATGGGGAAAACCGTAATGAAAAGAAGTATTGTCGTGGTGTAGGTTGATGAAAAATTAGGGGTAAAGGAGCATACCCCAAAAAAGATGGTCTCGCTTGGGCTGGTGTAGATTTAATTTGCAATTTGTTTATTATTTCGCTTTTTTTAATCACAATTTTGTTTCATTTTGTTTTCTCTTACTAAATTGGTTGTTAAATCAACATAATATATATTATAATAAAAATTTTAGGTATAATTTATTATCGAAATAATAAACAAATTGCAAATTAAATCTACACCAGCCCAAGCGAGACCATATTTTTTTTCGGTATGCTCCTTTACCCCTAATTTTTCATTAACCTACACCACGACAATATATAAACGTTACACGTCATTAAATTATCAAGCTATTTTTGTTGTGTAGTTTTTGTCCTTTTCTGAGCCTAATGGAAGAGGAGAAAAATTAGAACAAAATGAGGTTCTCGTTTAGACGGCCACTCTTTTCTTTCTCAGCAATGTGTGTTTTCTCAAGAAAATGGTTAACACAAATTGAAAAGGAATAGATGGAAAATTTCTCTGTGGCCGTGTGGCCGTCCATCGGAGGCTATCATTTTTCTTTTTTCTTTTCGTTCTTCCACTAGCCACCGATCTCTGAAAAGTACAATAATATATCTATAATTTTTTTAATTATTTGGTGAAAACTTCGAGCAAATTCCATTCGACAAAAAATCTGTATGATGTTTTTTTATCAAAATCAAGAAAGTTTAGAAGTCATTTCAAAGCTCTCTAATCAATTATAATTTGGAAATAAGCACTCATTCTTCCAACCTACTGAAACCCGTGAAAGATGAGCTTGAAGATCACACCAGAGATGGGCGGAATTCTGCATTCAAATGTGATTCGGATTCCGGTTTCCAATGTATTATTTGTTTAATTGCGCTTTTAGAATATTCATATATAAACTCACGCAATCAAAAATTAAAATTCGGTGTAGTTTAATCACGTATTATTTATTTCCACGTGGACTTTTCCATACCCTTTTGAGATATTGTAGGTATCTAAATTCAGCAAATCCATAGACGATGAAGTTATATAGCTAAGTGAAGATCTATAACATTAAATGATAACACCAACTTGGTCGTGTGGATGTTGTGTAAACCGGAGATGGACGGAATAGCAATTTTCAATTTCGGAATACGGAATATCGGGTGACCTTTGAAGTAGAGCATCTCGGAGTACAGAATTCTGTTCATCACTGGTTCATAACTGGCACACCAATTGAAAATGACGATTTTTCCATTTTTAAAAGCTTCCTGCATTTTCTAACGTGTAAATTATAAATCATCTTTTCCACCAATTCATTCATATTCTTTTAAAATAAATAAAATACCGAATTTCTTATTAAAACAAATTGAAGCCCATTAAATTAGCTCCTGTTGTTACAAATTAAGTTGGTGTGCACTGGTGTAAACGTTCACATCAGAAATTTCGGATTTCGCGTTCCGAAATTCCAATATTGATTTCGGATTGCGAAATTCGAAAACTGATACACACAGTTGGGCTCATCGGTAATAAGAAGATGACAGCCAAATTTAACCTTTTGAATATTATCCCCTTTTTTAGTTCTATAATTGTTCTATAAACTTATCAACTTTAATAATAAAAAAATAGTATAAAAAGTCTACGTGGAAATTGGTAAATCTTCATACAAATTTTGGTAAAACCGCCATTTCGGAGTGGCACACCAACCTGAATCGAAATCAAGGTACTTAAAAAAAACAACACACCAAATGGAGAGTTTAAACTGTAAGCTCAGAAAACATACTCAAATGTAGTTATGCGACCAGAAAATTAACATTCTATATAGTTTAGAATGTACGTGACAAGTTCATGTAAAAGAAATTTATTCCAAAGTTAATAGAATCTTATTGTTGTGGTTCTAGAGGACTGATTGTGTATCGGCTAACGGTTTATTGGTTCGAATCAATTAGAGGAATGAATTATATAATCACAACTATTATAATAAAACTAGAGCATGACAAATAACGTGACAACTAATATATATATATATATATAATTAAATACACAATTAACGTTAACGGGATTTTCAAGAGTGACTAGTAAAGTGTGCGCTATGGCTCTCAGCTTAACCTTCCGTCACAACACTTTAAATATACATTTTAAATATTAGAAAATGCTAATTTCTGAGTAAATTAAAGGACTTTTAGTACTTTTATATTTTAACGAATTTGCACTTCATTACAGTAATAAACATTTTTCAGGTACATAGTTCAAGTAGGAATATTGTTCGATTAAAATTTACGTGGAGTGTCGTGTTAATATAATTTGTTATTTACTTCACGTTTATATCAAAATTCCAAATGTGTTTATATTTGATAAATTGACGAAAAACGTCATAATTAATATTTAATAATGAGGAACTTGTTTAATTCAGATTCCTTGCAACAGCACCTTCAATTAATTCGTAAAGAACAGAAGCTCAGAAAATGTAATTTAAAGTGGTAATCGAAAGTAAAGAAGATACTTTAAAGGAAGCCTGCGATTTTACCATAAAAATTAATTGTTAAGTGGGCTATCATACAATGCGTTTAAAATTTGAAAAGTAGTGATTTTCATTTCGCGTGGGAGCAGTGTTTCCAGAATGTTCTGCCAATGTTTAAGCTAATTGGGCTGAAAGATAACATCAATCAAGATCTCTTGAAAATAAATCATAATTTTCATATTATTCCAAATAACAGAAAGAAAGGTATTTAAGCGTTTCAATGATTTTCACCAATTCAGAATTAAAAAAAAAGTTTTTAGCAAATCCTACAATATTATTTACGTGAAACAACACTAAATATCAATGATAAGAAGAGAATGTTAGAAAAACGTTTCAGAAGGATTAAAAATCAAATAAAAAAGATAGACATCATTCGTCCAAAATGTATTTAATCGAAGTCCATAAAAGTTGTTACGATATTCTCGGATAAATCGGTTGTAAAACTATGGTGATAATAATAATAATAAAAACAACAACATCAACAAGATTCCACCATTACGAGTAATATAACGACGGCGGTAAGGTCAATTGAGATTCGACGCAATGATAAATAAGGAAAACATGTACAACTCATAAATCCAATATTGTAAAATCAAACTTTTCACGTGTCGTTGGGAAAGTGTCATCTCCCATGAAATTGAATGATTTGAAATTTGAGAATTAAGATGATTGGTGGTGTTGGTGGAGGAGATAAGTTGGAAATTACAAAAAAAAAATGAGTTGAGTTGATCGAATTAGGTTTCATTTCAATGTCAGTGTTTGATATTTATCGCGAGAATTAATTGAATGTTGCAAAAATGTTAAAATAAATCAACAATTGGTTATGGTTTAAATAATATTAATACGCAATCGAATAGTAAATATGATAAATGGTTTTCAATTTAATAAAATATTCAATTGATTTCAAAAGCAAAACAAGTTCAGTTCAGAGATATCATTTAATCAAAATATTACTACTATTTAATATTAAAATTACTATTTTATAAAGCTAGCTAAGCTAGACTTATTAACAAATTTTGCAATTGAAATGCATTCGTCTTGTTTTACTCAATGTTTTATGCACATTTATTGTGCAATTATTCAAATAGTGATTGATTTCAAATAATTATCGGAAACAATTTCAAGAAAGCTCTTTAAAGCGACGAATTAATAGTCGATAAATCATTTCTAAAATAACAAAACAACAATAGGTTTACACATGATTTGAAATTTGAAGTGGACATCCGCTGTCATCGCTTGTTCAGACATTTGTTGTTAAATTGTTTATTTTTCAGTTATTGATAGAGTATTAGTATACATCTTAAACCTTAATTGTTTTGGTTCGGGTTTTTCAAAAATAAATCGGTTTCTATAGTAAACATCTTAGGACCAACCAAAATTCTCATTTACCAATATTTAAAAGAAACCTTCATGATGATTAATTAAAAACTACTTGCTTTGTAATTTTTCTTTTAATCTAGTAATGGATAAGAAAACGAGCTATCATCTATTTTTTTAAAACGTTTATAAAATCATAATATATTTTGAGCTTAGCTGGTTCACATACTCCAATAGAATTCATAATATCAAAAGCACAGAAAAGACATTTAAATCTATCGTGAAACTCTAAAGTTAAAGAGATAAACTAAGAGAGAGCTTGTAATTTTTTTATAACAGTTATAAGGTAACTTTCACGGATGTCATTAAATCTAGGAAAAACGGAAATTGCTCCCGACGTGAAAAAAAACTTTTTAAAACGTCGAATGTACCGTGTTCCTTATATTAAATTAAATCGTTTTAATTTTTTACAAATTCATATGCACGCCAACTGGTACATTTATAATGAGGTCCAAAAACGAGCTCAAATTTAAACTTTTTAGAAGATATTAATAATTTTAGATAGGGCGTGCAGAACCCTAATTGGAAATTGTGATTTTTATTTTTACGCTTGTACAACTTTCACGTGTACTTTATACAAATATCACCCCAAGTTGAATGGTTAAGCTGCTCAGAAAAGATGCTCATATTGCCAATTTCGGCAAGAGCGTGTTTTTAGATAGTTTAAATCAGGCTAGTAACAATGATGTGTCACATTATGTGAAAATAAAACGTGTAAATAAGTATTACACGGTTAAATATTGAAAAGTATTCATATCGATTTGGCGTGAAATACTTTTCCTAGATTTAATAACATCCATTTTCATTTTAATTAAGTTGGTTTAAAATTTTCAAATTCATCATTTGCACTTGATAATAATACGTGAATATTTATAAGAGATGCTTAAATAGTTCTAATTATTCTTTTTTCACGTGAAAACAAGAAATATATGACAATTTGTTAAAAATGTCACAATGGAAATATCTTTTAAGTGGAATAAGAGTTTGTAGCAAAGTAGAAAAACTAAAATTCTAAAAGAACGTCTTTCTTGATTAGAACTAATAGTTGTTATCCCTAATTAGTGTTCAAAGTAAAGAATGTCCTGTTCAATTTTTGTGCCGCTGGGTGTCTTCTAGAAAAGCTAACAAAGAAGAATTAAGAGGATATAGCAAGGACACATATTATTTGTTATTTTAACGTCAAAATTAGACGGGACTGCAATTGTAAAAATTAAAAATTAATAATATTTTAGTTAAGAGAAGAAAATCATTTTGTGTTATAAAACTTGAAATACGTTGTGGTTCAGGCTGAAAATCTGAATAATTCAGGATTTTTAAGCTCTTTCAGACAGATGGTACGTCAAAGGAAAATGACGATTTTGCGATATTTAAGAACATTTTATTACTTTCTACGTCAAGTTTACAGGACTAACTTAAAATACCTTTCGCACTTTCAATTTATCTGAAATTTTAGGCTTACGTGACTCCTCTGAGGTCCTGTCTTTAAGTTTACCCCTAATTAGGAGTCTTTAAGTTTACCCCTAATTAATTAAATTTATCAATTAGACAAACATAACTGCTTATTTAGCCGTTTTATATTTATTTTCAATTATTTTTTACTCTGGCATATTACATCAGTCATCTATCCCTTTTGTTACCTACTCTATTTTATTTTATTATTTTTCATTTTTTAACTATTCGTTACCTAATTTATTTTGTTTTAATTTATGGGTCAATTGCTTATGTAGATTATATTATAATCACGTGTACACGTTGTGTAAATAAATATATAAATATTATCAAAATCTGAGAAATTGACAATTCCAATTTTATTTTTATAAAAAATAAAATTAATAAATCTGACGTGATCTAGAAATTTTGAAGAAAGAAAAATTCAATTTAAAAAATCGTTTTTTAAAACAACAAAATATTTAAGAACATCGTTTTTCTATAACATAAAATGCACAATCAAAAAATTGCGGCAACATTCGCCAAAATAATAAAACAGAGTCCATTCGGGTTAAAAACAAGTGCAACCCATAAAAACTTCTAAAAATGGGTATGTAGAGATTGCGACTAAACCAATCCAGTTAGAGGACAAGCATTAAAGTATTAACATTTATTGATGCAAAAAAATGATGTTCACTAAGAAAAAAGTTTAGATTAAATTCACGATGAGCAATTATATATTAACACGAGAATTGTTTAAGCCAACCAAAAGATAAATTAATACACTCTTAAAATGGCAATCGTAATGCAAATTTTATAATTCCACTAGAATGTTATTCTTAGCGACCTTACGCTCAAAACATGTGCTTCTGCCATAATTCTTTGAAAGTTAAATAGATGTATAATCTTTTTCAGATATTTGTGCCTAATGGAAGAGCAAAAAATAAGAATAAAATGAGGTTCACTTTTTATGTTCATGAAGATGTTTGCATCTCTTCATCTTCAAGTCAATTTTTGGGTCTCTTATTTTACTTAGTTTTTGAGACTTAAATTTTTTTACAATCAATTAGTTGAAATACTAATAAAGTAATAGAACTCGCCAAGTAATTCTAAAATGCAACGTGTTTTAGGTCGATATCTCAGATTTCACAAACAATTTGATGGACAGGTTTTGCAGTACCTTAAAGTATTTTTTGGTGAACTGAAATTTTTGGTGCATACAAACAAATCAAACCCATGTTCATGCAAATTTTCACCAAAATCTGAGATAAAACAATATTCTAAATCAATTTTCTTGTATGATCAAAACAGAAGCTCTGAATTAATAAAGCTTTGTAATGTATTCTTAGTTTTTTTTTTAGTTTAGGGAGACTCTGGAAGTAGTTATGTGAAAAATAACTTATTATAAAAACTTTTTAGTCAATCAGGTATAAGTTTAGGGTATTTGGACCCGTTCTGTCCTGGGGTGCTTAGGAGCCCATGGACAAAAAACATTCTGATAGTTCGGTAGAAAAGAAGTTTATGTGTTTCTCATCTGGACACTTCAATATGCACTAATTGTGTAACTAACAAAGATTTTTTATAAAGAAACCTCACATTAAACACTATTTTTTTAAAACTTTATTTTAACATTCCTTTCTCATCATATGCTTCCCCTACAGGAGATCTTCCAAGAGTAAACCGTAACTAATTTTAGATTATTTCTTACGGCAATAATTTTGTCCACACGCTAACTGGTATCGTAATATGAAGAGCTCAGTAAACGTGCTAAAATCTAACATTTTGTAAAGATATTAATGCTTTCAGAGAGTTTACGGAAATCCTTGTTTATTTCTCGTAATCAATGTTTTATTGGAACAACGTAACAATTTTCCGAAACGCTTAAAAATCGAAAAATCGTTCTTTCCAGTTGGCGTGCGTCCACATCACTGGCAACTGTAGATTTTACGAAAGTTAATAATTTTTACGTAGAATAGTTATATTATTCGTCATTGAATTATTATAGAGATTTTCAGTCAAAGTGCGAATTATATTGGTTAATGAATGAAGCTTTGTAATTATAAGAGTTGCTTAATATTGGGTAAAATAAAAAACAGAATCTGGTATTATATAAAGGAGAGTTCAAAAACTTGTCTCGTAAACCAAAACGTTACTTTTTGTGTTTTAAGATAGAAAAAAAAGAAAAGTAGAAAATGGAAATAATGATTTTAACAACTTGCGTATGCTCTACCAAACGTAGTTTATATCAATTCGTTAAAGTTCTCTTAAACTATCGAAAAACAATAAAATCTGCAGAAAAAGTTTGATTTCAGCACGCTTTCTGAGCTCACTTCCTTAGCATTCCAGTTGGCGTGCGCATGAATAACTAACAATTTCATAATCCAGAACCGGAAAGAAATTATAGTTCGTGACATAGACGCAAATTCCAATAATGAGTACAGTAATCTTTTATAAAACCTTCCCACAGAGACTGAAACATCCTTATCAAAGATAATTTTGACACCGCCTAAACAAATTATCCCGGCGTCATAGTTTCGAGACAAACTCCAATGAACATAATCCCGTGGAATTGTGTAACATGAGCTCAAATATTAACAAATTGAACATTTCAGGCATTCCTGCTCACACCTCAAATAGAATGGTTAAGTTGGGGGCTCGGAAAAGATGCTCATTTTGCAAATATCAGTAAGAAGCGCATTTTTCAGATACTTTAAGAGGGGCTAGTAACAATGACGTAAAAGTAACACGTGTATATTAATAATACACGTTTAAAAATTGAAAATATTCATATCGATTTGGCGTGCTGCTCATAATTTTAAAACCCTACTAAGATCTCAATTGTCTTGACCCCTTCAAACTATAACTATCGACGACTAATTGGATTTGAAACTTAAAAGTCCGACAATCAAAGCCAGCGTTAAAAAAATGAAATTATTCCTAATGGAATAACGTAGAAACACACTTCATAACAATAATGAAAGATCAATTTTCACACACACACATTCACCCCAATTTCCCTAATTGAGATTAATTGAACCAATATGATCATATTCACGTAGGTGTGAATCATTTCCCATTATAATTGCCTGTTTTTAATACACGAAAATGCACTATTCCTAAAATAGGTTAAACTGAATATTAATTAAATTAACTCGCAATTGAATTCAACAAAAACGTGTCTAGTCGCTAAAATTGATATAACAATTGGAATAATTTATGAATCACTTCTTATTTATTACAATAATGTCATAATATTTTTTATAAATAGCGCTTCAAACGGGACTACAGAGAACAGTTGGACTTGAAGGGTTCAAGGGTACAACGAATAACAATAAATTGTCACACGATTTAATATATTTTATTCTGACGCTCATTCTGAACATACGATTTAATTATACAATTAACTGGGTTGGAATAAATAAATAAAATAATAAATAAAAATTTAAATGAAAAACAATTTCAATTGCGAGTGGTGAACGTGGTCCATTGAATAGTTAGTCATGTACTGTCTTAATTATAAGTAAGTTGTATTATAAGTAGTCTTGAATTGAAGTATATTTTAATGCTGTTTCAGGACTTTTCCACGTCGCAGAGCTCTCTTGTCAAATCCGAATCCGGCGCCATCCAGACCGTCCAGAGCGCGTTTCTCGAAACCAAATCCAGTGCCGTCCAATGAATTGAGGGCTCTTAATTATAGTCATTTTAAATGCGCCGGATGCCGTCAAAACCTTTTGTCGAATCCGAATCCAGATCCATCTAATCCATCTAGTGCTCTCTTATCGAATCCGAATCCAACGCCGTCCAAACTGTTCAACGCTCTGTTGATTGATTTAATATTAGCATTGATTTAGCAGGAAACTTTTGACACATTTTTATTCCAAGGAAAATTTCTTCTTCCCAATAAAAATATGTCAATTATTCATTTACATTAATACCTTTTATCAAATCCGAAGCCTGCTCCATCTAAATTATCAAGTGCACGCTTGTCAAATCCAAATCCGGCGCCGTCTAAGGAGTTTAATGCTCTTAAAAACGATTATTTTATTTTATTAACACACAACTCTTTTTATTTTCGTGCCACAAGTCATTGTAATCAAAATAAAGGTTAAATGAGTCAAACAAGGAAATTAGAAAATGATTTTATTCACCCAATAAAACTTTTATTTAATTAGAACCCGACAAAGTCGATGACTTTGTTAAACTTTACTTATGTCACAAGATAGCCTCCTTAAAAATTAAATGGGTAATCGATACTTGGTTCACGTATAAGTGGTCTAAATAAATGAGAGAATACTGTTTGGAGTTCTTGTGCAAACCTATTCATCTCTCCAAATCCATCTTGATCAAGGGCATCTAAGGCCTTGGTTTTGTGATGCTCAGAGCTAAATATTATCAATATTACAACTTATCTAATCTAAATATATTCCAACTTTATTCCTGCGTTATCATTTCGACTCTTAGTTCTAAATATTATAATTATTTTACTTGAATTTATGGGGATAGTTGGGATTACTGTGTCCAATCTCCGAACCTGCCATCAATTGGATCAAAAGCAAAATTTACTTTGGTATCACGAACGACAATGTCATCGAGCATTTTTTCGTTCAATTTATTTCGGCTAAAAATGGTTTAAATGGAGAGAATAGTGTTTGGAGTTCATGTGCAAACCTAGGAATCTCTCCAAATCCATCGAGATCAATGGCATCTAAGGCCTTGGTTTTGTGATGCTCAGAGCTAAATATTATCAATATTACAACTTATCTAATCTAAATATATTCCAACTTCATTCCTCCGTTATTATTTCCATTTTTAATTCTAAATATTATTATTATTTTGCTTGATATTATGGGGATAATTGGGATTACTGTGTCCAATCTCCGAACCTGCCATCAATTGGATCAAAAGCAAAATTTACTTTGGTATCACGAACGACAATGTCATCGAGCATTTTTTCGTTCAATTTATTTCGGCTAAAAATGGTTTAAATGGAGAGAATACTGTTTGGAGTTCTTGTGCAAACCTAGGAATCTCTCCAAATCCATCGAGATCAATGGCATCTAAGGCCTTGGTTTTGTGATGCTCAGAGCTAAATATTATCAATATTACAACTTATCTAATCTAAATATATTCCAACTTCATTCCTCCGTTATTATTTCGACTCTTAGTTCTAAATATTATCATTATTTTACTTGATATTATGGGGATATTTGGGATTACTGTGTCCAATCTCCGAACCTGCCATCAATTGGATCAAAAGCAAAATTTACTTTGGTATCACGAACGACAATGTCATCGAGCATTTTTTCGTTCAATTTATTTCGGCTAAAAATGGTTTAAATGGAGAGAATACTGTTTGGAGTTCTTGTGCAAACCTAGGTATCTCTCCAAATCCATCGAGATCAATGGCATCTAAGGCCTTGGTTTTGTGATGCTCAGAGCTAAATATTATCAATATTACAACTTATCTAATCTAAATATATTCCAACTTCATTCCTCCGTTATTATTTCCATTTTTAATTCTAAATATTATTATTATTATTTTACGTGATATTATGGGGATATTTGGGATTACTGTGTCCAATCTCCGAACCTGCCATCAATTGGATCAAAAGCAAAATTTACTTTGGTACCACCAACGACAATGTCATCGAGCATTTTTTCGTTCAATTTAACTGGTCTAAAAGAGGCTTTTAATTTGAATACAATGATTGCGGTTCTTGTGCAAACCTATGCATTTCTCCAAATCCATCTCCATCCAGGGCATCTAAGGCTTTTGTCCTGATTTTTTCATGACTAAACATTGTCTTGTCAATTAATTATAATTTCAATTTAATAGTGATATTTAACAATCTGCTTAAAATACGTTTTAGAAAAATCATGAAACTCTTATAAATTAACAAATAAGTGTTTAGAAGGAATATCGCTGATCTTCTAATGATAAATTGTTTTTGTCTTCTCTAACTACAATTCATCACTAAATTTTGTATAAAATTCTATCTATTTTTGTCTAAATTGCATAGGCTTTTGACGGCGCATTGCGAACCGCGTGCGCAGAAAGACCATCATAAATAGAGAGACACAAAAGAAAAGACAACTCTCTATTTTTATAATTGTCGCAATGCGTCGTCAAAAAAGTTTTCTCTATTCTTCTCTATTCTATATTCTTTCAACTTTTAGAACGTATTTCTATTATTCTAGCAACCTATCTGCAAACTTCTAAAAATATTTATTTTAAGTACTTTTTAGAAAAGTTAAAATTTTAATAGGGCAATATTTAAGTTTCACAGCCACGAGTTTCTTAAGAATTTCGACAAAAGTTATAGATTTCTCTTAGAATACTTTGAGAACATCGAATTTTAGAAATAAGCGACAAAAAACAATAAATAATCTCTAATTTCTGAAATTTTAATAAAAAATTGATTAATTGTTTCAATTTTTGTTTCAAAATGCAGATTTTCTTAAGAATATAGAAATGGACACAAATTGTGAGTATAACTCACCTTATTAGTCTATAACAGAAATGAACGGAATTCCGGATTCTGGGTTTCGTCTTCCGTGTTCCGTATTTTCAAATGTTATTCGGAATTCCGCATTCCGGATTCCCGAGTTTCAATTTTGAATCCGAATTCGGAATTCCTTATTCAGAGATTCAAAAACTGCACGCCAAATTAAAATAGTGATTTTATAAATTCATCATACAGTTTTTACGAGTACTTTAACAAAAACATAATTTACGCAAGCCACATGAATTCGTAAAATATGTGCTCAGAAATGTCATTTAAACTTGAAATATCTTAAAAATTTAAAGCGCAAGGGCTATTTGAAAAGAAGCCTGTAAAATGATCGTGAAAATTGGTTTTTAACGTAAACATGGAAATTTTAAAAAACGTCTAAATAATGCAAAATTGTCATTTCCATTTGTCTTGTCTACGCAAGATTGTCAGCATTTCCTTACACTAAAGATTTCAACACGTTTTCTGAGCTCTGTTGTAATAAAATTTCATTGGACGGAAACTGTCATTCCACCCATCTCTGGCCCTACAATGTATCAAATTTATTTCAACGTGGGAGTTGAATATTCCTTAAAATTATGTATTATATTGAAAGATTTTCGATATTAAGAGGTTTTTCGTTAAAGGTTGTTGATCCTACACGGTTTCCCCATTATATTCTTTAAAATGCTAACAGTTACCTAACTCGAAATATTTTGGAAATCTACCTGATACAGTTTCCACTACAATAAATGGTAAAAATGTGTAAAAGGTTAAATTGTTTTAGAGTTATGTAATACTTGGTAGAATGTGGTGCTTACCTCCAAATTCACTTTTTTATCACTTCAATATACTTTTTTTCCGCAATAGTAGCATTGTTCTTAAAAACTATTTTCACGGCTTAAAGATCTTTTCCCCGCTGAATAAAAGAGTTTCTATGTTTCATGTTTAATCTTAGGCAAAATTTCTTTTACGGTTTTTCTGTCGAAAGATCGTATCTTTTCCCACTTTCAGAATATAAGCTCTAATTAATGAGAAGTTGTTTAATTTGTAATTAAACAGTTATGTAGAATGTCCGCTTTAACTCGATGTCTTCAAACGATTTCGCTTAAAATTTATTTCTTTCTTACCCAAATATTCAAATTGTAACACACTCAGCATTGGTTTCTTCTATTTTGGTGAATATAATTTACAAAACATATATTTAAATCGAGGATATGCTTCCTCGTTTTATTTAAAATTTTCCTTTAATTTCAATGACTTATGGACATTTTTAAGCGTTCCTGAACCAAATTCAAGCTGTTAGAACATGACAAAAACGTAATGTCTCTAAACCTAATTAGAATAATAAATTGCGGTCATCTTCTAGCTTCAAAAGATTCCAAATAATATTTGCATTATTATTATTAAATGAATTAGATCCAGGGCTCTACAGTTGGAAAATAGAAAGCTCTTAAATTTAGTTTCCAATATTTTGATTCTTCTTTCATTTTATTCAAATTTAGAATTATGTTTCTTCTCGGACGATTTTTAATAAAAACATCTGTTATTTCATTTTTATGAGCTATCTTTTTTCCAATGCACATTTTTATTCTAAATAGCACTTTTTTGAAAATAGCAAGATAAGTTTATTATTAAAGCAACTTTTAAACTGTCATTGTTTTAATCCCACGTTCGATATGTTGGCTTTTTTTAGTTCAATTTTGATGGGTGCGTTTAATCTTTAGCCGCTTAAGCACGTCAATTTTTTAAAGAGCGTCTAGGAGAGAATCTTGTCTTGTAATATTTGAAGACCACACAATTCTTTAATTCTTTTAGATGAAAGCTCATAGGGCATCGAGATAAGTAATAAACCAAACTATTTCAAACACAAACCTTGCTATTTTCAAAACAAACAAGTTTATGTGAAAATACCTTTTATCAAAACCGAATCCGGAGCCATCAAGGCCATCTAAAGCCCTCTTGTGGTATTTGATCGACCTAAACGCATTCATTCACGAGCGCACATTGAAACAATTCAACCTTTTATCAAATCCAAACCCAGTACCATCTAGCGAGTTTAGTGCTCTTTTATCAAACCCGAATCCATTTCCTTCAATTCCATCGAGAGCTCGTTTATATCGGCCTGAAACAAAACGAGATGATTTCTAAACTCTTCTTCTAATTAATCCTCCCCCAGCACCCTAAATAGAATTTGCTCGCAATGAAACATTATTCATGGTGTTTGTTAAAGTTTCAAATGGTCAAACAAAGTAATGACGCAATTTGGATTGTAAAACCTCATGGGATTATTGACAAATAAATATTTGCGCGAATAACATGTGCATCGTTTTGGAATAGAGTTTAGTTTTGTTTCGAAATCGAGGCGTGCCGCCTTTTTTGGTCGCGAGCCGCTTAAGGTATTTGGTTACTAACCTGCTGTGACTGCCGTCGTTGTGAAGATGACGAGAATCGCGACGTTTAGCATTGTGTGCGCCACAATAATTGCGTGTTTACCCGGGGGCTGCTGTAAGAATGAGATGTAAGATCGTGCATTAAATAAATGAGCGGCGGAAAATGGGCGGCGTCGTGAGCATTTCAATGGGAGGTGAATCTTGCAATTGTTTTCGATGGGTCACATGCACTCAAATTCAATCAGTTGGAACCAAACCAGACACTAATGAAATTTTAAGCATTATGTTTTCCCTTTTAATTACGTTTCAAAACATTGGTAATAAGTGCCATCAAAATGAGCTAAAAAACTATAACAAGAATAACAAAATGAGCAACGAAGAGGTGGAGCCTGTTATCTGGTGTGACGTGACGAGTTGTCGAAACATTTAATTATTTCAAGGAGATAAGAATCCTCATCTAATTTCCATTTAAATCAGTCAGCAAGAATCGCGTGTTAATCGCGTTATCTGATGCGAAACACCCCCGCTGTACTGAAAAATGTTTTGTTTCAGCTGTCCATTAAATCAAAAATGCTCAAATCTCGATGACTTCAAAAGAGCATTATTAAAAATGTATGAAATTTTGTTAAACCAAAATGATATTGTTAATAAATACAACAAACAAATAAATAAATGTATGAGACAATGACTATTATCTCGTTTTTATAGTCAATATTTTATGTTGTATGATGGCTCAACAACGAAGCCACGCCCATTTGATGAATGAATATGAACGAATTAAAAAAAAAAAGAAGAAGAAGCACGACGCAAAAAATCGACACGAGCTGGATGACGATGTTAAAACAAAACACCAATATTATTGAAATAATAATAATGAATAATCGAATCAGTGATGAAAATGAGCCAGAAAAGAGCAATATCTATGCAAATATTACTGTAGATGAGAGGAGGCAGCATATCACTTCCATTTTATTCCACTTTTTTTGATGTTTAATAGAAATTAGAATTTAAATATGGATGAATTCCAATAAAAATGATGTGTGCTGCATTTGAATAGATATTGGGTTAATCAAAATGAAAATTGATGGAATTTCCATTTTAATAGGTATTCATTTATCAATATGGTAATTATTAGTGAGCATGACGATGGCGAAAAAAAAACGTTTCATAAGGTGTATGCTAATTGAAGATGATCTATTAGTTAGGTTCGAGAGATCAAATGTCTAAGGAATTGCAAAATTAAAGCTTTGCTAATAAATTACCACGTAAATTTTAGAGGCTTTCTTTGAAATAACTCTGCTGCTTTTAGATTTTACGAAATAATAGATTAACCCGACTTTTCTGAGACACGCCAATTCAAAATGATGTTTTATGAGTATTTAAACGGATATAGTTAAGCTTCACGTGAATATTTCTAGTTTGCTTTACGCAAATCTGCTTACAACTATCTCAAAATCTCTAAAATTTAATCTTCTTTCATCATAAATGACCATCAATTTGTATCATTTCAATTGGCGTGCTGAGGTGATCACCTTAACGATTTGGAATCTTTCCAATTATTTTTAAATCAAAAAATGGATAAAGAAACAGAAAGGTTGGGTTAGCATTATAACAAGTCACATTTAAATAACTTGTAAAATCGTTTGCATCGACATCTTATTGTTCACGTCTGGCTGACGTCAACCTGTGCACCGTCTGACAGCCAAACTGGAATGCTAATAAAATGTGCTTAAATTTAACATTTTGTAAGCTTTTGAATGTTTTTGAAAAAAGGTAAAACACTGGCATTGAGCATATAAAGTACACATAAAAATTTTAAGATAAGAAAAATCAAGCGGATGCATCATCTGCGTCATAATGATTAGATAATATAATGAAGAAGTTATCCATCATATGTATTATACTAAGTAACATTCTAGAGGTTACCTAAGTAACACTACTTCTTCTAATAACACAAATTTACCGTTTCTCAATGAAGCTTTAAATTAATGAAAAATACAAAGGAAAATATCGATATTCCCATTTTCAAAAGTTTCTTTAAAAGTTACACGTAAATATTTAAAAGTGAATTTTGCGCTAATAAAAAAGGTTGTTTAAAAGTGCCCTCCAAATGGAATTCTCTATTCTTCAATATTTAAACCTGTATTATTAATATACACGTATTACTTTCACGTCATTGTTACTAGCCCTTCTTAAACTATCAAAAAACATGCGCTTCTAACCGCAATTAGCAATATTAGCATCTTTTCGGAGTCCCCAACTTAACCATTCAATTTGGAGTGGAAGTGTTCTGAGAAATTCTGAAAAAATATTAAAATAGAGCATGCCATTTGTGTTTAAATTTTTACGTTTTTATTTGGCGTCCATACGATGATTGGCTATTTCTGCGATGAATTACAAAATTAGAATAGTTATAATTGATTCATGGACTGTAAAAAATTAAATCCTTACCCGCCATCTATTATGGTAATAATATGAGCTTAGTAAATGTGCTCAACTTTCTATAAAGATAATAATGATTTTCAATAGTTTAAGACAAGCCTAGTTAACATGTTGTGCAAGATGTTTTGTTAAATAATCGTAAAGTTTTCAGACACACTTAAAAATCGGAAAATCTTTATTTCCATTTGGCGTGCCCTAACTAAATGACTTGAAGGCAAAAAGTTACTTGACAATGTGCTGCTTATATCAAATCGTTTGTCAGCTTTCAATATATAGTATTATACATTTCAGAGTTCGGTGCCTAATGGAAGAGCAAAAAAATAAGAAAAAAATGACGGATTATTTGTTGAACGGCCACAAATAACTTTTTCATATATTCCTCTTCAATCCGCACCCCAAATTGAATGGTCCCCGGAAAAGAGGCTCATCCTGCAAAACTCGGTAATAAGCTAATGTTTTTAGATAATTTAAGACGGGCTAGTAACAATGACATGTCGAGTTATATGAAAGTAATACGTGTAATTTACTAATACACGTTTAAATATTGAAAAATTGTCATTTCCAGTTGGTGTGAATCTACGTTATCTATTTTTGGAGACAACACAGAGACAAAAGAGTGGCCGTCCAAACGAGAACCTCATTTTATTCTTATTTTTTCCTCTTCCATTCGACACCGATCACTGAAAAGGACTATATATAGTTACATTCTCTCTCTCTTCTTAACTAAATACTCAATAAATGAAATTGACATTGTTATAACATTTATAATCGTCATATTATATTCCGGAAATTTATAAAAACCAAATTGCACGTCGAATGAAAAACTTCTAATGTAAATCATCTACGAATCATAAAATCTTTTGAAAATATTTTATTACAAGTTCACGAAAATTAGAATTTTACATTATTTAACAGCGTATTATTATACTCTTCGTCTAAATTAGAAGTCAATTGTTACGTAAATTTCTCAGATTTACATTAAACTATCCGTCAACATTATAATATTTATTAAATGTTTTCTAAAAGCGGCTCTATGAGCTCCAATTTTAATAATTACATTTGGAGTGCAGAACTCCTAATTTAATATAACGTGTAAGTTTTGTTAGAGTCTATTACACGTCACTTTTTCTTCATTAGAATATTTAGAATATAATGTGACATGGATTATCTGGAAAAAAAATATCCATAAGGAAAGTATTTAAAACAAATGTTGGCAGAAATGAGTTACACGTGATTTAATTTTTGTTGTAGTATATTTTAATTGTTATAATTTTTATATATTGCCGACTTATTGAGCTTTTCTCAAGTTCTAATATTTACGCTTTTTGTCAGCTCACCGCGCGACTGAGTTTTTATGCAACCACCATGTGTATGGCAAAGTACATACTATCTGGTAAGGTTTTTTTAATTGTCGTTTCGGGATCCCTTAAAATCTCCACTTATAGATTAAATAAGCTTGTAACGTCGGCTAACAATATTTAACGTCTAACATTTAACGTCGGCTAACAATAACAATTTTAAGACTAGTTCCTGAATATTTTTTAAAAATATAAACTCCTTAACTCGACGGCTATTCTCAAAATTAAATAGAGCAGGCCAATTTTAAGGATAAAAAAATGAGGTCAGACAACGTGCTTAAATCTAATATTTTGTGAGGATTTTCATATTTTTAGAGAATTTAAGGAAACAGGCATTGAAGTATTTTTCTAAAGTTCACGTGATAATTGTAAGGCAAATGTAAAAATTAGAAAATCCTTATTTCCATTTGACTTCTTTCGCATTCATTCATTTTATGAAAAATTAAGGTCTGAGAAAGCATTTTTTAAGTTTTCTTAAGATAATTAATAACGTATTTATCCGTTAAACGGTAATGAACATCATTGATAAATTAACTTTCCCAGTAAGTTCAATATAGCTGTTGCCATATTTGATTACCACCGCAAAATGTGGCGCACTTTTTTAAATATTATTTTTTCATTTAATTTTTATGATTATTTTCTTGTTTATGCTTGTTCTATACTGTTTTTGCTTAAATAAATTGAAGTATATTTTTTAGATGTTCTTTCAATCGTGGAATAAATGTGGAAAATAACAATAATCATAAAAATTATAAAAAAATAATATTTCAAAAGTGCGCCACATTTTGCGGCGACTATATTGAATTTACTGAAAAAGTTAATTTATCAATGATTTTCATAAATATGTTCTTAAATATCTTCAAAATCTATATATTATATATTTTTCAATAAATTTAGCAATTTAAATATTATTTCTTGAATAAACTTATTCATATTTTCTTATAAACCTAACTTATCATTGAAATTTACCGGATAATACGGTTTTAGGTTAGAAAAATCAGTAATCGATTTAATTTAACCCCTTTAGCACCCCAATTTGTATGACAAAAGAATGTCAGTGTCAAATAGATTTTTAGAAAGATATTAACATTTTTAGATAGTTTAAAACAGGCTTAATTAAATTGTAGTAAAACTTTTTACGTAAAAATTTCCATACACGTTGAAAAATCGCTAAATCGTTATTTCGATTTGGTAATCTAAACCCAAGTATATTTTAGTTTAATTATGGCTACCTTAAATTAAACAATCCATATAATATTTTATTCTATGAATAAATGGAAATCGGAATATATCATTGTCTTTTCATTTCGTTTAGGTACACTCAGGCCTAAATTACAATTTTTTCAATATTTAAACGTGTAGTAATAAGTAACGCTTTTTAAATTCATAAAACTAGATTCGTCATTTTTTCTAGGCCATTTTAAGCTGCCCTTTCATACTTAAATTTGTAATAAGAGCATATTTTCTAAGCCCAAAACTGAAAAATTTTAAATTAAATTAAATAAAGTACCGTTTAAAAGATTACAAACACTGGGTTTTTTCCAGAATAACTGGTTTATTTTAACTAGTTGTTTCTGAAAGCGTTAGAAAGTTTGTGGACAAGTGCCATACAAAAATAAGAAATAGTAAAATTAAGTATTCGTAGAGTTCTGCTCGTAAAACCCCGACCTTTTGACCGGTGCTGTAAATTATTGTCCTTTTCAGTGATCGGTGCCTAATGGAAGAGCAATTAAAGAAGAGGAAACCACACGACCACAAACAACATTTTTCTCAATTCCTCTTAAATATGTGCTGCCCATAATTTCGTAAAAAAGAGAGCCCGTCCAAACGAGAACCTCATTCCATCCTACTTTTTTTCCTCTTCCATTAGGCACCGATCTCCGAAAAGGAAAATATGTAAACACGATCCATGTTTTGTTATATTTCCTTAAAAATAATTCCTAGTTTATAACGAGCTTCAGATTCTTACCTAAGCGCTTAACTCATTCATTTAACATTTCATATGACGTTAGTATATCATTAAACTTGCCACTAATTATATAACAAGCTAACATTTAAAACATGGCTATAAATTTAGACTAACAACAAACTAAAAAATGTCCTCTTAAAGAATACAAAAACATCTTAAACCTACGCACTCAGCTTTTAATTATTATTTTAACTTAGTTTCGACGGAAACAAAACAATAAATGAAAAACACAAAGTAATTCATATTTATTAAATAATGTGCGTTCATGTCAACGACGACGACAAATGTGAACCGATTCTCATACGTCAGTACGAAATAAATAATAACATTTCATAAACAAAGCACTTTGGCTGAAACACCTTCTAAAATATTCATAGCTTCTTGCGATTTTATTGTTTTGTTGACTGTAAACAATCAAAGATACAACGAAAGCTTATTGAACTTTATTTTAGTTCAAATTTCGATTTAGTTCCGGCTGCCAGTCGTATTAATCTAACCTTTTTCCTATTCTGATCAGCTATTCCGACCAAAAAGCGTTATTTACCAAAAATGGCAAAATACTTGAGTTATATTGTTATTTTCTTCTATTAATTGGGTGACTTATCTCTTGCCCCCATTTTTTCTAAATTTAGGCTCCTTTATTAGTATTCAAATGACATTTGTTCGAGTAACTTAATTAATGGGCATTTTGAACAATTAAAAAAATAAATGAATTTTAATTACGTGATGGACGTGAATGCAAATTGGTACAAAAAACTACATTGATAATATTTAATCAAAGAATATTAATAAGTAAATGAAATGAACGAAAAAAACAAAAACAAGGATCATCTAAATAAATTACCCGTAATTGAATTTTAAATTTAAATTCAACACGTGATCGAATCCGCTTTTTTCCCGACTCCTACAAATGTTCTCTCAACACCCAATCTAAGGGATCTTCATTGGAAATAATTTGAATCCACCACCCACCAACTAAATATTCCCTAGAGATTCAATCTGTTCTTTTAAACTCTTTTTCTTACAAAAAAATTGTTTGTCTGTTTCAGAAATGACCAAACATTCGGTCATTTTTGGCTCGATTCTACTTCTGAATATTATATTTAATTGAAATGGACTGAAATATTATTTTCCATAAATTGCATTCTTTAACCCGCAAATTAAGTATTAAAAATGGGAGCATATAAATATAATAAAGAAAAAGGGAATATGATCTAATTTTTGAGCATTGCAATAAAAATGAATGTAATATTAAAACAAGAATGAGCTCAAGCATAACTCAACAATTGAATAATCAACCAACTACGGATCCGATTATAAATCCAATTTCAATTAAGAGTTCATTTCCAGGAATATGAACTAATCTTATTTACTTAGTACAACTAAATCAGCAATTTGTCATTAGTTTCAAATAAATTAGACATAAGCTCCAAATCGAGTTTTTTTGCAGTACACACATTTTATAGAATTTGGATGTGTGTGTGTGTTTTTTTGTATAATTATATTTAAAAATGCATTACAATGGAATTTTATTGTTCTGTTTACTATATTTCAAGTGCACTCATACTTTTGACGGACCAATATAATTATTTGGCCAAATTTGGTGAAAATTGATGGGTGATTCTTACTGGAACAAAAATTTTATATTATTATAATCAATAATCTAGATATACTAAAAGGTTTAAAAGTTGTAAATTTCACGGCGGGGGGGGGGGCTAAAGACGCTGTTAAAAAATCTTTAGTAAGTTATGTGTCTGGGGAAGTAAGAAAGTCCCAGAAATTTTATTTCATTGAAAATTATTTAAAATCTATTGCAAAATGAACCCAACGAGCAAATAAAATTCACATAGAAAGAAGGATCACCGTATTTCATCACCTTTTCCATAAATTTTTAAGGTTTTCTTATTTTTTTAAGAAAAAAGTGACATTATTCTGTTCTTCGTAAAATTCTGTCTTTTTTTGAAATCCAATATGGCGTTTTTACGATAATTAAAATGTATTTTATAGTCGATTGAAAGTTTATATTTTTAACAATCATAAATTTGCTCTAGAAGACGTATCAAATTTAAATTCAAGCACTCTACTGCAACGAAGCCTCGCAGAAATTCATCAAAATTTCTGCAGAATGAAGCGTTAACTGATAAATATTGAAAATTAAAATTAAAAATTAAAAGGAAGTGTTTGCAATTCGTGCGAAGTCTTTTGCAATGCTGCCCGGCTTCTTGACAGAGGAGTGTTCAAGTATATTATTGCTCGCCATTGTGCCCTATAAAAGCTTAATCTTAAAAATTAAAAATTTGATTACAAATTCTTTAATTTTAACATTTTAATTTTTATATTATCAAAATATTAGAAAATGAACATTCAAATACAACATTTTTGAATTGTTTTCAATGGTCTCAAAGATAACATGAAACAAACATTCAATTTATGTTAATAACTTCTCTGTTTTTCATTATATTTCTTCAAAGTTTCTAGATCAAATCAGATTTATTATAGTCGTCGCCAAATTCGATTACCACCGCAAAATGTGGCGCACTTTTTTAAATATTATTTTTTCATTTAATTTTTATGATTATAATTATTTTCCACAATTATACCAATATTTAAACAACATCTATAACATATTCTTCTATTTATTTAAGCTATAATAGTATAGAACGAGCATAAACAAGGAAATAATCTTTAAAATTTAAAGAAAAAATAATATTCGAAAAGTGCGCCACATTTTGCGGTGGTAATCGAATTTGGTGACGACTATACTTTAATTTTTTTTATGAAAAAAGGAATTATCAATATCCTATATTTTGATAATAGTGTCCTTTAAATAATTCAAAAATATTATCTACTAACGCTGTTATGTTTTCCTCATAGAATAAATGTTTGCAAAAACTAGTCTTTATAGAAACATGATTTTTAAAATATGATTATTTAAATCAGCCATATATGGTTTTTTCTAAAAATTCTCCAATGAAGCACCAATAAGTAGTTTAGTCATACTATTTTATTATTGTTTTACTAATGTATTAGTTATTTTCATTAATATTAGGGTGAACCAAAATTTTTTCCGATTTCCTATATCTTTTTGCCTAATTGTTTTTTTTTACCAAGTAAAGATTTTTATATACATGTGTTATACATATTTTTAAAGCTCTTGAACAGCTCTATCATAATAAATATTAAAATTTTTAATTGGTCTTTTATTTAAAATTTTTTTAACTTGTAGAAGAAACATGGAAAAATCCGAAATTCGTGTTATTTTACGCCATTACTGGAAACAAAGCTTCAACGCAACTGCAGCAGCAAAAAAGATATGCGAAGTTGAATGCGACAATACTGCGCGAAATTTGTTCAAAAGATTTAACGACGGCGACACTGATCTCGAGGACAAGACACATTCAGGCCCACCTACGACAGTGGATTCTGAAGCAATCCGTGAAGCTGTGGAGACCAATCCATCAATAAGTACTTGCAGATTGTCGGCCGAGATCGATATTCTTCCAACGTCAGTTTTACGACATCTTCACGCCCTTGGAAAAGTCAATAGACACTGCCGAGAAGTACCTCATGCATTGACTGAAATTCAGGCTCAAAAACGTGTCGAGACTTGCCGAAAACTACTCTTTTAACAATCATAAATTTGCTCTAGAAGACGTATCAAATTTAAATTCAAGCACTCTACTGCAACGAAAAGTTAAAATTAAAAATTAAAAGGAAGTGTTTGCAATTCGTGCGAAGTCTTTTGCAATGCTGCCCGGCTTCTTGACAGAGGAGTGTTCAAGTATATTATTGCTCGCCATTGTGCCCTATAAAATCTTAATCTTAAAAATTAAAAAAAAAAAAAAAAAAAAAAACTACATCAACAAGATTACCTTTAATTCATAGAATTGTAACTTGTGATGAAAAGGTGGGCTACTTAAGCAACCCGGACAGAAAAAATCAATGGTTGGAACCCGGTCAAACGGCGGAACCGGTAGCAAAACGTGATCGTTTCTCAATTTTTTTTCGAAGGAATTTCGAAGGCGTAACTTACTTCGAGCTAGTTCCTAATGGTCGGACCATCGACGCAGACGTCTATTGCGTTCTGGTAGATCGAATGTACACTTGGCGAGAAATATCCAGCAATGCAAAACCGTACACCGCTAGACAAAATATCAAAAATCTCGATGCCATTGAACTTCTTGCACATTCAGCTTATAATCCGGACCTTGTGCCATCTGATTATCACCTTTTCCGATCCACTTCACACTTTCTACGTGGTCGTAGCTTCAATTACCTGGCCGATGTCGAAAACGGGTACTGCGAGTTTTTCGCCTCTAAGAACACGGAGTGATACCGCAGCGGGATCAAACAACTTGCCGATAGATGGTTCAAGTCATAGAGTCAAATGGTCTTTACTTTAAAGCCTAATTGATTTTAAGTGTTGTAAAATTATGTTTAATTTTTTAAATAAAAATAGCTGCTTTTTGAATTTCACGTATTTAATCCCGTTTCAGAACGGTTTTAAATAAATTAGATTATTCAAAAATAAACACAGGATATAACAATAGTGAATGAAGAGATTGCATGTGTCTACTAGCATCTATGATATCAATAATCTCAAAACGTCTGATTTGATCTCGGTTTTCGACTGTTTTATTCCGTTCCAGCTCCATGGATCGTTTTTATGGCGACAATGAGCATATTAATGAAATTCTAAAATTCCTTCGTTTCCTGTTGGTACCCAATAAAAGGCAGGACTCCTACTTATTACTCTTCACCTTTGATGGTTTTTAAATTTCAGTAATCGGAATTCAAAATTCGGAATCGAAAAATGGCCGGAATCCGGAATTCCGCTCATCTCTGCTCTCCACCTATGATGGGTCAAATGAAATTTTTAAAAAAACGGAATACCGTCACTTCTACGCTGTGCTTGAATGCATTTTTTAAAATTTTAATAAAATATCCAATTAAGTAATAAAATTTAAATCAATAGACAATTCATTATTTTGCCTTTTTTTAATTTTGGCATAAATCTTTGACTGGCTTTGAGCTCTGGAACGATACTGCACTGTATATTCTCATATCTTGGTATAGGCTCCATTTCATTACATTTCATAATATATCTAATACACGAAAATTTCATTACAACATTTCTATAAAAGTATCTATTTTGAAACAAATAATTTTTTAGTCGTTCAGCTAATGTCGATTATTAATTTGATTATTCGATTACAGCAATATTCAATTGTCTGGGATGATGGGAAATTTTATTTAAATTAATAATGGGCTAATTTTTAGTTTTATTGAATTATAATTAAAGGTGAAAAAAATGTTAATAGATTTTTTTAAATTTAATCAATATAAACAAAGATTTCCTTATGATAAATGATACTGTAATTAGAATGAAATGAATTGATAGAGGACGAGCAAGTCGAATGAGTTAAAACAAACAAGATCTCACCAAAATCAAACATTCGTTTAAAATTGAAACCACTAGAGATATTTTAAGGAAAGCCTGTAAAAATATGCATTAAAATTATCTTCTAAATTACCCGTGTAAATTAAATAAACTTCATTTTCATTTGTCGAGGGAAGAGTATATTCCTTGAATGAGAAAATTGATTTATTGCACTTATCAATAATCCTTTAAATGACTATCAATTGAATCAATAAATAATATCTTGTTTAATATTTGGACAAGGATCAAACTGTAACGAAGAGGGATGGATAAGAACATGGATCAGAACTATTTGGATGAATAATTTCAGTCTTGGACGACATGTTAATGTGGATCAGAACTATATGTATGATAAATTTCAGTCATGGCAAAACTGCTCGCTGATCTCTTTGGGGAACAACATGTATTCAACATGGTCGCTTAGGATGTGAAAGGCAACATTTGATATGTCACAGGGAATTTATAATATGCACGCCAAATTTTAAAGAGCTTTGAAAAAATATTCTGATATAGTTATACGGAATGGAATCTTATACAGTTTCCAGAAGATGTCTGAAATAAATACCTGAAAGCTTATAATACTCATTGAAATATTAGAAAATGTAAATATTAATTTAGCTTTTTGTTGGTGCATGTTCATTCAATTTAAATGTATCTGGGAATCTTTTTTATTTCTAAAATGTAATTATATATAGGTTATGAAAATATAGAAAATTTGATCTTTACATCAGCGATTTTGCAAAAAATTTGGCGTAGTTTTTCATAAATCAATTATCGATATTGTGCACATTACATTCATAGGATAAAAAAGATCTAAAACGTAAGAAGGTTTAAAAAAAAACGTTCAAAGTGTTTGAAAAGTGTTGTGACGGAAGGTTAAGCTGAAAGCCAAAGCGCACACTTTACTAGTCACTCTTGATAGTCCCGTTAATGTTAATTATATATTTAATTATAATTATTATTATTTGTTGTCACGTTACTCGTGCCCTAGTTTTGTTATCAACTTATTTAATCGTGGTGTCATATTATACTTATTCCAATACCCGAGCCAGCAATAAACGTTAGCCCGTAAAACCACCAGCCTTCGAGAATCATAACAAAAAGTAACGTTTAAAACATTTATTAATCATCATCTACGCTCCAAATTAGAATTTTACTAATTGACGTTCCAAATTGGCTTTCCCAAAATAATTAATGAGTAAATGTTAAATTACCCGATTCACTTAAATTTAATCTTTAAAATCACTTTACATAATCATAACCATACCTGCAAAGAATTCACAAATGCGGTAACATGCCGCGCCCCACAATGACCTTGTACGATACAGTTCAACATATGACTCATCTTCCCAAAAAATACAATACATTCTTGACTGCTATTTTATTTAGGTATTTCCGAAACTGGAGCCAATAGCACATATTGAATATTAACGAATTCGTCTATTCCGGAAAATAAGTGTTTTTAGCACCGTATATTGTTCCTCTTCGTTTTTTAGGCGACAATGGCAGTGAAAACAAAGCTTATATCTCCGTCGCTCTTTACAGCTTATCATCATTTTTAGCTTGGTAGATGATCTGGGAAATAAGAAAAATGAAATGAAACTAAATAATTCAATATAAGAATATCTATCAAATGGAACAGTTCTATAAATAATAAATCTGTTTAAGTAATAAATAGATGGAATCGTAATAAGAAGATGAACGTCAATTGAAAACTTAATTTTTCGCATTGTTAAGAGTGATTTCTGAATTTCCACCTAGCAGTAACAAATAAATTGTTATGCATGTTTAATGAAAGTATTTTAAAATATCTTAAAACCTTAAAAATGGTCTAGAAAAGGTCTTTTAAATCCTCAAACAAGCTCCAATTTCTAAGAGTGCAATTGGCGTGCAGAATTTAATCATACGTAAAATTGGAAAACAGTCATATTGAGTTGTCAACAAGTTTTGAGCCGCGAACGGAGATACATTGAACACCTTTACAAAAATTTATGAAGTTAATTGTCCAGAAACGATTGATATCTTTTTTGTTATAATTGTAGTGCATTTTTATTGAAACTTAATTTAAAAAGAAAAAATTTTGGGCATCGCAGTTTCTCTTCTATGATCCTCATTATTAGCTCATTATTAGATCTCTCTCGAAGACTTGCTGTGTCCCTTTGATAAAAAATATGAAAAAAAAATTGTCTCGTGTATCAAAAAGCTGCACTACCACAATATATTATATGCACATATGTAGGTATTCAAAATATTTCTTAATTTATTCAGCCTACGTGTGCTAGACACGTGAATACATACATTTCATAAATAAAATAACAGTAAAAATCAAATTAATAGCTTGGAAAATATACAATAAAAATAGTTAGAAAAAGTAAAAAAAATTAAGAAAGCTAAAAGAACAAAAAAGGAAGGACTGCGATCTGAGAACTAAATACATACATTACCCGGTAAACAAGGAACCTAAGGATAAGTAAATAAGTATTATGACAGTTATTTTTTTAAGTATATCAATTTTAAGAAAATTAGGAGTGCTCAACACTTTTATTCCAGAAAAACATTCCATAATTTCCGCGAGATCGAGGAAATTGACGTAAACTAAATTCTTGATTAATTACGTGAAAACTAGTAAGGCACGATTAGAGATTTAAATATTTTTATTTCAATTGCTTGAATATGAGTTCATGTATATTAGGCTTTAATCAGTTCTTTTCAGTTCTAATCAGTTCAATCATTTCGGATACTATCAGTTTTTAATAATTTCCAGTTCTTGTTTATCGATTTTTTACAGCTTGTGGCTGCAAATTACAAAACAAAAAAAAACAATTAGGACTGCAGTTGATTTAATAAAAAAAACTTTACAATATATAAACTATTAGAAGGTATAAATATTCTAACGAATAAATACTGTGAATTTAGAATTCACGAAACCATCTTTCAATTTATCTGTAAATTAAGACGCTATTATAACATCTGTAGTTACATTACATTCTAAACACTTTCCTTATTTCGCGCAATTAATCACAATAAACCTTCTAACTCTTAACCATTACTAGCAATTTATATTAACACCTACTTAATAAGCAATTTATTGATATCACTGTTTTTTTTAAATTTTTATTTTGTAACGTTGCAATTAATAAAGACAATTTTATAATAGGTTTAAATTGTTTAATTTACATTCTACCTTTATATTTCTTATTTATTTAATCATTTAAAATCAATCACAATCGACTTTTAACTGAAATATAACATATATCTCTGGATTTGGCTACCTACCCTATTAATGACAATCTTTGATAAAAACTATATTTTATTTTAAATATTATTTTCTTTACTTCTTTACTTGTTTCCATTTCTTTAAATACAAATCATTTTTTTAAATCCATCACATAATATTCTGCGCAATAGCTGTGAAATTGTGGCCGAAGTTCTGCTCCATGAACTTTTCTTACATTAATATTTTAAGCATAATTAAATAATAAAATTAAATTTAATTGCAATAATAACTGTAATAATATTAAATTGGTATATATTCCAACAAATGAAACCAATTCATTAATTATAATTTTTGTTTTTAAGCGAATTATTTGATTTTAAGCATGAAGCCACCCAACTAATGGCCTTGGCCGGGAGTTTTACAATAACAAGATGCGCGGCTCTTAGAGATGATTTATCATTCTTACCTAAATTTCATTATTCTTCCTTTTTTCTCACATTTCTTCATTTGCCAGTGAGCATTTTTTATGAGCAAAAAATAAAAGCGACCTGTGCAACTCATATAACTTGCTCATATCTATGCAATGCTAATTTCTCTCGAGAAAACTGTATTCTCTTACTCTTCTTGCTCGAAAAATAATTGAATTGCTCTTATTTCTATATTTTCGTCTTTTAGGAATCTTTTTGGTGGCAAACATACCATTCGACTTCAATGGTGAATTATTATTGGTTGTTGCGGACGCTCGTGATGAAAATAAATGGTAACTTTTATCAAATGTTGATAATAATAATTATAACCTTTTTAGATATGCTGTCAACCTTGGAACGTCTCGTTGGAAGATCAAACAAGTGTTGCGATATTAAGGCGGGATTTGCTAGACGAATTGAAAAGCCAGCTGTCAAGGAGAGTTTATTTGTTTATATAAATAAAAACATGCGCCGTTGAAAGGCGGGTCACATTGCTTGCAAAGCTTGTGTGATTGGCTCCTCTGTGGTAGTTATTTTATAGTTAGCCGGCTATAAAAATAGGCACGAATCTAATAAGCGGATAAAGATGAGCATAATACATGCTCATTTTATTGTAAACGCGCATTCTTCTACTTTAGGAGAGGTAGAATAGAAAACTGAGATGGCTAGATTTGTTGGATATATTATTGACTCGCAAGATATCTTAGATTCTAGTTATAGAACGTTATTGATACGTAAATTCGTCTTAATATATATTAACATATCAATTGAGATTATTTTTCTAGCTAAGAGGTAATAGAGCCCTTTGAAAAGTTACTAATAATAATAATATTAATTTTAGAAGAATTTCTTACATTTTGGCTGCAATTTCAGTAGAGTACTGATTACATTTTTTTAAATAAACATTAAATAGTTTGGATTTTACAGTGATTAGATAATTTTAGTAATAGTGTAGTAAATTAAAATAGCTGCTACTAATTTTATATTTAATATGCGATAGAGGAATTTTTTCTAAATGATTCACAGTATTTGTGGATTTCTAGACGACTGACAGTTTCATTGATTAGAAATTCAATTCAGCTTTTATATGCAGTCACCCAAATTGTTTTATTATGAAGAATATCTTGTGTTTGTTAGGTGCCTAAATTTAAAAAAACATAAATTCTAATTAATAATTATTAATCAAATATAATAGCGTATAAATTTTAAAAAAAACATTTAGCCTGTACAAGTTAAAATAACCAAAAATCTGATAAGGTTACTTTTCTATAAAATATATTAAACCTAACTGATCTTATAAATTTAAATTTTCAATAGATTTTGCAGTCAAAAGACCACATTTCTAAATAGTCCATTCTAATGAAGTTTTTAGATAGAAAATCACGAAATGATGAAATAGTAACTATGAAATGGCAAATAAGGAATATACTCACGATCAATAATTTAAGAATAGATAATGTTTAAGTTGGTGAACTTTTCCTGAAATATTAATTAAATTATTTTCTCAATTAGCGCAAAAAAATTAAAAAGCTTTCAGGTGATAGTATTCGATTGTTTGCTAAATCTAATATTACTTAGAACCATGTTTCTATTGTTTGTAGTGCAGGCCCTAACTTACACGAGAAGCCTAAACGCTGAAAATTTTTAAAATACTTTGATATAGTATAGATTTTCCAGCGCGATTTTTAAATGCAGGATGTTCTGATAATTCTTTTCAATGATTTAAGATTCGCAAATTAAAGTTTAATAAGGATTTGTAACGAAATTTATAAAGCTAGTAAATTATTAATTAATAAAAATTTTATTTAGATTATTTAGATATTAAACATTTTTATCTTAACAATTGCGGCAGTTAGGTGTCTGAATTTAAGAAAATATATTCTAATTAATAAATATTACTACTCAAATATGCTCGCGTATAAATTTAAAAAAAAAAACTTTTTTCTCTACAAGTTAAATTAACTAAAAATCTGATTAGATTACTTTCTATAAAAATATTTTAGTCTAAAGTGATCTTGTAATTTTATATTTTCAATAAATTTTGCATTCAAAGGAACACATTTCTAAAAAGTCCATTCTAATGAAGTTTTTAGATAAAAAATAATGCTATGACGGAATCGAAACTATGAAAGGACAAATAAGGAATATATTCAGGATCAATAACGTAAGAATAGGTACATTAAATGTTTAAATTGGCGAAATTTTCCTGAAATATTAATTAAATTATTATCACTGCAGGCGCCTGGAAAAGTTAGGATTCTTTCAGATGATAGTATTAGATATTTTGTTAAATCTAAAATTTTTAAAATATTAGTACAGATTTCCCAGTGCGATTTTTAATTTCAAGATGTTCCGAGAGTATTTTTCAATAATTTAAGATTCGTAAATTAAACTTAAATAGGAAAACATTTTAACAAATTTAATAAAATATTAAATTATTAATAAATAACAATTTTAGAAAATATTTAAATTTTAAAGATCGGCGAGACTGTGACAAACGGGTTAAAATTGATATTTTTCAGGATAAATTATTTTCGGATTATCAAATATCCAAATGATTATTTTACGAACGAATGCGTAATAATTAAAATTAATATTACTATTATTTCTATAAAGCGATGATGGCAGTAGTTTTAAATATTCAATAGATTTTGTCGTCTAAGGATCAAATTTCTGAAAATTCCATTCGAATAAAGTTTTTAGATAAAAAATAACGCTATGATGACATAGTACCTATGAAATGACATATAAGGAATATATTCAGGATCAGTAATATAAGAATAGGTACATTAAATGCTTAAATTGGTGAACTTTCGCTGAAATATTAATTAAATTATTTTCTCGATGAGCGCAAAAAATTATAAAGCTTTCAGATGATGTATTCGATTGTTTGCTAAATCTAATATTAATTGGAACCATTTTTCTATGGTTTGTAGTGCAGTTATTAGGTCCTAATTTACAGGAAAAGCCTAAACGCTGAAAATTTTTAAAATACTTTGATATAGTATAGATTTTCCAGCGCGATTTATAATTGCAGGATATTCTGCTAATATTTTTCAATAATTTAAAATTCGTAAATTAAAATTAAGTAAGGATTTGTAACGAAATTTATACAGCTAGTAAATTATTAATTAATAAAAATTTTATTTAGATTATTTAGTTATTAAAAAAATTTTTCTAACAATTGAGACAGTTAGGTGTCTGAGTTTTAAGAAAATATATTCTGATTAAAACATATTATTACTCAAATATGCTCGCGTATATATTATAAAAACCTTTTTTCTCTACAAGTTAAATTATCTAAAAATCTGATTAGATTACTTTCTATAAAAATATTTTAGTCTAAAGTGATCTTGTAATTTTAAATTTTTAATAAATTTTGCAGTCAAAGGACCACATTTCTAAAAAGTCCATTCTAATAAAGTTTTTAAATAAAAAATAATTAAATGATGGAATATTAACTAAGAAATGACAAATAAGGAATATATTCACGATAAATAACATAAGGATAAATAATGTTAAATTTGCGAACTTTCACTGAAATATTAATTAAATTATTTTCCCGAATTAGGAAGCTTTCAGGTGATAGTATTAGATTGTATGTTAAATCTAATATTTTTAAGATACACTAGACTAATGAGAGTCATGAATCAGGATGTCTTCGGTTTCATTATAACGTTTAGTGCAGTTTATAGGCTCTAAAATAACAATATAAGAAAAAGGTTGTTAAAGTTAGGATTCTTTCAGATGATAGTATTAGATATTTTGTTAAATCTAATATTTTTAAAATATTAGTACAGATTTCCCAGCGCGATTTTTAATTGCAGGATTTTTTGAGAATATTTTTCAATAATTTAAGATTCATGAATTCAAATTAAATAGGACTACATTTTAACCAATTTAATAAAATATTAAATTATTAATAAATAACAGTTTTAGCAAATATTTAAATTTTAAAGATCGTCGAGACTGACAAACGGGTTAAAATTGATATTTTTGAGGATAAATTGTTTCCGGATTATAATGTACCGATATGATTGTTTTATGCACAAATGTGTAATGATTATAAATAATATTTCTATTATTTCTAGGGAGCGGTGATTGCAGGGACCCCGTATTTTGAAATTCCACCCGGAGAGGGGAACCTAAGTTTCCTTGATTAGCACTTCAATTCAGTTCTTATCAGCAGTCGTCCAAATTGTTTTATTATGAAGAATAACTCGTTTTTAGGTGTAAAAAAGATTTTTTTCCTAACAATTCATCCAGATAGGTGTCTTTTAATTTAAAGGACCTTAAATACCAATTAAAAAATATTATTCAAATATGCTCGCATATAAATCAAAAAATGTAGTCCGTACAAGTTAAATTATCTAAAAATCTGATTAGGTTAGTTTCTATAACAATATTTTAGTCTAAAGTGATCTTGTAATTATAACCTTTCAATAGATTTTGTCGTCAAAGAACCACAAGTTTTTAGATAAAAATAATTTTATGATGGAATAGAAACTAAGAAATGACAAATAAGGAATATATTCAGGATCAATGATATAAGAATATATACATTACATTTTTAAATTGGCGAAATTTTCCTGAAATATTAATTAAATAATTTTCTCGAATGAAGAGCTTTCAGGTGATAGTATATATTTAACTAAATCTAATATTTTAAGATACACTAGACTAATATGATTCATTTAAAGTTTGGCTATTTTGTGACAAACGGTTTAAAATTGATATTTTTTCAGGATTATAAATTTCAGGATTATCAAGTACAGAAATAATTGTTTTATACACAAATGTGTAATGATTTCAATCAATATTTCTTTTATTTCTATTTCCCGGTAATGGAAGGGACCCCGTTTATTGAAATTCCGGGCGGAGGAGGAGGACCTAAAAATTGTGACCCATTATTACCCGGTACGGGGGAATTTTCGAATCCACTTTCCAGCGAGCAATTTTTCTCTATTCGAGTACCTATTTGCTGTGAATCTATCTCGCCTATTTAGATAAATTTGGTTTAATTTATTTATTGTGTAATTTAAAAAGAAAAATTAAAGTAAATAACCACTAAAATTGTGAGAAACAAATAGTTTTAATTTTAAATAAACCGTATAAGGATTTATTCGATTAAACTTAGATTTCTCATTAAAATAAATATGTTTCACCTTTCATTGAAACTTTTGGAGATAATTCAAAACGAATAAAATTAACTTTTCTCCTATAACTAGAATAATAATCATTATAAACACAAAAATGTTGAAGACCGATAATATAGCAGCACAACGCATACGATAGGAAATTTTAATGCTTTTTTAGGTTTTTTTTAAAATATCGTATTCTTTACTAAGTCGGGACCAGGCTCCTATTTTAAAGGTTAAAGTCTTATCTCAAAAATTTTCTTTTATACTTTGTGGCTATTTTGAATTAAGATATTATAACTGAAGGATAACGCTCTATACACTTACCAAATTTTCCGATTTCAAAAAATTAAAACTGTTTAATCTCACACAGTGGAATGACGAGATTGTAATGTACAAATTTCGGCAGGCAAATTTAGCGACGAATATTTTTTGAAGAAATTTTTTACATAGTATGGAATAGAAAATCATTGAAGCTGAGTATTAGGACGCTAATTAGTTAATTAGAAATTAATTTATAAAAACAGACATTTGAAAGAGTCACTTTAACACCAAATTCCTTTATAATTTAAAGAATCAGGGATAATTGAAGGAAAGCTTGTAAAATTGACGTAAAAATTAGTTTTTAACTTGCATGAAAGAAAATTCTTTTGAATATTGAAAAATCGTAATTTTCTCTTTCAAGGAGACTTTGTAAAGATCAGCTAATTCTGCCCTCTTCGTGCTTTTTATAATTTTTTCTATAGACAGCCATTTGTAAAACGTGAACGGCAAAAAAAGGTGAGAATCTGGTGAACTTTCCAAAGTCTCATTTCATCTTCTCCTTTTTCTTGTTCTTGTGTTTGTTCTTACTATCTTTGTATTGCCTTGCACCCGATCCTTCTAATTCCTTTCTATTTCAACAGGTAATAATAATAATGAGTGAATCTTCTGATCTTGCTGTGTGCCGTATCTGTCTCACCGGAGAGACTTTGATCCCCTACTTTGGCGTGGAGACTGGCGAGCAACTTCTCTCGTTGTGTTTGTGCAGGTACACCGTGCATATATATCTAGAAAGAAGTAGGCATAATTTCAGCGGCAGTGTTGGTAAATATCATCTTTCGTGCCTCGAGAAATGGCTTACTGCAACCAAGAAGAAGAAATGTGAAATTTGTAAATTTGCATTTGATGCAAATGAGTAAGTTTACCGGGTAATTTATTGAATTGTATCGTTTTGTTTTGCAGACATTCTTATTCTTGGTTGCACTATTTGGCCCTCGAGGTGTTTACCAAAAGACGGACTGCCACTAATCGGAATCCAATCGCTGATTTCGTTTGCTTTGTGTTTTCCACTGTTGTCGTATCGGTGGTAATTTGTTTTGGCGTTGTTGTGATTATCCAATGCATAACAGAGTAAGTAACTGATTGTCCCACACAACACAATCATTTGAATGTTTTACAGAATTACTCGTTTACAAAATGATGAAGCCAGTAAGAACGATTCCACCGTTTTTTACGTGCCAATAACTAGTAATCTTTCTTTTGTTTTAAATTTACCTTCATTTATTTTCAGTATTAATAGTTGTGATATTGGGATCCATTTTAATAATGGGAACTTTTTTGTCGTTCGCAATCGCCCTCATTAGGTACCATATTCGTGTATTTCAAATATGGAAAGAGAATAACAAATATATCACAATTGCCTCCGTACCGAGGAAGAAGGAACATTTCTTTCGCACCTGGCTTAAGAAAGTCGTACGTTTACTTTTTCTCACATGTATCCCTCATTGTTTCTTTTTCCAGTTTTCGCGCTCGAATAATGAGCCGCAATTGGTGGGCCCAGCAATGGATGATACATCAGTCTGTTTTAAGATTGAGAATAATCGCAAATGAATTCTTACAGATTCTCGTTGATTCCATGGAAGCAATTGAACAACGTACGTTTGCAAGTGATATTGAGTCACAAAACTTTACCCATTCTGAAATGATGAGCAGTGATTTCGAGGTATCTCAGGATGGAAAGCTTTCCTCATTCACGTTTCAGGAATCTCTACCGGATTTACCAACCCTGATGGCGTACTACTCGAGAAACCGTCCTGGCGCTGGGCGTACCCAGTCAGCTTATACGATTTTATCGGGCAGTGAACCCAGAAATGCGGCGACGGCAATGCGATCTCGTCGTTTTCGAGTAGAAAATAATATTCCGCCACCGCAGCAATTCAGTATGACTACTTTTAAGGTAGCTTTTAATGGGTTCTCTGTGTGCTTCATTTTTGTTTTTAGCCTCCTTCTAGCAAGAGCTGCTCCGCTGAAGTGTTGCCGGTTGGAAATCAAGAGTGAGAGCCGGTGTTTTAATTTGTATTAGTTGTCTTTTCTTGTTATTATTAGTATTACTCTTGTTAAATGTCGTTTCTGTACTATTAATAGGTTTTAAATTATTTTATCAAGCAATTGCTATAATTTCATTTTTAATCATTTTTAGTTTTAAGATTTAAATTATGTAATTAATCAATAGGTTTTAATTTGTTTTAATTTATTTGTTATTTTAAATTATTTAAGCAACAGCTTTAAGTCAATTTTTAGCTTTAAAATTTAAGTGATATAGTTAAACAATAGCTTTAATTTATTTTTCGTTTTAAATTTTCAATTATTTAATCAAATTATAGCTTTAAGTTATTTTTTATCATTTTTAGCTTTAAGATTTTTTAATCAAATCAATAACTTTATTGTATCCTAATTATTATTAGCTTCAAGTTTTAATTCACTTAATAATCGTTAATGATTTTTAATTGTCCGCATATCATGTTTTAGTAATTCATCCATTATCCCGTTATCCTGTTTCAACATATTTTAGATTTATTACAGTAGTTTATCGTTCTTTAAATTCTGTTGGGATTATAAACTGTTTTATTATAAAAATGTTTATTTCTGTGTAGAAAATGATCGTTTGGAATAAAACGATTGCTCATTGGATTCTTAATTGGAAGTCAATTCTTCGATCTTGCTTGAAGGATGGATCACGTACACTTATAAATTTGTTCCCTTAAACGTTTGCAAAGCTTTATCATCTTTCTTCGATACTCGATTCTTGCATTCGAGCTCACCAATAGGTTTGAAAATTCCCGTTTTTAGATTTTACATCTATATTATCGATTCCAGATTCCTTTTCCCGGAATATTATACTTTATTGGAATAATGGATTCATCTTTTATTAAATTCCAAATGTTCATTCCAAAATTTGAAATTTGATTTAGATGAGGAACCAGACTTTTTAAAACTTGTGAATATAATATTCAAGATTTTAAAATTCATTATCTTTGTTTTCTAAATTTTAAGATTTATTCAATTTTGGAAGGAAGGATATTTGATATTTGTCATCACTTTTATTATTATCATCACTTTTATTATTACACATTAGTATTATTAAAACGTCATTCTGAATTTTATCATTTTAATAACCAAATTTATGGAATCATTTTTATACTTATAGTATACCTTATAGTTGCCGCTATTGCTCCAAACAGATTATCCAAGGCTGGCGACTTCTATAATTTAGTTGAGCTATTAATATAACTTTTTTTAAATGTAGATCTCATTAATCTATCATAAAACTTTATCGTAATAATGGAACTCGTGGATGGCATTTCAATAAGAAACTAAAAAAAAGAGTAACTAAACCTTGAAAAATCAAATCCAGAAGGAAATGTTAATAAAGACTCTTAATTCAAGAGGCTGATTACAAGAACGATGGGGAAAAACAATTCCAATTTTAAAAAATCGATCAGAGAAAGCTATTTTGTTACGGTTTGAATAAACTCGATTGCAAAGAAACTGTTAAGGTAAATTGAATAGAGAATAAATTCTAATAAAATCTTTTCACATTAAGATCCCCCGCCCAGAGAGATTATCTTGGAATCGGTCAGAGAACTAATTTTAGCGTCTTTAACCTCACATTTTAATAATAATTGGTTATTTACCACGTAATAACAGTAAAACACATATAACGAGGGATATAAAAGTTCAGATATGGTCGGTAGCTCAAATGATTACTTACTTACTTGGTTACTTGGTTAGTCCATGTCAATCGTGAATATTGCGGACCATCTCTCTCCAGACGCTGCGACTTTGTCTTGCCATAGTTGACCAAGTCGTTTTCCTCTCAAGGATTCCAATCCTTCTTCTTCCTTTGGTATGGTTGGTGGAGACCTTATGCACGTAATCAGACGTTCACTTACGGCTGACGTCGGCCCACCGCTCTTTCGGTCTGCCTTTACTTCGTGTGCTGCAACGGGGGTCTCATTCTGAAAGTATTTTACACCAACGGTCGGGTGGCATTCGAGCAATGTGACCGGCCCATTTCAACTTATTTTTATCCGCAATGATCCCTACATCAATTTCGTCGCAACCGGAATAGAAACATATGGTATTTGCACATTGTTGTAATCGCTCCCTGTCCTTCTTCAGCAGGCACCAACTTTCACTACCGTATAAGAGAGCTGGTATTATGTTTTGCATGATGAGCTCCTTAATGCGGTTCTTGTCTAAGTGCGGCAAAAGTATTTTGCACTTAGAGAAAGATGACCATGCGGCTTTGCAGCGCCTGGATATTTCTTCGTCAAGAGAGCCATCGATGTTTGTCCAGCTTCCCAAATATCGAGTTCCACGAGAGATTGGACACTTAGACCCGTTTGAGCTTATGTCTCTTTGAGTTGCATGACGGTTGTACATGATGACGGTTTTGTTCGTGTTGATTTCTAATCCATGTCTCGAGCTGGTTCTTCTTATGACTTCTAGTCTTTGTTCGATTTCCGACGAGGATTTCCCTATCAAGAGAACGTCATCAGCAAATGCAAGTAAAAAAATTGTTAGGGTTAGATTCAATAATATAATTAATATTATGCACATTAAAATCAACAAAATATATTTTGCCAAGTGTCTGGAAACGATAGTTTTCGTTAGGAGCATGTTTTCAGATCTACCTATGATTTTCATTTGTTGTGCACAGGTAAGTTAAAATATCTTGACCTGTCTAGGTCTTTGGTGATAGGAATAATTGCGGCATACAGAGATACACAAGTTTTCGGTGAGCATTTAAGTTTGCTCGCACGCTTTTCTTCTCTTTTTTTGTTAAAATTTGATCTGAAAATTATTGTCCTTTTCAGAAATCGGTGCCTAATGGAAGAGCAAAAAAATTAGAACAAAATGTTTTTTCTCGTTTGGGCGGCCACTCTTTTCGTCCTCATCAATGGGTGTTGTGTCAAAACAAATAGGCAACATACATTGAAGATGAATAGATTAAAAGGTCCTTTCTGGTCGTATGGCCGTACTATATTTTTTCTTAGTTTTTGCAAATGTACAATAAATGAATTTAAAAATACAGGGTATCTAAACAATACGAACATTTCTTGATAGTATGGCTCTGAAAACTTCAAGAATTGGTGCCATTTCTTGTTAAATAAGTTCAAAATAAATCTATGCACTACATATAAAGCCGATCACTGGTAAATGTATAAATCTATAGTCGTCGCCAAATGCGATTACCACCGCAAATTGTGGCGCACTTTTCAAATATTATTTTTTTCATTTAATTTTTATGATTATTTTCTTGTTTATGCTCGTTCTATACTGTTTTTGCTTAAATAAATTGAAGAATATGTTTTAGATGTTGTTTCAATAGTGGAATAAATGTGGAAAAAAATAAAAATCATGAAAATTAAATGAAAAAATAATATTTAAAAAAGAGCGCCACATTTTGCGATGGTAATCACATTTGGCGACGACTATATGTGAATATATTATAATCTAAACAAAAATACTTTTGTTTAGAGTTGAAAGTCATCTTCAAATATATCCATGTGTTTTGTTGATTTTTAAAAGAAGTGTTTGTGCGGGATGGACAGAGAAAGAGAATTAAAATCGAGCAAGCTATTTATTGTGTGCTTCTTTTATATATCCAATTTTCGGTTCTCTTTTTCAAATTACGTCTTCTTCAGTGGCTAGTAAACATTCGGACCATTTTTAAACAAAATAAACCTTTTTCTGCTCGTTCGTGCTCCGAATATAAAACAATTAAATATGGGTGTTTTATTAAAACAAGGTAGAGGCGTTTTATAATACTAACCTCTGTATACGATTGATAACAAATTGATATTATAAAATATCAGTTAAATAACAGCTGCTGTCATCCCTTGATTTTATCAATTATTATTATTGTTTTGTTGCTGTTTTGATTCTACCACTTATTTCCACTGAAATAGCTCATGGTCACTGTTTAGGAAATGGCCAAGAACGAAATATTTGGATTCGAGCGTTTTCCCGAATTCAAATTGAACAAGCCACGGTTCCCTCAAGATTCATTCTTTGGGCGATATCTTCATTATTTGGATGTTGTTGATCCGCGAACATTGTTGACATCCGAGGTGACTTTTCAACTGCTATGTTTATTGTTTTAATTTATTGAACTATGTTTTGTCGATTTCTTATCAATTGATAGTCAAGTAGTTTTCAGAATAAAAAAAGAAAACAAATAGGTTATCAACTGGGATAATTTCTTATCACGTTTTATATTTTCGTAATATTTCCAAGGAGAAATAGGTTTCATTTTATTAGTAAATATAGTAATTCGTAGGATTTCTTTTTCAAATATAAAATACGTGAAAAAGAAATTTAGATTGACACACGGCAACTGAAAGAAGTGCAACAGAAGCTCAGTTAAGTGTGTTGAAGAATATTATTTCATCAAAATTTTATTTTTAATATACAATTTTGGACAAACCTTGGAGTCTTACGTAGGAATCAGTGAAAATTTTTGCACGTGGAATCTTCTTATAAATATTTAAACAAGTTGATATTTCTATTTTCAATCGGCGTGCATAGAAAATAATTTTTAAAAGTTAACAATATAAGAAAATAAATACAAAATATGACATAATAATTCCAACGTTTTTGTAAACGTTGACATAGCGAAGTTTCTTGCGACTATGTTTCTTTTATTATCTGAAATTGAGATGTTCTTAAAACAACTTTATGGATACACAATGTTCTCCGCTCATAAGGGCTTCCACAGAGTTATATAATACATGTAACCTGTTACAAATCATTTGAAGAGTTTCAGAATTTTTCATTGAAGTCACTTAATCTCTGCTTTTTAAAACTTTTAAGAACTAAAAAATAATTTTATTTATCGTGGGTAATGACACACCAAATTGAATGGTTAAAAGATGCTCATATTGTAAATTTCGGCAAGAAGCGCTTGTTTTTAGATATTGTCGTGGTGCAGGTTGATGAAAAATTAGGGGTAAAGGAGCATACCCCAAAAAAAGATGGTCTCGCTTGGGCTGGTCTAGATTTAATTTGCAATTTGTTTATTATTTCGCTTTTTTTCATCACAATTTTGTTTCATTTTGTTTTCTCTTACTAAATTGGTTGTTAAATCAACATAATAATTATTATAATAAAAATTTTAGGTGTAATTTATTATATTTAGGAACGAAATAATAAACAAATTGCAAATTAAATCTACACCAGCCCAAGCGAGACCATCTTTTTTTTCGGTATGCTCCTTTACCCCTAATTTTATATATATTAGGACGGGCTATTAATAATAACATGACAAATTATATGAACATAATACGTGTAAAATAGTAATACACGTTTAAATATTGAAAAATATTAATTTCCATTTGGTATAAAATTATAAATATAAAATTTCATAGTTAATTTTAAATAAAATACAATTTTTGAAGAAAAAACATTTCTTCACTTGTTTTTCACTATTTAGCCATCACACGAAAATGCCGCATATTTTTTAAAAATTTGGACCAATTAGTATATTTCCATTATATTTTGACAATTTTTGAATCAAGCCAATGGTATAACGTTAAATTGTATTAACATATCTAAAATTAAACTTTAATTTTACCATGTGTACGTGTACCTTCAGTGGCTAGTAAACATTCGGACCATAAAAAACCTTTTTCTGCTCGTTCCTGCTCCTAAATTAAATATGGGTGTTTTATTAAAACAAGTTAGAGACGTTTATAATACTAACCTCTGTATACGATTGATAACAAATTGATATTATAAAATATGAGGTAAATAACAGCTGGACCTATCGGAATTTTTCCATTATATTTTGACAATTTTTGAGTTAACCCGAGGGTATAACAATAAATTGTATGAACATATCTGCATCGTATAATTAGACTTCCATTTTACCATGTGTACGTGTACAAAATGTGTTTTACTCGACCATCAAGAAAATATAAACCGACAATACATCAATATCTTTTCCTTTTTTGGAAATATAGATAGATTAACGTTTTAATCGTGATAAACGAAAAAAAACTTTTTTTTTAATATACAAAAATATATGAAAACGCGCTCCAAATTCAACAATTTCTTTGCGCTGGATAATGATTACGTTACATTTTACGGCTTAACCCCTACTCTCCTTATATTAGAGCGACCCGAAAAGTATGTGTTAGGAGTTAAGACGCATGTAAACTACTTAGAACCAGCAAGAGAGCTAACCACGACTAGCTCAATAGCACTCAATCTATTAATAATATTTATTAGTGAAATATAATAGAATACATAATACAGAATACACGAGAATAGATGAACTAGGGGAATAGGAATTGCTCACATCTCGACTCGGCTCGGTGACCACCGAGGATAGCCGTAACCCTGCTGAGTAGACGACTGACTATAGCATCAAGGGAAGGAGGCGGGACACCAAGTGGTCCTGTTCCAAAGTGTATGCTCGCGGGTCTCCGGTCTGTGCCTTCTCATGTCGTATCCATGGTTGTAACAATTAAAAACAACGTTTAAACTTTTAAAATCCAGGAAGGCCATTAAGGCTTAATTAGTGTTCTCGCAGGTTTTTATGTCACATCAACGTTTAACTTTATATTATTCCTATGCACGTTTCACTGATGGACGGAATAGAAATTTTCAATTTCGGAATACGGAATACTGCATGAAATTTGAAGTAGCGGAACTCTAAATACGGAATTCCGTCCATCACTGACACGTTTTCTTCTGCCTCCAGTCTCAGTCAATCCAGGTTAATTTGATTATCCTAACTCTATTTAGGATAAAGCTCTATTATTCATCGTCACACAAATGTCGCGTGTCATACTACGCAAAAATTCGGACCAACTCTCCCCAAAGCGTGTTTATCTCGCCAATGTCGATGTTTATTATTCAAAAATGTTGATCTCGTCTTCGAGTAGCTAGGGCTGTTACAGAAAGGGTTGTCTAACAGTGATGGGTGAGACCACCCCATAAAAATTTCAAAAGTTCAAAACCCATGACTTCAGTTTTCTCCCACCGGTTTCCGGGACCTCCTTTTCTTTAGGAAAATACCCGGGCCTGGGGAGTCCCTCCCATCACTGTTGTCTAACCATTTCCACCTCTTCTAGGACATCCGCGTTTCTGATAAGATTCAGCACTCTTCCTGAAACCGCGCGACAAGTGCAGCGCGTTTCTTTCTTTCCAGCTCGTCAGGAGCATTGTGTGTCTTAAACTGTTACAGCACATGTAATGAGAACTTGCTATTGTGATCAAAAATAGAACGATGGTATTTCGTTGAAAGTTACTATAGCATTGTTTAATGTTTTATTTAAAATGAACAAGTTTTAATATAATTTTTATTAAAATGAAATGAATACTATAATATTATATATATATATATACACATAAAAATACTATTAACAATGATGATGCCCGTGGTGGTGATGATGATGATGATGTCCAAGATGGAATAAAGGCTTCATCAAATCGTGCACTATGCCATGGTGATGATGATGATGATTGTGATGATGATGGTCATGATGATGATTATAGTAGGTATTGCTATTATTGTACGGATTGTACGTGTTTGGATAAGTGTTCTGCCCAATTGGATAGTTTCCTTGATTGTAAGGATTGTAACCGTTGTTGTAGGAAGACATGAGTAAATGCAATATTGGAATTTGATAAGAATTGAGAATTCTTCACTCTTATATAGATAAAAATGGAGCAAAATGTTGACGTCATTGATGTCCCGTGACTATAAGCATGAGTCAATGTTTGTTTTATTCGAATTAGTGACACTTTTGGTTCGTCTATTACAACATAATCAGTAAAAATTAGACAATTTTATGAAATAATCATTGATAAGGAATTATTGTGGTTATTTCGATTGTTCCTTTTTTCTAATTTTTTAAATTTTATTTCCGTAGAGAATGTTTCTAACTGTTCTAGATTGAACTCAATCCTTGTTACGAAAATGTTACGAAAATAAACTATTAAAAACAAGAATTTCCCAAATCTTATTCAACTAGACTGCATGAATCTTCATAATCCAATCAATTTTCAGTCAAAACTTCAGCAATCAATCCAAATCCTTGACGATTACAAATCAAACAAAACAAACCATAGTTAGTGTGTGAGTTTGAGATCCGCTCCAATCCAATCATTTCATTTGTAGAATATTCTAACAAAGAGCTATGGGAAGCTCAGAAAATCAAGCAAGCGATTATTCATCCGGACACCGGCGAGAAAGTGCTGCCGCCATTTCGAATGAGCGGTTACGTGCCATTCGGATGGATTACAGTATGATCAAGTTGAAACAATGATCAAATTACCATTTATCTAGGTAACCGGAATGCTTTTGCCGAATCCATCGTGGCCGTCGTTATTCTTTTGGCAATGGTTGAATCAATCGCATAATGCTTGCGTCAATTATGCGAATCGTAATGCTAGCCAGGTATTATTCTAAATTAATTTCAATAAAATAAAACGAATTTTCTTAGCCGCAACCGTTATCTACGTATTTATCAGCTTATGGAGTTGCTGTGTCTTCGGCGTGCTCCGTCACAGCGGCTTTAACATATCTCATTAAGAAATCGTCATCATTGTCGCCTTCTCGTCGCCTCATTATTCAGGTAATTACGTGGAATATTACAAAAATAGAACAAACTCAAATAGAGATTCGTACCACTTCCCGCCACGTCTCTAGCCTCATCTCTTAATTGCATCTGCATGAGATGGAACGAGCTTGTCACCGGAATCGAAGTGTATGACTCTCAGCAGAAGGTCGTCGGGATCTCCAAAGAAGCGGCAAAGCAAGCGGTCATTGACACGACGTTTGTGCGTGCATTCCTGCCCGTCCCATTGCTGCTCATTCCACCATGTGTGATGCCATTCTTGGAAAAGTTGGTGCAATTAATTGCAACGGTAACTGAGCTCTGTTTTAGATTCAAATGGGTGACGAAAACCAAAGTTCGTCATATTTTTGTGAACGCCTTGGTGTGTACATTGTCATTTGGGGCTTCACTTCCAGTCGCGTTGGCATTATTCCCACAAGAGAGCACGGTAGGAATGGATGTTTGAAGGAGTTTATTGTGGTGCTTTTTGCAGATACCCGTGAGCCGTTTAGAAGAAGATATTCAGAAGAAAACAAATCATACTGTATTGTATTATAATAAGGGATTATGAACATGTTACGTATAATGCAATTTATTGGATATATTTCTACTTTAATTATAAAGTTTATAACAAGTAATTGACGTAAAAAACAACAAAATAAAAACATATTTTTAAGTTTAAATTTTGCTCTAAACATTAAAGGAACTAAATTCTATACACGCCAACTGGAAAATACGATTTTCTGATACTTTTAAACCTGTCTGAAAACTTTTGAGTCTTTTGGACAACAAATTTTTAATTACAATTCAACTAGGCTTGTCTTAAACTATCTAAAAAATATTAATATATTCGCAGACACACGCCAAGTAGAAAATAGGATTTTCGGTTATTTTAGCATGTCTGAAAATTTTTGCGCCTTTTTTACAAAAAGTTTTTAGTACAGCTTGATTATGTTTTGTCTTAAACTATCTAAAAAATAATTTTCTGAAAACTTAGATTTGAGCACATTTACTAAGCTTATTTTATTACTATTTTTATTATTATTATTACTACAGTCTGCACTTTATGTTAAACTAATAAATTAACATATCTGAGCTCCTATTCTTTACAAATTTTTGCAGTTGTCGTAAGGTTGTCAAGCACCGGAAAACCAATTTTTGCTAAATTTATGAAGTAATATTATCAACATCTAAGAATATGAATAGTTTGATTTTATCATTTTTGAATTATTTTCAATGGTCTTAATGAGAACGTGAATAAATGTTCAATTTATTTTAAAAATTTCTCTGTTTTTCATTATATTTCTTCAAAATTTCTAGATCACGTCAGATTTATTACTTTTATTTTTTATAAAAATAAAAGTTGAATTGTCAATTTCTCAGATTTTATAATATCTTAAGAAAGAAATACACATTATGAGTAACACTCCTAGAAAATATAATGGCTCATTCTCTCTTACTGGGATGGTATGTAAATGAGCTCAGTAAACGTGATCAAATCTAACTTTTTGGAAATATATTAATAATTTTAGACATTTAAGACAAGCCTAGTTAAATTGTAGATAAAATGTTTTGTTGAAAAGACGCAAAAACTTTCAGACACATTTAAAAGTCGAAAATCGTTATTTTTAGCTGGCGTACTAGTGCGAATCTAATTTTAAAATAACATTTGTTCCGATAACTTTCAATTTGAGAACATTTTATTTTAAAAAAACCTGCACTAAGCATGAAAAAGTAATTATATTCTTGCTAAAAGTATGAAAGCAAATTTGAAATGAAATATGTTCACCTATCCAGTCTTCTTGAAGATCTTCGATACATGAAGACCTGTATAAAATGTAATGATTATTCTTTCCCTTCGAGAAATTTCTTACCCTTTAACGACAATCTGACCACTATGGTGGGGTCTATTTTGCTATGCAGCAGAGATGGAAGGAAATCCGTATTTAGGTGTCAGCGATCCATATTTCGCGGTTTCTCCCTTACCGTATTCCGAATTCTGTCTTCCGGATGGTGCAGTTTTATTCCGTATTCCGTATTCCAAAAATTGAAAATTTCTATTCCGTTCATCAGACTGTTAAAATTAAAGCAAAAAGTTATTAAAATAATGATTATAATGATATTTACTTTACGATATATTCATTGTATTTTTGTATTTAAAAATTAAATAAGGCCAAAAGGTTACTGGCTAACTTTATCAGTTCCATTTGTCTTTTCTAACTTTTACAATTTAATATTTGAAACCCAAGTTTGGCCTTTAGTAGGAAACATAGTCCTATATATGTTTTTAAAGACCCGTAAGCTATGCTTTTTTGCATTAGACGGCAAAATTATATGGCGCCCTTGATTTTATAAGATTTTTTTAAAATATTTGAACCGGAAAATTTAATTTTCCGGAATTAAAAATGCTAATTAAAAAAAAATTGCTCCCGTCGGAAAATAAAATTCATTTCCGCAAAAAAATCACGGATTATTACACCATAGAATTTAAAATACTTCTTCAAACTTCAACGGATTAATTAATTGAAACAAAAGAGGATGCGTAGCATACATGGTAGAGGTTTTGGCTATCGAAAAATCTATGTTGGTTCGAATCTTTTGTGATATTTATTTAATAAAAATGAAAAGAATCGAAATTTAAAATGAGGTGGTGTAATAATCCATTTTATTTTCCGATGGGAGCAATTTCCGCTTTTCCTAGATTTAATAACATCCCATGTTTCAGTATATTTCAACAAAATGCTTTAATTACAAATCAATTTTCCTCAATCTAGTTAAATTAAGATTAAACCTGTGATAAATACATAGCTTCAAGTAATAAATTATATTTCAACATTTCTATATAAACCCACAAATTTTTCGTACATAAATCCATCTATGCTAGAAAATACAATGAAGTGTAACAATTAACAGAAAATAAAGTTTACACATACGGAAGTAAGCCTTCATTTCACAGTCCATAAAAACCATAAACTGTCCTTCAAATCATCATATAAAAGAACAAATAATATCAACATCGACAGCAGTTCGCACAAATGGAAGAAAAGCAACGTTTGAACGCTTACCGCTTCGTTGCCTATTCGGCTGTTGCCTTTTCGGTGGTTGCCGTGTTCTCGGTTTGTTTCCATTTCTCCTTAAACTTATATTAATTCGATAATTTGCAGTTGTGCATCACGTTGCCATTAGTCTACAACTATGTCAGTGGTATCAAAGAACAGATCAATCATGAGATCGCCTTCTGCAAGCATTCGGCTCGCGACATCTTTGCCGAAGTGAATCACATCCGCGCTCATCCGAAGGCAAATCGCACCCGATTTGCTCGTCAATCGGGCTACGATTCCGATGTTTCCGGTGGAGTCGAGTCTTCCGGAGACGATCAGTGCTCCGGTTGCTGTCAGCCTGGGCCAGCCGGTCCTGCAGGAACCCCTGGAAGGCCAGGACGTCCGGGTAGACCAGGTGCTGCCGGTTTGCCAGGAAACCCCGGAAGGCCTCCAGCGCAGCCTTGCGAGCCAATCACACCTCCGCCGTGCAAGCCTTGCCCACAGGGACCACCAGGACCACCAGGACCAGCCGGACCACAAGGAGATGCTGGACAGCCGGGACAGCCAGGACAAGGCAGTGGACCAGGAGCTCCTGGACCAGCTGGACCGAAGGGCGCTCCTGGAGCACCAGGACAACCAGGACAGCCAGGACAGCCGGGACATCCGGGAGAAGACGCGCAATCCGAAACGACCCCAGGAGAGCCAGGACCGCAAGGACCACCAGGCCCAGCCGGACCAGATGGAGCGCCAGGACAGCCAGGTGCCCCAGGACAGCCAGGAGCCCCAGGACCAAAGGGACCATCTGGATCACCAGGACAACCGGGCGCTGACGGCAATCCAGGAGCACCGGGAGAGCCGGGTCAACCGGGCGGCGCTGGAGAGAAAGGAATCTGCCCGAAATACTGCGCCATTGATGGTGGAGTCTTCTTCGAGGACGGAACGAGACGCCGATAAACTTGATTTTTGTATTTCCATATTGGTCATAAATATTTTTGTTCATTGTGATTGTTTTTAACCTTAAACGAAAACTGACCTTCAGAATTATTTAATATAAATTTCCCATTGTCTTATAGAAGGCAATTAAATATTGATAAACTCCGACGACCTCATTTTTTTCGTTTCTTTGGCACTCGTTTTTTGACATTAATCAAATAGAAAAAAGTAAAAATGTAAATTTAGCACAATTAACCCGCGTGGCATTTAATTTTAGTTGGAAACCAGTTCTCACGCAAACTATCATAATCAATTAACTAAAATAAAAGAACGTGTACACGATTCGATTGTGTATCGAGCGGGCTGCGGTGCTCAGGCGCGCAATGTCAAATAGAGTTCGCGAGTTCGACAACTCATCGAGCTTATGCCCCGCTTTTGTTTGTTAGTTCTTTAGTTGAAATCAAATCAACCAGCATCAATTAAACATTCTTCCTCTTCCTCGCTGATTCGTTCCGATCGGGATTCATTTCATTTGATTGTCAACATTACTCGTCCAATTTTTTACTCTCTTAATAGGTATGATAGAATATAATGATGACCTACAAAAGAAGCCTCCCATATTGTGGTAATTTAACTATTCAATTAATTGCCTCGATAAATATAATTTAATGTAGCTTTTTCGGGGTTACATTAATCATTACTTGTAAATCCTTTTGGATTAAAACTGCACCGGTTTTTTTTTCAATCGCTTTTTGTTGTTATTCTTGTTGACGAGTCTCATTTATTTGTTTTTATTAGTTTTTCCCCGTAATTTACTAAAGTTTAAAGGGATTATACAATAAACAGGCTTTATTTGCTCAAAGAAATTCTCAAGTGTCTTTATTATTCATCATGATTGGACTTCGAGCTCATTTTGAAATTATTTTCATTTTTTAACGGGTTTTCTCTTTTTTTGTAATATTTATAGCACGGTTTAATGAAATTAGGTATTTGTTTTTCTTATTGTGGTGGTAATCTGGTAGCATGTTTGTTTGTCATTATGATTATTATATGATAAGGCTTAATGTAATTAGAGAGAAATATAGGAGGAATTTGTTTATGTCCTCGCATATACAGAATGAGCAATAGTAGTTAAAATATAATTAATTAACTTCTAACGTAAAATTCCTAAATGTTTATTTATTTGGGTGATATTATTAGGCAAAAACGTTTATTGAAAATAATTTTTAATCTATGTTATTTTTAAATGAGTCTTTTTATAGAGCCTAAATTTAATTGTGACAAACTCTACTAGTTCTGATTCTTATTGGTTTTAAAATATAACCGAATTTTGAATAAATCTCGAATTAATTAAATAACATTGTAAATGTTTTTTTTTTTAATTGATGAGTATCCATTCGTGTTGAGTTTATTTAATAAATATTAAAATAATAATGAATAACTTCAATTATTCCATAAAAAGCTATAAAATATTACTTTTTAAACATTCAAATACGAATCAATAAATTTATCGAGCCATTGGTGGTTTATGAGAAAATGCGAATACATTTATAGACACACTTTAGAGAATAAATACCTTAATTGTTGTTAAAACATTAAAATATTAGGGTGACCCAAAATTTTTAATTAAAAATTTAAACAAAATTTTTAAGCACATGAAAAACAATTAGGTTTCAAAGTAAAGAGCATTAGTCTCAATGGCTTGAACCCATCTATCGGCAAGTTGTTCGATCCCGCTGCAGTACCACTCCTTGTTCTTAGAGGCGAAAAACTCGCGGAACCCGTTTTCGACATCGGCCAGGTCATTGAAGCTACGACCACGAAGAAAGTGTGCCATGGATCAGAAAAGGTGATAATCAGATGGCGCAAGGTCCGGACTATAAGCTGGATGTGCAAGAAGTTCAATGGCGTCGATATTTGTGATCTTTTCCTTCGTTTGTCTGGTGGTTTTGTATTGATTTTGTTGAAGGAGTATCCGCTTCCGATTGATCGATGCTGGATATTTCTCGCCAAGTGCCGCATACATTCGATCAGTTTGGGCGCAATAGAGGTCTGCGTCGATGGTCCGACCATTTGGAAGTAGCTCGAAGTAAATTAGGCCTTCGAAATTCCACCAAACCCACAGAAGTATCTTCTTTGAGAAACGATCACATTTTGCTACCGTTTCTGCCGTTTGACCGATTTCCAACCATTGATTTTGTCTGTTCGGATTACTGAAGCAGACCCAATTTTCATCACAAGTTACAATTCTACGAATAAAACGGTGATCTTGTGAATTTCCAAGCAGTTATAGGCATGTCTAGACACGTTTTTGAGCTTGAATTTCAGTCAATGCATGAGGTACTTCTCGGCAGCGTCTATTGACGAAGATGTTGTACAACTGATATTTGAGGAATATTGAGATCGGCCGACAATCTGCGAGTACTTATTGATGGATTGGTCTCCACAGCTTTCCACATCCACTGTTGTAGGTCGGCCTAAATGTGTCTTGTCCTCTAGATCAGTTTCGCCGTCGTTAAATCTTTTGAACCAAGTTCGCGCAGTACGATCCGAGACCATATTGCTTCGCATATTTTTTTGCTGCTGCAGTTGCAGTGAAGTATTGTTTCCCGTAATGACGTAAAAGAACACGAATTTCGGATTTTTCCATGTTTCGTCTACAAGTTGAAATTTTTTAATTAAAGACCAATTAAACATTTATATATATATATATATATATTGTTTTAATATATATTTCACGAGCTTTAAAAATATCTATAACACATGTATATAAAAATCTTTATTTGGTAAAAAAACAATTAGACTAAAAGATATAGGAAATCGGAAAAAATTTTTGGTTCACCTTAATAATGAGCAAAAGGACGTAATAAAGATTATGTCAAAAATACGTAAACACTCCAATTCCACGAAACCGCTCCACATTGCAAAAGACCTCGCGACAATAGCGCGAACACTACCTTTAAATGTAAGGATTTTTTAAAAGTTTTAAGGAAACGTGTAAGTTTAAGTGAAGTGTATAGACAAAATTATTATATCTACTATAACTTTCGAAACAATATATAATAATTAAACTAACGATTTGCTTAAAAAATATTAATAAATTAAATATTTGACAAAAAATCATAAAATTAAAGGTAGTGTTTCCTGGAATTGGAGTGCGTAAATCTTTATTGACACGCGGAAAAATGCAAAAATCGTTATTTCTAATTTGGCGTGTTGGCGTGTACACGTATTTTTCATATAACTTGACACTTCATTTTTTCTAGCCTGTCTTAAAATATTCTTGATGAAATTTGTTGCAGCCTGAGCATCTTTTCCGAGTCCCCAAATTCATCATTCCATTTGGGATGAAAAGGAAAATAACTACTATATTTTGAAAATATTTTTCTGACCAATTCATGTGGAAAATTCTACTATTTAAACAGAATTTTTAGATGGGTTGTATAAACTGTAGTTATTCCATTTATTACTCGCTTATTAGTAGAAGCTTTACTCAAAATTCTTAAAGCGACCTTTATGGATTGAAGGCGAATTCAAATGAGCGTTCTAAAAACTATAAAAGACAATTAAAACGAAAAACAAAACTCGCTGAAACATACGACCTTATTCATAATCTAATTATAAACTTCATATCACATAAAATGCTAACAATGCCAAATGGAAAGCAAACATATGATAGACAATCAATGTCCAATAAATTTCCATTGTTTACTTTGTTGTTTATTCGAATTTGTGGCTTGGAAAACGCTCAACAAGGTCTGGAAATCTCTCTGATATTTATGAAAGAAAGTGAGTTAATCCCAAAGGTGTTAAAACATGATAAGAATAATTGTTTATTATTACACTATCATAGGTTTTAAAATAAACAGCCTTTTTAGCGAAAAATGTTTAGTTCTTGCTTATCAAAAATTATATCAATTTTCTCTCATCTTTTATTTAAAACAATTGTTGTTTATTTAAACGGTAGCTCTTCGGAAACCTTTTAACGTTTCATTTATAATTTATCATTCACTTCATCCAAGTTTCATTTATTTTTTGGAATTGAATTTATTGCCCATTCCATCATCATCATTATCTTCTTCTTATTCTTATTCTTCTTCTTCATAGTCTTCTAGAATTCAATTCTAATGTCAATCATAGCAGATGTTTATTAGTGGGAGGTGACTTGATAGATATAATTGGATTTCTGAAATACCCGAACAAAAATGTTTTGTCTAATTACACATTCGCAATACTTTTTTAAAATGGTTAAGGAGGGGAGGAATGGTTCTCCTAAAGTGCGCAAGAATAAAAAAGCGGAGAGATGGTGTTATTGATGAAATCTTTTTAATGAAATAGTTATTTCATTTCTAATTGGTATTTGAATTTTTGTTCGATTGATTGGTTTATTGTCAAGCTATTCTGGATTTTGTTTAGATTATTAGTTTATTTTTTGTATGTTTTAGGGTGAAGTGGGTTTGTTTATTCATAGATATAGTTTTTCTTTTTGTTTTACTAAAAAATAACTCATTTTAGTCAATAATACAAAAAAGCACCACTGAGAATGAAATGATGCTTAAACTGATCTTAAGATAATTCTTAAACATTCAAACCATAGAATAATGTGAGTCTAATAGATTCGTTACTAACTCAATCTCAATTTTAAAATTTACTTTACATTTATTTAATTATTAATTTTTTACTCTTTGAACTTTTGTTTTAACAGTAAAATTTTTTAAATAATACTTTGTAAAAAGTTCTGCAAAAATTATGTGCTACAAGAAGAGTAAATTAATTAGGACTTTAGAAGGTTTTTATAATTAATTTTGAATAGTTTAAGATTCACCATACAAATAAAAGGATTAATTAAAGTCCACGCCACCCGTAATAATAATTTGACGTGCTCATTTAAGGCTATAGATTTTCATTTAACAATAACACTTAATGTTACATGTATTTTCCAAAACTAAATTCCTACAATTCCTTTAAAACTATTACACAAAAATTCCACGTGGAAATCCACGATTAAACTTCACAAAATTGACATGATCGAGTAGCGTTCTAGTCAACTATTTAAAGCATTTTGATGTTCCCAAATACTAAAAAAGTTTATAGATTTAATTAAATTTTCCAGCACATCTTCACGCCAAATCGAAATGAAAATGAAGCTAAATTAAAGTGCTTAACGCTATGTTCCGAGAAAACTATTATACTTGAAAAATAATTTTAATCTTTTAGAAAACTGACGTGAAAATCCTTCTTTGTTTTTTTACGTGGACTATTAAACATTGAAGTATTTCTATTTTCAATTGGTGTGTACACGTATTTTTCATATAACTTGACACGTCATTTTTTCTAGCCCATATTAAAATATTCTAAAAACATGCGCTGCTTGATGAATTTTGTTGCAGCCTGAGCATCTTTTCTAAGACCCCAAATTCATCATTCAATTTGATGTGAATCTTCTTACCTCTACGCAATCGACATGTTTCAGGGACTACATGTCTTGATTGCTGAATATGGACAAAGCGCGTCTATATTACGGATTAATATATTTTATTATTTATGAGTTAGGAAATATGTATTACAATCCAAATTAGCAAGATGTGCAATAACGCGGTGTTTCGTGTCATTTACTACACTTAATGTGTGCTTTTTTAATGATCAACTGGTTTCAGATTGATATTGAGTAAAATCATTTTTTGCTGATTGCAAAGAACCTCTTTTTCACACCAATAATAATTTCTTAAAATTCTTTTGTATATTTTCCTGTAGTCCAGAAAAATATTCCCCTTAAAAAATTACCTGGCGTGATAACAAGATAATTGATTGCTAGTGATAGCAAGCAGATTTGCTCTCAAAATTGTTCTAACAAAATAGATGGGAGAGCCGAGAGTTCCAGTTATTGGCAAAATTTCGGTTTTTTCAAAGTTTCCTTCTTTTTTTTGGAATTTTACTCTGAATTTTAAATTTTTCAATGCATCGGTTATTTGTGGATTAATTATTGATTATAAATCCTAATATAACGTATATAAAAACATTAAGGAAAATATTTCTACATTCGATTCCGTATCCCAATATTAAAAATTTTAGCTTTCCGCCCATCTTCACCATATTCGTAGACCATTTTATTTAGTGCGTCTAGTGTACGGTAGAACGCTCATTGAAATAGTAAAGACAAGAAGCCACTTAAACTGAATATTTTGTGTTGAATTTTTCAAATATCGATGCCTAATGGAAGAGCAAAAAAAGAAGAAACATATTATGGTCTCGTTTGGACGGAGACACGGCCTCAAAGGACTTTTCGGTCTATTGTTATCCATTTTTTTGAGACAACACACATTGATGAGATAGATAAGAGTGGCTGTCAAAAAAGAAACTCATTTTTTTCTAATGTTTTTCCTCTTTCATTAGGAACCGATTTCTGAAAAGGACAATATAATTTTAAAGCAAAGCTGTAAGATTGACAATAAAACTAGCTTTTAGTTTACACGTGGAAATTAATAAAATACGCTTCATTATTGAAAAATTAGCATTTTCATTTAGCGTGCGGAGCTGTTCTCTTACTCACAATTTTTTTTGAAAATCATTAATTATTGTTATACTCCAAATAGAAATAACGGTTTTCAAATTTTAAACGTGTTTTATTAAATTATTCGTGCACATCATTGTCATGAAGTACGCGAAAATTACAAACGATCGCGCACCAATTGCATGTTGCCTTCAAAATTACAAAAAATTTATAGCTATTTAAAAAAATATTTGCATTATTTTAAGCAATGCGAATAGAAAGAATAGAAAATTAGAAATTTTAAATTCTGATTCGTTCAAATTAACCAATACATTTTCAAGAAATCGTTACTTTTATGTATTCTTTTGAAACCTTCGTTTTTAGCTCATTTTCGGTCGCTTTCTTTGTCATTTTAGAAAATTTACTGATTGCGCGCCAAATGAATTAGTAAAAACAGAGCTTCAGAAACGTCATATATCTCTAATATTTTAAGCGGTAAAGATATTTTAAAGTGAGCCTGATAAATTAAGGTCAGAATCATTTTCAAAGTTACACGTGAAAATTACTATAAATGCGTTTGAACATTTCGAAATCATTGCCGTGTTAATTGCAGAACGCGGAGGAACACATCAAAGCATTTTGTTTTTAAATAATTAATTGAAATGCCGTATTTTGCGCAATTCGTGAGCGGTCTTTTACAATTGGCTCTCACTTCATGGCAGTGGAGTGTTCATCTCTTGAAATTGAAGTTTCTACCAGATTTTAGGTTTAAATGACTTTTGTATGCTTTTGTCTTTCGGTGCGTCTCTCTTAAACGTGAAAAGCAAAGGAACATTTTCTAAAATGGAAGTGAATCTTATAGTTGTATAGGTTCTATTTAAAGACAGCTTTATTCATAATTTTTAGAAACAGGTCTTAAATTAAACAAAAAAAACGATTGATTCCATTCCTGAAAAATTATTTTTGAGCTTTTTTTTTTTGAGGACACGCCAAACTAAAACTAACTTTTAAGCGTGTTTTTAGAATTTCCACGTAGCAATGTAAAATATTTTTACGTAGGTTGAATAAGATTGAATGAATTACGTAGGTTGAATCTAAAACATTTAAATTTATCTATAAAATTGTCTTAATAACTTTCCAATGATCTGGAATTTCTAACATTGCAGTTAGAGGGCTTAATTTGATTACATTTTGCGTGATATTAAATTATTTCATCTTACAATCCCAATAAAACAATAAGATTACCTAGGTTTAAATGAAGATAAAATAAAACATTTACAACATGAGAACTTATCTTGAACTCAAAAAACTCGTGTCAGCTGTTCTAACAAGTTCATTTGATTTTATTCTCGAACCGATTCATTTTTTAATCATGAAACTCACACAAAATGCTCATTTTTGCAGGTCACAATTGATGGGAAGCCCACAACCAGTATGCGAGCAGTGCAAGGTTTGCGTTACGAATATTTCTTGATAACAAACACAACAACAAACAAGCAAACAAACAAAATATTGTTTGGAACGATTGAATCCATTATTCTCGTCCGAATTTTATAGACTCATATTAATATTATTAGTTCAATTGTTGAATTTATTTCATCAATTTTACTATAAATTATGCAAATGTGTATTGAAAACTAGTCGGACTCGATTCAATCATGGCCGAAATGATGCTGATATCAATAAATAACAATCACTTGGTGTTTCATTTAAAGTTTCATCTTCTCTTTTAATTATAGACGGCTGTGTGTGTATGTGTGTTCGCCTATAAATATCCATGAAAACCATTCGTAATGGACATTTATGGCCGAAATTCGTTTAAATTTTATGTGATATATTGATTGTGCTGTGACCTGATTTGTTCGAAATTCATTTGAATCACTCAATTACTTCATTCCAACAATAGGTAATTTTTTAAAGTGATAAATCTAACCTGTCTTCTTCTTCTTATTCCTTCACAATTCTATGAATCAGATTGTTATCTGCGTTCAATTTATGAAATTATTTTCTTATTTATTTGTTTATAATAAATTCAGGAAAGCACTAAAATTCTCGTCTCAAGTGGAATTAACAAGAAAACACCACTTTTATCAAATATTTTTCGTTCAAGTATTTTTCTGGTTTTTTTCCTAATTTCTTAAACGATTATTTATGATTGTCAATATTTAGTCTTTTCAACTTTTATGGTTTTTGACTTTGTGCGTTTTAGTAGAGCGCGTCTAATCTCTTGTATTCATCGAATTTTATAAGTCAAATAAAATAGATAAATTTTCCTTTCGAAACGTAATATCTCCATTATCATGGTTATTGTTTAAATGTGATGGCTTGTGATGGTCAAAGGCTTTTCTTACTACTCTTTGTTTACGTGAGTCGATATAAGATTGAATATAAAATAGCAACTATGAGGCATGACAGTGGCAACAGAAATATATAAAATTAACATTTACGAGAATTTCAAGTTTGCTCTCAACTTGGCCTATCGTCACAAGAGTTATAGTTTAAGACCAAAATACTAAAGACAAGAAACTATGGCATCCCAATTGAGCTCATAAACATGCTCAAATTTTTACTTTTTGAAAAGTTATCAATGTTTTTAAATAGATTAAGAAAAGCCTATCTAACTAGGGAGATCATTTTTGGATCCAAAAGATGATTTTATACTGTTTTCTACAGAAGGTTGGTAACTTTGAACCGTTTTTTAACCCACTTAACACTTAACCAGATCAGGACAATAAAATGTGCTCAGCTATCACCATGAAAAGTTTCAGCCCGAAACCTTTTAGATCCAGAAATGACCTCCCTAGTAGGTAGTGTTAAAATTGTTTGTTAAAAAAAGTAAAAGTTTTCAGATAGGTTTAAGTTTCAGACAAATCTGAAGATTTCAGATTTTTCGTGTTTCAGCCAAAAATCATTTTGGTTAGCCCATTTGAAAGCCATTTTCGAGCTGATCCCTATCATATAGCACTAAATTGCCCCGTTCAAAAAAAGTAGATTTTCAGTTCTCTTTTTCATCCTGATTCTGAAATTGTACGAAGCTAATTTTTCGTGAGGTGAATCCCTCGTATTTTGTTACCCCATAAACCAAATTTCAGCTCCCAACTCTAAAAATCGTCGTTTCGGCCACAACCCATTATTATTTCCACGTTTATCACTCAGATATTATCTGCATAGTTTTGTCCGTCTTTTGTCCAATTTCCCGTCGAATTGATCAATAGTTTAAGCATTTTTAATGGCGCTTATTTTCTATTTTATTTTTATAATTTTCCCTTAAAGATTGGTATATTTATACTCATTTGACTCTGAGGAAAATTGAAAATTGATTTAAGATTTCTCGGGAACGGAGGGATACAGTACCGGTCAAAAGATTGTAAAGGCTGGTTTATTCGAGCATAACTGGTTTTCGAGAGCCTGTATTGAGCCTAAATTTTAACCAGTTGTTTCTGAAAGCGTTAGAAAATTTTTGGACAAGTGCCATACGAAAATAAGAAAAAATAAAATAAAGTATTCGTATAGTTATGCTCGGAAAACCCCGCGCTTACAACCTTTTGACAGGTAGTGTACATTTTTGGGTAATATTAGAATCCGTATGATTCAAATAGTAAGAAAAAGAAGAGGCGAGAAAGAGAAAACAATGACTATGCAACTTTCGCACGAAATATATGAACAACAACTGCATGGGAAGTTAGAAAAGAATAATGTGATAAGCACCCCAAAGGAAAATAGCGATTTTTCAATTTTTAAACGTATTTTATTAAAGTTCACGTGTAATTTAAAAATTTTTTTTACGTCACTATCGTAGGCTTATCTTTAAAATATCTATTTTACTGTATGTCAGGTTTAAATTTCTTTTCTGGGCTTTTGTTTTTACGAATTCACTCGGCGTATATACACCGAATCGCATTCAAATGTGCAATAATTCGTCAAATAAGTTGCTTTACTGTATACTAACTTTTTTCCAGGGTCTATAATGTGTTTAAGGGTTTACTAATCGAAAAATTTTATCTAATCAATAACATAATAGTTCGGAGATGAGCGGAATGACAGTTTTTTTCGGAACCCGGATTTTGAATTTTGGAATCCGGATTACGGAATTTGGAATAAAAATTTAAATTCAGGAATCCGAAATGCAGAGTTTCGAAGGTATCATTTCACGCGTATTCTGTTAACATTTTTATAAAAGTGAATATTCGAAATGCGGAATTAAAATATGAAATTTCAGAATGCGGAATTAGGCATTCGGAATTCCGCCCATCTCTGGTTCATAATAATCCTAATTCTTACCAGCTGACGTGTTTTCATACTCTCATGTGCACGCCAAATGAAAATGATGATTTTGAAATTTTGTAGAGTATTTTAATAAATTCCGCTTGAAAATTAAAATCTCATTTTTATGTCAATTTAACAGGTTATTCTTAAAATATGTCTGACACTTTAAATTTTAACGAAATGTTATATTTAAGGTTCTTTTCTGAAGCCTTATTTCTTGGAGTGTATGTGTTTTATAAAAATGATAGTTTTGAATCCCTTTTTAGTTTTCTAGAAGATTAAATTAAATTCTTACCTTTCCTAGTTCCTAAAAGATCACAAAATTAGTTTGATTAGCATTCTCACTGAAAAGTTAGAAATTTTAATACTTCCTAGAGTTTTTTTGAAACTCGCGAAACCACGTGAGTCAATTCTGGAAAAAACCTTATTTTAAATTCACTTGATTATTATCATTTAATTTCGTATGAATTGATAAATGTTCAATTTTCGATTATTTCCTTATTTCTTATTTATGATTTTTCGAACGAAAAAAATGTTTTATGAAATGTATGATTGACACCTGTTGTCATTTTTAGTATCTAATTTTTTTATTTTGGTTTTTCTGTGATTGTTTCTTTTTTCAAACTCTTATAAGTTAAGGTTTAACAATGAAAAATGAAGATTTAATTAAATAAAGATTTCATCTTCGTTCTTCTGTAAGTATTATCAAAATATAAAAAAATTGAAATTTTCAATTTCAACATTTTTAAATTATTTTCAATGGTCTCAAAGAGATCATGAAACAAATATTCAATTTATGTTAATAATTTCTTTGTTTTTCATTATATTTCTTCAAAATTTCTAGATCAAATCAGATTTATTAGTTTTCTTTTTTATGAAAAGAAAATTGGAGTTCTCAATTTCTTATATTTTGATAATAGTTTGTTTTATAATCAAAATATCATTGTAGCGGTGTTTTATCAACGTTCATTAGGAAGCGTGAAAATGTTTTAGAAGAAAACTCTTTTACTATTTCATTGCAAATCTTGATTTTCATTATATTATTGGATTAATGTTTTTCATAGTTGGATGATAGAGACACACACGACCCGCAAATGTCGATTTTACAAAATTTATTTATTTAAAATACATGAACCAGACAAATTAAATTAAATTGTTCGAAGAGGGAAAAATAGGAAAATAAACAAGGGGATAGAGAAGTTTTAAAATATTTAATTAACCGTTTAGGTGGGAGCCTAAGGAAATTATAATAAATATGCCAGTGGAAAGGAAATTTTGAAGTAAAACTGGAATACATAGAATTACATATAAGAGCCACCAAACAAAATAAAATTCGGTATTTAGTAATGTTTTTCAGTTTAATTTTTGATATTTTACGTTAAATAATAAATTTAATATCAAATGGAGCACGTAGCATAAGGCTTAACAAGTGAAAATAGAAAGTCAGTTTCTTAAAGCGGGTGACGTGCAGACAACGTCATTAATGAGAATCAGAGAAGAAGAAGAAAATTGAGACGAAAACGAGCAGGAAGTTTAATCTTTCAAAAAAATATACAAATTCTACCGATATAAATAAAGAGACAGAAAAGGGAAATTCTCTATAATTATAATTTTAATAACAGCGAAGCGATTTGTGGGTGCCATACATTAAAATTATATTAATTTATTTGGAGACCTTAGAAATCGAGAGAGAGACAGAGACAGAGACAGAGATATAATCAAAATTTAAATTAAGGAAAATATGACAACAAAAAAGAGAATATTCTAGCTCTAAAATCTAACATTTTAAGCATCTCGTATAATTTATGGAAAATTTTTTAAAAGCAAAAGTGACGTGTATTTTAGTTTAAATCTTGCACGTAGTTGTTAGTTTAAGCGTGATACTTTTTTATGAAATTATGAATTTTAAAAGTGTTAATGTGTTTGTTCCACTGTTTACGTATAGAGATGGGCAGAATTCCCCATTGTGGACTCCGACATTTTATATTTTTATTCCGAATTTCAAAAATTAACTTTTCCTATTAAGTTTAACCCCAGATACGCCCGGGACACCGAATTCCGGATTCCGAAATTTTAAAATTTCCATTCCGCCCCTCTCTGGTTGCCCGGAATTCCATCTTCCATCGTCTTTCGAATTCCATTTCCGTTTTCCCTTTGAAAAAATTGATTTCCGTGTGGACCCTGGTATAGACTAAAGTTTATTTGACCCGTTGACTTATTTAAAACTATCTTACAAGGGAAGTCACTTTAGCGTCCGCTTGAGATTTTGATGAGACTTGCACCATTGATAGATTCGGATGCGCTGATTCCAAATCCGTTTTCAAAAACGGCGCAATTTTGCTCTGAGCCGAGATATGAGCCGCCAAAGTTTATTTTTGACAGCCTTATTGCCGTGCATAAACCATAAAATGTCCGACATTAGGAATAACTTAATTAAATAAGAAAATTATTTTGCGTGAGAAATGTGGCAGCAGCGAGTGGATGGATCAAATGGAATGGTATAGTTATTATGGGTGGTTATTTCGATGGGTTTTAAATATTAATAATGTTTATTTCGATTTTCTATACAATTTACAACTTTAATAACTTTAATCAAACCTTCAATTAATTTTTGCAAGTTGTTGAAAAACATTTCATTCGTTTTTAAAAGGTTAAACAGCAAATAAAATTAACTTTCATTGGTAGAGTTAAATTATATTTTATCAACATTTATGAAAAGAAACAATAATTATGCCGGTGGTTTAAATTTTTCTGGTCGTTGTATATTGAACCGGGACCGTGGTACCAGCGAGTATGAAAAAAGTTGCCACCATGTCTGTGAGAGCGTTTGGCATGATGAAATCGCCAAAATTTTTTTCATAAATTACTTTTGAAATATTGTTTCATGAATTTATCGACATAGAACTGACAAACAATAGAACTGACGATTTTCCGTAATTTTTTTTAATTGGTGGAATATTCATAAATGTGCGGGCTGACTGCCCAGAACTTTTCAGGAACTACTGAATTATAAATCTTGGTATAGTCTTTCACAACGTTTATGCTACCTTATCTTAACTTACTTCGTATAAAAATGTTTGCTATGTATCCCGCTTTACCCTTATACACAGAATATGTCAGTCTTATCTTCTCAAGCATATTTGTGATACAAGATGTACCATGATTTCTATCAGAAATTTTATGGAACTGAAGACATACAATGTTTTTGGAAACATGTGATTCAGTTGAAAAAAAGTTTATTACCAAAAGAATTTTCGGCTGATTTTGTGTATAAGGGTAAAGGCGGCAGCATAGGAAGGAATGAAAATATGCTTATACAAGGTATTGGGTTGAGAAATTAGTTCATAGAGTATTCACAAAGATTTATTTGAACAAAAAATTTTTCTTCGACTGTTGAAGAAGTTGTTGAGACAGTTTTTGAGATCCTCTTCGCCATTGAAGAAAACACCCCTCATTTGGTTTGACAGAGGACAGGAAATGTGATAATCGGGGTAGCATCACCGTTATGAAAGACTACCAAGATTTATGATTCAGTAGTTCCTGAAAAGTTCAGGGCAGTCAGCCAGCACATCGCGACGTATGAATATTCCACCAATTAAAAAAAATTACGGAAAATCGTCAGTTCTATTATTTGTCAGTTCCATGTCGACAAACTCATGGAACAAAATTTCAAAAGTAATTTATGAAAAAAAATGTTAGTGATCATCATCATGTCAAACGCTTTCACAGGCATGGTGGCAACTTATTTCACACTCGCTGATACCATGGTATGTAGTTAATTTTCATAAATGTTGCTAGGACATATTTTAACTTTATCAATGAAAATTAATTTTGTTGGCTGTTTAATCATTAACTTTTAAAAAAGAATGAAATATTTTTTCAACAACTTGCAATAATTAATTGAAGAAATGATTAAAGCTATTAAAGTTGCAAACTGCATAGCAAATCGAAATAAACTTTATCAATAATTAAAACACGTCGAAATAACCACCCATAATAACTATACCATTCCATTTGATCCATCCACTCGCTGCTACCACATTTCTCACCCAAAATAATTTTCTTATTTAATTAAGTTATTCCTTGTGTCGGACATTTTATGGTTTATGCACGTCAATAAAGCTGTCAAAAATAAACTTTGGCGGCTCATATCTCGGCTCAGAGAAAAATTGCGCCGTTTTTGAAAACGGATTTGGAATCAGCGCATCCGAATCTATCAATGGTGCAAGTCTCATCAAAATCTCAAGCGGACGCTAAAGTGACTTCCCTTGTTAATTGGAAGATTAGAGCATATAGAGCATATTTGCTGAACTCCAATTTATTTCAGTTATCATGATTAAGCGAAACCAAATGAATTTGTAAGAAACATCACTTATCTCTAACATTTCTTCAAAGTTTTAAGCAACAGTGATATTTTAAGGTAAACATGATATATTTACGTGGGAATTCATAAAATTGTAAGACGATATCTTTGTGCTTCCTCCGTGTGGTGGTTCAGTGGAATAAATAAGATTTTATTCAAACAATTAAAGATAATATTAGCACCTCTTCTGGCTGCTGGCTTTCTCGTGCGACACATGGTGCTTATTGCCGTGAGCCTAGTGCGGGGCTCTGTGTGGTGGTTTACGTGGACCATTTGAATCCAATGGACCCAGTGAAATGAAGCAAAGGGACAGAGTGAGGTGACATGAACAGAACGAAGAGTTCGCATGTCCAATCACTTAAATTGGGAAAAAGTGTTAGAACACATCGATTTGTGCACCTTCATTTCTAAATTATTGTTTGGTCATTCCAAGTGTTCGCCAAGTTTCCGTATACACGACAAAAATGCTTTTAAACATTTCGAAATCATTATTTTCATTTGACGACGCTTTTTAAATATTCCCAACGAATATTTTGCCAGAAAAAAACAAATCACGTAAAACTGATGAAAGGTGACTAGATTTGTATAATTTTCAAATGTTTCAAATGATTATTCTATAATATATTTATTAGTATTATTGATGATTATTCTGATTCAATATTATTCACTCAAATATTTCATCAATAAAAAATAACCACAACAAAACATGTCCATCTATTGAATATATTAACTTGATGAGTCATGAAGACAATCTTTATCGGAAATGAACCAAATAAACATTTTCAAACATTTTTTTTTGTTGAAATTAATATACTACTAATTTAGAAGAAGAAAAAGTGCTGCCAGCAATATCACATACTACACGAGGATAAGATCCAAATCGTTAAGGAGATTCTTAACAGCTTGCCGATCGACGAAAAACAGGAGATTATTGAAAACAACCGGACGAATTCGAGTTCAATGGAACCTCTCGAGTGAATATTTTGTTTTAATTATTTAATTTGAAGGTGGTTTAAGGTTATCACCAACATCTAGTAGGGCGAATATTGGAGTTTCTCAAATTTCATTGCCGTTGGCGTGGAAGACGAAAGGTTTCTTGATTGAATGAGGACACTTTGAACTTGTTTTTGCCTTCAGAATCCCGAACATTCTCGTTATTCCTTGTTTTACAAACTCGTACAAAAGTAATCGACACGAAAATAATCACAAACATTGATAAAAACGTAACTGACGTCATTATACCGGATTCGTTCATCTTGTTAGTTCTCTGTATGGTGCATTTAATGAGCATTTGTTTCAGCGATAATGAGCCTGAGAACTTTTGCATGGAAATATCAATCTACGCTGCTCGAACGGATTACGGATTAGAGGCGAACATGGGTGGGAGTATTAAGAATAGGATTTCAAGATCGTTGGGGCGAAAGTTTGGAGCCTCTCTGGTAAATTTTTTTCTGTTGTGGAAACTTCATAACTATGTCGGAAACTGCAAAAGACCGCGCACCAATTGCAAAAACCACGTCCTTCGCTTTTTATTTAAACTCGTTATTTTTTAAAGCGCAACTTCGTCAAATTTAATTTACTGTGTTGTTCAGAACCTTTTAGGATTATTGATTAATCGTTTTTAACTTTTTCTAAGGTTTTGAAAGGTTTTAAAATTCTGTAAGAATTTAGAATTCAAATGAAAAGTGATGGACGTGGTTTTTGCAATTTGTCTTCACTTTTTTGCAAGTATATACATATATCTTCCTAAAATACAACTGTGGAATTAAAAAACTTACAAACATCTGGAGATCTGGAGTCATGTTTAAATAAAGAGTAATAAATAGTGAAAGGCAATTGATGCGCGGTCTTTTGCAATTTGCGGCGTACTTCGTGCAAGTGGAATAATAACCGTGATTTTATTTCATCAAAAAAAACTCAACAAACACAATTTGCTCTCCATAATCTCACCTTAGTAACATTAAAATTTAAAGAAAGCCAATAATTTCAACGAAAAGAAATTGTCAAAGCATGAGCAGCCAGTCAATGGAGCCCACTATAATCTTCTCGCTAAAGCCACGTTATCAATCAAAGACGCTTCAGAAGAAGCAACCATACACAATCTACGAATGAGCGCCTTTGGTAAAACGATTATATTATCATTATTCCATTTCCAATCTCTTTTAGCCGATTTATCAGGACCACCATTATACGGGCATATTATATGCAGAATGGCGATTCAACCGCATTCCGTTCTCCGGCCAATCGCTGAAGGAGTTATATCAGTTCATCACATTAATAAAGACATTGAGCTTTTAAACGTTTTTGCCAGGTTACAGGTAAATGCATGGAGTTTGAATATTTAATTTCATAATTTAATAATAAGGGTGGCCACATGTATTTCTATACAATTGGCGATATCTCGAATAGTTCGATGGAAACGGTATTGGTTGTTCCGTTAAATCAGGTGAGCAATGTTTTTTAATGTAAATTTTATTGATGTTAATATTAATATAAACAGTAAAATACCTTTAATAAACATGTCTCAAAAAGTAATTTAAAGGGTACCAAATTTTTTAACAATACGTTTTTTAGACAAGTGAAAAATAAATGTAAAACACTTAAAATAAGAAACAAAATAACTAAGTAATTTTTTAACAAACAAAAAAGGTAATATAAGAATAAATTCTTATGCAGTTGAAATAAAAGAAACTATAAAATTAAAACAAGAAAAGCAAAGAAAAATCCGTTTATAAGGAAATGAATGTTATATATATATATATATATCATGGTTGCACGGAATTCCATCTTCCATTTTCCGTCATTGTACTGAAATCGATTTTTTCAAATTAAGACGGGAATGAAACTCGAAAAACGACGTAAACGAAAAATGAAGTTCCGTGCATCCCTGATATATACCAGAGGCACGCCAACCGGCTCAGTAAGCATGCTCAAATCTAACTTTTTGGTAAGATATTAGTATTTTTAGATAGTTTAAGACGAGACTATGAGAATGACCGAAGCGGACATACTCTTTAAATGAAGGACAATGATAATGATTGACAATTATTTTATAATACGTTTTAATTATTAATTTAATACGTCTTATTTTATATATGCAAAATAAATTTCAGATTTAAGAATGATCTATTCGGTAGTGTTTTGAATAATTTATATAGTTTCAAGTTTAAGCTTCCCTTGAATGAAAATACACTTACACGCCAAATCGAAATAACAATTTTGCGATTTTTAAACGTGTGTGGAAATTTTTAGTTGTTTATAACAAAAAAGTTTTAACAACAATTTAATTAAGCTTTTCTTAAACTATCTTTAAATATTAGTAACTTTGTTAAAAAGTTATATTTGAGCATGTTTACTGAGACTTATTTATCACCTTTAATTCCAAACCTAGAGGCTTCTCAACCATCATAAAATACTATTAATCTTGCAGATGAGCAGGGTCCTGGCTACAATAACGCCGCTCACACTTTTACTAAAGACCGAAGATTATGATGGCATCCCGGCATCGAACGTTTACCTTCAAGCAAACTCGGATAAAGCTTACGAGATCTGGCGCAAAGCCCTCGAACTTCAAATCCACGACATTGGTATGAAAGAGTACTCAAAAAAAAGAACAATTTTAACTCGAATTTGCAGAAATTTGGGGGCACTTTGCCACAACTTCCACAACCCTTCTCTACAAGAAGAGAGAAGATCCCATGAAGGAAACATTGAGTCGCGCTGCTGGCAGCAATCTCTACGAGACCATTAGCATCAAGGGAAGCGTTTCGCGGAACGGATTCGCGAGATTAGAGGAAAAGTCGTATAGTGGCTCGTACAGCGCCGCCACGGCTCCCGTTAAACGAAGCGGCAAGCAAAGAGCAAACGTTATCGATTTGTTCCAGGTAGTGCTCCAGTTGGTTTCAAAATGAAATGAGAATTCAGAGTCCGAAAGCTACAAGAAAAGAGGAAGAGCCGTCATCTTATGTGATTCAGTTAAATATTGGTGAGGAAAACAACGACTCCGAATATGCATCATATTCGCCATTGTTCTCGTCAGTCAAGAACTCTGCTAGATTGACACCAACCAGAGGTGATGAGCACAAGGTTTAGTGAGCAAATAATGGACGAGTATAGCAATTCATTGAAGGAACCGAAACGAAGCTGGTCCAAGGCGATTGGTCATATCATTAGCAAGAATGCACTGCAAATGACAAGGCTTTAATCAAAAAAATAAAATAAAATGTGTTTATTAATGTGATGATAAAGAAATATTTAAATATACGATGCCAATGATATTAATAATAATAATAATAATAATGATCATAATATATAAGTTGGATTTTAATAAACATTTGTTTCGATAATTGTTATATATTTACCAGCTGAAGGAAACTGTTATTAGAAAGTCTTTTTCGAAAGGGTAAAGTTGTTTAATTATTATGGTACCAGTAGACAAGCTCGTACTCCTCCTCCTCGTAGGATTTCTTGAAGTTTTCTCGAGTAACGATTGCCAAATTGCTGGAAACCATTGAGCCGTCCATTATTCTCTGAACTTTCGAAGATATTGTGATAAATTAAGCAGAGAAACAAAAAAATAGAAGGTAGTGAGTTAAACAGGGTTTTGGAAATACAGGGAAATCTATAAATATAGTTTAATAGTTTTCTAAAGAGTGAGCTAAAGAATATCACAGAGCTATTTCATTTGAAAATACGCTTATGTTTATTATATTATCACTTGAACATCAAATTATTGTGAATTGTGTCGTGGTGTTGTAAATCTTCGTCCACAATTTATTTCAAATTAACTACGTTCTAACGTGTTATTCATTGTTTGAAAGATATTGCTCCGCATATAAATTAACGTCAGAATGGTCGTCAATAATTAATTAACAAAAATAAATTAGAAAAATCTATAAATACACGCGTGGACTTTATTATTAATAGACCAACAACTTGAAAATTACACGCAAATCGCAATAATATCAATAAATTTATCGAAAATATAAAATTTCCTCATTCATCACGTGGAAGAGATATTAGGGTTAACGAGATGACAGTTAGTTTTGCCAATCAACCTGAGTTTCCAGTCATTTCCAGTGCAAGCACTCTATGTCGCCGTTCACATCGTGACGTCATCGCTGCAGATAACAAGACGTACCCAATTCAAGGGTCAAAATGTTTTCAAAATGTTTAAACGAAAAAATATATTCCTTCCTCTCCCAATTACCATTTAATGTTTTATTTAATCATAGAATTTGTCTTTATTAGGATTATCACACTGGTCAATCAGTATGCGTCTATAAGATCGCTTCTTTATCAATTTTGAACGCAACTTTAAAACCTTCGCTTTTAAGTATTTGGCATGCTACGAGAGAAGAAATGTGTTCACTGGACACTGAACAATACCTAATATTTTAAATAACTCAAAAACGTATTTTACTGACTTTGGCTCTCATCAAAGAGTTGTATATTTATGTCATTATACTTTAAGTTAATTACATATTTTATTCATTAAATTGAATATTATTTTTTTTAACATCATGTTTTAGTTCCAATGGTCAATCTGAAATTTTTTTATTTCAATTTTAATTTATTTTAATGTCCTTGCCTCTAATGATCTTAAAAAAGTTTCGTTTGTATATCATTAGACTTTAAGTTAGTTCTATATTTTATTTAAATTGCCGTGCGGAAACCTGGACGGCCAAACACAAAAAGTTCTAATTGAAAGTGGTTTTTATAATTAAGCAACGAGTTTGCACGCCAATCTTAAATGAATAATATTTAAACGTTTCTTTCTAATTACACGTATTATTTTCATACAACTTGACACAAGAATATTACTAGCCCTTCTTAAACTATCTAAAATAATTCTGCTTTTAACGGAACTATGCAAAATTAGAATGTTTTCTGAGCTCGAACCATAGTCATTTCATTTGGATTGAAAACTTTATATATTTTATTGAAATTTAACTTACAAGAATGAAAACATCAATTGCAGACTGAAATAATTATAAAGTCAATATTTTCGAATAGACGCGTGATTTAAATAATGACATATATTTTAAAAAGCTCAAGTTTTTATGGATGAAGAAAAAGGTAAGAAACACAGGTAGATCCGAACTCATCTTTTGAGTATAACCGACGAAAAAGATTTTAATAAGATTTCAAACTTTTTCAGTTAAGGTTTCCTCGCTAAAATATATAACTAAATGACATAAAACCGAAACTTTATTCAATATTATTAGAGCGAAAATAAATAAAAACTGAAATAAAACGTTTTAGAAAAATAAAAAGATTGACCAGTGAAAGTATTTCAATAAAATATATAAAGTTTTTTATTAATAATACTGTTCGATTAATTCAGGATTTGTTTATTTATGATAGTCACGCCAAATTCAATATGACAAATGAGAGTTCTCTAATGTTACGCTTATCAAAAATATACCCAAAAAAAAAATAATAATAATGTAACCAAACTATATTTTATAGATAGTTTGAAATAATTATTCTAAGCTTACGTGAAAACTTACAAAACACATTTCGAATGGGAATATTGTTATTTTTATTTGACATGTAAGCGGTTTATCCAATTAACTAAAATTCTATAAACAATTAATTATTAAGTGCTTCTGAGTGTTTTTTTTTTAATTTTACTCACTAAGGAAACTTAGGAGCTTGAATCATCCACCCAGGCGGTCGATTCGAACTGTCATCTTCCATCTGGAACGAATGCACGCGTCATTTTCCTTTTGGGGTATATTTATATTTGAGTTGCAACTCAACTAGTTATATTCGAGTTGCAACTCAACTAGTTGAGAGTTATAGTATGAGCCCTCTGGTTCCCAGTGGAAGAATTACTAGGCCACTGTTCACTGGAAAAGATTTTAGAACGTTTTTCTTAATTTTTATATGAGTTCTAATAGTTCAAACAATTCCAGACTAAAATTCGTTAGGTAATTGAAAATCTACAATCTTGTTGCAGGTTGTTAAAATATTGTCTTACCGTACTTGTCAATTTTTAAAAGTTTCATATTATTTTTTAAGCACTCCGCTGCCATGAAACCGCGCCGCATTGCAAAAGACTTGGCACCAATTGCAAACTCAACCTTTTAATTTATTATATTTGATTTCAATATTTTCAATATTTACAAGTTACTTATATTGACGATAAAGACTTGTCCATTAATTCATTGGGATTTCTGCAGAATGAAACGTTAACTGATAAATAAAATATTGAAAATAAAATAATGAGTAAAAGGCAGTGTTTGTAATTCGTGCAGTTTTTTGCAATACGGCGCGGTTTCGTGACAGTGGAGTGCATACGTATTGTTTTAAAATAATAAATAAACAAGAACTAAGTTTATAAAATCTATCTAAAATATCCTAGAATACTACCTATAAATTTGAAATCGTAATGTTTGTAGAGAATATTCAAAAAATCTAAATTGAGAATGACTATAGTTGAATATAATAAAATAGATATATAATATTTGAGTAAAAATCATAAGAAAATGATTATAACCAGCAAGAAAAAAGAACAAACATAATTATTTGTTATAATAAACAATGTAATATTAGACGCTTTCGTATAACTAATGGAATCATTTTTCATAACAAACAAACAAAAAACAACAATAGCCATCATATTGTCTGAAAATTTTGGTGGCTGAAATAACAGACAGAATATTTTGAAATAAACATTGTGTCTATTATCAATTAAAAGTTCATTATTATTTAATTTGTCGGCGGAACAGAATTCATTCAAATTAATTTCTACTTTAAAAATACTTTAAAACTAATTTAATTGAATTTAAAATGAACACGAGTGCGTTAAAGGGTAAATTAAAAAATAACGCACATAACAAGTTGTTTTTTAAGATAAACATCACTTAAACTAGAATGTCAATAAATAATTTCCCTTATACACTTTGGTGGTATCTTTTGACAATTTGAATCACCATTAACTCAAAGAACATGATGATTTTTTTATTTTTTAAATTAAAATAGCCAAAATAAAATTTACAATTTTCTGAAAAGTCCACGAGGAAATTAGTAATGTTAACTTTTTCGAAGTTTTGTTTTTTTCTCAATATATGAAGTATTTTTTTCAATATTTAAACTTTCTTTTATAATTAAATAATCTAAATGTTTACAGAATTTTCTTATATTTAGCTTAAACTGTCTGAACAAATAAATGTTGAAAAATATTAATTTCCATTTGGCGTGCTATTTTTAAATTACATATAAATATTATTTTTCTTGTTTTCATCAGGTATTCTCTCAATTTGTGGCGAGCCTTCATACTCAAAGAATAGTCCAATCATCTCTGACTATGACCGACTATCCGAGTCAGGAGAGAATCATTAGGAAAGGGAATTGAGTTTGTGCTCACAAAAGAGCTGCTTACACTCTGCTGACAGGTCAGCCCCCGGGTGCAGGCACTGTTACTACGATTATCCCCCTTTAGTTCCTTGAACGGTCTGAACCTGAACTAGGGGTGTAGGATAACGGTAACGCCAAAAAACCGTCATTCCTTACAAAATGTAAGGAATAATTGCACGTCAGTTCGAATAATACAATCTATGAAGTGTTCAAAATCATTCAACAACACAAATATTTATTTAGTTTAACGTACTAAGTCACAAGCTCTTGGGGCGTCTACCTGAAAGCGTGAAAAATGGAATACAAATTGGTAAATCCGAGTAATTCAAATTGACGTGTAATCCTCTTATTAAAGGTTTGTGTAAGATGGTTTTATCTAGTTGAAATTGATTAATATCAACTCGTTGGAGAAAATTTAAGCTCCGAGAAATGTTTCTGTAAAACGAATTATGTGCAAAATTAGAAAATTAACTAGATTCTATATAAAAATACCTCTATTATTATTTCAGTTTTAAAGCTCATTTCAGTGTTAAAGCTCATTTTTAAGCAGTTTCAGTTTAAAAGCTCATTTTTTTAAATTCTCTTTTTTATAATTCCTTATACACTCCACTGTCACGATCTTGCAAAAAAATTGCACTTTTTTTCTAAAACTAAATTCGGAGGAGTTACGTCGTGAAAAAAATGAAAACTATTTTGTTGCTCAGTTGTCGTGGAAGTGGATTTTTAATTGAAAACAAACAATGATTTTAAGACAGGTCTGCTCTTCAAATTGACTATCAATACATCATCATGTATAGATTTGAATAAAATGATGTATTTTTCAAATCGATAACCAATAGTTTATTAAGAATATACCCGGCGTCTGGTATTCTATTAAAATGAGCTCACTAAACGTGCTCAAATCTTACTTTTTGAAACTTGTAAAATGTTTTTAGATAGTTTAAGACAAGCCTAGTTAAATTTTCGTAAAAACTCTTGTGTTAAAAGGCCGTAAAAATTATCAGAAAGGCTCAAAAATTGCAAAATCGCCATTTCCAGTTGGCGTGAATATACATATCAGGGATGCACAGGAATCGATATTTTTTTTAACGGATGACGGAAAACATTATTTGGCTTCGCATGCACGCATTTAACACGATTTTGGTGGGAAGAAGAATACCAGAAGATTGGAAAATTGCCAGAGTGAGTCTCCTACCAATCATGAATCGACAATATCCATTCTTTTCGACAACTGATTGGGAAAAGGAATGAATTCAAATTCCCTCTGGCACTAGTTATAATCTACTTTTCAGCTTCTTTTTTCAGAAATCAGAATCCATGGAACAACAATCAATATTCCTTTCAAGATATTGGTGGGTCAAGTTGACTCGGCATCAACATCTCTCTTCACATGAGCTCTACAAATGATTCTCGATGAATCCGATAAAGAATGTGGGAGAAGATGAAGATAGTTTTTGAAACGACTCGAATTCGCTGACGACCTGGTACTAATCGGAAGTTCTTTAGAAGAAACAAGCCGGCGTCTAAATCAGCTCGAAGAAAAGGCTAGAAATCACGGTCTAGAAATTAGCCCAACGAAGACGATGATCGTACACAATGACTATGGTACAAAGGACTCCATATTTAGCATTCTACAAGCCTCTATACCCTCACATTCCACAAAAGTAAACAAAGAGCTAATACTTCATAACATCGTTCCAGCCTTGCTCGAAACTTGGTGCCCATCTCAGGAAATTCTCCAACATCTTCAAACGACTCTCGACATAAGTTGCTTCCACGCCAAGTTCGATGTCTCGATTTCCTTTGATTTGCTAGTTACGAGGAAGGTGCTCAGTTGGGTTGGACATTGGTCAACCTTGAAACACGAAGCCGATCACTCTGGAGAGAGCTGGTCCGCATCTCGACGCAGTCGGAATGGCGACCGACAATCAAGTAATCAAGTAGTCAAGTTTGGAACTGAAGAAAAAGTGTATGGAATCTCGCAAGATGATTCCCTATCGAATTGGTTTCTCTCGGATACGGGGCATTGCACATTTTACTACCGAGAGGGGTTGCACGGAAATCAATTTTTCTAACGGAAAGCGGAAAATGGAAATGGTAATTATTCTTTTGAAACGCAAAACGAAAAACGGAAAATGGATGATTGAATTCCGTGCAACCCTGATATATATATTATCAAAATATAAGAAATATGAAACTCAATTTCAACATTTTTGAATTATTTTCAATGGTCTCAAAGAGAACATGAAACAAATATTAAATTTATATTAATAAATCTGTTTTTCATATAACTTTTTCAAAATTTCTAGATCAAATCAGATTTATTACTTTTATTTTTTATAAAAATAAAATTGGAATTCTTAAATTTTTTTCTTAAATTTTGATAATAATAGTTATAAAACAAATATAAGAAACTTAATGCAATATAAATTCCTCAAAAATACTTTAACAAAGCCAAATAAGAAAAGAGCGCATTTAAATTATCAACAAATTAATAGGAAAAATATTGAAAGAAATGAAAGCTAAAGATTAAATTGACAATGAATGCGACTAGGCATTAAAGCAGCAAAAAAAATTAATAAGCCACACCTCTAAATTCATAAAAACAATGATCACAAATCAACTCAAAAACGGTTTTAAAGAACATATTTTTTAAAGGAAAAGCGTCAGAATATATCGAGTTCATACATAGTATATTTATTTCAAAAATCACATAAAATGCTCATATCAGCACATTATAAAAATGGGCTAAGGTAAAATATGTGACCCACTGGAATCTTACAATGAAATATGCACGATAGAGTTTAGAAAAATTTACTTCGTTACGCTTTACACGCCAACTGGCACGCTTATAAAATGAGCTCAGTAAAAGTGTTCAGATCTATATTTTTTAGAAGATATTGTTGTTTTAGATATTTTAAGGAAAGCCTAGATAGATTTTGGTAAATAATGATTTATTGAAGAAAAATATTTTAAGAAACGCTTAAAAAAAAGAAGATTTCACTTTTTTAACCAAGAAACTATTAATTTTCGAAACATCAAACTTGTTACAATCAATTATTCATAATTTTGAAGCTATCGGTTAAGATTTAAATACTATCCATAACTTGAATAGAAAAATCGCACTCCAACTTGTATGGTAAAAGAAGGAGCTCAGTAAGCATGCTCAAATTTAAATTTTTAGAAAGATATTAATATTTTTAGATAATTAAAGAAACGCTTAATTAATTTGCAATAAATACTTCTTTCTTAAAAAACGCAAAAATTTTCACATGTGCTTAAAAATTGCAAAATATCTATTTCGAATCGATTTAATTTTCAAACACAACTTGTCGAAATAAAAATATTAATAAGCAGCGAATTGATAAAAATAAACTGGCATTTAGAGTATTCACACCTTGCCACGCCAACTAATTATAGCGCATATATTGTTGGATGAAAAACAAACTAATTAGGTAATGACGTTAGTCGAATCAAATATGAACACGTTTTTTTGAAAGGGCAGAGATGAATGACTCAAAATGGGATTACATTAGGATTGCAAGGGTTTGCAAGAATGAATGACAAGCAATATATTAAAAATTACTTATAATTGATGAGAACTAGACGGTGCGCGCTTGAAATTCCACGTGAGAGTTCGATTTTAGACTTATAATCAATAGCTATTACAATAGAATATTTCAATTAATGTCATTGGTTTAAATTGGACAAAACAGATTATGGTAAAATCTTTAACGAACTATTGCAGAAAAGGTTGTTGAATCTTTCTTGCAATATGAAAAAGCTTTATGAATCTATTCTCATCATTTTATAAGGTTTTTCTTTAATTAAAATTCTTCGAAATTTTTTGTATTTTGAAGCTTATGTCGCGGCTTTCTTCCGTGTGTCGCGGCTTTCTTCCGTGTGTCGCGGCTTTCTTCCGAGCTTATGTCGCGGCTTATCCAGAAGGCGACAATCGCTGTTTGTTCCAAGAAGACCTTACAGCTCTTTTGTGAGCACAAACTCATTACTCTTTCCTAATCAATTCCTTCGAACTGGAATAGTCGGCACACCAAATTGAAATAGTGATTTTCTTTTTTTAACAAGGGAAGTCACTTTAGCGTCCCTTTGAGAATTTGCTGAAACTTGGACCATTGATAGATTCGGATGCGCTGATTCCAAATCCGTTTTCAAAATCGGCGCAATATTTCTCTGAGCCGAGATATAAGCCGTCAAAGTCAATTTTTTGATGTACTCATTGATGTGCATAAACCACAAAATGTCCGACACAAGCAATAGCTTAATTATATAAGACGAGCAATTAGCATGAGAAGTGTGGCAGCAGCAGCGAGTGGACGGAGCAATTGGAACGGTATTGTGATCATGGTTGGTTATTTCATTGTGTGTACAGCATTGTTAACGTTTCTAGTTCCTCTGCAAGTTGAAAGTTTATTTATTTCGTATTTTGAAAATTTTTTCATTTATTGCATATTTTGAAAAATATTTCATTCTGAACAAACTTTTAAAATAATTGAAAATAAAATTTAACAAAATTAACTTTCAATAGAAAAATTTTATAAATTTTTTTAGCATCACATATGAACATCAACTACAAAACCATTAGAAAGAAATAAAAACTTCTACAATACAGACATGAAATAAAAGATAGCATATATAAGCGAATTCAGGAAGAAACAATAATTTTTCCGATTTTTTAAATTTTTCTGGTCGTTGTACATTGAACCAATCTCATGGCCATGTTGAAGGTGAAAAATTTGCCAACATACATGTGAAGGTGTTTAGTATGATGATAATCACCAAAATTTTTTTCATGAATTACTTTTAAAATATTGGTCCCGCAAGCTAATTTAAGCGGTGATGCAACCCCTTACCTTGAGCTACCTCGTATAAACACATTTACACGTCTTCCTATGTTGCTCGATCCACCCATATCAAGGTATGTCAGCCAAATATTTTCTCAAACATATCTGTGATACAAGATGTACCATTTTTTCTAGTACAAATTTATGGAATTGTGCTGCATAGGAAGCCGTGCAAATATATTTCTCGAGGTAGCTCAAGGTAAGGGTTACCATCATCGTTATGAATCACTCTACCAAGTTTATTGAATACTCAAGAGTCCAAGTGATTCAGCAAAAGTATAAATTTTCGAAGGATTAAAAATGTTGTCAAAAAATTCCGGAGACAGTTAAAATGCTTGGTTCGTAAATTACGTCAAAAATATTGGTCCCTCGAGCTTATTCAATCAACAGGATTCAATTTTCAATTTTTATTTTATCAAATGTTTTTTCAATTCCATAAATAAAAATTTATAATAGAAAAAATGGTACATTTTGTAGCAAAAATATGCTTGAGAAGATTTATGGCTGACATACTTGGTGTAAAAGGATATAGCGGGCAACATAGGAAGGCGTGTAAATATGTTTCGAACGAAGTAGCTCAAGGTAAGGGGTTGTATCTCCGCTTAAATTAGCTTGCGGGACCAATATTGTAAAAGTAATTCATGGAAAAAAAATTTTGGTGATTATCATCATACTAAACGCATTCACATGTATGGCGGCAAATTTTTCACCTTCAACATGGCCATGAGATCGGTTAAATGTACAACGACCAGAAAAATTTAAAAAATCGGGAAAATTATTGTTTCTTCCTGAATTCGCATATATATGCTATCTTCTATTTCATGTCTGTATTGTAGAAGTTTTTATTTCTTTCTAATGGTATTGTAGTTGATGTTCATATGTGATGCTAAAAAAATTTATAAAATTTTTCTATTGAAAGTTAATTTTGTTAAATTTTATTTTCAATTATTTTAAAAGTTTGTTCAGAATGAAATATTTTTCAAAATATGCAATAAATGAAAAAATTTTCAAAATACGAAATAAATAAACTTTCAACTTGCAGAGGAACTAGAAACGTTAACAATGCTGTACACACAATGAAATAACCAACCATGATCACAATACCGTTCCAATTGCTCCGTCCACTCGCTGCTGCTGCCACACTTCTCATGCTAATTGCTCGTCTTATATAATTAAGCTATTGCTTGTGTCGGACATTTTGTGGTTTATGCACATCAATGAGTACATCAAAAAATTGACTTTGACGGCTTATATCTCGGCTCAGAGAAATATTGCGCCGATTTTGAAAACGGATTTGGAATCAGCGCATCCGAATCTATCAATGGTCCAAGTTTCAGCAAATTCTCAAAGGGACGCTAAAGTGACTTCCCTTGTAAGAGAATATTCTGGCTTTTCCAGAAAATACTGTTCTCGACAATTTAGTCAAGTAATTCTTAAACTTCATGAAAATATTAATATCTTTTTCCTCGAAGTTAGATTTGAGCAAGTTTTCTGAGCTCAATTGCTAACCATGAAATTTGGTGTGTAGTCTGACAACCTGCTGGAAGTTGGAAAAAGTGTTTTCAAATACAATAATTACAGGTTTTAATTGTTTTAAACGCTCCCACGTGTAATGTAAGAAACAATTTTTACGTGCTTCTCTAAAAATGTTTCCTAGACTCTAGATTGTCAAGTTTAAAAGACGTTTCTTGTTTTACGAATTCATTTTGCGTCCGGGGAACTAACAATTGTAGTGTTTAAGGTTGGGCTATCAGATATTATTGCTTTTTTAATTTGCAGATAGATTCCATATGATCCAAATAGTTTACTGACAACATATTAGAGGCCACAGAGAAAAAAATAGGTAAAAAAATGGTTTAAAATCCAAAAACATTCCGTTTATCCACAATAATGTGAAGTTATAAAAGTTTATGTGAAACAGTGCGTTTTCATTAATAATGATTTTAAAATCCCAGTGGTACATCGTCAGAACACGGAACGCTCAGGACGCTATACAATAGCTTGAATGTTCTGGCGGCAGTTTTTCACAAGTTTTCATAACAATTTCGTGCAAAACTGGCGTGTTTTCGACACATCCAGCGTCTTATCAGTTTGCTGCAACTTTGCTAAAAGTCATCGGACCGAGTCCTTAATTCTGCTTACAGCTTTTGGTTTATTTCTCCTCGTTTTGATATTGGTTTATATTCAATAAGATACGCATAACAATATACTATTTATTCACTTATTTGTTTATATAAAAAAACAATTAATAATTAATATTATTAAATGGAATATGACTAATTTGTAAGGAGCATCTTGTATAGATTCTGATAAATATATTGTAGCACTTCGAACTTGCTTGGCACGACGTCGTCATCGCAACACAAAATCATTCAATATCATCGGCCAGGTCATTGAAGCTACGACCTCGAAGAAAGTGTGCCATGGATCGGAAAAGGTGATAATCAGATGGCGCAAGGTCCGTACTATAAGTTGGATGCGGAAGAGGTTCAATGGCGTCGAGTTTTTTGTTCTTTTGTCTCGCGGTCTGCGGTTTTGCATTGTCTTGTTGAACGAGTATCCACTTCCGATTGATCAATGCTGGATATTTCTCGCCAAGTGTACATTCGATCCAGCAGGACGCAATAGACGTCTGCGTCGATGGTCCGACCATTTGGAACTAGCTTGAAGTATATTACGCCTTCAAAATTCAACCAAACAGATAAGTGCCTGCTTTGAGAAACGATCACATTTTGCTACCGGGTCCGCCGTTTGACCGGGTTCCGATCATTGATTTTGCTTGTCCGGATTACTGAAGTAGACCCACTTTTCATCACAAGTTACAATTCTACGAACAAAGCGGTAATCTTGTGGATTTTCGAGCTGTTTTCGACAAGTATCGACACGTTTTTGAGGTTGAATTTCAGTTAATGCATGAGGTACTTCTTGGCAGCGTCTATTGACTTTCCCAAAGGCGTGAAGATGTCGTACAACTGATGTTTGAGGAATATCGAGCTCGGCCGACAATCTGCGAGTACTTATTGATGGATTGGTCTCCACAGCTTCACGGATTACTTCAGAATCCACTGTCGTAGGTGGGCTTGATTGTGTCTTGTCCTCGAGATCAGTGTCGCCGTCGTTAAATCTTTTGAACCAATTTCGTGCAGTACGATCCGAAACCATATTGTCGCCCTCAACTTGGCATATCTTTTTTGCTGCTGCAGTTGCGTTGAAGCCTTGTTTCCAGTAATGGCGTAAAAGAACACGAATTTCGCATTTTTCCATGTTTCTTCTAAAAGTTATTCATTCGGGGGCTTCTAGATATTTTTAAATATGTTAACTCAGTTGAAAATTAAAATTATGATATTGGATTTCTTTAGACATATATATTTGGTTTTTTTGCAACCAAAGAAACTCACGTATAATCATTATATGTGTATAAGTTCGTAACATTTTACGCCTTAACCCCTAGAGTATTGATTCAAGCAAGAGTGTCCAATCATTTAATAAAATTATTTCGATCCACTATTTCCTTCGTTACATTTCCACGCCAATTGAACTCACCAAAATTAAAGCTCTAAACATGTGCTCATATTGAATTTTTAAAGAAACTTTAATATTTTAAGATAATTTCATTCAAATCTGCTCCTTTCACAGAGAATTCATAACTCAATATTTACGTGGAAACTATTACGACACTTTTGAAAATGGTAAAATTGATATTTTCATTTGGTGTGCATTTCACGACCCTCTCCTCTCCAGGCGACCCGAAGAGTAGTTTATGGAGTTGAGACGCTGTAAATTACTTAGAAAGAGGGCTAACCAAGACTGGTTTGATAAAACTCAATCTAATATTTATTAGTTATATATATATATATATCAGGGTTGCAAGGAAATCAATTTTTTCAAACGGAAATGGAAATTATTTTTTGTAACGGACAACGGAAAACGGAAATGGAAATGGAACTCAAGAAACGACGGAAAACGGAAAATGGAAGATGGAATTCCGTGCAACCCTGATATATATATATATATATATAAATACATAATACAGAATCACGCCAAATGAAAAAGAACATTTCTCAATCTTTTTCTCAAAAAATGAATCCAACTGAATTCTACGTGTAAATAAGATTTGAATTGTAACATCAGTTAATCAAAATTGTCATAAACTAAACAATGATCTGAAATTATGTTAAAAAAATTTAACGTGAGCCCAATTTCTGCGGTCATTATTTAAATATTCTATTTGGCGTGCAGAATAAACGAGAATAGGTTGACCTAGGGGAATAGGAATTGCTGACATCTCGGCTCGGCTCGGTGACGACCGAGGATAGCCGTAACCCTGCTGAATAGACGACTGACTATAGCATCAAGGGAAGGAGGCGGGACCCCAAGTTGCCCTGTTCCATAGTGAATGCTCGCTTGTCTCCGGTATGTGTCTTCTTTGCGCATGTCGTATCCATGGATGTAAAAACTTCATTTTTGTGGTTCCTAATATTTTTCAGTATACTACTAAAGCCATAAGGAATCCATCTGCAAATTTTTATCAAAATCTCAGATGGCGACCTAAAACACTTACGTTCCCCATACTTTAATGTGCACAAATTATACTGTTATCGTAAGGAATTATCCAAATTAATTTTATTTTTTCCAAAATGTCAATTCTATTTCATTTTGTTCCTACAAAAATGATTTTCCTAAAACTTGGACTTGTCTTTCTTGCTATCAACAAACTATAAACAATAAGCTCATTAAAATTGACTTACAGATGACGTTAAGCTGTCATAATTTCTAGAATGCAAATAGATCAATTTGATCAATGATTGGCTACTGATAACCAGCGCTGATAAAACTGCCTTTGAAATGAGCCCCGGCTTGATAACAGGTCACACATATTTCCATACTCTTTGCAAGTTGCCAAACCCCATTTATTTGTTTTTTTATTATTTTCAGAATGAAATTGTTCATTCTTGCTCTCCTCATTGCGGGCGCCTTTGCCGCATTCTCATGCAAAGACCAATCGGGGAAAGATGTGGATTGGTAAGATTTCGAGCACATCTCCACTATTGTTTCCGGCCAAACAGGTTTTCCGTCTACAAAATGCCAATTGAGAAGGATGACGGATCGGTGACAGGATTGGCTGATGGCATCGCATTTTATTATTTGGACGTTAACAAGAATGGAGCATTCCAGCCATCCGCAAAGACTTTAAATGATAAGGATCAGGTTATTATTAATGTCAAAGTCCTAAGATAATTAATTGACTAATTAGGCGATTGCTTACACTCTTCAGCAGTATTACGATAAGCAAAGTGATAAGTCGATATTCCACGTGATGTATAATGATGAGGTAATCAATATGAAATAATTACCCAGTATTGGTATATAATTCAGCCATGGGAGCAACGATCACCGAAACTCGAGGAAATCTTGAGCAATCGAATCCAAAATACAACAACATCCACATCGACAGTGTTTGGACACACTAAAGGTGCTCTGCTTGAATAAGACAAGAAGTGTTAGGCGAGTTGAAGGAAGGATACTTTTAGTCCAACTAGAAATCCTAGAGAGAAATTTTATTTCCACTAAATGCTAATAAATAGAGCTCAGAAAGCGTTGCTTAAATATAATCTTCAAGTAGTTTGAGGGAAATTTGAAAAACTGCCGTAGAAAATATATCTGTAAAGTACACGTGAAAATTGTTAATATGAGAAAATAATTGTTTCCATGTGGTGTGTCTCGCAGTTTTTTCCTAACAGTTTTTTTTAAAATAATAACCCATACTAATTAAAATATCAAATTGAAGGAGTGATCTTCTTTGATGGCACCTCTGGAGTGTGGCTCGTGCACAGTGTGCCATTGTTCCCGAACCCAACAAAGTACGAATACCCACTCAGTGGTCACAACTATGGCCAAACAATGCTCTGCATGACATTCAAGTACGAGGAACTCAAGAAAATTGGTATAATCCAAGTCCCAAGTGTTTTACTTATTTGAACAGGCACCCAATTGTACTTTAACCGACCGAACATTTACACATCAAACCTTCCGACGAACATGGCAGCTGATAATGAAGATCTTGCCAAGGTAGGCTCGATTCATTTCCCTTGATTGATTCGTTGATAAGGCGATTGCCGGCAAATACCAAAAGGGCGAGCCGTCGAGCAATGTGGTGGAGCTGAAGACCAACGCTGGCTACACTTTTACCAATTTCGCCAAGAACAAAGACTTTGGAAAAGGTGCTGGTTCTATGGCTTCTAATTGAGCAACAACCTTGGTTTTGCAGACTTGTACGATCAACTCGTTGCTCCACACTTGAAGACGGATTTGGTCGTCGAGTCGTGGCGAAGAGGCAGCCAGGTACGACTACAAATATTGTAGGCAGCGTTGCTCACACCAATTGTATGCAGGTTCCACTCGAATGTGCATTGACATATCATGCAAATGACGCGTTGAGCATTACTGTGGGCAAGACGACTACATTCTCATACACGAAGGATCACTCGAAGATGGCTCGCTCCACGGACATGACCAAGCCGTGGGTGTGCATTGGGGATATTAACCGCATGGTGGGACCAATATTATGAGTTGTTTCAATGATTTGCATTTTTCAAGACATCACAATATGTTCGAGGTGGTGGAACGACGTGCATTTCGAGCAGCTTCCTTTGGAAAGCGTTCAATGTGATCACAACCCGTAATAATTGCTAGAGAGAATGGGATTCGTCTCAATATAAATAATATCATTAAAAGTGCCATAAATCGTATGTTATGAAATGGATGGATTTCAAGAAAAAAACAATCTGGGGAGCCGATTGAGCACAATTCGAAAATTACGGAAAATGCACATATGCAGAAAAGTAATCTAAAGAATTGGACAAATGATAACAATTATACCGAAAATTTATAAAGTTTTAAAATAATTTAAATAACCAAGGTGTTATTTGTATTGGGTTGAGGAATATTTTTAATCAATTATCTATTCGCCGTTTCTGTTTACGTCTTCCTCCCACCTCTCGATCAATTTTTTGACGCGCTTTTGCCAAAAATCGCCCGGTCTGGTGTCGAACATGTTGTTGAGCTAGGTTTTGAGGTCGTCGAAGGTAACACCCCTCATTAGGTTTGACAGAGAGATAAATGTGAGCAGAGTACGGTGGATGAGCTCTTGGAGGGCGGTTTTGACGACTTGTACAATATGCGGTCGTGGATGACTTGGCCTTGACGATCGGTTCTTTTCAGTCGAATAGGATTATCTTTTGATTCCAGTTATATTGACTGGTTTGATAACCATCTTCATTCTTCAATAGTGCCTTCAGCACGCCAACTGGTATGATAATAAAATGAGCTTAGTAAACATGCTCAATCTTAATTTTTTGGAGAGATAATAAGGTTATTATATAGTTTAAGAAAAGCCTAATTAAATTATGTTGAAATATGTTTTTTTTAAGATGTAAACCTTGTCGGACGCGCTTAAAAATCGCAATATCGTAATTTCCAGTTGGCGTGCTTCAGAAGCTCTTCATCCAATTCTGCAAGAATAAAGTCGCCATTTTTGAACTTTTGCGAACCATTTTTTTGTGCACACCTAAGACACTTTCTCCATACATACTGTATATTTCCCGAGCGGCCGCGGCTGCGGCTGCTTTTTGCTTTGCTTTTTTTTGGAAAGCGAAGAAGAGCAGATGTCGGAAATGCTGATTTTTGCCTCCTAGATAGTTTATTTCTAAGCCTGAAAAATGATGCAAATTTAAAAGCTCAGAACAAACTGAAAACATAGTTTTGTAGAGCAGAAAAAGCGCTATCATACACGTCGCCAAACAGCAAGAAAATTGTTTTGAAACAAAAGATAATACAAAATTTCTATGAACTTATTCCTCAACCCAATACATATTCTTGCTAAATTTCTGGACACTAATACTGAACAACCTGTAAACCTTGTTAAAGACTTATTTTTTAAAAGAATCCCATTACAAAAACTAAAACTGTGAAAGCTGGAAATTTAAGAATGTCATTACATAAACAATTTCAAGCCAAAAATTTAAATTTTCTGAAAATTCACATTTCATTTAAAAATAAATACCTAGCTTATATCGTTGTAATATAAAAGGTAATATATTCCATTGGTCTCGAAATATTTTCAGCTATAAAAGAGACTAAATAACTCTTTTTCTTTCCTGCAAATATATATATACAAGATGAGATTTCATAGAGATTTCATAAGATTTAATTTGATTTATTTTAATTCAAAGATAAGCCAAAATCTTAATTTTCTAGAAAATGCATAATTTCCTGCTCAAAAACTTTTTAGACTATAAACAGATAATTTTTAATGAAAATGGAAGTCCCCCTCCTATCCGGGACCAAGACTGGGACCGGGAATTCCGCGCTGATACTCACTATTATCGTTGTCTTGAAGATTGCACGTGTTGTTGAGCTTTGATAAAAATATTCATAATTATTTCATTTTCTTCATTGTTTTTTTTTCAAATTGTTTCAATAAAAGGTTTAGCAAATTGTTTACTAACTTTAATAATAAATTAAAATTTACAGCGAAAAACTCGCGGCATTCGTTTTAGACATCGGCCAGGTCATTGAAGCTACGACCACGAAGAAAGTGTGCCATGGATCAGAAAAGGTGATAATCAGATGGCGCAAGGTCCGAACTATAAGCTGGATGTGCAAGAAGTTCAATGGCGTCGAGATTTTTGATCTTTTCCTTCGTTTGTCTGGCGGTGTGCGGTTATGCATTGTCTTGTTGAAGGAGTATCCGCTTCCGATTGATCAATGCTGCATATATTCGATCAAGTTGAGCGCAATAGAGGTCAGCGAAGACCGACCATTTTGAACTAGCTCGAAGTTAATTACGCCTTCAAAATTCCACCAAACATACATAAGTGCCTGATTTGAGAAACGACCACATTTTGCTACCGGGCCCGACGTTTGACCGGGTTCGAACCATTGATTTTGTCTGTTCGGATTACTGAAGTAGACCCAATTTTCATCACAAATTACAATTCTACGAATAAAACGATAATCTTGTGGATTTTCGAGTACTCCTCGGCAGCGTCTATTGATTTTCCCAAGGGCGTGAAGATGTCGTACAACTGTTGTTTGAGGAATATCGAGCTCGGCCGACAATCTGCGAGTACTTATTGATGGATTTGTCTCCACAGCTTCACGGATTGCTTTAGAATCCACTGTCGTAGGTCGGCCTGAATGTGTCTTGTCATCGAGATCAGTGTCGTCGTCGTTAAATCTTTTGAACCAATTTCGCGCAGTACGATCCGAGACCATATTGTCGCCTTCAACTTGGCATATCTTTTTTACTGCTGCAGTTGCGTTAAAGCCTTGTTTCCATTAATGACGTAAAACAACACGAAATTCAGATTTTTCCATGTTCCTTCTACAAGCTAAAAAATTTTAAATAAAAGACCAATTAAAAGTTTTAATATATATATTATGAGGTAAGATTAAAAATGTTTATTTGTTAGAATGAATTATTTAAAAACCCTGTGTTGACTCTGAATCGTCTGGGTAGGCCTCGTGGAACCACCCACAGCACGGGTCGCAATTCCATAAAAGAATCCAGAAAGGACCCTAGGAGAAACTCCTTGGACATCCAACTGACCATTAATTATCCCAAAAATCCAGCACCATCTAAAAGAACCATCAGAAGATGTCTCCAAGAAGAAAAACTACACGGACGCCGTCCAGTTCATTAGTGAGAAATACCGGAAAGCTAGAACTGCATGGTCACGAGCTCATCTCAACTAGAGTCGCCAGGATTGGGAAAAAACACATCAGGTCCGACGAATCCAAGTTCAACCTGGTTGGGGCCAGGTACTCCCTTCAGTATAAACTTCCAACCTACATGGTGTGGGGATGCTTCTCAGCAAATGCTATGGGACCGCTGAGACGTATTCATGGGATAATGGATCGATTCCAATACGAAGACATTCTGGAGAACACAATGAGATCAAGGGCACTGGCAAATGTGGGTCGTGCTTACGTCTGTCAACAAGACAACGACCCAAAGAATACATCTGTCCATGCGCGCAATTGGTTCCAACGTCGTCGTGTGGATGTGCTCGATTGGCCCAGTCAGTATCCCGACCTGAATCCGGTCGAGCACATATGGGAGGAAACGGAAAGACATACCAAAGGTCTCCGGGCTTCGAAGGACACCAGAAATTCGCTCAATGGGAAGCTGCATCGAAGTCGATTCCAATCTCGGTTGTGCAGAACATTCTTGATTAGATAACGAGAATATGTCAGTCGCTTATTGATGCAAAAGGCTTCGCAACTAAGTATTGAACTTTTTTTTCATTCTCTCTCCAATTTCATTTAAGAATTTGACATGTTTCCTTCTGTTCTTTATAATGACCTGTTACTTTGTCATCAATTATTGAATAGATTGTCTAATGTTTTGTCATAAACATCACAGTTACCGTTAAAACAATGCGACCAAATTTCAGACTGATCGGATGAATATGAAAAAAGTTATGCTCAAAAAAACATTTGTTCATATCTTTATGGCCATCACTGTGTGTGTGCATTTCCTAATTTATTGATTTTACTTGGATCTCTTGCGAGATCAATTGTTCCTTAATTATTTGCTCTTCATTTTTTGTATATTATATCGTGAATGACTAAAGTATTCAAAATGTGTGCTATTCATTTTACGTGCGCTTTTTGCAGAAATTCACACAAACTCGTTAAAATTTATATTGGATATACAGTCCGTTTCAATATCTCAGGTTCACTTGATTCTTTCACATTTTCTATTCACTATTGAGTTATTCAATAATAAGAGTTACAGTGTTTTATAGAGCTCAAAAAAATACATCCCTTACGTAAGTTTGAAAAAAAAATTATGTGTTATGAGGATAAATATACAAGGAAAAGTAAAAAAAATGAACATTGCGCCGTTTCAATATCTTAGGTTCACCCGGGCATTTTTTCAACTTTTTGGTGTTTTTTTGGCGTGAAAATTTTGGATATATGAGTGCAAGTTATAATGACTAAATCTACATCAAGTCATCTGCTGATTGCTGGAAATAAGCTGCTCAAACCATGGCGCGAGGAGCACATTTGTCATAAGTGGAACAAGGTCAAATAACGGCCCTCAAACAAGCTGTTCACTCGAATACGGGCATCGCGCGGCAATTAAACAGATCTCCGGACTGCATCAACCAGTTTCTACGCAATCCGAGACACTACGATCGACGTAAAACTCCAGTCCGACGTCCAATTCTTAATGAACGACAGCTGTCAGAGTGGCTTCGAGCAGCTCCCTGACCGTAAATCAGCTGAGGAATGACCAAGGACTATTGACAAGCAAGACGATGACATGGCGAGTCCTACGAAACACGGCTACGTTGAAATATTCGAAAATGATGCCTGCAACAATGCTTACAGCTCAACACAATCAGAAGTGGTTGGAATTCGCTCGATTGAATACGGCCACGGATTGGAAAACGTTGAAAAACTTTAAATACGGATAATTTATAAATAAAAATGTTTAAGGTGGTGTTCTAAAATGAAAAAAAATAATTCGGATGGCCCTGATGGATAAAGCTACTATTGGCATGATCTGAGAAAAGAGCGCAGAACAATGTCGCCACGGAACTTCTGAGGTGGCAGTGTTATGGTCTGGGGATCATTTTGTGGATCAAATACTGTTAGCCTGGTCTTTGTCACTGTAAGGATTAACTTTTTTAGGGTATCAACAAATACTGACACAGAATTTCTTGATTTGGACGTCGGTCTGGAGTTTTACGTTGATCGTAGTGTCTCGGATTGCGTAGAAACTGGTTAATGCAGTCCGGAGATCTGTTTAATTGCCGCGCGATGCCCGTATTCGAGTGAACAGCTTGTTCGAAAGCCGTTATTTGACCTTGCTCAACTTATGACAAATGTGCTCCTCGCGGCATGGTTTGAGCAGTTTATTTCCAGCAATCAGCAGATGACTTGATGTAGATTTAGTCATTATAACTTGCACTCATATATCCAAAATTTTCACGCCAAAAAAAAACACCAAAAAGTTGAAAAAAAGCCCGGGTGAACCTAAGATATTGAAACTGCGCAATGACCATTTTTTTACTATTTCTTGTATATTTATCCTCATAACACATAATTTTTTTTCAAACTTACGTTAGTGATGTATTTTTTGAGCTCTATAAAACACTGTAACTCTTATTATTGAATAACTAAATAGTGAATAGAAAATTGGAAGAATCAAGTGAACCTGAGATATTGAAACGGACTGTATTATAAACTCATTTTATTCAAATAAATACGTTTGATTCTATACTGAAATCAGCCACCCTGAAAGGATCTTAAAAGGAAAATTTTTACAAAAACGAAGTAAAATAGACTTTATTATATATATATATATGGTAAAATTGGTTACAATATATGGAAATATTATTTTCATGGTTTATTACATGGTAAGCGAAGCAATAAAAAATTGGGTTATAATGTGAAACAATTCCAGAGTATAATTGAGTGTGAATAAGATTAATATTAATAATAATAATTTTATGTATATGTAGTGAGGTATATTTGAAACATTTACAAAAACCAATAGAAATGGAAAGAACGAAAATGTATTAAGAACAACTTGATTACAAAGTAAGAACTTAAACCTGGCAAATTAATACATTTAATAATATTATTACAATTACATTTCGGCTTTCGGTCAAGAAAAATCATGATTAAATATTTATTTTTTTGGATTTTTTTGTTTTAATCGAAAAATGGAATTAAATGACAAAACAATTGTAGGTGATATAAATACAAAACGAGTCTCCCTGAGTTTTAGAAAAAGAAATGAGTTAAAGATTATCTCTGAATGATAGAACAACTAAGCGTTTGTCTAGAAAAGAAATAGAATCTAGATTAGAATTAAGCATTGAGCCTAGAATTCTCCCTGAGTTAATATTAAATACGATTTGATGGTAACAACAATGTATTCCTGAGTTTCAATATTTTGAAATAAACAATCCCTGAGTTGGATGCGATTAGAAATTCAACATTTCAATGCTATTTTACAGAGCAAAAACAACATTTACAAAGCAATAAAACTATTCTGCATTCATTTGCACGATACAATTAAACGATGAGAAATGGAATCATTTGACAAGAAGAATCAGTGATACAAGAAAAGAGACCTTTACAGTTTTTTTTTAATAAAAAATTTCCTGAGTTGTGAAAAATTCCCTGAGAGACAGCGTTTTAAGCTTTCTTGTGTAATCTAGGAGAAACAATAAATCATCTACAATGAAGACTAACGTTAAGTACATGGAGGTATATATATAGTGGATTTTGAGGTTGTTGGTTGTTCCTTATAGAAATCTCTAATTAGTGCCTATCAAATATGATACAATTCAACTCCTAGGTAACAGGCAAGCAACAATGAACAAACATTTTTACATAACAAACAAAACAACAACAACAATGTTAATAATCTCTTGAAGCCGAAAGCGATAAATGCTCTAGTCTATGCGAAATATGACGAAAAAACAATCAAAAACTTAACTTAAACTTAAAGTCGTTGTGATTAAAATCTGCGCGGAATAATAAAGAGTATAAATTGCAATTTGGAATGCGTTCTCATTCTAATTAAAGTCACCGAGAGCATGCAGAGGATACTGAATTCGCATTAGCGCTAAACAATTCTCGGAAAGAAGTTGTTATAGCGGCAAAGTGAATTCAATTGTCACTGGGATTGTTAAGAATTAGTGTTTGTTTGACAATCGGGCGCTCTGGTTCAACGGGACAATTTGAAAACGATTAAACAAGGCAGTTCAAATGAGTTCACCAAATGTTTTCTGATGAGGTAACAGGAATATGAAACAAACATGGATTTGTAAATAAGAAATGAAACAAAATGAATATTGAGTGCATTTGGGGAGACGATGAGTTGCACAAAAAAATATCTCCATTCTTTTGCTATAATACACTTATATATGAACACGAAAGCGATGAAAATACGAGAACCATGGATGACATGCACATCGGAATGGGTACGTTTTGTGGATTTTGTACCGAGACAGATGAATAAATGACACACTCTATACAGATTCAACCGGCGGGATCTAGAGTTGACACTAGACGGGCGATAATGGCTTCGAATCAATCTTGTAATCTGTAGTGCAGCTGTTCGCCATGCGCAGCAACGATTGCACCACGGTGCTCTCTTGCTCGCCCAGAGATTTCAAGTTCTTCTATAAATTGAATTGAGAATTTTTTGTGAAAACTGCGCCTACCGAGTCGCTGAAGTTTTGAAGAACCAATTGACCAAGCTGTCCGATTGACATGTTTGATGTGTCGTTCGTTCCAGAGCCTTCGAGATTGTTCTCCGGCTTCGGACGAAGCGCACTCAATCCGAGGCTTTGGATTGTGTGCGACAAACTTGACGGCACATTCATTATAGTTTCTTCACCATATCTAAGGGAAAACTGAGCAAGACAGTTGACTGGAAAATGATACCTCTTGGCCAAAAGGTCTTGTTGAGCCAGCGACTCTTCGCGATTGTTCTTTGTCTTCTTGGCGTGTCGGACGCGACGGCATCTTGCAGCCAGCTTCCTCATCGCCTCGCGGAACTTGTCCCAGAACTCTTCTTCGTGTCCGAATCGGTTGCGCAACACTTTCCAGCAAACGTCTGAAATGAGCAAACTTTAAAGATTCTCCCGAAACTGTAAGCTATTACGTTGAATATAGCAGATTCCTTTGATTGGAAGGTTCGAGTAATTGGAATGGTTTAACCCGGCGACGGTGGTCTGTGACATCAAGCGTGGTCCGAAGACGCGCTTCTCAGCGAGCTTCTTGCACAGCTGAATCATGCACTCGCCAACTTCCATTTCTTCATATTTCTTTCCTTGGATTATCTGCTGGATGATTTGCTGTTCAGACACTGGACGAAAACCTGCAACATTTGGCACAATAAAAAACACTGCCGGCGGCATTCCTACTTGGATCCGATTCAACCGCCTTTGGCACGGGGATCTCAATGGTGGCGATGGCTTCCGGTCGCAAATCTTGCTGCCGGACAATCTTGACAATGTCGTCGTTCACCGGCTTGCGCGGCTTCCTCTCAGGCCCATATGAGGTCGATGACGGCTTCGTGGGCACGCTCGACGTCGACGACGACGGCAACTGAGTGGGAATGCGAAGAGCGTTGGTTTCAGCTTGTGAGACGCTCGGAAAGAACATCGACGTATCCGTGGAGGTTTTGAGAACATTTGCGAGTTGAGCTTGCTGCGCGGCCGCGTTTTGCACCGCATTGTAGATGGATTGCGCGATTTGATCCTGGAATGCTGGTGATGTGGTTTTGGCGTGATTTCATCGATACCTGAGCGCTAGCTGAAGACGTTGATGATTCATTACCATCGCCAACAATGTCAATGTTCTGCGAATCGCTGGCGGATGCTGAAAAAAGTGAAAGTTTGATTTTATTGTTTGTTTAGTTTGTTTACAAGAATGGACTGTTCTTGCACTATTATAAACAAGTGTTATTTATAGTTACTTGAATAATAAAATATTCAAGTAGTTAGTTGGAAAATATGAGGATAGTGAATAAACAAAATAAATTGATACTACTTATTTCCTCATTTTAATTATTATTATTATATGAGCAAGCTTAAATCTGTTGCAATTCCCTAGCACGCCAAGAAATACATAAAATCTGAGCTCTATCTTGCTACGATATTCACGTAAACCTCATATTTAAATATTTCTGACGACGAGATGAGATTAAAATTGGGAATATCAATAATTTAATTAATTGCTTCAGTTCATTGCTGGCTCCACTATAATATTGTTGTAAATAATCAATATAAAATCTATAAACACTAAAAATTCAATTGTGACCTAATTTTCGCAATTTTGGAAATTTTTTCCAACTTATTTGGGTGTGTAGAAAATTCTTCCACGAGAATATGTTTTTTTAATCTAATTGTAACTAATTTAGCTGTATTTGCACGGAAAAAAAATTTTTACACAAATTTAATTGACATGATTTAATAATTAAATGACAATTTAAGCTTAGTTTTCAATCTTTCATTAGAATAAAATATTCTGTATTATTTTAATTTTTGTAAAATTAGTAATTAAGCATAGCAAAACTAGTTGGGGTGCAGTTTGTTTTTATTTTTTAATATTTTAATTTAATAATTAAAAAAAAGACGAAGCCCTAAAACTAAAAATTACTAAACTATAATTTAAAACGAATTTTGACTGGAAAATACCAAAATGATACAGAGCAGTGTAAACCAATCACTCTTTTATTAAAATGACAAAAAGAAATATAAATAATTAGGTTAAATAAAATTACATTTTACAATTTTTTTTTAAATTTCAATATTTCTTTCTATCAGTACTAATGGCCTAAAATATTGTTTGGAAGAACATTCGTTGTGGTCTTTTCTTATTTAATTCTACACATTGACTAAATTTGTTCTAATTTTTGGTTAAAAATTGTATTTATGTGAATTTTAGACTCTCTGAATTATTAAAGACTATAAAATTGAAATTATCAACAGTATTTCGTTAAAAATGGAATTTGTAGTTGACGTGTAACCACATTTCATTTATAACTCCAAATTGAATGATTAATTTTGGTGCTCAGGAAAGATGCTCAAATTAGATGTTTTGATAAGAAGTTAGTATTTTTTAGATAATTTAAGAATGGCTATAAAAATTAACGCATTAAATTATATGAGAATAATACGTGTAAATTAGTGAGACACGTTTAAACATTAAAAAAATACTAACTTCCATTTGGTTTGCTATAACGATGCTCTCATCATTAAACATTCGAACAAAAATATTTTAAAATTTACACGTGGGAATTTTGTTTCCAAGAGAATGTTCCGGTCATTTCTAATCTCAAATCCCATAATTTCTATTCGTCTCTACTTTAACATGAAAGAATATTGATGAGATATAATCAGTTCTATCGCAGCTCCTTGCTGAAATTTACAAAATCTTGTCTGAAAGAAAACTTTATTGAAATAATCTGAAAGAAGCAAGAATTTTATTCAATGAACATTTCTTTAGAAATGCACAATGCTTTAGTTCGCTAATGAAGTAAGAATATATTTGACGAACTGAAGGAAATTCATTTCCTGAATATTGTACTATCACAATCTATTTTGTACTATAATTCCCTTTTTGTTACTTCTTTTATTAAATATAAAGTTCATTATAATCATGATACGATTTTATTAGGAAATTAATGTCACAAGCGATCTTTGAATTAGTTTTCTATTGAAAGACAAATTTTTATATATTTGAATTTAAGGATTATTTTTTAGGATAAAATAGGTAGATAATAAAATAAAATAGCGCTATTTTGAAATGTTCAAATTCTAGTCACCTAGAACTTTGATTGGAATAATCTATATTTTAAAGAATATTTTGATTAAATCTAATTTCTTCTTACTAGGAAATAGTTTCATTGTAAACATAATTCTAAAATATAGAAGAAGGGAAAAGAAGAAACGCTTTTTGATTTGTTTTACTAATTCGTGTATTCACTTTAGGGTTAATTAATTTTTTTAATATCGACGTGCTATTAATTTTTGTATTATCAAAATATAAGAAAATGAACATTCAAATACAATATTTTTGAATTATTTTCAATGGTCTCAAAGAGATCATGAAACAAATATTCAATTTATGTTAATAATTTCTCTGTTTTTCATTATATTTCTTCAAAATTTCTAGATCAAATCAGATTTATTACTTTTATTATGTATGAAAAGAAAATTGGAATTGTCATTTTCTTATATTTTGATAATATAAAAGTCTAATCACTATCTTAATACTCCTAAAATAAATTAACAAATTAAAATATTCAAGGTTACAAGTACTAATTTCGGAATACTTTTAGTACAAATTTGCCGGGCTCTCATGTTTCTAAACTATAAACGATTTCGGTTCTTTTACTGCATATCTGAGTATGATTTGCGAGCTCTCAGTGTAAACGATCGATTTGGCCATAACTTTTTGTTAAAAAAATTGAAGATTATTTATTATAGTATTATTATTGAACATTTAATCTCTTATGATAAGGAAAGGAGGAATCAACAATCAACATACGCAAAAAAGAAAACAAGGAAACATTTTTGAAATTTTTTTCATTAGCCCGCCAAATAGAAACAATGATTTGCTGACGTTTCTTACAATTTTCACGTGTACTTTACATAAAAGATAGTTAACGCCAGTTTTCAAGTTTTCCCTAAATATATTAAAATCTTCAGAAAATATACTAAGCTCGTTGAAATAGTATTCCAGTTGGTGTGCAAAGTATTAGTCTCTCAAATTTACACGTACCACTTTATTATAACATCAGTTTTTTTCTAAAATGTTTGAATTTTAATTCCGTAACATTTAGAACGTTTTTGATTTTAAGACATCCACACGCCAAATGAAATATTAAAAGATGTATGTGGATAATTCTTATTCTCATTAAATATTTCATAATATTATGAGATATCGCTTCAGTTTAAACGTGGACATTCAAGATTCACGTTTAAAAATTGACAAATCTTTGTGGCGTGTAGCCATAAATAGCAAGTCAGATAAGAAAATACGATGTTACTTATTTCAAATTCGGTTTTATGACATTTTCACGTTTAAATTACAAAAGTATTAGGGTGTCAAGATAAATAAAATCTTGTCAACTTTTAAAAAACAACAATACCTTATTAAAATATTAGATTAGAGCACGTTAACTGAATAAATTTGGCGTGCATTAATTTGAAATTGTTTAGACAGTGTTCAAAATATTATTTGTGATCATTCAACGATATCATTAATTCTCACAAAAATAATGACATATTCTTTTAGATTATTTTTAAATTGTACATTAATAGACATTTTAATTTTAATAGCTATTTCTTGAGTATTTTAACTATAAAACATTTTTATTAATTCAATTATGGATTTATTTCTATCTATGTTTCTTAAACTTGTTTACATCTTCTTAGGGTTTTCACGTTTAAGTAAGAAAACGTACTCCAAATATTTTATTGGTTTATATATTTTTCAAAGCAAAAAAATATATATTTTTACTGGGTGAAGTTGAAAAGGTTTCATAAGTGTTCCAAAAATACTTTACAATTCTAGTCATTTTACTTAAACGGAAATTTGTAGCGTTTTTTACGCTTTTAAAATATTCTAAAAACGTATTTTTGGAATGAATCAGTAGCCCGCTTTATAATAAAAAACTTCCAAACCTGTTGAGCTGTCAGTCTTCTGTCCGTTACTATCCACGCTGGACGGACTGCTCCATTTGACCGCCTGCTCCTCCCCGTTCGGCACCTGCGACTCGTTTGTCTGCTGATGTACCGTTTGCACGTTGCCGTTGGGGAGAGTCGGCGATGGAGCACGCATTGGTGGCATCATCCACTGGTTCAAAAGAATCGCGTTTTGGAGATTTGCTGCAAAACGAGATCACTTTAACACATCGCGGCGAAATTCTGATACGTACATGCACTTAAAACTGATCTCATCGACACCGGGCACTCAGGAGCTGGAGCAGCGGCAGTCGTTGACCTCTTACGCATCAGGTTCTGCGAGAGCACCGACTGCAATTGCTGCTGCTGCTGCTGGGGTTGCGGAGCATTCGCCGCGGCGGCGGCTGTAGCGGACACGGCCGCGGCCGCCGCGAGGTTCGCCGCCGCTGCTCCTAATCCATTCGGAAGCTGTTGATAAATGGGTAACATCGGTAGTATCATATTCACTGCTGTTCGAAGATCATTCACTTCCCTGAAACGTGCACATTTAATCGAAGCGCTTAATGACTCGTGTTTTGTCTTTTTTTAAAACAGCTGAATGAACACACTTGAAAGCGCTAAGCTCGGATCTGGTCAAATATTGCGACTTGTTGTTATTGTTCGTCGGCGCCGCCGTGCTCAATGCATTCAAATACAACTGCCACGGGATTGGCGTCGACGCGGCCACGTTCAACGCAGGTACGATCGGTGCTGGCTGCTGTGCCATCTGTGGAGGCGTCGGCGGCGCGTAATACATCGACACGGGCCGTATTATGTTATTGGAGCCGGGCAGGTTTGACGGTCCCGGTAAGTCCATTTGATAAAAGTGATTTTCAGCGCTGATACCCAAAAAATTGTGCATTTGAGATAAGAAGAGAGTAAGGGCGAGAAATTAAAAGAAAAAAGTTTGATGAGGAAAAAGAAGAATTATAAGATTATTTGGTAGAACATTGATTGAAATTTTGGTTGTAATAGGTAAACTGTTGTAAAATAACAAACAATAGAATTGTCTAGCGTGAACCAAGAAACCAAGAAAAAGGTCATTTATCAATTAAACAGTTTTATATCAAAAGAACACACAAACAACAATTTTTAACATCTGTTCAACGTTTTTTTCAGAGAATGTAGAAAAAAGAAATAAGTAGATTGGGGGGTCTGAATGTGGCAAAAAGGGCTGAATTGTTAGCGAACGAACAAACGAACGAACGAATAAAAAAAGTGCAATTGCACTAACAACGTAAGGTCTCAAAAACGTGTCACACGAGAAACAAGTACCTCCCACTTTTTTTATTATTAACCACGAGTTTTGTTCGCTCGTTCGGTTTTACCCCACAGAAAATTTTTTGCGGTGGTGGTGGTGGTGGTGTTCAAACCGATTAGATTAAAAACCGAATGTTTTGCACTTTGTGCATTCGAAAAGAAGAAGAGCTCACCACGAACACCACGTGAAACATAGATATAAAAAATTGATTAACGCGCATGACAAACTCATGAAGGAAGGGAAATGATGAAAAAAAGCGTTTTCAAGTAAAGATGCAAACAAAAATAAACAAATAGAACGCGGCGCCGAATCGGATTGTTTCAATTGCTAAACACCATCGCATAAGAGAGACCCCCCTCTCCCCTCAACCCGAAATAAAATCTAGTTTTTTTTTAATTGAAATAGAATTTGCGAAATATTCAATAATAATCCTGCGCGAATATTACAACGCCACTCTTCTTTCCCTCCGAATATAATCAAGTTCAATCATTGCGTTCGAAATAAAATAGCCAAGAGTGCAATGCTCGAGCTCATGTCCTTCTCATCTTTAATGAAAGAATAGAACAACAAAAAAAAAGAAACGGAATATGTTCGAGCTTCAATTTCAAGCCGAGTATTTCTGGCAAATAATAAAAAGCGATAAATGAATTGAAAACGATGACGGATAGATTGGCCGAGTTCCAGGCGGGCGACGAACTTTTTTATTGGTCTACAAACAAACATCAGTGGGAAGAGAGATAATAAAAATTAATGGAAGAAACAATGAGAGGGAGGAGTGAAATTGATTCCAGTGATATGGAAGAAGTTGAAACTTGCAGGAAGTGGCAATTAATTCCATTGTCAGTAATCATTACCTTTTCATGTAGGTTAGAGATTCTCTACTGGAACGCGGCACCGGCAAATGTCAATTTTGCAACGTTTCTAACTAATTTCCACGTGAATTCTTCTGTCCTGTTTTGAGATATTGTAGATATTTGAATTCAGTCAATTCAAAAGCCTTAAATAATAATCCTAATTTGATTGTGTGTCGTGTTAAATTTAAAATGTTACAAATCAACTATTTTGAATCAAGCGAAAAGAACTACAAATCTAAACTTGTGAATTTAATCACGCCCTAAGCAAAGAAGAGTCGGTTTTCCTTTTCTCTTACAGTTTGAGAATATTTCTAAACCGATTTCTGATATTTATAATTTCAGTTTTGACGTGCCAACGTGTATTATAATTTATTAGTTTACTGTAAAATGCGATTTTCAAAGTTTAATAATATTTTTTTCAAATTTGTATTTTGTTGTTAAGCTTATTGAAAGGTTTTAAGACGAATAATCCACAAAAAAACCATTTTTGAGGTAAATTAAGACCTAATAGGTTAAAATATGTTATTGGGAAGCAATATACTTAAAAGATTTAATAAAAATTGCTCCTAAAATTGCTCCTAACATTTGTTTTTCTTCAAATTTTTTCAATTCGTGCAAATCTTAAATTATAAATTTTAAATATAAAATCTACTTAAAATTATAATAGCCAATTTAATAATTTTAGAAAGATAAACTAAAAGTTTTGAATTTTAATGTTTTTGTGTAACTACAAAACCTTTAACAAATTTAGTTTTGTTTTAAATTTGACAGATTGAAAATCTAACTTAAATAAAGTATCATATTCCCGTAGGATAAATAAACTTTAATAAGAAAAAGAAGATTAACAAACTAAAATAATTAAATTTTAAGAAAATCAAGTTCAAGTTCAAGTTTCGTGTGAAAACCAAGTGGTTCATTAGATGGAATCAATTAATTAAAATACAATTTTTTATAGCTCAAAAATATCTTTGTGCGAAACTGAGAGTTTTAATATTTTTTGATTTTTATTCAATATTTGCAAAAATTTATTTACGTGCACGTCAACTAGAATGCTAATAAAACGAGCTGAGCAAATGTACAGAAACCTATCCTTTTGGGAAGATATTTATATTTTTCGATAGTTTAAGAAAACTTTAACCAACTGGCGTGGGTACTGTTTAAGTAAAGTATACATAAAAAGTAAAGTACAGGTAAAGACGTGTTTACTGTATAAACGTGTAATTGAAATAATTTCCTAGTATATAAAATAGCGTCCGAAAATTTTTTCGCTTTTTGTTTTTGCTCAATTTCTCAGCCCGTTTAGTAGTTACTGTAGGACAATTTGTGTGCTCTGCTGATAATTATTAAAAATAATTTATTTTCTATTTGGTATATTTTATTTAAATTTTTGGCTGTTAAGCTAATTCAACCTCGTTTTTAAAGTTAAATTCAAAAATAAATAAATAAAAATTATATTTTGCCAGTAATGTTTGAAAGAAACAAGTAGGAATTTTACTGTTCAAGTTCAAGATGAAATTGTTTGTTTATGGATATTACTATTTCAATTTTAACTTTAATTTTCAAAAACATTTTTATTGCTAGTTATTCTGCTCTTTAATTATATCATATTAATTATGAAAATTCTAAAAAAAAATCCATCTCAATCGGTGCATACAGAGCAAAAACAGAAGTGGCTACTCTAGTGGAAATATATGCTTTATAAATTTGTTTGAGCAAAGTTATACAACGTTCAGACCTACTTGTGAATTAATTGTTTTTTATAGATTCTAGTTTTTACAATTTTTATGTTAATTTTTTCCTTATACATTGAATATAAAATGTGCGTTTTATTAAGAGGATTTCGAACAACTTTTAAAGTTCAAAATCGGGAAATCCTTCAAAATAAAAACATGAGAACTTGCTTGTAACTATTAAACAAATGGAATACTTTAAGAATGGACCCAGAAGTTGGGTTAAAAATTTCGACAAGAATTGTATATGATTGGATTTTTTAACTATGATATTGACGAACATAACATTTAAAATCTTATTAACATGTAGAAGTTAGCTTGATCGTTTTTAGAAAACTTAGAAATGTTCATTTTCATTTTCCGTGTGCCAGGAATATTTTTTCTGAATGAGAAAACGTGAGATCTATGTGAGTACTTTATTAGAGTAAAAATTTTTATTATTTATTGTAATTATAACGGACATTAAAAAGATATAAAGCAAAATTATGTTTACGTTCAAATGAAAATTTCGTTAAAGTTATCAATTTCTTGAAATAGTTTTAATAAAATTACGTGGAAAACTACTTGAATTACATATAATCAAATTAACTATATAAAAAGGAGAACATAAAAGGCAATAAGACTATTAAAGCATTATGTTGTTTTTGTTCCAAAAAAATCAGCTGTTTTATAACACCAAAATTATATTCATGGGTGGTCATATGCAAAAAAAATATACACTGTGCCATTTTTTTTAATCTTATTATTATTATTATTATTATTATTATTATTAAATTAAATTCTATGGAGGAACAAGGGCGGGAAAAGCTTCGGTCCGATAAGAGAAAGCGAAACAATCAAATCAGAAATGAGATAAAAATGAAACTGATGAGAGAAAGAACGACAGTATTGTGTTGTCGGCGGGGACAGGGCGATGGAAGTGAAAAGATATTTGCCATTGTCTACGATCATATAAACACACACACATACATACACTGAAATACTCACGGACAAATAGAACAAAAAAAATACAACAAGGTGAAGAGATATGAACGAGAGGGCGGTTTATTAAAATTAAAATCATTTTGATTATTATTATTATTTTTTGAAACAGACAAGAGAATCATAGTTCGTTCGAACAACGCAACACACGTCGATTTTCATGATTGCACTCCATCTTTTCCTCGCAAGTTTTATGAATAAATTTTACCACAACCGGTTGCCGAACGACACGTTTGTTTCGCGCACCATTACAGAACAAAAAAAAAACGTCTCTCTACGCAACTCGTAATAAATCAACACACATAGTAGTCTCAAAAACGAATATAAAAACAACACTACAAGGACGTTTGGAGCCGATGATGACGACGTTTTAGAATAAAACGCACACAAAAAGAATTGCTCTTTTAGCTTAACGGACCTCCCCCTCAACGAGCGAACGAAAAAGCTGTACTATGAGCGCAAAAAAAAGGAATGGGGAAAGAAAACAAGATATCGGAGCCGTCTCCCCCAGGCGCAGCGGTGCTCTCCGAGAAAGCTGCATTCGCTCTTTTTTATGTTGTTGTTGTTGTTGTTCTCATCGTGTGCTTTTTCCACACACAAATATATATATATATATATATATATATATATATGCAGGCCACCCTTTCCCGAAACAATCATTTTTGGAATGTTTCTTCTTGCTCACAACTCCGCCCATTAGACCAACTATATATCAACAACAACTACTACTACTACTACTACTAGTGCTCAATTTTTTGCCCCCCACTTCGTTTGGTGGAATGCTGCTCGTTGTCGAGCATGTGCATTTATGAATCGAGCTAAATATGTATAGCTGGCCACACATGTGACCGCTAGAGTTCGACGCAACAACAACAATATGAACAAAAAATAATGCCAGAGGGAGGGCTGATCCGATAAAGACAACTGTTGTAACAAACGCGGCTTAGAATATTAAAAGAGAATGTTTGTTCCATGTGACAAATAAGGAACACGTGATGATGACGAGGGCGCAGGTGAACGCTCGCCAAGAGGCCGCATTTGAAAGAAACGTCGTGAATATTGCCGGCATTTTGCAATTTGCTTCGCAACAAGTATAGAGAGCAGCGATGGATGATGGAACATGATTAAATATGTGTCGGAAGTGGTTCACAGCATGCAGCACGAGTAAAACTACAACTCAACAACACAATGAAATAGTATACATGATTTTCAACTGATAAGGCCGATTCTCTTGGAAAATGAACACTCGTGTCTCTTTAAAAAAAACTACAAATAATAACAAACAAACAATGTTCATTTGTAGATGATTATTGACCAGATCCAAGTAAATTGTAAAGACGAAAAAAAAGTGCAGAATAACGGACCTCCTGAGTTCAAGACAACCATTGCACGAAGACGAGCTCTGCTCGGTAGGCGGCTCGCCATTCGAATTCCTCCATCCCTGCTCTTGTGCATTGTTCGACGATTCAGCTGACGATGTGCTGTTGTTGGCGGCAGGAGGCGCGCCGTTGGTGCCGCGCGCGCTCGCCGCCGCTAACTGTTGCTGATAACATTGCAACAAGTTCATCGCACAAGTTCTGAAAATTGAACATTAATTGAGGAGTTGTTCTTTAAAGATTGTTTTGCGTGTTTTATTAACAATAATAATGTGATATCATTGGCCACTCAAAAATAACTACAATGGTGGTTTTTCAACAAAAAAACACACACAAGATAGCTGGATGATTTTACCAAAGAACTTTTTTTGTTTGTTTTTTAAACAATTAGTGTTCATTTAGAGTTTTACTTCTCAATTTTGGGTGATTAAGTAGACTTGAAATTGATATTATTATAACTTGATAATTGATACATTGTAGAAACCCGCAAATCCCAATTTTCCGAATACTCGTGTGGAATTTTTTAAATTTTGGAATTAAATATGGTTTCAAATACACAAAAGAAATAGTATATTCGCATTTTAGACGTTAACGTGTAAACTAAAATCATTATTTATTATTATATCAAAACATAAGAAATTAATAATTTATTTTCAAAATTTTTAAATATTTTCAATGGTCTCAAAGAGATAATGAAAGAAATATTCAATTTATGTTAATAACTTATCTGTTTTTCATTATATTTCTTCAAAATTTTGGATCAAATCAGATTTATTAATTTTATTTTTTATCAAAATAAAATTGGAATTATCAATTTCTTATATTGTCCTTTTCAGAGATCGGTGCCTAATGGAAGAGCAAAAAAGAAGAGAAAATGATGGGCGGCCACACGACTACAAACAACTTTTTCGTCAATTCCTCTTCAATGTGTGCTGCCTATTATTTCGTCCAAACGAGAACCTCATTCCATCCTAATTTTTTTCTTTTCCATTAGGCACCGATCTCTAAAAGGAATTTTATATTTATCTAGATTTTAGCTGAAATATTCAACAGAACCATGTAAAATGATTGTCCATATTTGCACATTTCAATTGCGGTGCACATTTCTTAAATGAAACAGAACAGTTATCATTTAATTTTTAAGATGGAATGATTTAATGATTTAATATCTGATTTAATATTGGTAATTTTTGCGTAGATATTTCAAAATGATATTTAAAATATAAATACAAGAAATTTCTTGAAATATTATATATATTTTTTAATTCTCTCAAAGGTTTCAAAGAAATTCTTAGGAATAATTAATCTAAACCTAAAATTGTCATTATTTACAAAATTTCTATAAAAATTAACTATTAAATTACTAAAAAAGGAAATAGTTTTAGTTCCGCCTTCAATTACAATTAAAACGGTAATTCAGTTTCTCTCAAGAATCCCTTTGAATGATTTTAAAAATCTACAATTTCTAAAATAATCCTCCCTTGTTCGATAGTTTCAAATCAAATCTGATTATTCACTAAATAAGCTATAATAAAGTAGAACAAGTTTATAATCTTCTTATTGAAAACTAGTTGCAAATGCAGGATTTTGGAGATTTATGTTATCATCAAGTTTACAAGAAATTCGAATGGATATTCAATATCATCTTTAATTTAAAATTTGTGTGTTTTTTTAATGAAATTATTACAAAAACTAGAGTCTCTCTAAATTTCTGTGTCGATATTCAAGCTCATAATATCCTCGAAATGCACTAAATAAGCGGTTTCGATGAGATACTCAAATTTAATTTTAAAACGAAAACTTTTTCAAGTTTTCAAATTGTTTGGCATGGAAACTATAGTGACAAACTCTTCTTGAATCATTTTTATTATTAAAAGCAAGAATGAGCCAAAAAATTTAATTATTCAAAAACGAATTTACCTTAAATATATTTTCTATGTATTTTTTTCAATTTTATGTTTATTAAAATATTAATACCTATATACACTTTATTAAGTTTTATTCAACAATTATTTACAATTATTTTCCATCTTGCATATGGTGCAATAATAGAAATTTGATGATTTTAGAGTTAAAATTCTTTCTATTTAATAATAAAAACAAATTTAAATTTAAATTTAAAAACAGAATAAAACCCAAACAAAAATAGGCAAATTCAAAATGAACAGCGCAAATTGTTTGAAAATGTATTGTTGACTTTAAATTAAAATTCTAAACGCGTGCCGCATTTGAATACAACCTATTAGCAGCTCATTTTGAAGAAGTGAAAATGGGTAATTGCAAGTTTTAATGATTTTAATTTGTATGGATATATGAAACTAATATATATGATTATTTCTACTTAATATATAGTGAATCAGACAAGCACATTGACTTTTATTAATGAACCTCTATTAAATGTTGGATTTAATCTTTAAAAAACTTAAACTTAAACCTATATGGCTATTTTTAAGCAGGAATAATGGCGGCTTTTGGGCGTTACCGTTATCCTACACCCCTAGGTCAGGTTCCCACCGTTCAAGGAACCAAAGGGGGATAATCGTAGTAACAGTGCCTGCGCCAAGGGGCTGACCGGTCAGCAGATTGTGAGCAACTCTTTTGTGAGCACAAACTCAATTCCCTTTCCTCATCATTCTCTCCTGACTCGGATAGTCGGTCATCGTCAGAGGTGATTGGACTAATCTTTGAGTATGCAGGCTCGCCTAATTGTATATTATGAACTTTCAATCTTTAGACAATTATTATATGCTCAAGAGAGAATCTTTCCAAAATTTAATTAGCCTCAGACTAGATGAAAATTACGCATTTTTAAAATATTTAAATGTCTCTTCTTACTATCCACGAGGAAACCTTTTTTTATGTCAGTTTTTAAAGTTTCCTGAAAACTAAATTTAAAAAATATTATTTATTTTGGCTTCCTACACGCTAAATTAATTTGATGATTTTACAATATAACGTGGGAATTGTAGGATTTTTCACGTAACTGATTTTATTGTATCTTAAACTTTCTAATAATCTAGATAATTGTCTTAAATTTTAATTATGACATAGTTTTTTTGAGCTCCGTGTATTTGAAAATTCAATCGGCGGGTTGTTTGTATTTCAGAACAAAGATTTTATTTATTTTTCTTAGTTTTTAATAATTCACCCCATAATGATTTCCTCCTTTTGCAATTATTATACACACCAAATGATATAGTAATACCAGGAGCTATTTTGAGCTTTTCAAAATAAATATTTTGGAACGGGTTTTAATACCGACATATATGAAAACCAAAAATTTGGTAAAATTTTATATGTGCAATTTCAAAATGACAAAATCATCATTTTCATTCGGCGTGCAATGAATATGCTGAATGTTTCAGACCTTTTAAAATAATATTAAGCACGCCAAATGAAACTTTAATGAAGATTTTTCTATATTGAAACGTGTTTTATTAATTTCCACGTGGAATTTAAACACTAATTTTTACGCCAAACTTTCAATCTTTGCTTAAAGTTTCTCTGACGACTTAAATTTTACAAAATTTTTTCATAAAGTGGCTCTTTTGAAGACCTATTTTTTAAGAATTCATTTGGCGTGTATTAAGTTAAGAAAATCTTTTCATATTTTTTCCATCTTAAGGCGCCTCTTCTGGATTATTATTATTTTACCTAATCATTTTCAGATTCACCACTGGAAATTGAAGAATTTCTGAATTTAATCACAATTCATAATTATTTTTTTAAGAACGCTCAGTCTTATTAACATATTTTTCTCTAAGTTTCTCTCAAGCTTCTTAAATTTTCACCAGACCAAGCGATTTGTTAAAATGAGCTCAGTAAACGTGCTCAAGATTAACTTTATCAGAAGAAATTAATATTTTTTGAGAATTAGAGAGTTGAGTGAGAGAGTTGAGAGTTGTTGTGAAAATAGAAAATAATCACGTAAAATGTTTCAGACACGCTCAAATGTCGAAATATCGTTTTTTCCAATTGGCGTCTGCCACTATTATAGTATTTTAGAGGATCACCCATTTTCATTGGCGTTTTATATAGGATGATATTCTCCTTTAAATTTTATATTTATAAAGTGAATTTAAATTTCTAGACAGTGCCCATTATCTCAAAAGATAAATTTTAAAAGTTTAGCTCTTTTTTTTTATTTGCTAAAACAATGTTTTTTGAAAGAAAAGTTCGCAGCACATCACACGGAATGATGTATTTTTGTATTGTCGTTTTCACGGTGCTAATGGAAGAGAAAACATTATTCCAAAATAGTTATGCATAACATAAATTAATGAGATGGAAAGAAAAATTTGTGACGAGAACATCATCACTTCCTGTTCCATTAGGCACCGATCTATGAAAAAGACCAATATTTGTCCCCCAATAACTTAATTATAGTAATTTTTATTCGAAATTATCATCCCAGACAACTTTACGATACAATTAAAATAAACATTTGAAAGAGTTGCAAAAAATAAACATTGACATGTTCCACCACTACGTGTAAAATATTTAAATATCGGGTTACATTATATCATGGTGGTTTTCGTTTATTAAATATCATTTTTGCTATGTGAATCGATGGGGAATATTTGTTAAGTTTATAATACGATTGCGGATGGAAATAACGATTTTGCAATTTTTAAACGTCTATGGAAATTTTAACGCACTCCAATGCCACGAAATCGCGCCGCATTGCAAAAGAGTTCGCACCAATTGTACGAACACTTCCTTTTAATTTATTATATTGTAAAATATTTTATTTATTAATTAGAGTTTAACAGAAGAATCAGTTTAAATTTTATTTATTGTTCTGAAAAATATTATATATATATATATATATAATAGTTTTTTATATTCTTTTGTTAAACATTACTTAATAAATAAAATATTGAAAAAATAATAAATTTAATGGTGCAATTGGTTCGAAGTGTTTTGCATTGCGGCGCGGTTTTGTGGCATTGGGGTGTTAACGTCTTTATAATATAACATCTTTAACGACATTTTGAATAGGCTTGTCTTAAATTATTTAAAAATATTAATATTTCACTAGAAAGTTAGATTTGAACATGTTTATTGAGCTCATTTTATGGCGATACCCGTTGGGATGTTGCGGTAAAATTAAAATTCAGAAAAACTTAATAATATTTACATGTTTAAATCAGCTACCTCAAAAATGTTATAATTTACACATAAGAAATTATAATACGCAATTTATTATTGTAAAATAATCATTTTAATGTTAATATCAAATAATATTTTTTTAAAGATTCTTGGGCTCTCGAATAACTTAATAATTAGGGTTATTTTTTGTTACAAATTTCTATAAAAAAAATTATTGGCTTATTTTTAAATCACAAAATACATTGTCATTCAACTTTATTGACAAAGTAATCCGACTTGCTCTAATTCATAAATCTATAATTAAATATTTCCAGTTTCGTCGTTGGAATAAAAACATCGTTATTAGATTGTAAAATGTTCATTTATTAATTTAAAACACAGTTTTTCTACCGTAATCTGCCCTTTATATATATATAGATGATACGATAAAATGCAATATTCTCTTTATCATCGCGTATCTAACTTTTAACAAATATACGGCGGGAAACCCTATGATAGAACCTGACTGTCAATTTAATACGAAAAATTTTTTATTATTCAAATCATATTTCGATTATTAGCAAATTTTAGTTTAAATCTAATCTAATAATAAGTTTAAAAATATGCAATAGTTAGAGACAAGAAATTCTCGGGCTCGCCAACTGGAAATAACAATTTTCCGATTTTCAAGCATGCGCTGAAAATTTTTGCGTGTTTTTAACTGTATAATTTAAGTAGAAGTGTCTTAAACGAACTCAAAACCTTAATATTTTTCCGAAAATTTAGATTTGAGATCGTTTATTGAGCTCATTTTATTATCATACCAGTTTTTACGGATATATTGGTGAGGACTAAATGAAAATAAAATTTTTAATTAAAAGAACCTCAAAATCATCTCACTTTTAATGAACTGTCAGTTAGTAGAGGTTCAGTGATTGAAAGCAAAACAATAAATTTTGAAATATATTTTTTACAATTTAATTGAGACGCTTAAATCATCAATTTCATTTTCTTTTTTTAAAATTTATTTATTTTTTTATTTTTTATTAACCAAAATAACATCTAAGCAAGATAAATTGTAAAATTAAGTTTTATAAAAGAAATATATGTGGAAAAAAGATTTCAAGGGGTTTCAAGTTTAAGGAATAATAAACAGAAACATCCGAAAATAACAATTTTAGAAAATTTTAACAAAGTTTTTAAACTATGTTTTCAAAACTTAAATTCCATTGGCAAATTAAGAAAATCATTTTATGATTGTGGAAAATGGTTTAACTTATATAATCGCCTTAAAATGCAAGAAATTAAAGACACAAAAAAACACGTGTAAACCTAAAGTTTTAATTAAATTCTAGTGACTTGACTTTTATTGTTTATTTCATGATTCAATTCTTTTTTGTATAGATAAGTATTACGTCGACTGCGATACAATCTAGGCTTAATGTATTTTTATATTCTTTTTTGTAACATATTTTTATCCACTTTCCTATATTTCTTTATTTCTTAGTAGATTAGATAAAGAAAAAAGATATCGCCTTAATATACTAAGTTTACGTCAACTGGAAATAGTGATTTCCCAAATTTTTGCGTAGCCGAATTCCGCTCGCACTATTTTTTCGTTGAGGCTGAAAAGGTAGAGTTGGATGCTGAATATTCTAAAATCGTGGCTATACTAAACACAAAACAAACTAACTCAGAAAATTTTAAAATTACGATTTTAATCGTGTCTGAAAATTGTTGCGTCTTTTCAATAAAAAAATTATTACGACAATTTAACTAGGCTTTCCTTAAATTATCTAAAAATATTAATATGTTGTCATAAAGTAAGATTTGAGCACGTTTTCTGAGCTCATTTTATAAACATACTAGTTGGTGTGATAAGTTTTTAAGATAAAGATGATATTTTGAAACAAGTTTACATACTAAAGTGAAATGATACATTTTAATTTAAATCAAAAATTCATGAGCACAATTATTATTATTATAAACAAAATAGAATTGATTCGAGCCATGGAACTCTTCAATTTCTTGCACATTATTCAATTGGAATTAAACAAACATTTCAAAATAAATAAATTAACAATGACGATGGGGGGTTTTTCTGTTTCATGCATTATTATAATTATTAGTATATGTTCTTCCTCTATCACTATGCAATCATTATAATACGTATGTTTAAAATTGATATCAATTATTTAGCGATATCAGTTTTATTCACTTTAGTAAAAAGATTCAATAAAACAGTCGCACAACAGAAAAAGGGAAATTAAAAATGTTCAGTTAATTATCTGAGTGAAGGTAATTTTAAAAAGGATATACATAATGGAGTTCTATACGAATCCGCGCGCTTATTTTCTTCCTCTTCTCAGTGCTCATTCTCTAAACTTTGTTCATTTATATGAAAAGAAAACATTTCAAATGAGTATATTAAAACGAATGGCATTGATTAAGATCTTAAATCGATATTGATTCAAAAAAAACGTTTTGAAATGTCTATTTTAAATTGACTATTTAGAATGTTTTGTTTCTAAATAATTAAGCTTTGGGCTTTATTGGTTTAATTTTTGTTAAAAACGATGAACTCAAGTAATAAGAGAAGAAAATTGGTAAAAAGAAGAGAGATAAACTATCAATTGATTATTTCTCTTAAAACGTTTTGGAAAATTTCGAATGACGGTAATTAAGTTGAGAAGAGAACACGTGGTTGAGTCAATTGCAGATCAGGAGCACGTTATGATATAAAAACATAGTGGATCTTACCGTTTTCAATGCTTTTTATTGTTGTGATAGCTGGGAATGGAAGTAATGCCCGGTCGGACGCCAGCGTGGAAAGACGACTAACTGGAGAGCGCACGAACGCGGGCCCCCCATTCTCATACACACATACACACACATACACACACTCGCGTGGAAGGATCAGGCACCGGCGCAGAGGCCGCAGACGCAACTATCAGCGGCCCCCCACTGGCCTCGCCTCCCCCCAGCCAGCCCGGTGTGTTCAAGCGGTCTCTCGTCCCCTGCCGAATCGGCAGCCAGCGCCTCCTTCTCGTCCACCTACTCCTCTTCCACCAGCACCACCCAAGCAGCCGCTCGCCTTTGTTCGGCATTCGCTGCGGCTCCTCCGCGATTCCAGTTCTATTGCCGCTGGGCGTTTTCGGAATGGGGCACCAGAGAAAAAGCAGCCACGGCCATAACAAAGGAACAACAACAACAGTGAAAAACCCGCTAGCCATTCATGTCCAGATTCTTTTGCTTCTTCTTAGTCTTCATGTTGCTGTTCTTTGAAAGAGTGTGTTGTTTGTTTGAAAGTGCACGTGAAGGTGAGAGACGACGTGAATGACAACAACAACAACAACAACAACAAGAATTATAGTGGGGAGACGGGGCAGTTGCATGGAAAAAATAGCAAACTTGGAACGGAGGAAACCGAGGCGCACACCGGTCGAGTTCGAGGAGCATTCGATCGGTGAGAAGAGACACTCGTCGCCGAATGTTGTTTGAGTTCGCGTCGCCTTTGTTTGTGGAAAAACCTAACCGCATTCGAGATTGTTTTTGGGGGGAATGCCAAGTTGGAATGGATTCGAACCCAATTATTTGAAAATGAGGATATTTTTGTAGTTAATTGATTGTTAAATTGAACTAGTTAATTGAACTTCATCAATAGTTAATTGAACTTCATCAATGATATTACTCGGATCGGGGTTAATTATAAGTTCATTTATAGGGTCTAATTATATATTCGTAATGAGCAATGATTTTCCCAATTTCAAATTTTTCTTTAAAAGTTACACGTAACTATTTAAGAATGAATTTTAAGCGGATTCAGAAGATTTGTCTAAAACTAATTTAAAATATCAATTTTCTGATAAATTATTAAAAGATAGTGCATCGATTTTTGTCATTTCTTTTGGTGAGCCACAATGAATTACAATTGAGCATGACATATTCTCTCACGTTGTATTTCTTACGCACTCCAAGACTATGTTTATCATAGTATTTTGGATTTGTTGACTTAAAATATCCATAATTCACTAGAAGCTGTTCAAGAAGATTACATTTCGGAATATTGTTTACGCCTTCTTACGTTTTCATAAATCTTATTTCAAATTGAGCGATATTTTTTTGGATAAAAAATGCAAAAATCTATAGAAATTACCTCGATCTCCTGTTCAATTCGCTATGAACATCGCCACTAAACCATATTCATTTTGAATGGCTCAAAAATTTTCGATAAGTTATATGGTGAATGTGTAAATGTCAACAACAAATGTTTTAGTATAATTATTGTATAATAAAATATTTTTATTGCGGAATTGTGATTTTTGATATTCAAGGACTCGTCAAACAGTGTTAGAGTGACCAAAAAGTGAATCATTCACTCCCCGCGCGGGATGCACAAAATATTCTCTTTTCTGTATGCACTGCAACTTTTAGTGAACGCCCACTTATGAGGCTCAAAAGACATTAGAGACTGCGTCATTAAGGAGAATTTGAGACGCAGAAGACAAGAGGCCGAGTGCATTCCTCATTAAAAAATCTTTCAGGAAAAATACAAGTGTTACCTGATAAAATATATTGTAAATTTAATAGAAAAAACCCTAATAAAACCAAACCTTTCCCAATTACGATTGATTTTGTTGCAATCGGTCACACAAGGAGCACTAAATTAAATCTTTTAAATAAGCTAACAAAATATTACACGTACATTTCCAAATATCTAAAAGAAAAACAATATTTTATTATAGACTATGTCAATAAAGAAAATTCTGCGCGTATGCGACATTTATAAAAATAGAGAGTTGTCTTATGATCTTGCTGCGAAGCGGGTCGCAACGCGCCCGCAAAAAAAATGAAATAGACTATAAGAATATGTTCAACTTCCACGTAAATAATTTATTTGTCTTAATTTCACTAGATTCGCGTGCTTTTATAAATTGTCTTATTATGAGCAATTTAACAGAGCTCTAAAAGATTTAAACGGGCCAAATATTTCAAGAGGTGCGTGTAAAAAATTAGTTTTTTCGTGTGACATCATAAAAATATTGCAAATTCATAATTTTAATTTGGTGTATATTATAAATTATATTTATCTTTGTGTTTACTACGATACATAGAAGGTTGTTCTGTTTAAATCAATATTCAATACCCATACATGGAACTTATCGAACAAGTGATACGCAATTTCTTGGACGAGCATACATTTTTATAATATTCAGCGTATTTACGGAACGATACCATTTTTTAGAGCCCAATTTGAAAAAAAAAACAAAGATTGAAATATTTTATTGAAACTTTGAACACGATATTCTTTAGATCAACGGCACGCCAAATCGAAATAACGATTTTGCGATATTTACACGTGTGTGAAAATTTTTACGCCTTTATAACGAAAAAGTTTTTACTGCAATTTAATTAAGCTTGTCTTTAACTATCTAAAGATATTATCATCTTTCTAAAAAGTTAAATTTGAGCACGTTTACTGATCTCATTTTATTAACCTGCAAATTGGGGTGCAACGGTTTTATCCTTCTGGGTAGCTTCTATAAAATTATATAGCGTGTTTTGTTCCTACTCCTTCTCATTTTTAAGATGAACATGGCACGTAAAATAAAATGTTTCATATGGCATGCCAGAAAACGTACTCATATATAGTTCTCTGGTAAGTGAACCAGTTTCCTATATAATTTAGGATATTCTTGGAATTATTACGTGAAAATTATTCTGAAGTTTACACGTGTAACTATTTAATACTAATTAAAATCTTTTGGGGAAACATGGTTTTGAAAGCATTTTTAATACATTTTTGTTTTGTCTTCTGAGGTTGTATGCAAGAAAGTATTTATCTGTAAAACGGTGATGGAAAATCATTTATAAATTAACTTTTCCAGTAAAATATATAATATTTTTATTAATTTTGTCATTTCCATACTAATTCTTACATAAATTAATTTAAAATTTCATAGAAACATAGTTTAGGAAGAAGGAAGGAAGAAAGTTTTCCATCACAGTTTAACGGATAAATACGTTCTTGTACACGGCCTCTGTTTCAATTATTTAATTTTTTAAAAACATAATTATCGAACATCTTAAAACCTGAACTTCATACATATATTGTTGAAAATTGAAGCTAAAACAAAAGTGGATATTTTAAAAACGAATCATAATAACTTAATAATCAAAATATTAAAATAAATGTTTTTGTTTTAAATAAGGTTTCATCAATTATATATATTTTTGTAAATATTAATCACATCACAATAACAGCGATTTGAACAAAAAATAATTGAAAATCATGTGAATAATTCGTTAATTTTTGTTTAATCTTTAATATTTGTTTAAAAATTAGGGAATGACATTGTTTTTGGTTTATTGGAATTTGGAGCGCGTTTTCATGAATATTTGATTTGGTTTTTATTACCTCACTTTTTATTACCTCACTACTCTTTTAATAATAGTGAAGACGGAATAAAGTGGAGAGAGAAAAGATAAGAACAAATATGTCGTTATGTATGAAAACGTGCTCCGATTTCATCCTGGTTTTTACGGGTATGCTTGAATATAGTAAAAAAACGATAAAATAGGTCCTTTTAAATAAATTAAAAGTATTAAACGAAAAACTGAACGAGCTCACAAAACGGGACGAAATGTATTATTTTGTGAAGATTTTAGTATTAGTTTAAGAAAAATCTGTCAATCTTACGTATTTTTTTGGTGTACGTTAAGACGGAATTAAATCAATGAAAACATTTTTGTTTTGTGGATTGTTGCTTTTGTATTTATCAGCTTTTCTATGAGAAGATTATTTTTATAAGCATATGGATTGAATTCGAACATTTATTAATTTGGAAAAAGATTCCAAATAACTCAATGAATTTCATTTCTTTCCGATTATTATGATTTAAATAAAAATCAAGTTTTTTTTAATATTTTAACTTTTGTACTGACAAATAACGTAAACATTCCATTTCCAAGAAACCGCGCCGCATTGCAAAAGCGTTCGCACCAATTGCAGACACTTTATTATTTTTATTTTTAATATTTTATTTATCCGCTAACGTTTTATTCTGCAGAAATGCTGATGAATTAATGAAAAGAAATTCTTAGTACCTCAATTAATGGACCATCGTCAATATAAGTGACTTTTAAATATTGAAAATAATTAAAAATAATAAAAAGGTAGTGTTTGCAACTGGTGCAAAGTCTTTTGCAATGCGGCGCGGTTTCGTGGCAGTGGAGTGATTTTCGTTCTATGTTTGTCAAACTACGCATTCCTCTTTCTTACATCAAATGACCTGTTGTACTTAATTTCGTGTCTAGTTTTCCTCCCAATATTGACTAATTAGAAGGAGCTCTAGTTTCTTCTCAATAACTTTCATTCATAAATGATAACAAGTCTCAATTAGGATTTCACTTTTAGTCTTTGGATTAGGCGAATATCTATTAGATTCTATCTCGACTAGACATCATTCATCATTTCTGACCTTTATACACCCGAAACACATGTTTCCATTTCAAAAAAGCGAAAACACACTCTCCAAGTGAACATGTACGTCATAATTTGCGTTATTCTATTCATATAAATGATTATGATTATTATAGTGTAACAAGAAAGATTAAGCTCACTATACACATATGATAATTAAAAATTGGCTGATGGAAAACATTTCTGCAGTCATTATTCATTATTCACACGAATTGAAAACGGCCATATGATCAATTCATCTTCCAGCTTTATCAATTCTAATCACCAAGCGTGTGTACGTCTGTTTGTATGTATACTTGTGCGCAAACACACACACACACACAACTGACGAAGCATGTGATATGAAGGTGATTATTCAAAAAGTGTTTCTTCTCGTGTCATTTGCAAAAATCTATTTGCCTTGTTGAATAATATGATGGGACGCAAATTGGAAACCGAAAAAAGGGGAGCGAGCAAAAAATCGCAATCGTATATATTGTTCGTTTGCTCAACAGATTGAAATGACCATTTGATAAGGGCTGGATGCGTGTTTGGCAATTTTTTAACTTTGAAATTGATAAGAAATGTTCGTTTTCAATTGAAACATTGTCTAATAATGAATGCAAATATACGTTTTTATGCTCTTCGCCAATATTGTGTATACGTTCTACTAGACCCAACTGCTCAGCTGTTTTAATAATCGTATAGTTTTTGAATCCCCCCCCCCCCCCCCACTCCGTCGGTCACATTTCCAACCGGATGGCAACACGCTTTGTGCTGTTGCATAATACATGTCTGCTCGCAGACAACATTCGCCCATTCATACACTTATGCACAATTTGTAATCGACGTGTTTCGGCATGTTGCAGTCAGTCAGCTGTTGTTCCATTCCCTCCGCCTCCCAGATTCGCGCTGTTTTTCGCCTCACGTATTAATAATAATCGTGCTTTGAAACGTAACATCACATTGTTCGCGAAAAATTGTTACAATTTGTGTGTTTTTTTCCGCCATCGACTTTTCATTTTAAAATTCCGACGTTTGAATCGAAAAATCATATGGGCGACGACCGTCAAAAGCTGAAAGAAAGCGAAATCAGTCGACGGATCGAATGCGATGGCGAAATTGCGTGTCTGCCTTCGAAAGAAATCAAGCGTTGTTTTATTGTGAATTCGCAACAACAAAGAATTTCACGCAGAAAATGCGACGTCGCGTATTAGTAAAAATGTTCTATGCAAAAACCGGACTAACTGGATGCCGAATAATAATAATAATGATGATGATGGCGATGGAATATGAGGAGGAGGAGGTGGTGGAAATAAGCGAGAAATAAAATGCAACATTATAGATGATAGGACTTATTTTGAATTCATTCGGGGGAACTCGGATAATTGGTTTTTTCGCACTTTGGTGGTTTTTATACTGCGAAGAAGAGCAAGAAAAGTATCTGAAGAAGAACAACGTTTACTTTCAATTAAAGAGCAATTATGTCTTGAAAGCAAAACTAGTAAACCTTTATATTTAATAATGAACCTACTTGTGCTCATTCTCAATTTTATTATAAGTAAATACATCCCAACTTGAATGAGCTCAGTTAACCAGCTATAATATAACATTTTAGAAATATATTAATATTTTTAGATAGTTTAAGACAAGCTTAATGAAATTGTAGTAAAAACTTTTTTGTAATAACGTAAACACTTCCAAACACGTTTAAAAACCAAAAATCGTTATTTCGATTTGGCGTGCTAATTTGTAGTTTTTTACTGAAAATTTCCTCTATTGAAGGATTTATACAGATAAGACGGAAAAATGTGCGCAGTTTAATTCTTAAAAAGACTAATTTTCGAATAAATGTTTTTCAGTTCAACAATCAATTAAAATCCATTAATCGCAAGATTTGTGATAGTACCAATATCTATTTTTCACCTATTTGGAAGTTTTTTTTAGTGGAATATCTTTTATATTTATACACTTTTATCACAAAATATCCAAAGTAATAGAAAGTCGAATCGAATCAAGTAATATCTAGATAAATTTTTTCTTTAATAATTCAAACATTGCACTCCAACTGGTATGGTAATAAAATGTGCTCGCTAAACGTGCTCTTTTAAATAGTTTAAGACAACACTAGTTCAATAGTCGTAATCAATAGTTTATTGAAAAGATAGCACAATTTTCAGAAACGATTAAGAAACATAAAATCGTTATTTGCATTCGTTATCCGATCGTTTGTTTTGGATTTAGTGTAGTTACGACATTAGCTTCCAACTCTCAAATTCGCCTGTTTAGCTTCATCGCAAGAATAGTGCGGACGGAAATCGCCTAAGTTTAATCAATTAGAAACACAATTTCAGTTAAAATGATTTCCCGTTTGTTTTTCCGTCATTTTTTAAATCACTAGATGAGGTGAAGTTCTTTTTTGTACCTGATAAAGAGTATAATTAAAGCATACGAAGAAATGTATAAAATTTAATGCATTTTCTTCATGTGCCAAGTGAATAACAATTTAAATTCACAAGGTATAATTAACAATCTTTTTAAAATTTGAAATATTGAGCAATTTAATTAAGCCGTGTTCAATTGCACAGCTTCTAGATTCTTCCGCTAAATCCTGGCACTTTAAGCAGAAATCGCAATTTAGAATTAAAGGAGAACTTTAATTTAATACATAGGTTAAAGTATATATCTTTTTTATTTTCTTGTGAACAATAATAAAATCGAGTAATATTATATTTGCAATTTTAAACGTAAGAATCTACAAGAGACGTATCAATATTTAAAACAATTCGCAAGTTTTATTTGAAAGATATTAAATTTAAGCTCACTATTCTCACGCCAAACTGAATTAATGATTTTCTTATTTTTAAGCATTTCTTTGATGTGTACTGTACACAAATATTATCTACGCTAGCACGCCAACTGGTAAATGAGCTCAGTAAATGTGCTCAAATCGATCTTTTTGGAAATATATTAATATTTTTAGATAGTTGAAGGAATGCCTGGTTAAATTGCGGTGATCTTTTTTTTTTAGTTGAAAAGATGCAACAATTTTCAGACACCCTTAAAAACCGGAAAATTGTATATCCCAGTTGGCGTGAGCCAGTTTGTCAGATATTCCTTAAACCATTAAAAACTATAAAATCGTCAAAAAATGGAACACGTTTTCTGAGCTCGTTTTATTGGCCTTCAAGTTGACGTGCTTTAATCAATCCATTTATAAATTTTATAAGTAGTTATAAGTAGATCTATAAGCAAAAGTGGAATAATGTAAATTTAAAATAGTATTTTTTTAATTTTAAAAATTTCTATTCCTATTTTGGCTCAAAATATTCACTGATTATTAGAATTCCACATTGTAATTAATAAAGTATGGTGTAATTTTGTGAAATGTGCAATCTTGCATAGATGCTTAAAAGTGTCAATATTCTTCGCTGACATTGCTTCTATTCCATTGGCCCTTCCAGCTTCCAATGTCATTTTTTTCTGTAAAAGTAGCAATATAGGAAGTTTTGCATGACTAAAAATCTTATAGAACAAATAAAATGTTTTAAAGCAATTCACGTAATAATATTAAATTATAAAATTGTACAATCACATTCCACGAAAATTGCAAATGACCGCGCACCAATTGCGCAAAATACGTCCTTAATTATTATTTATTGATTATTGTAAACAGAAACATTAATTGAAAAGTTTTATGTTGTGTTTTGGAGATTTTATCTGCGTTCTCTGATAATTAGTAGGTATTCTAAAATGACAAAAAGCTAAAACCGAAAATATTTAAAAATGATGATTTCTAGAAAATTTATTGGTTTATTTTTACGTTTTAGGTATCAAAAAATCCACTCTATTCGCATAACTTAAAATAGTGGAAATCGTTTTTGAAAGAGCTATAAAGATTCTTGTAATTCTTAAAGAAAACGTGCAATTGGTGCGCGATCGTTTGTAATTTTCGCGTACTTAGTTGCAATGGAGTGCAATCGCTATAAGATACTATATGATTTCACACTATTTAATTTATTAAAGTCTTGGTTATACTTGTCTTAAACTAACAAAAAAGCTACAATATATTCATTATTGAGCTCTTTGGACATATTCCTTGGTCTTTAAAAAAATGTTACCAGTTAGCCAATTTTCCAAGAGTCCTTTAAAAAATATTATAGACAAATTCTACAGAATATAATTAATTAATAATTAAATACTTTATTAAATAACGTTTTTTGTACTTTTCAGAGATCGGTGCCTAATGGAAGAGGAAATAAATTAGGATGGAATGAGGTTCTCGTTTTGACGGCCTCTCTTTTTTCGAAATAATAGGCAGCACGCATTTAAGAGAAAAAGTCGTTTGTGGCCGTGTTGCCGTCCATCATTTTTTCTTATGTTTTGCTCTTCCATTAGGCACCAATCTCTGAAAAGGACAATAAATTAATTTTATTTAAAAGTAAATCTCGCCAACTTGAATGCTAATAAAACAAGCTCAGAAAACGTGCTCAATTCTAGTATGTGGCGAAGCTTTGAATACCTTTATAGAGTTTAAGAAAAAACTGACAAACTGGGGTAGACAATATTTTTGTAAAGTACACGTAAAAGTTCTAAGACCTGCGTAAGAATAAGACAATCACTATTGGAATTTGATGTGCTAAATAAATAAGAAACAATTTTTCCCCATAACAATATATTAATAATACGCTAAATGAATAAACATTGTCCCATATTGAAACCTGTAGGTATAAGCCAATTAAACGCGTCTTTTAATAGTTTAATCTAAATTTATTTAAGGTTCTGCTATTATCTGAACAACTGTTTCTTCTACTTTACTTCAGGGACTGCTTTAAATCATGCTATATTATCGGAATATTTTATCTCAACAGTGTTTTAATGTTTCCATAATTTTTCATAAAATAAGCTATTTTTAAAGAATTTTAATGTACTTTTTATATTAAGATTCTTAAAAATAATAGAACATTAATAAACGTTCCTCTACTTGTGGTTTGATTTCTTCTTTTTTAGAATCCATCAGTGAGCAAGTTTACCCTTGAATTGAGAAAATACACGCAAAAGATTTAATATACAGTATCGGTCAAAAGGTTGTAAATGCTGGGTTTTCGAGAGCCGGTATTGAGTCGAAATTTATTACAGTTGTTTCTTAATGCGTTAGAAAATTTGTGGACAAGTGCCATACAAAAATAAAATAAAAAATTAAAGTATTCGTAGAGTTATGCTCGAAAAAACCCGCGTTTATACCAATATTCAAATGATGTAACGTTTCCATTATTTTTTACTTTCATTAAAATAATTTGAGCTCTACAAAAAAATGAAACAAAAAAAGAACATAAAAATGTTGATTAGATCGATAATTAGAACATTTCTCCTTATTTGCTTTTCCAATCTCTTATATTTGTGTTTGTTTGTTGAGCACTTTTCTTGTTAACAAAACATAATGCATAACTAAATCGTTGAATTTGTTCAAATCCAGTATTTGGAAAGTATTTTATGCATATTTATTTATATTTTTTATTAAGTTGCATATTGAATTTATGAAATTTGATACGAAGGAAGTCTGGAATGACCAAGATTATGTGTATATAATTGGTTATTCGAGCTACATTTGGCCGTTTATTATATTCGAATAAACTATCAAACACTTGCAGATCGATTGAGTTTTCTCATTTCTATTATTTTATTAGTGCTTCACATTTTTAACCCAAAATAAGGAAACCAAAAATAGTTTTTGGTATAATCGCTCAACTTCACACGAGCAACATTCGTAAACACGTCCAAGGAAGCAGAAACATGCATATATTCATTCATCATTTTACGAGTCAAAAACGTCGAAATAGGCATCAAAAAGTGTGTGCTCCATGAAAGACGAAGTGCTTTCCGATACATTAAATCGAGCCCGAGTGAATTGAGCAGGAAGTTGTAGTTTTCACAATTTCAAGGGGAATGTTGATTTATTTAAACAAATGTTGCATTTCGTCTTGAATGACAATTTATGAAGGAAGGTGTCCTTCAGATTAAATTGAAAGGTAAATGTGATGATGAAGATGATGATGATGATGACTTGAATGGCATTGCATTCCAAATAAACAACAATAACAGGTGTATTCCATTAAACAAATGACATTCAATTTCAAATTGATTGTGGCTCTTCAATTCGATTGACTTTTTGATTTTCGTAAATCGGGTCAAAATGCTTCAGAAATCCGCCGTTCAGTACAATTTCCGATTCGAACAACGAACGCGATCATCTTTTTCACTTTCATTTCGTCAAAATTCGATCTTGTTTTGTTTATTGTCTGGTCTAAATATTAATATGCGAAAGAAGATGGAATATAAATGATATTCCAAATCGATTGAATGGCAAACATTCAGGTTTTTGTTCGCCGACGACGTCGATTATTGAAATATGTTCCGATGATTAGGGGAGATTCGAGCGTTTAAGAATGGATATTAAAGTTTGGTATAGTTGCTGGAGCATGAGTAAATTCAAAAAGTTTTGAGTCATTGTTTTATGCAAAATAACACTTCTGGGAAATTTAAGTTATAGCTTAGGAAAAAACACTCTTATTGTGATCAGTGAGCAAAAAAAACTCATATAAATTCCTCTCAAGTTTGTGGACAACGAATATCCTAAGATTTTAGATGTAAATACTGCTAGAGATCTAAATTTGTTTAGGTTCCATAATCTGGATTCTCATTTTTCTTCTATTTTGAATCAAAAAATTGGCAAAATACGGAATTTACAATGAAAAATATTTTTTATTTAACTCATAACAATATCTTGAAAATTATGAAAGTAAATAAATTAGAGCTAAATTAGAGTTAAACCCGCAAGAGATGACGTAAGAGAGCCAGAAAGAGAAATCACAAGAGAACTACACAAGATTCATTCAGTCTAACAGTGAATGTTTATTGTTACCCATCATATAATCATATATTCAACAGTGTGTAAATAAAAAGTCGGGGTTCAATTTTTCTTCACGTGTCTGGTACACGTATTTTTAAATAAATAAAGTTGCAGAGTCCATGTACACGCAAGCCAAATGGAAATAACGATTTTTAGATGCTAATGCGTGTCTGAAAATTTTTAAGAGGGAAAATTAACAAATTTTCCTACACTCTTCATAGGCTTGTATTAAACTAACTATAAATCTAATTGTCTTTCCCAAAAGTTAAATTTGAGCACCTTTACGGAGCTCAATCATAGAAGTTGGCGTGGACGTAACAACTGTAATTTTTAAAATTTATTTTCAGATATTTCAACGTGTCTTACAAGAGCGCGCGTAAAAATTGGAGTATAACAGCAACGTCAACTTTATAAGCTTTTTTTCAAGCTCCACCAGAAACTCATTGTCTTACGGATTCATTCAGATACAATCTCTTTTCTAAGACCCTGCTTTTATGACTTAAATTGGACTTCATGTCAAAGCTCTATGATTATGGAAGAGCTTATATTATAATAACAAAAATAAAACTCCAAAGCTAATTGAATATTATCATGGTCATTCCTTTAATTTGGTTGTTACTTTAATAATAATAATAATAATAATAATAATAATAATAATAATAATAATAATAATAATAATAATAATAATAATAATAATAATAATAATAATAATAATAATAATAATAATAATAATAATAATAATAATAATAATAATAATAATAATAATAATAATAATAATAATAATAATAATAATAATAATAATAATAATAATAATAATAATAATAATAATAATAATAATAATAATAATAATAATAATAATAATAATAATAATAATAATAATAATAATAATAATAAACTCAACATCAATATTAGACGAGAATTGAATTCGGAAAATTATAAAACATAGCAAAATTAACTCTTAAGGTTGTTAAAAACTAAATTTTACATAAAATGATCTCTGTCGCTTAAAATGTTGACAAAAATGTTAGATTTTAGTGGCTTTTCTGGGCTCCTGTTCATTCATTCGTCGCGCCTAAGTGAATAGAGACCACGTTTTTATAGCTGACTATTCATACAAATTTAAAGCGGCAAGTATATATGCTTTAAACCATTTTTTAGCAATGTAACATGATGTTACAACGATTATCTGACTTAAAATACTTGAAGGAAACTTTAAAAGAATTCGAATATATAATTAATTAAAGATAGCGTTCTCCATTAAAACATTTAAATCCTCTGTCACGTGTGGAAGGCCCACAACGCTATCTTTGACTATCCTTACGGCTCTGCAAATTTTCTCTGAAACCAATAATAACCTTCTGAAACAATATTTAGCGATTTGACCTTCCTACCAGCCTTGAAATTTATTAGTTATAATATATTCAATTTGTATGAAGATCGTATTTAAGAAAGGTTGTCTTTGAACATTGAAGATTATCTTTGAATTAAAATAGCTTCGAGAACCTTAAATGAATTATTAAACACCTTGATTGTCATTTTGGCCAGGCTCCCTCTCTACATTATAATGGCGAATATCAAATTTTTAATGATAACTTTATGACATCGATGTTGCCTTTGAACTTCAATAATCATCAGTCACTACTATAAATATATATATATATATATAAAGTAAAAATCCATTAAAATAATATTTCATAAATAATAATCGAGTATTATCGCAGTTTTTCAAGTCTCATGATTAAAATATTTACCCAGTCCTTGTACACCAAATGATGTTTTACCATATTACTAGGTTGAGGAATAAGTTGGTAGAGTTTCTATATTATCTTTTGTTTCACACCAGTTTTCTTGTTTGGCACAGGGTATATTTATCTGATAGCGCATTTTCTGCCCTACAAAACTGTGTTTTAGTTTGTTCTGAAATTTTAAATTTTCATAATATTTCAGGCTCTTCTTCGCTTTTCATCGAAAACAAAAAGGAACCGAAGCCGCCAGGCGCGTCTACTGTACATAAAGGATTTGTAAATTTCACAATGGCGACTTTAATCTTGAAGACACGTCTCGAAGCGGACGGCCTGCAAAATTAGACGAACAGTATCTGAAGGCATTATTGAAGGAAGATAGTCGCCAAACAAGTCGTGAATTAACCGGAAAAATAAACTGCGATCAAGACACATTCATCAATCATCTTCATTCGATTGGATTTGCCGAAAAACTCGGGTTCTGAGCTCAATGAACAAAACAAAGAAAATCGCCTTTAAATCGCAAAGATGAAAAATGGTGTTTATACGTCAATCTGATGCAAAGAAAGGAGTGGGTGGCTCCGGGAGAACTGCCAAAGTCGAGAGTCAAGCGTTCAGCCAAAAAAGAGGATGATATGTGTTTGGTGGAACTGGGAGGGCATCCTGCACTGGTAAATGCTCGGAAGAAACGACACAATCAAAAAGGAGCTCCATGTTGTCCAGCAGCGAGACTATTCGACTGAAAAGAGCCGATCGACAAGTCCAAGTCATCTTGCTCCACGACGACGCAAGCAGGCTGCACAAGTCGTCAAAACCGCCCTCCAAGAACCCGAATGGGAGGTTCTCCACCGTACTCTACTCACATTTATCTCTCTCTGTCAAAACCAAATGAGGTGTTACCTTCGAGGACCTCAAAAACTGGCTCAAAAACTTGTTCGACACCAGACCGACGATTAGAAAAATGGCCATAATCCGGAATTACGCCCCTTTCTGGTTAACTTTTACATAAAAAGTGAATTTTCGAAAGTCGGAATTGCAGTATTAAAATCCGAAATCCGGAATTCCGCACATCTCTCTTTTAGGCACATTTCTTACTCACTTCAACCACTACTAATTTTTTTAATACTATTCGGATCATAAGGAACCCTATCTGCAAATTTTATTTTATTATAATTGTTTTTGATAGTCAATTATCTCAAGCAACAAAAAAGAGGGGCCCAAGAACCAGAAAATAACACTCAATATTGTAATAATCAGATAATATTAGCTGAAACTTAAAATTTTATTTATTTATTTAAAATACGTGTACTAAAGTAATGTAAAAAACCACAAAAATATACCAAAAAGAAACCGTAGGGTTTGTTTAAAAAAAACTAACAAAAACATACAATTAAAAAAAAGAAAAAGTTTGGCAAAATTTTAATTATGTAGATAAAGTTAAATTGAATAGTTCACAGAAGGGAAACCTGATGGGAATAATAAAGGGAATAGGGAAATATTTAAAACAATCAATTACCCGATTAAGTGGGAACCTAAGGAAGTTATAAATATGCCAGAGGAAGGAAAATTTTGAATAAAAACTAGATACATAGAATTTACATATAAAAGCTACTAAACAAAATAAAATTAGAAAAAATTAGGTACTTAATAATATATTAATTAGAGGAAATATCGAGACCTTCCCCAATTGACTGAAAAAGCCTCTCTTTCATGGTGGAAGAAAGTTTCTTACACTGAGCTGTCTCTGAATGCTGGAATTGTTCTTGAGATGAAAAACATTCTACGAATTGCTCTTTTAGGAGGCATAAAAGTCAAATTAAATCCACTACGATTAGTTGAAAATTTAATTGAGAATAATTTTCTCCAATTGACTTGTGCTTTTCCCAACAAAACTTTAGACAAAAACTTCTGATCCAATGATTCTCTTCTTTTAGACAAACATTCAAAGTTAAAAAATTCTAAACGTTCGTTATATGAGAGATAGTTAGGATCAGTAAAAGATATGATCTTACGATTGATCCTTGAATACAATTTTCGCGCCTTCTCTGCACATTTTCAATCATCCAATCATCACGAACTTTTGTTGGAAACGATACCTGAGTACCGTATTCAAGAAATGATCGAACATGCGATGTATAAAGCTTTAGATAGAATTTTGGTTTTACTGAGGAGAAGCATTTGAAAATCAAGAAAACCATACGGTTTGCGCGTTTGACAAAGCTCTTCCAGTGAAACTTATTTAAAGTGAACTGACATAATTACAAGATTTGAATAAAAGTTATTTGCTAAGAACGCTACCTTTAATTATATATTGTCCTTTTCAGAGATCGTTGCCTAATGGAGGAGGAAAACATTAGGGTGGGATGAGGTTCTCGTTTGGACGGACACATCAATGTGTGTTGTCTCATAAAATGGATAACACACATTGAAGAGAAATAGATGAAAAAGTCGTTTGTGATCTTCCATCAGAGGCTATTATATATACTTCTTTTTTCCTCTTCCATTAGGCACCATTCTCTGAAAAGGATAATATTTAAATGAACAAAATACGAAATTTCTCAAAAAAGGTAACCCACAAAACTTGTCACAACTATAAAAACGATAATCTCAATTTTATATCAATTATTAATTGGTTCTTTTATGGTTTATGAACAATAGATAATACAACATCATCGCTTACGAAACATTGAACACTGCTTTACGGATTAACACAATTCAATGAAACATTTATTCACGTTTAATAATTATAGAAACAATAGTACTATTTTGGAAAAAAAACAGTGTTTGTTTGTTTGTTTGTTAGTTTTTAGTTCAACATATTTTAAATTTGAACAGTTTTCCAATTTTTTAAATGCAAATCATTTCTGAGAACATCTGTAGATGTGACATTGAAGCAATTAATTCGTATACTGTTTTAAATTAATTTAGTATCTGTACATTATTATGGTTGTATTATTATTATTATTAATAATAATAATAATGATGTTAATTACTAGATAGGGTGGAACGCACACTTTTACTGGTAGAATCCATCATAAAGTTAATTTCATTCTAAAAAGGTATCAATTCAATTATTATTATTATTAATAGAACTCGTTTCTATTGTTATTTAATTTGTATTTTTATAACCTTTTGTTTGTTTTCCAAGCATTGATGATATTTTTAAATTATACCTTATTTGAATATTTACTCATTCATCTTTTTTTTATTCTAAATAGGGTTATTTGTCCATTTATTGTTGTTTATTTTTTAAGGTTTTTGAAGATCTTTTGTATATTTTTTAATTTTAGGCGAGTCTCTAATCGTATCAATAGAGCTTCAACTCTTTCTTTTGATAGATTTTCAGTTTTTTATCGGAAGTGGTGGAAATTGACTTTTTACTTAAAACAATAAAATTGAATATTTATTGACTCTCATTCAGGTCCGGTAGTTAGGGTCACGTCGGGTAGTTGGAAAGAAAATTAAATGAAATTCCAATGAAAGCAATAATATTTGATTTCCACGTGTTATAATATTTTTAAATGAACAATATTTTTCATATATTTGGCGTTTAAAAAGAAATGTGCATTCAAACCAACAACTTTCTATTTCAACAAGAAAGAGTATATTTTTCTGGAAGCACTGGGATCATTTATTCTTATAAGCTCAGCGTGAAGGTCTTTCTCTCGGGTGGCACGCCACATGGAATACTTCAAGATAATTGATAAAAAATTGATATTTAAATCAAACTTAATAAACGATCCACTGTTAAATGTAGATTATTCTCGCGTTTTCTCTCTTTAAAATTTGATCTTTATTGTGAGGAATTAAATATCTTTTTAAAAAATCATATAGGAAAAATAATGAATACAAATTGACAATTATATGGAAGTCTATTAGGGTGAACCAAAATTTTTTAGGATTTCCTATATCTTTTTGTCTAATTGTTTTTTTTTACCAAATAAAGATTTTTATATACATGTGTTATATATATATATATATATTAAAGCTCTTGAACAGCTCTATCATAATATATATTAAAATTTTTAATATGTCTTTTATTTAAAATTTTTTTAACTTGTAGAAGAAACATGGAAAATCCGAAATTCGTGTTCTTTTACTCCCTTACTGGAGGCTTCAACGCAACTCCATCAGCAAAAAAGATATGCCAAGTTGAAGGCGACAATATGGTCTCGGATCGTACTGCGCGAAATTGGTTCCAAAGATTTAACGACGGCGGCACTGATCTCGAGGAAAAGACACATTCAGGCCGAACTACGACAGGGGATTCTGAGGCAATCCGTGAAGCTGTGGAGACAAATCCATCAATAAGTACTCGCAGATTGTCGGCCGAGCTCGATATTCCTCAAACATCAGTTGTTCGGCATCTGCACGCCCTTGGGAAAGTCAATAGACGCTGACGAGAAGTATTTCATGCATTGACTGAACTTCAAACTCAAAAACGTGTCGATACTTGCCGAAAACTTCGAAAATCCACAAGATTATCGTTTTATTCGTAGAATTGTTACTTGTGATGAAAAGTGGGTCTACTTCAGTAATCCGGACAAGCAAAATCAATGATTGGAAGCCGGTCAAACGGCGGAACCGCTAGCAAAATGTGATCGTTTTTTAAGAAGGCACAATTTACTTCGAACTAGTTCCAAATGGTTGTACCATCGACGCAGACCTATATTGCGCCCAACTTGATCGAATGTACTGCCGAGAAATATCCAGTATTGATCAGTCGGAAGCGGATACTCCTTCAACAAGACAATGCAAAACCGCACACAGCCAGACAAACGAAGGATAAGATCAAAAATCTCGAAGCCATTGAACTTCCTCTACATCCAGCTTATAGTCCGGACCTTGCGCCATCTGATTATCACCTTTTCCGATCGATGGCACACTTTCTTCGTGGTTGTAGCTTCAATGACCTGGGCGATGTCGAAAACGGGTGCCGCGAGTTTTTCGCCTCTAAGAACAAGGAGTGGTACCGCAGCGGGATCCAACAACTTGACAATAGATGGGTTCAATCCATAGAGTCAAGTGCTTTTTATTTGTTGTAAAACTATATTTAAATTTTTAATAAAAAATCGAAAAAAAAGTTTGAATGCACGCCAACCGCGAATAGCGTTATCCCGATATTTAAGCGTGTCTTAATATATTTACGTCATATCAATAAAACATTATTTAGAATAATTTACCTAGGCTTTCCTTAAAGTATCTAAAACAGTAATATCTTCTAAAAAAAATTAGATCTGAAAATGTTTACTGAGCTCATTTTATAAATTCTTCTTCTATATTTTTCACGTGTCAGCTTTTCATCTAAAAAAAAAACTATCTGAAGTTTTGAACTCGTCAGTAGAATATTTCAATTTTTTGCTTAGTGCTATTTGTCCCATTTTTGCAAACTTAGAAATGTATTTTACAAACAAAATTGATTTCAAACTCCTGCTCATGAATATACAGTGTATTCCTTCCATTCCTTGTGAGTATCATGCCACGATCACTGTTTAAACCTGAAATAATCCAAAATATCTGATAAGCTCAATATGGAGCCGATCCTTTTAAGATACTCGATTAAGAAACTCGGCGTCAAGATGTCTCAATCGGCATTTTCTATATTTATGCACAGTAATTATGTCATTGGAAAATAAGGTCTCTGGTCATTGCCGGAATGCTGAATTATTTTTTCATTTAAGAGTTTTTCTTTCGGAATTTCAGGATTTTCTAGTCTTGGTTGTGTATTCGGTATTCGTCCCGTTTTTTAATTTTTAAGTTTTGTGGTAAAAATTGTAAGGTTTTAATTTGTCAAACAAGCTATCCATTTTTTCTTCGCTTTAAACTTCAAAATAACGGAAAATGTTTCTAGAATTCAAAGACACTTGGCGAATCCTAGATTCAGATTTTTTACGTTCTATTCCAATTTTGAATGATGTTTTGATTCTATATTTCGTTATTTTTAAAACTTTATTTCTAATTACGGATTTCGAATCCCGTTTTTAATAATTTGTCATTCATCTTATCACTGATATACAAAGAAAACCACATTATTAAAGGCGAAATGTTTCCAGGGCCATCCATTAGTGCAAGCCGTAACCACGAGCTCTTAAAATATCTAATGAGATCTTTTGATTTTCTTAAATATTATACTGATTGAATTATAAGAAACCTGTTTCACTTACTTTAAAGGGTGGAATTCCGGATTCCGAAAATTCACTTTTAATATAAACGTTATCACGAAATACGGCCGGAATTCCGGTATCGGGTACTTTTTCGATTACGAATTCCGGATTCCGCAATTACAATTATGCTTACAAATACCGGATACCGGATTCCAAAATTAATAACTGCCATCACTGGTGGGTAGTGAACTCTTATTTATTTATTCAATTTAATTTCCAAATTATTCGAAAATTTTGAACAGAACAATTTCTTGAAATATTAATATTTTATTTTTAATATTTGAATTGCCACTACACATCAACTAACAGAAGAGCAATATGAGCTCAATTAACATGTTTAAGAGTATTATATCATCAACATTTTATGTTTAATATATAATTGTGGAAAATTCTAAGAAGTTTACGTAGGAATCATTGAAACATTTTCACGTGTTTGTTTGTTGTAAACAATTAAACACACAGACATAGTTATTTTTAAGGCGTGTCTGTCGATTCGTAGAAGATCGGAATATAAGTAATAGTTTATTAAGTATAATATTAACTCTGCACTTTGCGCTTGACGGTGGCCTGACTGTGTTTTGCACGAAAAGTGCTCCTGTTAGGATGCGAGGTGCTTTTTGCATGAAAACAAACTCATATAGCGTAAACACGTCATCAATTTTTTGTTAAAATTTGATGTTGTTTTTTGGAGTGAGGACGCTTCGTGTAATTTTGATGAAACTTTGGTTACTTTTTCGGTTTGAATTGAATGTTCTGGCGGCAGTTTTGCACGTGTTTTGATAAATATTTCATGCAAAACACAGTCACGGAAGCGCCCAGCAGAAAGCGCAGAGAACATTAGTAGCAGAATATAGGAATGACTAAATCATTAACAATAACAAACACACAGTTTATATAGTGCCATCCGTGAACTTCTCGGAACAACTGAACATCATGTGATTTTGTATTTTCTCCCAAAATAGCACTTTGCTGTAGAGCTTCTAAATGTCAAGGTCGTCGGTCTTGTGCCAATGATTGTAAACAGTCTTGTTGTTGCTATTCCAGTCTCAGGCATACTTCTCGTGCTTGTACGAGCCAAATAGCGGCGTCGCAGTGCCACTATATTAAATTTGTATTATAATCGTCACGAATCTTTGCGCGGTATCTACTCGTCTTTAAGCTCAATTTTTAGCAAACCTACTACCATGTTCATAAAACCAAGATAACACATTTTCCGTTTACATGCCCTTTAAAACTTTCACGTGAAAGACAACGCATTTCAGTAGCCATGCATATTCCTTATCAGCAAATACCATAAACCCACTTGCCTAAATGAAATCATTGGGAAATGTGTTTTCTTTAACCACTGTCTAATTGACGCATTTAGATGAACAACGCATTTGGAAAAGTGTTGTAATTCTAAGTAAAACGAATGTGAAAAAACTTGTTGAAATTAACAAGTGGAAAAATAACATTTTGCATTAATTGGACTTTTAATGTAAATTAATTATTTCAAGAATAAGTGGATGTTAAAGTTAAACTTGGCATGTCCTCAAGTATACTCTTATTTTAATAAAATGACGTTATGTTTTAAATAAACTAATTAATTCGCATTCCTTTTTTCATAAAATGAATTAACAACGATGAAGAATTGTTTAATATTTTCGAAGGTTCTTTTATGCTTTTTTTTAAGTTTAAGAATGTTTCTTTCTTGTTTAGTTTATGCATATTCTTTTGAATTCCACTCGTAACTTTAATTTATAAATTAAGCCTATCGAAGGAAATGCAAATAATGCTCTTTAATTTGTTCTTAAATACATTTTTGAAAAACCTATAATAATATAAGTGAGTTTATAGATACACGACGGAAATGCAAGATTTGATATCGTGAAAATCACTAACTTTATATATATATATATACACTAGCTGACAAAAGTTTTGTCACAAATGTTTTTTCGGGTTTAACTTTTTTGTGACTTGACCAAATTGGCTGATTTTTTCATATTTTATGTGAATCAGTGTTTAACATGTTATAGTAGCAAAATTTGGTTTAAATTACCATGGCAATTTCGGTACCACGCATTCCGTTTTCCCTCATATTGATAACAGCTTGCCGGGTGGCAATTGGAGTTTCTTTACGTGGAGTCATCTCTAAAATGTTGCCAATTACTGCTATTTTCAATAAATTATGAAAAAAATATAATTGAACTTTAAAAATTATTAAAAAATGCATTGCAAGAAAAGTGCGTAATATCTTTGAGCTACGCGTTTTATGATAAACGCTTGTCACTGTAAAACGGATCATCGTAATCACAAGCGGGAATTTGTAAAATAATCTACAGCCGTATGAATCTATCATATCAAAAAACCAGCCAATTTGGTCAAGTCACAAAAAAGTTAAACCCGAAAAAACATTTGTGACAAAACTTTTGTCAGCTAGTGTATATAGTCCTCTTCAGAGATCGGTGCCTAATGGAAGAGGAAAAAATTAGGATTGAATGAGGTTCTCGTTTGGACGGCCATTCATTTTTACGAAATAATGGGCAGCACACATTTAAGAGGAATTGACGAATAAGTTGTTTGTCCCATCATTTTCTCTTCTTTTTTGCTCTTCCATTAGGCTTCGATCTCTGAAAAAGATATATTCGAGACAAGCCTTAAAGGCTGTAAATTTTTTTGTACATTATTAAATGAGCCCATAGAAAAAACTTTATAAAACATATAACAATATTTAGAAATAACAACATTATAATTTCTAAAAGACACGCTCAAGAGAATTGACGTGCCAGGGTGTTGATTTTCCTCCTTAAACTGCATTTTCAAGCTCGATTTGTAATGAAGTTCCACGTGAAACTACACACCTAGACTTGTCTCAAATGCTCTTCTCAAATGTAAGCTGCTAGAATTATAACAGATCATCTATTTCATCATTTCCATTGCCGTTTATGTTAATTCTGAATTCCACGAAATGCACCTTTATCCCACCATATGTTAGCGCTCATGGACAAAGTTTTTCGCCAAGGAGCGTAGCTTTAAGTTTTTCCCGTTTCTTCCATTAAATTTTTAAAAAATGTGTCTTCAAAAATAATTAAGATTTAACATTCGTGTAAGAATATTTTGTATGAGCTACCATTGTCCAAGTAAAATTGTATTTTTTTATTTATTTACACTAGGTGTTCTAGATACGTGAATATAATATAATCTACATAAGCAATTGAGTCATATATTAAAACAAAATAAAATAGGTAACTGATAGTAATAAAAATAAAAATAAATAATAACATAAAATAGGGTAGGGTGAGGGAGAGATGACTAATAACCATCAAGATAAAACAATGTTAAAATGTTTGATCCAGAAATAACCAAAGTACGAATATAATATTATTGCAGAATGATTTTTCATTTCAAGGAAGTTGATCAATTCACGTATTAATGAGCAAATTTCAATGCTTAATTTGGCGTTAACAATGATTTTTTCAAAAATTTTTAACGGATTCATGCTGGATACAAAATTATTTAATGCATGATTCTTTTGAATTTTTAAATTATATGGTTTTTGACTGTTTCCCGATGTAATTAAGTTCTAGAAGAAAGGAAGATCTTAAAGAAAACTGTATCGATGAATATTTTTTGTATTGGGATATGTTATAGCGCAAATTATGACGAATCGAATTGTGTATAACTTCTGTCTATAGTAATAAAACTTTTCGAGATATTTCTGTTTTTATAAGACGACTATAATGTTCCTCTATGCGCTATATATACGTTAAAATTGTCTTTAAATGACATATCTGACCAGGACTATATTTCTGTTAGCTTCTATTCGAAAACAAAAAAGGAAATCACAAATTCCAGTAATATTTTTTTCGATTAGGGCCTATGAAGTATGTTTTATTAAAACGGGAATTTCTCGAAAAGTTTTATTAAAACAGACAAAAGCTTTATACTATTCGATTCGTCATAATTTGCTCTATAACGTAACCCAAAACATAAAATATTCATCGATACAGTTTTCTTTGAAAGCTTATTTTATTCAAGAACTTAACTACACCAGAAAACAGTTAAAAACCATATAATTTAAAAATTCAAAAGAATCATGCATTAAAACAAATTATGTTTCCAGCTTAAATACGGTCAAAAATTTTGAAAAAAAATCATTGTTAATACCGCCAAATTAAGCATTGAAATTTGCTCATAAAAATCTTTCCATGAAAATATTTGCACTTTGGTCATTTATGAATCAAGCATTTCAATCAACGTGTCCCATAGTTTGTTTTTATAACGAAAAAATAATTGAATATAAATATAAAATGACTAAATAAGGCTAACGTTATATTTAGGAAACAATCTAAGAATGCTCCTTTGTATATGAGTCGTTGGAATTCCCTAAATTTAAAGTGCTATTTTTAAAATATATTTTATATATTTACACGTTTTGAAATATCATTTTTTACTATAATTTTACATTTTGACAGTCTAGTTGTTGAATTTTTTAAATCGTAGCTAGATTCAGAGGTTTATTGAGATGACAAAATCAAATAAAAGAATAGGAGACCCCCACTTGAGAATCTATATCGGAATTTCAACGTTGACATTTTGAATAGTCTATGGAAAATTCGTAATATTACGGTTTGCGGAGACACGCCAAATGATTTCGTCCAATATGAAGCTCAGAAAACTCATTTCAATATATAATTTCGAAAAAATTTAAAGCGCAGGAAATATTACCTGTAAACTTGCCGTGAAAAACAGAACTTATCTTACACGTGGGAGATAATAAAATGCGTTTAAATAATTCGAAATCGCCATTTTCATTTGATGTGCGGAGAAGGGAATTTAATTTAGATTTTAACTCGATAGATATTGAAAATAGAGTCATGCAATTTGAAGTTTAATTTAAATATTTTCTTTTTCAGAGATCGGTGCCTAATGAAATGAGGTTCTCGTTAGGCAGGAAACTCTTTTGTAAAACGGGCAGCTCTCATTGAAGAGGAAAAGATGGAAAAGTCCTTTATGGCCATGTTACCGTCTAAACGAGACCATTATTTTTCTTTTTTTTTTCCTCTTCCATTAGACACGGATCTCTGAAAAGTATAATACATTTATTGGCAAAATGTCAGCTTGTCATAGTTTTGGCGTTAAGGTGCGTGGAGTAAGGTTTCTGAGGTCTCATTTGAAGTATTTCATAAATTTCAATTTGTTTGATATATTTTTTCTTATTTAATTATCGAACATAAACACAATCAAATTACTCTTATTATTAGTAAATTAATATTTTATTAACATAAAAGCCAAAATGGAAAAAAAACATATTGCAAATTTATTCAACAGCCCTGTCTCTTTGCTCCAAATGAGACCTTAAGCCGAAAATATCAATTGCTCTCATTTTTTAATTATAAAACAATAAATCTTCGATCGATTAAAAAGAAGACGTGTGAAATAAAATATCTTGCATACGCGTTTTTGATTTAACAACAATATTTTGTTTTCACAATAGATTTTATTGTTAAATAAGTTCTTTCAAACGACCACGTGATAACTTTAACAAAATCACGGATTATTTTTGGGAACTCTTACCAATCACATTTTGAGGTAAATAGTTGAGATAAATTGGTAATATACCTTAAAAATCGTACTGTAATATTTACGTGAACGTTATAATGAGGTTTTTAAAAATAGAAAATGGTCATTTGCAAGAAAACGGAAAGTCCGCAGAAATTTCAACTGCACTCAACTGTCGAAGAACGCAAAAATTGCCCATTTCCTTAAAAAATTACAAAAATCCTTATAGCTCTTTCAAAAAATTATTTTTATTATTTAAAGTTATGCGAATAGAAAAAGGAGATAATGTGGAACCTAAACCTATACATTTACGAGAAATCATCATTTTATGTTTTCATTCGAACTCTTCGGTTTTATCTCAAGATGCCGTCGTTTTCTTTCTTTGCAGAAGGCGGAGGATCTCTCCAAAACATTATAGCATACTATTGTCCCTTTCAGAGATCAGTGCCTAATGGAAGAGCAATAAAAGAAGAGAAAATGCTGAGCGGCCACACAGACAACTTTTTCTTCAATTCCTCTTAAATGTATACTTCCCATAATTTCGTAAAAAAGAATGACCGTCCAAACGAGAACCTCATTCCATCCTAATTATTTTCCTCTTCCATTAGGCACCGATCTCTGAAAAGGACAATACTATATCTAAACTGATGTTTCAGCTAAACAATTATTAATAAATAAAATACGTCTTATTTTGTGCAATTTTCTCGTAAAATCTCGCAGTCGAGTGCAACTGTCTACAACTTTTATAGAGATCAAACTCACGCAAAACAAAAATGTCGGCGAACGTACTGTCAAATCCGATTTGTTAATTATGTGTAGTTCTGAGCTGGAACAGATTCTTGTCACGTTTGCTGTGGCCTCCTGACCATAACCTTGAAATAGAGTGATTACAGTTATTTCGATTTTTACACGGCCATATTAAAGACACACCATTTTGAATACTCGAATTTATCAATTTATAGTCTATTTTTCACTATTTCAACATAGACGCATAAGAGTCCTAATAATAAATTTTGTGAGTTAATACCTTAAAATAAAATGTTATTTGTGTTGTTATATAATATTGGATAACTTTGAACGAAGTAAACAAAGTAAAGACATCAATTTAAGAAAAACTTAAGAAGTTAGAATGGTGCAAAGTAAACAGGACAAATTTTTTACGCAAAAAAATCTAGATAATAATGGATTTCCAAATAGAATATTCTATAAGTACATTACGAGCAATCTTGAAATATGAAGTCGCTAATATTTAGAGATTTTATTACTATTGGAGACATTGACACGCCAAATGACTTAGCAGAAACATGATCTCAGTTAATCTTAAAATTTAAAGTGCCTGAAATATTTGAAGGAAAACCTCTAAAATTGATATGAAAAAATTGTTTTTAAATAACGTAGATAACGTAGATATTAATAAAATGCGTTTAAATATTGCAAAATCCTCATTTCACGCAAAATCGAAACAATGACTTCTTTATTTTCACAATTGCCCTACAACTTTCACGTTTATTTTACACAAATATTGTCTACGCCATTTTGTAAGCTGTTCCTTAAAATCTTCACAAAATATTGCATTTTAACACGTTTTCTGATCTCATTTCATTATCCTTCAAATTGGCGTGCTCATTTTCATTTAGCGTGCATTAGTAGACATAACAAATCTTATACTGTTGCATTTAAAGGGAATTTTTTCCAATTCTCAAATAAAATTCTCAAAAATAATATCTTATAAATTCACACGTTGAAATTATGATGTTACGTTTTTGTAAATTTTCTTCTCAAAATATTAGACCCTCAGTGATCTCCCTGTTTGAAGAATTCATACTTCTTTAAACTCAATTTGATTTTTGAATTAATGAAACAAAACGTTTCACGTATTTCCTTCTAAACAAATACACATCGAATATAAAACACTATAGAATCTAAAAATAAATCTGTTGCGTGGAGAATATTGGAGTTATATTGTGAGCGGGCATTTAAATTAACCGGTTGATTAGACTCAGTGAGCATCAATCGATGCTTTCGTCATTGAAGTCGTTTGTGTGCGTGTGTGTGTGTGTTATTTTTTCAATATACAACTATTTTTGAGTGGCTTGTCAATCAATCTGACATCATCTTGGGTTTTATATTGGAGCAATATTAAAAAATATATCAATCGAAGTAGCTGCGCACACATATTTCCATTTTTTCTCATTGAAAGTTCCCCGAAAACATCTTGAGAAGAAGTCTGTAAAAAGTAAAGTAAACCAAATGTTTGGTTGAATGTTTCGATCGTTTTGTTTTCTAGTTGACGATTGATTGATTGATGTATTTATTAATTGATAGCTTTTGAAATGTTGCGCCAAACGTCTCGTAACCTGAAAGTCAACGTGTCTTTCGAATCATCGCCGACTTCCGGTGAAATCGGCAGAATAACAAACACCCATACACACACACATCGGAATGTGTCGGAGAAGAGGAAAAAAGTGATTGCGCGCGCGCGTGGAAGTAGGTGGAGGCAGCACAAAATAGTTTGAACAACAACTAGGAGAGAGGAGGAAATAAACGAGGAGCGTGTGATGATGAAAGGAGGTCTCGTTAACCACCGTAACCCCCACCCGAACAAATTTTAATTGTCTTTTAAGTCTACAACACTATTTTATAGTGATTTGATGTGCGTGTCAAAAAAGTGATGTTTATCAACCATCTGTGATGGTTATTGTTTGTTGTTGGTTGTTGCTTCTGTATTTGTTGCTGGTTGGTTGCTTCCAATTTAATGCTCGCTCTTCAGGATCCCGCATGCACAAGTCATCGAAATGAACAAAATGATCGCCACTGTTATATTAGCATTAATGATGAATGTCGGAGCCGGATCAAGTATGCTCGCCAGGCATTTCGGTTGAATCGATTCGAATTTCAGTTCAATCTTGTTTATTCCTACCCAATATGGACTTGGAAGGAGGCACGTATGATGAGTTCGCGACCACCGAAATCAAAGAATGCTGCAAGGCGTGCTCGAGTCGCGACTGCTGCGTCGCCTACACATTCGACGCACTCGAAGGAAGGTGATCGTTTCAAGCTCATTGCATTTTAATGATGAATCTAGGTGTTATTTGAAATCCGCAATTGGGGCATCAGCTGAAGATACGACGAAGACGAGCGGATTAAGACCGAATTCATATTATGGTTGGTTTCATTCACTTCATGCTGGTTTATTATCAAATTAAGGCCAAGGCGTTAAGCTAAAGAACGTTAAAATCTATGGGGATAACACGAATATAATCGAGCTGCGGAATCGCGACGAGTGCAGGGAGTATTGCACAGGTAATTGAAGTTTCTTTTGGCCGGTTTTTGACCTGTTAAGGCATTAATTATGACAACAGAATAATGTTCATTGTTATTCTGCATTCGTATTGTTATTTGCCTCTTCATATTATTACCAATTATTAACAACATCACTATATTCTTCTTCTTCTTCTCCTTCTTCCCCTTCATCATCTCCATTATTCGATGATGACAGCCAACAGAACCTGTCCTTATACCAAAAAGTGATTTTTTCCATCAATGAATGGCATAATTAAATTAAATGGACAATAAATGCATTTAATGTCCAATTAGTTTTTCGAATCGCTACCTTGGGAAGGCACTAGTGGGGGCATCGAATCAAACAATGTGTGTCGATTTGCAGCTTATCAAGTGTTCACGTACGCGCCGCCACGGAGCGCCGCACTCATCGGCAAAGGCGAATGCACGTGTAGCATGCGGATCAAGTCACTCAAGTACTCATTTGGTTGCGTTTCGGAAATTGTGCCAACAAGTCAATGAGCACGTGTATTTTATGGCGAATCGAAGAATGGAATGGAAAACAAAACCTCTAATATGCTTTAAAATGTTGAGAGCTTCACTATTGAATCGAATTGTTTATTGAGATTTTATTAAATGATCAGGGCCAAGAAATAGTCGAAGACTTTTTGTATTTATGGTGTTTTTTGTATTATTTTTATTTTTATTATCATTATTGAGGTCCCTTTTATGTACCGCTTTATCACGCCCTTTTGAGAATGGAAACATTTAAAAGTTTTCATTTTCTTGATCTCTGAATTGTTTTCATTGGAATGGAATAGCTAGAATTGTCCTAATATCGTGTTATAATATTTATTATTATAGACTATTTCAATTTTTTTGACGGCGCATTGCCAAAAAAATGTAAAAGGAGAGAGTTGTCTATTGCATCTATCTACTTATAATGGTCCTTCTGCGCAGCGGTTCGCAACGCGCCTACAAAAAATTTGAAATAGCCTATATTATTATTATTGTACTATTATTATTATTAAACATATAAATAATATAATAAGCAAACAATAAATTATTCAAAGTGAATCTTGATATTAAATAAAAAGTTATATCGGGTTCTCATATTTATTTGATTTGTTTTATCAATAAAAAAAAACAACAACAATATAATGATAAAAGATATCTGGTTGAATTTCTTCGAGCTCTTCAATTACTTTGTTTATATTTGATCAAATTTTGATATCACGCTATTAATAACTATCAAGAATAATAGTTATATATGCTCCTCAAGTGTTTTGATTCAAATCACACGAGTATTTAATTGAGCCGAAAGCGATGCTCATTTTTATTTTTATTGTATGATTTTTTGCGATTTTCAGTGAATTAAACATCAAGGTTACTACTGCAAATAATTAATTAAGTAGTTAAGTAGAGTGTAATGTATTCATCGATTGCGTTTGATTGTTTTAGTTTCATTTTTTGTTTCGTTTAGAATGTTCGATTCTCGCAAAATTTGCAATTGGGGAATATTTACATAATTTAATTGTTGGTATTCTATTATAATATTATTTTATTAGGGTTTTAGATGGTTTAAATATTATAAAAGCGCACCCGAGACTCAATTAAGCACATTTTTTTAAATTATTTGTGGTTTGTCCTAGTAAATTTTCGTCCACGTGTTTGTTTCGAATTTTCTGCGGGTTCATGCGCTTTTTCTTAACATAATTATATTGATGCGCTCATGTATTAACGTAAAAATGCTCACCAATATTTAACTAACAAATATATTACAAAGAGCTTTAAATAAACACGTAGTCTTACTTATTTAGGACGGTAAAAAAACAACTTTAATTTGGTGTGGCGCTGATATTTTAATGGTTTACATAGTTTCTGATATATATTTCATATCGGATATTTTCTTCCATCAGAATATTCACGTGGAAAACTAGAATACGCTGCCAAAATATTAGAAATCGACTGAAGATGTTTAATCCGGACTTATTTCAGACCACCCAGGTTAATTATAGCGTCGACAATTTTGTAGTCTGATATAGTTTGTGATATATTTAAGATTGTCAACAAAGAAAATTGATAAATTCACGTGGAGCAATAGTAGTATGTTCTCAAAATTTCAAAAATCGAGCAATTCATTGGCGTGTTTCAACAAATTAACAAATTCTACTTGAAATTTTAAAGCACTCGGTTAAAATTGGAAATTTTAAAGTTATTTTGAGAAAGACGACAGATTAAATTCACTAAAATTATTTTTTAAATTTACCTTCTTCGAATCAATCTTACTTATAATCGTTTTCCTTAGTTTTACGGATTTTCATGAGAATCAAAAACTTTGTTTTTCACTTAAATATAAATACTCTAACTCCGAATTACAAAATAAACAATAAGAAAATTATAAGTTTAGTTAAGATTTTATAATCTCACGCCAACTGAAATGTTCGATTTTTGAAATTTTGAGGACATTTTACAGTGATCCACGTGAATATACAAATTTGCTTTGTTGACTAGCTTAAATGTATATCACAAACTATCACAATTTACAAAAATGTCGATGGTATAAATAACCTGGATGGTCTGAAATCATTCCCGGTTTAAACTTCCTCAGTTGGCGTGTAATCTCTTATTTAAAGTAAAACTAAACATTTTTCATATAGTTTAAGAAGAAAATCCTTTAACATTTATGGAAAAGTTTAGACGTGAAGCACGCCAATTCGTCAAAACTGAAACTCAGAAAAGTCATTCAAACCTAGCATGTCGTAAAAAGGAATATTTTAAGAAAAATCTGTAATATTGACGTAATTAATATTTTTCAAATTCAACGTTGCTTTTAGTAAAATGCGTTTTAATATCTTAAAAAAGCCCTTTACTTTTGGCGTGTGCAAAGATTAAAATGCGTGAAATTTTTATTTTCAAAGTTTACTCACAGACAAGTGAAGAAAATATTTGAGACAAATGAAAACACGCACTCACCCCAACTGGTATGCTAATAAAATGAGTTCAGTAAACGTGCTCAAATCAAGATTTTCAGAAAGATATTAACGTTTTTGATAGTTTAAGGGAAACCTAGTGAAATTGTAGTGAGAAATGTTTTATGGGAAATGCATAACACGTTTCATACACGCGTAAGGATCGGAAAAGCGTTATTTCCAGTGCGCACGTGGAATATTAGTTTAGTACCGTCGAGTTGTGGCACAGCGAGAACAGGAAAGGCGCGAAATTTTCTCTTTTAAATGAAGTGTCAAAAAATTGCACTACGATAATAGACACCAATAATGGAATGACAAATTCTAAAAGACGGAATACATTCTCACACCAACTAGATTTACTTGAATTAACAGAATAATTATTTCAGCTGTAATCTGCACACAATAATTATAATCACTGTACGGTAGCATGTTCTCAAACAAATAAGCATCAATGCTTTTCTATTTTTTTGCGCTTCGCTCGCGTTTACACTCCACTGCCATGAAGTACGCGTTGATTGCAAACGATCGTGTACCAATTGCACGTTTCAAAAAAACGTGTAGCTTATTCAAAAAATTATTTATACTATTTTAAGAACTGTAAATAGACAGAGCAAAAAATGAGGACTTCGTAAAAATAGGTCAATAAATTTTCCAGAAATCATCATTTTTTATATTTCTTTCGAAATCTTTGGTTTAGCTCATATTCGGTCGTTTAGTTTGTCATTTAGAACGTGTCGAAGAACTCTCCAAAGCATTATAATACTATACAACATCCAAATTAATGTTTCTGTTAAACAGTAATTCATAAATAAAAGTTTTAATAATTAATTGAAAGGGAGTATTATGCGCAATTGGTGCGAAGTCTTTTGCAATTTGCGCGCACTTCGTGGCAGTCGAGTGCGTGTACTTTTAGATTTACGTTAAACAAATATTGTCTAAGCCAGTTTGTCAGCTTTTTTTTTTAATATGTATTATTCATTTCAGAGATCGATGCCTAATGGAAGAGGAAAATTTTAGGGGCGGGGCAAAGGTCTTGTTTAGGCAGCCACACGGTCACTAAGGCCATCACGTCTCTTCCTCTTTTGTTTGTCATCAATTTTTGTTATCTATTTTTTGATGACAAGAAATGAAAAGTTTAATTTAAAAATGAAAATGGATGAAATAAAAATATTGATGAGAAACAAAAGAGGAAGAGACGTGATGGCCTCAGTGGCCGTGTGGCTGCCTAAACAAGACCTTTTCTCCGCCCCTAGTTTTTGCTCTTCCATTAGGCATCGATCTCTGAAATGAATAATAAATATATTAAAATCTTCATAAAATATTAGGTATGAGTACACTTTAGGAATTGCATTTTCTAGTGTTCCAGTGTTCCACTACATGGAAAGCATTACAATTTCCCGGAGTTTTTGCCATTACTCGTATATACTAAATTATTAGCCGGCTAACAAATTTAATTTCTATTCTAAAACGCGCCAAATGTAAATAATGAGTTTCCAATATTTACGCTTGTCTTACCACATTCATGTGTACTTTTCATAGATATAGTCTAGGCCAGTTTGTCAGATTTTTCTTAAACTATAGAAAAATGTAAAATTTTCACCAAATTTTACATTTCAGTACGTTTTTTGGGATCTTTTTATTAGAATTCAAGTTGGCGTGCTAAAATATTGACATCAAAATCTCAATAAAGTTCTCTCCGTGTAAATATAATATTACGAAAATCAATGAAGATTCTTAATTATTATCTGGTAACCTTATTTAATCGTCGTTAATCGATTATTAGACATTTAGATTGGATTGCAGTGTTCCAAACAGCTTTAATTTTTGTCCAGCTTAAGAATATAAACTGATAGACAAGAATATGGCAAGTTTCTCTAAACTAGATACGATTGAAGCTGTTAAAGTTTTTTCTCCGCATTTCCGCTTTTACAATTTTTTGGAAATCCGAATCCAGTTTTTAAATTATGAAATATAAACTTACGTTTTAAGTTATTATTTAAAACCCAAAAATAACGTATTTAGTATGTTTTAAGAATTCTACCTACGATTTCGGAATTCTTTTTTTTTCCCATTCAGCCTGTAACTGCTGTAAATTCATTAGAAAATTTCCTAAACCAAACATTTAAAAATACAACAAAAATTTTGTAATACAAATGCACCCCAGGACAGAACGTGTCCAAATATCCTCATTTGAAGGCGAAACGAAGAAATATACAATTGATAAAATTAAGGAACCCTTTTTGCCCAAATGCTAGAATGCCTTTGCTTTTTGCTGAGTTTCTCGGCTCTATGAGCTCGTAGCACGTTGTGCTCAGGCGCATTTTATACAGCTTGTTGCGCTGAACACAGTAGTGCAAAAGAGCTTTCACGAAAAGCGCTCAAACTGGAGCATCGATCATGTACAAAAAATTATCAATCTTTCCACGACCTATTTCTCGGCTCTATGAGCACGTAGAACGTTGTGCTCCGGGTATTTTAGACAACTAACACTGCTCAATAAGTTAGTGTAAAATAAATTTTACGAAACGAGCTCATTTCGCTAAACTGGAGCATCGAAAATGCACAAAACATGAAACATTTTTTCATTTAGTTTTTGGCGAGTTTCTCAACAAAATGCCCTTCTTGGCTTCACCTTAAAATTGTGTTGTTCAAATTTGGGACATCGCTTTGTCCTGGAGTGCAAATGTAAACCCTGAGCCCTTTTTTATTTCCCATCGTTTGTCTTCATATTAAAAATTCAAGAAGAATTGAATGCAAAAAAAGTTCAACTATTTACAAAGACATGACAGATCACTTGTCCGCCCTCACAAATGTACACAAGAGGCTTTTTAAAGCAAAAAAATGACATTGATAAACATGATATTTGGTGATATCATCATTTGGTTTAAAAACATGAATCAACTGTGTATAGGCGGGCTCGTTTGGGATAAACCGGGAGAAAGGAAGGTGATACTGCTCAACAAGATGTGTTCATTTATACTGTAATCAGATAAACAATAACAAATATTTGTTTAACCATATGACATCTAAATATAAAAAACGACGCCCAAAATCGTAGGTGGATTTAAATGTATTTAATAAGCCAGAAAAATGTCGATTTAGCAATTAATTTTTTGTAAACTATTCCATTCATATTTTAAAGCTGATTGAATTTTGACACGGTTTTTATGAATTTCAATATGAGTAAATAACGTGCGACGCCTTTTTTTGGCATAAATAAATGAAATGATTATTCAGTGTTTGTTTAGGTGAAGCATACGGCTGAAATAGTTGTATTCTTGTATATTTAAGTGACCAGAATGCATCGATTAGTCATTTGAACTCGTTGATGTTTTTGGTATTCTAATCGCATGTTTCTAATTGTTGTCATCATTTTTAATGAATAATAATCCGCATTTGGTGGATAAGTGCATTTGTAGTTATTCTTAATGTTAATTATTAAAGCCGTATTAAAGCTTTCATTCTTGTTAATATTATTTTCTTAGAAGTCTTCAATTTTAATCTACTGTTAAATTTAAATTATGATTCTTTGATATTTAAGAGTGTCTTAAAATATTTGTATTCTTTTTGTAAATTTCTTTCGAATTTGGGCACACCATTTATGAACTCCTATAAACCACCCGCTCTAGTTGAATATTCAGTCTTATTTAATATTTTAGATCTCAATTTACCGATAGAATATAATGAAACTTAGGTTGTCCAATTTAAAACTATTACAATTCCACGTTGAACTTCGTAAATCGAAGTTTCGAAAAAAAATGTTGTAAATAGTTCTTAGACCACGTTAAATGTTCTAAAGCGTTATTTAACTTTATGAACGAGATTTTTAGATTTTTTTATATTTCGCATGAAGTGATTCTTTAGAATATCTATAGCACCCCAATTTGTAGGTTAATAAAATGAGATCAGTAAACGTGCTCAAATTTAACTTTTTATAAAGATATTAATATCTTTAGATAGTTTAAGACAAGCTTAATTAAATTGCAGTAGAAACTTTTTCGTTATAAAGGCGTAAAAATTTTCACACACGTGTAAATATCTCAAAATCGTTATTTCGATTTGGCGTGCTATAGAATATATATATATATATATGTCTGTTGATGTAATGTTAACTATTACAGTATTCTTTCGATGATATTTGGATTGCCCAAACTAAAATAATACAATTCACCCTAATATTACACGTAGAATTTATTTAAAAAATAAATCTTGCAAAAAAACAATTTTGCGTGTGACTAGAGAGAGATTTTTTTGTGATCTAGATTGAGTTTGATGTCTACGTCAACTGAAACACTAATAGCACGTCAATGTGGACAAGAAACGTGCTAAATTCTTTGTTTTTTCATATTGTTGGGAATTTTAGGAAACGGGCAAAATCGAAAGAAACAATTTTTGTATAGTACACGTTAAAAATTATAAAAAGATTATTCACATTTGGTGTCGGTGTAAGAATAAAATAATAATTATTTTATAAAACTTTCTAAAATTACAATTTTTAAGGTATAATGTTTGAAATGGTTCTTAGATCACGTTAAATTATTTTTAATATTTGGGATGAATTGATTCTTTAAAATATCTGTGGAATATATAGATTTATATTGTATGCATCATGTGAGCCATTTTAAATATTACAGTATTCACTGCAAAAGAAAATTACGATTTCGCAATATTTGAAAAAAATTTTTCTAAAATTTACGTGTAATTTTGATATTATTTTTTACGTCAATATTAAAAACTTCTTTTAATGTATCCCTTTAGCGTTAAATTTTTCTGAATTACAATTCTTACGAATTCTATTGTCGTGCAGTATTCCTAGTATTTCGTAGATCCAAAGAAACAAAAACAACACTGACGTGTAAAATAATATAACCCTACTGAAGGTGATCTTCTATTCCCAGTAGATTCCCAATAGATATTCATAAGAAATACAAACATTAACATATCTAATAAACTTTACATCAAAGCGTCTACATGTAGTCGCTCAAAGCCTGATATACAAGGCACGTTAAGAGTAAAAACATTTGAATATTTTTCATGCAATCTGCAACCGTCTTTTAAATTTAGATATCAATAAATAATAAATCAAAATACATATTCACGTGAAAATCTTTTATAAAAGGAATTCCAATTGAAAATGACGATTTCGCAAATATTAAAAGCGTCCTGCGCAGTTTTATAGTTTTTTCTCTATTCTATTTCTTTAAACGCTCCCTTCTTTGGTTTTTAGCATTGGTAGGAGCTTTAAACTGTTCAAATTTTTTTGTTCAATTCCTGCGCAAATTAGTAAAACGTGAATAAAATCGACTCTTCTGATTTTGTGCGTCTAGTCAATGTTAAACAATCTTTCCTCTGAAATATTAGATTAGAACACATTTCCTGAGCTCCAGGAACTCGAGCTAATATTCAAATAAAAGTTATCAAAGTAAATTTGACCTTATACCATGTACAAAAGAATATTTTTCAGTCCAAAAAAACAAACAACTGTCCACCACTCGGAATAGTAAAATTGACATCTCATTTAATTATGTAATCTAGCAATAAAATTTGTAGATAAATGGATTATTTGACTTAAAATAGTTAAAATACAATTAAAAATTATCAGAAAAAACACATAGAATTCAGTAAAACGTGATTAAACGGTGGAACGTCAATTGAAAATAGCAACATCACTTCCACGTAAAAATGTTTCAATGATTACTACTTAAACTTAACAGAGAGAGCACGAGAGGCTCATTAATTGAGCCTTTTAAATGATTTTTCAACGGTTTTGTGCATATATTAAACATAAAATGCTGCGAAAATAACTTCTGTTATTCATCTTTCGGTTGATAACACATATTTTGTAATTTAAATTTAATTTCCATTAAAATAAAACCCCTTTTAATTTTAAACATTTTCTACGTCTTGGTAGGGTAGATAGCAGAGATGGGTGGAATGGCAGTTTTTGAACTTTCTTTCGGAATTCCGAATAATATTTGAAAACCACAATTCGGAATCGAAAAATCTCATCTCTGGTGGATAGAATTTCATAGTGCGATAGATGGGACAAAATCATATTGCCCTCAAAGGGACACAACACTTATTCGAGACAACGATAATCAGAGAAGACACACAGCGAGAGCACGAGAGGCTCAGAAATTGAGCCTTTTAAATGATGTTTCAAAAAACTACACTACGATAATATTTGAATTTTAAGTCACGATTAAATATCAGAAAACCGTTTAGTTTGAGTATTTTAAACTGTTAAACCTTTATGCTCTAGAAAATTGTCCGGAATCGCGCTTAATGCAGAATTTCGACGTATGAAATTTGATTCCGGAATTGGAAAAGTGCATTCATATAAAATATTAAATATTCAATGTGCACTAGTCTTTCAATATTTTCTGAATATTAAAAACAATCCGTTTAAAGAAATATAATTAAGAAGCATTCAACCTTAATTTCAAGTAGAGTCGTCGCCAAATGCGATTACCATCGCAAAATGTAGCGCACTTTTTTAAATATTATTTTTTCATCTAATTTTTATGATTTTTATTATTTTCCACATTTATTCCACGACTGGAACAACATCTAAAACATATTCTTCAATTTATTTAAGCAAAAACAGTATAGAACAAGCATAAACAAGAATTTAATCATAAAAATTAAATGAAAAAATAATATTCAAAAAAGTGCGCCACATTTTGCGGTGGTAATCGCATTTGGCGACGACTATACTAAAAAAGCGCATGCCAAATTAATCATTCAAAAAAAATTTTGACGGTGTATTGCCCGTCGAACAGAAACCAATTTTATTATTATATATTTTGTAATTTAAGCGTGGAAATTGAATGACGATAAAAATGGTACTCCTTATATATTAATTTTCAAGGTTTTCTAAGTACACACGCTCACGGGTATTTTAGATACGATGATATAAAATACACGCCAATTGAAAATTACGATTTTTCAATATTTAACCGCATTTTATTAATGTCTACGTGAAATTGGAAACTCTAATAATACGTCAATTTTACAGCCCCTTAATTTGTTTCGTGCTTTTAATTTTTATAACAATTTAGATTTAATAGGGTTTTCTGAGGTTCTGTTTGTACGACGTTTTGTTTTTTGTTTCTGAGGTTCTGTTTGTTTTTGCATTGAGTGAGATTAAACTCGCACGAATTCCGAGGATCGAACTGTGGCGTTGACGTGAATTTGTTTACGTATTGTCGTAAAATAAAATTCTAACTTATTTTATATTGTTTCGCAATATTTTTTTTATTTTTCTTAATATTGTTAAAATTTTTAAATGAAATATCTCGTAATATTGATAGAATTAATTTATTTGATGATCAACTGGACAGATAATCGCTAAAAATTAGAAATAAGAAAAATAGTTTGAAACAATAATAAATAAGTTAGCATTTTATTTTTCGACAATCCGTAAACACTGTCACGTCAACGCCACAGTTCGATCCTGTATTTTGTGTTTCACTCGAATTCATTTGGCTGATGAAATTAAATATTGGATATTTAAAATGTATCAGAAATTATAGACCAGGGTTTCACGGAGACCAGGGTTTACAATTTCTGCGCAACCCTGATTTAGAACATCAAAATTATAAGCGCTTTTGTTCATAGGGGCGACTTAAATGACGCCCGAATGAAATTTTTTAAGAAATGTTTTCATAAATTATAAGAAAGATACATCAATTATATTAATTTTCTTTAAAGTTAATTTTCCAGTATATAAACAAACTTAAGCAAACGGCTGTATCATTCGAAACTATTTTTTCGCCTATTTCGCCTATATATCCAACCATTTTCTAATTATTCCAAGAATGTACTGATCAATACCACGAAAACATATATAAAACTTGATTTATGGGATATTTAGTAAATAAACAATAACAATTAATTAGCGTCAGAGCCAATTAATCGATCAACGCTTATCTTTTAATTAATAAGAACAACATTTTTAAGGGGAACTGGTAGATATATGCAAGTTCATGCATATTCTTAATGAAAAAAGTGAATAATCTTTGATAATAACAGTGCTTACGTACTGTTAATAATCTTGTTAACATGGAAGATAATGGAAACAAGTTTGGATTATGTTATTATGTTTATTTTTTCGCCAATATATCATTTTCCGAATTCCATCGCGTCATTTGATCCAACTTTAATTATCATATGATTATTCAGATACTCCCCATGTACTTTTTTATTATATTATTGGCTTGTTTTTATTCGACTCACGCTGGTGAGCACATCTTACGATTAAAAGGTTAGTTTATGACATTTATGTTAATGAGAATTGTTCAATTGTTTTAGAAAATTCGCATCTTGGCACAACTCTGATCGGGGTTGAAGAAGGATCGAGTGTTTTTATTCGTTGCGAGCATCCGAATCAAAAATATGAAAAGCTGCGCTGGTTGCACAACGGAACACCAATTGATGCGAAATATGTCCATATTAAAGAGTGAATCATTGTTTGCGGCAAGTTAATTGTTTGCCTATTTTCAGCGAAGCGTCTTATGTCATTATTAATAAGTTTGACAAGAATAAGCACAGCGGAGTCTACGAGTGCTCGTCAAATGGAATGTCAGCTTCTTATCGCTTAAAATCGGAAAAGTTCTACGAACTGCCCGATGGGTTCCGTTACTGTTTTGGCGAAGAAATGGCCAACTGCGACCATTCGGACGTGTGCCAGGTGGAAATCTCGACGGGAATCACGAGTTGTGTGTACGTAGCAAATTGATTTTAATCAGTAACCCAACTAAAACTTAAAGATGTGAACAGGGCTGGATGGGGGTCAAGTGCGACATTATAGACTCGGTCAGATTACATTCTGTTGTAACTCATTCTGCGTGTGCATCGTGTACGTTTTTATTAACCGATTTTTATTATGTTATACTTATCTTGTGGTGTCAATGCTTTGAAATCAAACAAATCATGAGTACACAAATAATAAACATTTTTGTTTTAGGGCCAATACTAGTAACCGCTATTATATTCGTGACGGTTCTTGCTCTACTCGCCACCTGTGTTTATAAATTTAAAGTTAGAAATCCACATAGATATACAAAGAAAATTAATCATAAACCTCCTATGTAAGTGTACGATAAGAAAATTATTGTGTCTATTGAATATTTTTATTTGCAGAATCTTAGCCGAGGACAGTCCACAACCAAAGTCTAATGGTCGCATATTTGTATGAAAAATAATATATTCAAAATATTGTTTTAACGCATAATTTCAATCACTTTTAATTGTCGGGTCTTTTCTTATTTTTATTATATTATGCTAGTAGTATAGGAACATGAGATTCCATTTATAAACATTTTCGACATTTCAGTCATTTCGTCACATTTTCATTCTCTGCAGTCAGAGAATTACCTCATTTACAACACTTTTTTCGTAAAAAGTGTGAAATTAGTCAATTTTTGGAGCACTAAAAGTGCTTATTTTCAATAATTTTTCTGCATTTTCCATCAATTTTTTGTTTGGATGTTGATTTTATGTTCTATTTCTCATTTTCGTGCTTAAATACTCGAAAATGTGTCATTTTCACACTTTTTTAGAAAATCCGTGGATGTCGAAAGATGTTGATTTTTGAAAGAAAGTGGTGAAAGATTTATTGAATAAACGCCTTTACAACAAAGAAATTACTTTTTAATACGCTTGAATTCTTCGCGTGTCCAGTCCATCTCAATCAATAGCTTCATTTTTGCGACCATTCCCAAAATGTTGACTTCTCGAATTTTTTCCTTAGACACTCGACAAACGATTTCCAACGTTTGATCCTAAATATTTAATCAGTAAAGTTCAATTAAAAGAAAACCAACCTGGATGGCCAAGTCATACGGTGAATGGATGATATTCCCTTCGCCATAGAGACCTTCAGGTGAATGGCGAGCTTGTATCACATAGAAACGAAATGATGATAGCCTTCGAGCCAGGTTTTCCTGCAGATTTTCAGTATTTCAACAAATTTAGCATAAAACCATACGTGCTCGCTGACAGATTAGAGGAATCATACACCGGAGGTTTCGGACGTAGATCCATCCCTTTACTGGAAAAGGTGGCGACGAGAAAGTTGCAGAGCTGAGGTGTTCAATTTCTTTCTCGAATCCAATCTAGAAACAAAAATCTTAAATACAATAGTAAAAATTTAACGAACCTAGATAAGTTCTTCATTGCTAATGTCGGAGACCAAAACATCAAATTCATCGTATGGCCAAGCGAGCTTCTGCCAAGACTCATCTGATGATGAGCTCTAAAAAAAAGATGAATAAATTTAGAAATACATACATTTATAAATACTAACTACCTTATTGCGTTGTTCACTCATGTCGACCGTCTGCTCCATGCTAAAAAAGAGAATTAATAAAGGAAAATCATGGCATAAAGTTGCTGCACGCCGAAGGCAGCCAATAGAAAAATCTCCTTCACATAGAAAGAAATATCAACGAATTTGATCACGCGTTCAATAAATTTATTATTTTTTGTAAAACAGTATTTCGGCTATTTTAAGAGAACCAGTGACTTTTATGAAACATGAGTTATACCATTCTGTTCCTCGTAAAATTCTGAATTTGTTGAAATGCAACATGACGTAATTACGGTAATTGGCGTGTATTTGATTGAAATTTTAAAATTTAAAAAATCATGCTTAAAAATTTTTGCTTAAAATACAAATATAATTTAAAGGAAAATATATTGTAACTTACCGTTGTGTCCTCTATCAATAACCTTTAATCTCAAAAATTTAAAATAGAGTTTTCGAGTTATTCGATTTTAAATTTTTGCACGTTATTGTATTATTCATTTCAGAGATCGATGCCTAATGGAAGAGCAAAAAATTAGGGGCGGAGAAAAGGTCTTGTTTAGACAGACACACGGCCACGAAGGCCATCACGTCTCTTCGTCTTTTGTTTGTCATCAATATTTTTATTTCATCCATTTTCATTTTTAAATTAAACTTTTCATTTCTTGCCATCAAAAAATAGATAACAAAAATTGATGACAAACAAAAGAGGAAGAGACGTGATGGCCTTAGTGGCCGTGTGGCTGCCTAAACAAGACCTTTGCCCCGCCCCTAAAATTTTCCTCTTCCATTAGGCATCGATCTCTGAAATGAATAATACATTAATATGATAGAAATGAATAATTTTGGGAGTTTTCATGATTTCTAGCATGACGATTGGATAAAACAAGCTACAGACCGGGTAGTATAACATAGGAGAACGCCTTAGGAGATAGTGAAGAAAAGACTTGTGAGACCGTGCAAAAATTCGGCAATAAACAACTCGTCCATTATAAAATATATTTTTAATCTTTTGAAAAAATGACGATACCACTTTTTGAATAAAATCGACATCCACGCGAAGAATTCAAGCTTATTAAAAAGTAATTTCTTTGTTGTAACGGCGTTTATTCAATAAATCTTTCACCACTTTCTTTCAAAAATCAACATCTTTCGACATCCACGGATTTTCTAAAAAAAAAAGTGTGAAAATGACACATTTTCGAGTATTTAAGCACGAAAATGAGAAATAAAAAATAAAATCAACATCCAAGCAAAAAATTAATGGAAAATGCAGAAAAATTATTGAAAATAAGCACTTTTAGTGCTCCAAAAGTTGACTAGTTTCACACTTTTTACGAAAAAATGTTGTAAATGAGGTAACTCTTGGTCTGTAGAGAATGAAAATGTGTCGAAAATGTTTATAAATGGTATTATAATCCCTCGTTCCTATACTTCTTATTCTTATTGGTTTGATAAAATGTGTAAAATTCAATGATTCACGTTTTTTTGGTTTAAGTTCATAAAAATGATAAATTGACTGTAAGATTAAACGCAATCCGTTTGACGGAAAATAGTTTTGAGAACCAATAATCCGATAATATTGATAATATAAATAAATTGTTTGGAATAATTATTTTATTATCATTTTTTTTTCTTTTTTGCTCTTCCATTAGGCACCGATCTCTGAAAAGGACAATACAAAATAAAAAAAGATCACAAAAAATGTGCCTACATTAAAAAAGCGTCAGTGTTGTTGGCCCCGGTCCCGTTTTTTGGATCCGGTGTGTTATTTTAATTCTATGTTTCTGGAAAATTTGAGAAAGATTATAAAGAAACTTTCAATTGTAAATAAATAGTTCTATCAACGTTCTCAACCTAAAACTCATAGTATGGAGCCTCGTTAAAAACTGAAGCAACTTAGTTTAACAAAAAAATAAATATAGAAACCGATCAATTCCCATTGTTGTTGTCAATAATTGTCAATATTTTTACTATAAAAAATTATTTAAGTTTTAAATTAAAATTGAAATTCATCCGAAGAGCACACTTACCAGAAATATATTTGTCCCATTTCTCAAATACAACAGAAATAAAAAAATGAATTTGTTCAAAAAAAACTTAAATATGATTTTAAAACACTCCTCAACATACCGCACAATTAAAAACTTTATTATTCGTATTGTATATAAAGAAATGATATTCAGAGAATACATTCAACTATTTATATATTTATAACCACCCGGTAAGTTTTAAAAATATAAGTGGAAATTATTTTTACGCAATATTTTCATTTTTTCACTCTTCATTAAATATTTTGTAATAAAGACAATTAACCTATAAAACTATTTACATCATTAGAACACAAGTTTGATTATATTCCTTCTTAGAAAATGAATTTCATACATCATTGTCTTCTAAGATATTTTACGATTTTTAAATAAATACATGGACAATTAAGATTTTAAAAATATTTAAACACTGTGTAGTGCACTATATTGACATATATCAACTATATTTCTTCTTTAGAATTAATAACAGAAAGGAAAAGTGGTAATCATCCAGTTTAAGCGACTAAACGTATATTAAAAATATAATAATTAAAATAAATATCCAATTCCACACAAAACATATCGAATGACGGTATTTTACGAATTTCCGTGACATTATATTGTTTTGTGTAGATTAACTACCTATATCTCGTTTGGACAACATTTTTAATAATTTGGACTGACTACTTATAACTTACTATTCTAATATGGTTTCAGGAGTTGTTTTAAAAATCTTTGGGAAAATATATTAAAATAAATTAACTTAGCACGTAATTTTTGAAAATGCGCTCCAATGAAGTCATGTTTCTCTTTAAAAGCACACTCTCTCAATAACAGGCGACAGGGTGTTGTCGATTTACAAGATTTTTTATTTTTACAACAATGTTTATGTGGAATAAACAAAATCTACTAAATAGTTACTTGCAGAAACCCCTGATGATTAAAGAACTATTGACGTTATGTATAAATCTAATAGCTGTAAGTGCTCGAAGGAACTATTATGCAGATGGTGCGTTTAAGAATAATTTTATCATTAACAACTGTGACATGTTCAGATGATTATAGATTAAGCGGTTATGAAGTGATTGCGCATATTGTATTTCTTTGCTTTGCATCGTTTTTAATTCTTCATCCACCTGAAGAATTCATTGGAGTTGGCCTATCGTTGACACAGATCCTCGAATGGTTTATAGATCGCAGAAATTATGATTTGGTGGGGTATTCTTATAAACTGATTATTGCGCATTTTATGGCCGTTAGTTTTATTCCAATAGGTGAGTTTTATTTATATGAAGTGAGATAGGTTTATTTTTAGGCATATTTGGATATTTATCAATTCAAGTTACATTTTATGAGCCTTCACGGCTACCGGAAGCTTTGTTTTATCCACATTTATACTACTCATTATTGATTTTATCCGTGATTGGTTTGTTATTTATAATTTTTCGTAGTAATTATTTTTAAGGAAGTATTTTTACGTATTTCCTGATATATGATTTGGAAAAATGGAAAAATTCAAAAATTATTTTTGATGAGCCAGATATTCGTAAGGAACTGGACATCCAATTAAGGAGAAATAGTACTCACCAAATAGTGATATCAAGTATGTAGCTGTATTTTAATAATTAGCACATTTTAATTATTAAGAAACATTGAACAAGTCATTAATCTTCATGGACGACTATTTCGTTTTTGTCAGCAATTGGGATCTGAAAATATGCAAGTCAAATGAAGTTCGCATGACCGTGTTGAGTGTCCGTGAAATATTGGTAAAGATAAGGTAGAAAATGAACTGCTTACAACTTTATTGTAGTTATTAAATGTTGGCGAGAATTCACGACAATTGGTGCGGATTAAAGTCGAATTCGATCGGGAAGGACTGGATCCATTATTTATAGCGTTTTTTATTGATTGAAAGTACAAATATAATTGCGCTATAATTTTTAGTTTAACAACAACGGTATTCCGAGACATGAGAGCATCAGTGGATGTACGTGTTACCATTCCAAACGATGTGATATTTGCTCCGACGCTTATTGATCGATTCGTGGAAGCATTTAAAAACGAAATCTCCAAGAATGAGCGATATGAATATAATGACGAGGTAATATCTATTATTATATATAGATAGAATGATTGGCAATTTCAGTTGGAGCCATGTTTCAGTTGTGCGACAAATTTAGCTTCGGTTAAAATCCAGAAAAGTTGCATCGATGAAGAACGATTTATTGTCAATCAAGATGGCCAAATGGTTCAAGGACCGAATTGTCAGCAATGCTATTGTAGGCCAATGTGGTGAGTATTGATTATTATAAATTGAAGGTATTTGGTATGGATTTAGGTGCACCACATGCATAGCTCGGATTTTTCACTCGAAGCAGAATGAAAATGAGCAGCAGCGATGGCTGAATGGTATTTGTACATGTCCAACCTGTGTGTAAGTTTTAATTTGTTTCTTTTCTTTACTTTTCATACGGGTAATAATAACGTCGTTTTTGATTGTGTCAATATTGCAAGTCAATTGACAGAGTTCGAAGACTTAATATTCATGGATTTCCGATTAAACTTTATGAAATAGAGGAAATACAGTTTTAGCTGTTTTTCAATATTTTATTTGTTAATTATTGTTTAACAGAAGAGTATAAACAAAACTATTATATATAATTTTTTTCAGAACAATATATAACATTTAAACCAATACTTCTGTGAAACAATAAGTAAAAAATAAAATATTGAAAAAATAATAAATTAAAAGGTAATGTTAGTGCAATAGGTGCGAAGTCTTTTGCTATGCGGCGCGGTTTCGTGGCATTGGAGTGTAAAGGTTTTTCCAATACCAGAATTTATAAGTAGATTTTAAAATTTGTATTATTATCATCACGTTAAATGAGGCGTTTCAACTGAGATCTCAGAAAACATGCTAAGAGTTATGCGATAATAGAAGTGATATCCTATTGCAATGTCATTGACAAATTTACGAAAAAAAAAGCTTTCTGTAATCACACCATTTATCTAAGAAGAAGAATTTTAAAACGGTTTAGGTAGAATAGAACGCTTAACAAATACGTGATCACTTAACGTGCTAAAATTCATGATTCTAGTAATAATATAAATATTTGGGAAACTTTAAAACATTCACAGCAGATCTCCGTAATATTTTATTTATAATTTATACCGGGAGTTTAGTAATACATGTTTAAAAGTTTAAAAATTGTCATTTTCACCTGGAATAGTATAATATTTTAGCAACAATTGACATTTCTATAAATAGTATGCTCTGGTTCTAAATTGACGTGAATGTTATATTTTAACTTGTACGTGGCACCAAATGAATTCGTAATTAAAGCAGCTTAGAAAAGTCACTAACATTTTGCGAAAGTTTAAATAATTTGAAGGAAGGTCTTAAAAATTTACGTGAAAACTCGTTTTTAATATATATATATATATATATAGAATTTAATAAAACGCGTTTAAATATTGCAAAGTTGGAATTTTCATTTTTCAGTGTGCGTGGAAATATGAACTAAAAATGAATTTTAACTAGTTGTAAGAATTGGGTGATAATCATTTTTAGTTGTCGAATTAAAATCTTTGGAAGAACTGAAACTCAAACGAATTCCAGAGGAAAACGGAAAAATCGTAAAAACCTCTCATTCGTGGTGCTTTTTAGATTTTGAGATAGTTCACAGTGAATTCTTAAGTTATGTGAGATGTTATTTGTATCAGAGAGATTCGGAATGCCTGTTTAAATGTCTGGTAACAAAATGTCTGATAAAACCTCGATTTAAATGTTTAATGCTTTGACACGCCAACTGGTATGGTAATTAAATGAGGACAGGAAACGTGCTCAAATTTAACTTTTTGAAAAGATTTTAATGATTTTAGATAGTTTAAGAAACGCCTAGTAAATTGTCGTAAAAATGTTTTGAAAATACGTAAAATTTTCAGACACGCTTAAAAATCGTTATTTAAATTAGGCTCTCTTTGATGTTAGATTCATAGGATACTGATGACTTCTAATAAGTCGTCCAGAACATCTAGCCATTGTAGGCGACCACATCGTTTTCACCTGGGGAATTTCGAGTACTCTTCCGGGTGTCATCGATTCATGGTCCGCAAATTCTTCAGAGCAAGTTTTGAGATATCTGTTTCCTTTTCTAGTAACTGTTCAGAAAACGAGTTTGTATTTTAAGAAAGCGATTAAAGCAGACTCGATGCTTCTCTTTCTTACCTCCTCGAGTGAGTAGTCAATCTAATCTTAAACAATACTGATTTCTTCGACGAGGATGCTCAGAAGTCGTTCGATTAGAACAAAATTCCAGGCTATTGAGTATTTTTCATTGCATAAGAAGAAGTTTCGGGATGCTTACTCGTCTTAAGAAACTCCTCGTTACTATGGCTCATGGATAAACTCTATCTCGACGTGAGCCTATCTTGCCTTCTGTACATTTTAGCGTGTAAACTTTAAATTAATTCTTCCTCTAATTTATTTAGCTTCTCTTAAAATATCTAAAATACGGTATTTCTAATGAGAATATTGAATTGAACCATTACGTGCTCAGATTTTGAGATACTTCAAGAAGAAAATTAAAAGGTTAAGTGAAAAGTTTGAATACTATTTGTTAATATCGTTTTAAATATTATAAAATCATTACTTGAAATTTTTATTGTTTTGTTGCCGAACGTGTGCCTACTTGTACAAGAGCGGAATATTTAATGTAGTTTATTCAGAATAATAACAACATAAGTAGCGGACTAAAGGTATAACTAAGCCCTTAGCCGTAACAAGCGTAGTGATGACCTGTAGTTGTTACAGATGTGGTCAAATGTGCTCAAATAAGCTCTTTGTTTTCGCTGTGGCTACAACGTGAACTTTTGATTAACAACTTTCGCACAGTTTTAAAGAAAATTATAAAAATATACATAGAAACGCCATTAAATTGTTTTAACTGACTTATGAATACAATTAAAAAACAATTATAGAGCTCCAATAATATATATAATAAATTGCAGGTCAGTATTCTGTGTTAAAGATGTGCATTTGCTACAGGAATAGATAGATAAATATATTGTATATAGTTTTATGTCATGTATTGTATTGAATTATGTATTTTATCCCGAAAATGAGGAATTGTATGTATTATCAAGAAAATGATTACTGGTTTCTGTCTTTCATTCCAATTGGAACTAATAAATTGAATTGAATAATTAATGTTGATATATTTCTAATGGTAATGATATACACACATAGGCACGCACACAATGGAAACAATTTGGCTGGATTTATCACTGTACATAACTGGATATGTGGCAATTTGTTTGCGGCGCATCGTAAGATTTGGGAGGAAATTGTTAGAACGAATAATAATATCACGGTTTGATTGCCCATTTAAGTGATAACAATTATATTAATTATTTGTTCGGATAAGGATTGTCGGGCGAACTATACGGATGAAAGAGAAAGTATTCCAAAATGGGTACTCTCAGTTGGGAATAATTATTTTAATTTTATTATTATTTTTATGGATTTTATAGGTTATTTTCTTTATTGAAAACAAAGTACTTACACTAATGATTTAAATAACCGTTAGAAATAGTGTCAAACTTGACGTAGGTGACTATTTAATAGAATTAGTGGAAAACTCACGATTCAAATCGTCTTACTTCTTCAGCATTTAGTTTTTCATGCAATTAAGAGAATTAGGGCTTTGATATTTTTCTATGTTATTAAAGTTTTAAAGCCTAATCAGGCAAAAAACAATGTTTAAGATATTCTAATTTTTTTTCAAAAAACAACAATTGTAATAATCAATTAATCAATTATGTATTCACCGTTTCTGTTTACGACTTCTTCCCACCTCTAGGTCAATTCGTTGATGCCGTTCCGCCAAAATTCGCGCGATCTGGTGTCGAAGAAGTTGTTGAGCCAGTTTTTGAGGTCCTCGAAGGTGACACCCCTCATTTGGTTTGACAGAGAGCGCAAAAGGTTGTAATCGGATGGCGCCAGGTCTGAAGAGTACGGTGGATGTGGGAGAACCTCCCATTCGCGCTCTTGCACGGCCGTTTTGACGAATGGTTCAACAAGCGGTCGTGGAGCAAGATGACTTGGCCTTGTCGATCGGGTCTTTTTAGTCGAATAGCCTCAAGCGAGCTTCTTGTTGACCGTGATGTTTATTTCGAGCATTTCCTAGTTCCACTAAACGCAGGTCTTTTTTAGGTCTTCAAGATTAAAGTCGCCATTTTTGAACTTTACCAACCATTTTTCTGCACTTCTCCATAAACACTGGATATTTCCCAAGCAACTTCGGCTGCTTTTTGCTTTCAATGAAAAGCGAAGAATAGCAGATGTGGATAGTTCATTAAAATTTCATAAAAAACTAAAAACACACATTTGTAGAGCAGAAAAAACGCTGTAAGATAAATATATACATTTTGCTTTCGATTGAAATCGAAGAAGATCAGATGTCGAAAATGCTGATTTTTGCATCCTAGATAGTTTATTTCTAAGCCTGAAAATTGTCGAAAATTTAAAAATTTCCGAACAAGCTAAAAACACAGTTTTGTAGAGCAGAAAAAAACTCTACCAGATAAATATATACACTCAGCTAAACAACAAGATGTGAAACAAAAGTTAATAGAAAAACTCTACCAACATATTCCTCAACTCAATATATTAGACGTATGAAAATTTGGTTATTTTTTTACGTCAAATAAATTCCTTAAACTAATATTATATCGACGCTCTCCTTGAAATTCTACAGAAATAAATGCTCAATTTGTTATTGAAAGTCTCAAATATTCGAGCGAGATTCGCTATAAAATTGGATTTGTAATTTTGCTATAAAAGGAATTACGTGAAAAATTGTATGTCACATTGTAAAAATGATATTTTTCAACTGGAAAACCTTATCGTCACAATGAATTTGTTGTGGCGAAGGTAGCTCCCACCGATTGAAGGGCTTCAAAGAGCATCTAAGACCTATTCTAATAATAAATCATTTAATTTATGGAATTGATTTTGTGATGTGCGTAATATTAGGTAATTATTTTGTTGAATATTTCCACAGTAATCTATTGTATTAACCATTATTTATTTATTTTTAAAATATTATTATTACTATCTATTTGAGCTACGGAACCCTTACCTACCCGTTTAAATGTTATTTCCCTCCGTAATTGTTATTACGTGGTAAATACACAATTGAAATACAAAAAATAATATTAATTTCCGCGCATAATTCATGATCGCATTTATACGCTGAACGCTGATAAAAAGTCATCAGCAAAATAAGTTTCTAGAGAAATATGAAAAGTTTGCGCACAAAGGGAAAGAATATTTAAATTTGAAAAGATTCACCGGAAAATGTTATTCTTTAGTTTATCAGATAATAATGTTTTTAAATACAAGATAAGCTTAATACAGGATAAAAAAGAAAAAAATCAAAATCTAATTGTCAGAGTAGTTTTAAGGGAATTTTGTTAATTTAAAAGTAAAATATTCTATGAAACGCCACTTGCAGTTGTTAATATACTGACCCACACCAATTGAAAAGGACAATTTTTAGGCGCCTACAGCAGATTTTCACGTTTTTTTCACGATTTTCACGTAAACTTTAAATAGATTTTATTGCATATTTGTTGTTTTTGTCTTAAAATATCCAAAATACCGAATTCCTCACAGGAAAATGACATTTGAGCTCCCCTAATTGTAATTACAATTTAACTTGACGTTCTGACCCATTAAATTAATTAAATTACGTGAATTGTTTGACTTAAAAAATATATATATAATCAACTTTAAAATATTCAGCAAAGTTTAATTGGGAATTATCAAAACGTGATTAAGCTTGGTAAATTTGTGGGTAACGTGCTATGGGTATTAATTGGATGGTCATTATAAGTATTATTCAATGTTTTTAAGAAACGTGTCTATTTATATTAATAGATACTATTTTTGCAATTTGATTAGATTTGTCTAAAGTCATTTAGAACCTGATAATCATTTGGTAATTATATATTTAGTATCTCACAAGGTATGCCTTTTAGGTCAACATCTGAGTTTTTGCTTAAAATTCGATTTAGGTTCTAATATTAACCTAATAGTAAAAAAATTCAAAATTCTAAGTTGATGTGTCTTACTGTGATGTAACTGAAAACAGCTATTTCAGTTTACAAAACCATTTTTAATTATTTTTTGGCAAGCTAAAATTTACCCCAAACGAGAGCTTGATTTTCAAACATATAAATTAATTTGATAACCCAAAACTAATTGCAATGTTTCATTAAAATTTACGTTAATCACCTAACACACTTCCCTGGTCAGGCTTTAAATAGGAATTTATTCTTACAATAATTAAACAGATTTTCAAAATACAAATTCACCCCAAGTTGTATGGTAATAAAATGAGCACAGTGAACATGCTCAAATATAACTTTTTAGAAAGAAATTAATAGTTTTATATAGTTCAAGACAGGCGTGGTTAAATTACAGTAAAAAGTTATTTATCATAAATACATAAAAATTTGTATACGCGTTATTTCGATTTGGCGTGCAAATTAAATAAGCTTGCAACTTGAATTGAACTATAAACATTAACTATTTTAAAAGTTTGGTGATGAATAAAACAGGTTTTTTGCTCGTTGTGCTCTTTGGCTTCCATGATTTTAACAATTAAATACCTGCGCTATGAAGTAGTGGAAGAAGAATTCAAGAAAGACTTAGATGAATTCGCTAACAAAGTTCCAAATGCAACCACATTCTGAGCCTTATTAAGAAAGAAAGAGAACGTCAAATTGGGAATGAATTGGATATATCTATCGACAAAGTTTCCTGTTAAAAAGAAGGATCTTACTCTAAGGATATTCTTTGTATTGTCACTCATATTTTACCTTGCTTAGGAGGTTCTTCTTTTCTTAGTAAAGAAACCGCAAAAAATGTATTTTATTATATCATAATCGTTACAGTTCTTACAACCTATACTTTGTACCCATTGCTCCTTCCATGCTATATTCTTTTCTCATATAAGCAAACCAATTCTAATGGCGGATATATTATGGCTCATGCACATATAGCATTCGATATTTGGCGGCTAATATCTCGCCTCAGACAAAAACTGCACTGATTTTGAAAATGGATTTGGTATCAGCGTGCAAGTTTCATCAAACTCTCAAAGGGAAGTGACTTCCCCTGTGAAATGGAAAAAATGTTTAATTTCTTTCGCGTAAATAGAGTTTACTGTTGACCTATTGTTATTTAAACATTCAGAAAAAGCACACCAATTGAAATCATCGGTATGGATGCTCACATAATGTATTCTATATTCATATTCTAATAAAACTTGATAATTTTAAGATAGTTTGTGCTCTATCCAATAAGAATCATAAGTAAATATTGTCGTGGTGTAGGTTGATGAAAAATTAGGGGTAAGGAGCATACCGAAAAAAAAAGATGGTCTCGCTTGGACGGGTGTAGATTTAATTTGCAATTTGTTTATTATTTCGCTTTTTTTCATCATAATTTTGTTTTCTCTTACTAAATTGGTTGTTAAATCAACATAATATATAATATAATAAAAATTTTAGGTATAATTTATTATATTTAGGATCGAAATAATAAACAAATTGCAAATTAAATCTACACCTGTCCAAGCGAGACCATCTTTTTTTTCGGTATGCTCCTTTACCCCTAATTTTTCATCAACCTACACCACGACAATAATATCAAAATATAAGAAGTTGATAATTCATTTTCAACATTTTTAGTTTCAAATGGTCTCAATGAGAACGGGAAACAAATATTCAATTTATGTTAATAATTTCCCTTATTTCATTTTTCGTCAAAATTCATAGTTCACGTCCTATTGGTTATTTTTACTTTTTTATGAAATTAAAATTAGAATTATCAATTTCTCAACGTGGAATTTTATACGAGCCGTCTAGAAATGCGAAAACCTCAATTTTCATTTGGCATGGAGAAAGTTATCAAAAAACTCTGATTTTGCATACTCTTCCCCTCCATAAAAATCGCGCAAGATTGTCACCAAAAGAGGCCGATTAATTTCCCATTAATTAATCAATATAACATTGAAGGTTGAGCCAGTGTAGATGAGGTAGTTGGCAATTAGTTTCCGAATCAAGCTGTGCGCAGCGATAAAAGAATGTAAATCATTAAAGGCAAAAAGCTGTTAATTTCATTTGACAGTCTTCTCGCCCATATGATAGGATTCGGCAACGTTCATCATTTCTGTATTGTTTGTGGTATACGATGCAATCAGCGATAATCATTTTTGATGAGAACCGTCTTCATCACAAAGATATGATTGATAAATATTCCTCGAATTTCTTTGTTTTTCAATGGTCAACGTTCGTATTATTATTATTATTATTATTATTATTACTATTACTATTCACACATATAATATAATGTTTATTCATATTACACAACTTTTATGTAAATTCTATTTTATCTTCCTTATTAATCTTTAATTAACTTTACTCTTAATTGAAATAAAAACTTGTACTTCTCCAATGCCAAAGGATTCGTATTAAAGCATGTTCTGTAATAACTTTTGTCATTCAGATAAATATAATTGCTACATACGAATGTTTATTTGACAATGGCAACTATTGAGAATTTAATCGAAATTGAGTATGTTTTATCATTGAATGCAGCTATTTTTCCATTTGTAGAGATCCTCAAGAAGGTGATATTACGAGGATTATCCACCACAGATTTCAAGTTGGAAAGAAATATGTATTGTGGAAAGTGTTTGAAAAATTAAATCAAATCATTTAGACAAATGCCGGAGCATGCTTAATTGCAATTAACAACTACGAGATTTTCGAGAAAGAGCAGAAGCAGGAAAATCCATTCGAATCGTAAGTGATATTCATTTGATCTTCTCTATTTTATTAATTCTGAAGGAGCATTGAATCATTTGCGTCTAATATTCTGTCAAACATCGTTCACGGAAATTCAGCATCTGAAACCATTTCATTCGGGTTTTTCTTTTTCGAGTAAAAAGCGTCGAAATTTAATTGTCATTTGAAGGGGAGAATCAGGATCAGGAAAGACGTACAATGCCATGAAGGCGCTCAAGTTTTTGGCGTCACAGCCAAAGTCAAGGATTAGTTTGCAACATATTGAAGCGATTGAAACAGTGCTCAAAAGCTTTGGAAGCGCAAAGACTCTGAAGAATGAAGATTCTTCGAGATATGGTTGCTGTTTTGAGCTTTTATATCAAAAGTAAGAATTTTGCCTTATTAAATATATATTCAAATCATTGTATAAAACGTGCAAATGAATTGGCAAAATAGTTTTTGTAAAATGTTTTTAAATGAAGTTCTAAGAAATTGATAATTTCGTTTTCAATTTCATGAAAAATAAAAATCACTAATCAGACTAATTAGAAGAATTATAAAAGAAATAATGAAATAAAGAGACATTTTTAAAATAAATATAGTTGTTCTTATTAAGACAAATCATTCAAAAATTTGAAAATGAATTATCAATTTCCTAAACTTTCAAAATAGTGGATACAGATAAATTTTTACCATAAAGTAGTGGAAATCTTTAACTGACTGTCAACCAATTGTTTTCCTATAATTCAAAGTTATGAGCAATGTTGGCCAAACAGAATACCCCTCTACTTAAGTATTAAATTTTTCTTTTCTTCACAAAAACATTCACTGAAAAAAATTTGTTTAACTCATCAATCTTAATTATTAATGCCGTCGCACGCCAAAGGAAAGTTGCAGTTTTACCATTTTTATAAGCTATTACGTGCCAATTTTGCTGACATATTCTAAATCATCTGAAAATCTTAAATCTTTTTGATATTGTAGATCAGCGGAACTTAACCTTCTATTTTGCTAGTTCAGGTGGTGTGCCGTTGAAGTGCTAAAAATATTGAAACTGTTCTTTCTCTCTGTATTTATAATAGTTTCCTAAATGGATAAATATTATTAAATAAACAAAAACAAACCCATGATTTAATTAAAAAACAAAATCGTTGCTTATATTTTCACTTTTTCAATTGCAAATTAAATCAATATACTGTTGATTCTCTATCTCGATTCGTTAAAATGTAAAAATGTAAATTATTTTTATATTTTTTTGAAAAGCAAGCTCTGCTTCCCTTTCGGTCTTCTTCTTCTTCTTCTTCTTCTTCTTCTTCTTCTTCTTCTTCTTCTTCTTCTTCTTCTTCTTCTTCTTCTTCTTCTTCTTCTTCTTCTTCTTCTTCTTCTTCTTCTTCTTCTTCTTCTTCTTCTTCTTCTTCTTCTTCTTCTTCTTCTTCTTCTTCTTCTTCTTCTTCTTCTTCTTCTTCTTCTTCTTCTTCTTCTTCTTCTTCTTCTTCTTCTTCTTCTTCTTCTTCTTCTTCTTCTTCTTCTTCTTCTTCTTCTTCTTCTTCTTCTTCTTCTTCTTCTTCTTCTTCTTCTTCTTCTTCTTCTTCTTCTTCTTCTTCTTCTTCTTCTTCTTCTTCTTCTTCTTCTTCTTCTTCTTCTTCTTCTTCTTCTTCTTCTTCTTCTTCTTCTTCTTCTTCTTCTTCTTCTTCTTCTTCTTCTTCTTCTTCTTCTTCTTCTTCTTCTTCTTCTTCTTCTTCTTCTTCTTCTTCTTCTTCTTCTTCTTCTTCTTCTTCTTCTTCTTCTTCTTCTTCTTCTTCTTCTTCTTCTTCTTCTTCTTCTTCTTCTTCTTCTTCTTCTTCTTCTTCTTCTTCTTCTTCTTCTTCTTCTTCTTCTTCTTCTTCTTCTTCTTCTTCTTCTTCTTCTTCTTCTTCTTCTTCTTCTTCTTCTTCTTCTTCTTCTTCTTCTTCTTCTTCTTCTTCTTCTTCTTCTTCTTCTTCATTTTAGTTTTAAGATTTCACTCCGCATTCCTCTGGTCAATTGCAAGAAAATCTATCACGGAACCGTAATGGGGAAAGTTTTTATAAGGATTCATTCTCTATTAATTTTACCTTTTTACCTTTTAAAAGGTAATATTTTTTCATCCGAGTTATGCTTTCTCCTATAGATTTTTTTAATGGAGAATGCGTTACCCATCGTTCTTGCAATTGGTCTCTGATGAATCTGGAATTACGGTCATTAAGTTTTCCTTTATTTCTTGTTTGTAAATCTCTCTTTGGATCTCTTATACACATATGAAACAAGCAACAATAACTTCAAAAAAAGAAAATTAATTTGAAAGTATACACGCCAAATTGAAATAATGATACAAAAATACAGAAAATATTGTTCGTGCTTGTTTAGAGAGGTTTTTCTTCAAGTATATAAAAAATATATAAAAGAGGTTTTTCTTCAAATATATAAAAATATTAAGGACATATGGAACGAACAGATTAAAAACTTTTCCTTAGAAAAAACACAGATTAAAAACTTTTCCTTAGAAAAAACTATCAAATTATCAGGCTCCTCTCTTCACTGACATTCACATCATCCTTTGAATCGAATTTTTCAAAATTTTCCCAACGCACGGACGAAAGTTTTGTAAAGAAATTCCAAAAAATACTTGAAACTATTTCAGCTTTAAATTTCCTATGAATTACATTCATTTATCAGAGAAATACTTTTAATGACGAAATAAAAAAATGTTGAAAATTATAAACCAGCATATTTTTCAACAACGGCACGCCAATTGAAAATTGTCTTGTAGACTTTCACGTTAAAGGTACAAATTAATCAATAAGCTTATTTGAACGATTTATCTCAAATTTAAAAATCTTAACAAATTATTATGATGTAGTAGGTTTTCTGAACGCCAGTTATTTCATTTTTTATTCGACGTGTAGTGGATAATGGAACTATTGCAAAGTCTGTAGCTCTTTGAAAATAAATAATTTGCTCAATTTAGAAATCAATACTTCAAAAATCAAAAATGTGGTTATGTAAGTAAAGTTTGATTTCCGCGTGGTTTCATTGTTAATATTGGTTTTCTACAGATAATCCGATTGATGACTCTAGAACCGTTTCTCTAAAAATTTCACAAATGCGAAGTTTTTGGTTGTCTATTGAAAAATTATTTAACCATTATTTTAAAAAGCATATTAATAAGTGAGTTAATAAAGGTTTCGAATCAGAAAAGACAGCTTGACTTGTGCGAATAATTTTTCACGTGTACGACGAGGGTCGCAATTTCATATTTTCAGCTTTTGAAGTTGACCACCATTTTTGAAAAATGCACTTAACATAATTTGAAACGTACTAAGAGATTATTTTCAGTCAAATTAAGTCACAGTACGATAAAAAACATAGAAAATTATAAAATAATTGCGGAGCACTCCACTGCCACGACTACTGTACATTTTGCAAAAAAAAAGTGTGGACATATTGCAAAACCACTCTCGTTCACTTTTTATTTAAAATCTTTATATTTTTAAAATCGTAACTTCTTCGAATTTGTTTTAATTTGTTTTTAGAATCGTTTAGAATTATTTATTAATAGTTTTTAGTTTGTTTTAAAGTTCAAAAACGATTTGAGAATACTTAGAAAAACAAAGAATTTTAAAAAACTGAAGGGCGTCGTTTTGCAATTTGTCCACACTTTTTGCAAGATACGAAGTTTTCGTGGCAGTGAAGTGGAGAAGTTAAAAAACCAAAAATGGGGTAAAAACGACTGAAGCATTGTCATTTCGCGAAACCGAAAAATCTCAAAACAGCTCTTATCAAAATTTGAGTCAAATCCATTCACTAACTCCTATGTTCATTACACAGCGAGTATATGATAGGGGTTGATATGTCCTTGCCCATTAAAGATTCTAGCCTTCAAAATTCTAAAATATGACTATTTTAACGGATCTATTGCAATAACCCAAAACCAGAGGACGATTGAGGAAACAATTCCCCCATTAACAATCTATTTGGCATAACAAAACTAACAAAGCATAACTGGAAAATTGTAAATTTTATAAAGAATGAGCCATAAGCAAACCATTCTTCTTTAATATTCCCCCGATAGATTTTCTTGCAATCTCCCACAGAAAAAATAATAATTTTTGTCACAGAAACCATTAAAAAAATAATAAAATTCAGGTCTCGTTTGTCTGGACTAAATATAAAATATACGATACCATTGGAAGTGAGCCGAGTGAGCTCTCAAAAAAATGGCGAGAAAAACTTCAACGTCTTCTATGAAATATATCACGGATTAAATGAATCGGCAAAGAATCGTTTTGGAATACGTGACATGCAGAAATTCTTCTATCTAAATCAGGTTATAATTGAGGTTTAAAATAGGAACATTTTGATTGGCAGATCAACAATGCTCATAAGATGGCAGAAGAAGAGAAGTTTGAAAAGCTTGATAGGGCTTTGGAATGTCTCGGCTTCTCAGATGACCATCGGATGAATATTTATAGAATATTGGCAACGATATTGCACATAGGAAACGTTTATTTTAAATCAAAAAGAGTTGAGATGAACATTTAATTGTATAATTGATTTTTTTTTAGCATGAGAATGACTGTGAGATGGTGGAAGTAGGCAATCCAACTGAAACCAAATGGATTGCTCATTTGCTTGAAGTTGACTACGAAAACGTTCTCACGGCTCTTCTCAATATCGATTCCGTAAGCTTTACCCTCATTTTAACCATCAAATCAATTACAGTCGAGCATGGATTTAAACGAATCATCATCAATTAGCATTGATAACGCACTTGATAATCGCGATTCCATGGCAATGATGATTTACGATGAATTATTCAAATGGATCTTGACACGAATTGGAACACTTTTCAAATGCCCACAACCGACAGCTAAAATTGCAATCATTGACCACTACGGATTTGAGGTAGCCATTTATTGATAATATATAATAATGATGATTTTGTTGAAATCTTCGTGTAGAGATACAACAACAACGGCCTTGAAGAATTCCTCATCAACTGTACAAATGAACGAATTGAGAATATTTTCGTGAAACACACATTCCACGATCGACTAGTGGAATATTTGAAAGATGGCATTACTATTAATTATAAGGTGACATTAAATGACCAATTGGATTCACTCGGATTCATTTATTGTAGGTGCCGGCTTCTATTGAAAATGGAAAAGTGGTTGAATTAATATTCAATAAACCATATGGATTATTGCCATTGCTTAGAGATGAATGCAAGTTTCCAAAAGGCACTAATGAAACGTATTTGGAGCATTGTAATTTAAATCATCTCGACAATCCCTCATATGGAAAAGTAATTGTTTTGTTTGGACCTAGAAATGATTCATTATCACGTCATCGTTTGAGAAATCCCTAGTTTCGAATGTGGCTGACAAGTTTATGTGTAAAGTTTTCTGAAGTTAATACGTGCAATTTTATAATACTAATTTAAATATTAGAAAATCTTCATTTTCATTTGGAATTCATTAGTATTTAAATAGTATAAAGATTTTAAACGGCAGCCCAAATTTAATGGTTAAGTTGGGGGCTCAGAAAAGATTCTCATATTGTAAACTTCGGTAAGAAGCGCATCTCTTTAGATTATTTAAGACGAGCTACTAAAAATGACATTAGAACCTATATGAAAATAATACGTGTAAACTAGTAATGCACTTATAAATATTGACAAAATAGTCATTTCCATTTGGCGTGAAACAGCACCCCAAATCGAAATAGCAATTTTCCGATTTTTAAATGTGTGCGGAAATTTTTACGTCTTTATAACAGAACAGTTTCTACTGCAATTTAATGAATGTCTTGAACTGTCTAAAATATTAATAAATTTCTTAAAATCTATATTTGAGCATGCTTATTGGGTTCATTCTATTGTCATACAAGTTGAGGTGAAACAGTAATAGAATTAGTGAACGAAGAACCTACAAGAAAACATTTTCAATAATTTTACTTAATATTCTTTGCGATTTAGTTGTTCTTTTTTTATTATTAAATTTAATTTGAGTATTTTATCGCTATTAGGCCTCTGCAGTTTAGAACTTTAATGTACTTAAATTGTTATAAAGGAAACTTCTGAACAGAAACTTTAAAAACAAACCATCAAAGGAGCAAAACAATTCTCTACAATTTAAATTATTTCTTGCAAGTTTATGCCACGTAAAAATTCCTATAATAATTTCTTCTTTCGCACCTAAAGTTTCATAATAAATGAGTAAATATTTTATACGGTAGAGAGATCAAATACACAATATTAATTATGAAATCAGGGATTTTTAAGATATATGAGAATATTTTAGGAGCAGCTAGTTTGATTTTTGCAGCTGTTGTTTTTTAAATTTATAATTACACGGAAAAAAATTATTATAATATTTTTGTAACAATTTATAATATTTATTTATAATAATTAAAAATAATTGGATTTTAAAACAATTAGGAATCCTTTGAGCTCTCACTTTAATAGCGATTTATAAAGTTATAACTAAAAATGTGAATAGATTAGATTATATAATTAATAAATATGAAGCAGTAATGGGAGAGACTCCCCCCGAACCGGGTATTTTCCCAAAAAAAGGGGTCGCTGCTATTGAAAAAGGGAAGTCCCGGTTTTTGAAATTTTCAATTTTTCCGGAATTCCAAAACACGGGATCCCTTCCATCACTTATATGAATATACCATCAATCATTCAGGCTCGAAGCAAAGAACGATTAGAATTCGCTGTCCGCCACTGCATTGGAACCACCTGGTATTCCGTGAACGATTTCTTCCGCAAAGGACGTCGCCGCGTTTCATGGAAATTCCTCAAAGCACTACGTGAAAGTGATAATGAGGCTTACTTTTGTCAAAATTCACTTAATAACCTCGTTATTTAGGTTGTCTCAATGCTTTATAAATCAATCGAGTTTAAGGAGAAGTCGGATTACTTTGTCTCACAAGCTCAATTGCTCATGGCTGGTGCTCAATTCATCGTTGATTCGATAGAAAAGTTGGTATTTAACAGTAAATTAGGGATGATGGGGAGGGATGGCTGAAATTGGACAAGTTGCTTCCCGTCCAGTATATTTCGATTCTAACAAATAGAGTTTTCGCGTAGTAAGATAGAAATGACGCAAAATTTGATACTTTGCAACTTGGGATGAGAATTTAGAAAATGGATATTTAATTTTTTTTCGGAGTAATTTTTATCAAAAGGGATTTATTTGGTTTCTTGATCAGTAAGAGAGTGTCTAGCATAGGTACAAATTTAATGAGAATGTTCCGCGTAGACCGTTTTGTTGTCCGTTGTGGTTCTCTCGAAATTATAAGTATGCTCTAAAATTTTAGCTCCTAGATTTTTTTACTGAAAATCCAATTTAATCATTCCAATTGTAAATGAATAAATAATAAAATAATTGGTGCTTTGAATAATATTATTACACACAAAATTGAAAGAATTTTTTCTTACAGGGGAACCATGTTTAGGCATCATCTCAGAATTTTTCGAAATTTGATCATTAATAGTTTCGAATACGGGCTTTCTCGTGGTGTGGTTGGCTTTCTGCACAAATTTCTGGAAGTCGAGAAAATTCCATCTGAAAATATGATGTTTTTTGCTCTCCTCCTTCCCTTCCACTTTCCCCCTTTCCTATTGTTGAAAAGTAAAGCAACAGTGGCCGAGTGGATAGTGGAGATGAATAGTAATCACAAGTTTGGAGTTCGATTCCGTCTTTGTCACTTTTCTTTTTTTTTCTTTGATGTTGGAAGAATACTCTGCACTTTGCGCTTGACGGTGGCGTGACTGTGTTTTGCACCAAATTTTTATCAAAACACGTGCAAAACTGCCGCCAGAACTTTCAATTCAAACCGAAAAAGTAATCAAAGTTTCATCAAAGATTGATGACGTGTTTACGCTATATAACACGATGAGTCTGTTTTCATGCAAAAAGCACCTCGCGTACTAACAGAAGCATTTTTCGTGCAAAACACAGTCACGCCACGGTCAGGCGCAAAGTGCAGAGCTATTCATCCCCACTATCCACTCGGACACTGTTGCTTGCCTTTTTACAGTAGAGAATTCTTAGAGGAAAGGGAGAAAGTGGAAGCATATTTTCAGATGAAATTTTCTCGACTTCTAGAAATTTGTGCAAAAAACCAAGTACACCACGAGAAAGCCCGTATTCGAAACTATAAATGAGCAAATTTAGAAAAAATTCTGAGATGTTGCCTAAACATGGTTCCCTTGTTAGTTTTAACCTTCTGTTTTTCACGTTTAATTTTCACAAATTTTATCTACGCCAGTTTTTCAGATATTCCTTAAGCTCTCTAAAAATAAAAAAATCTCCACGAAATAATAGACTTGAGCACGTTTTTTGAGCTTGTTTGATCATCCTCCTAGTTTGTGTTCTATTAAAGGAAGATCTTAAACGAGAATCCGAATATCAAACAAAAATTTGATTGCAAGAGAAACCTAGATAAACCCACATTCTCGATTACCTGTTTCAGTTCGAATGCCAATTTCGTTCGATGCATCCGGAGCAACAACGAAAAACTGGCCATGAAATTCGACATCCCAATGGTTAACCGACAAGTCAAGTCGCTTTTACTCTGCGAGCTGATACGATTCCGCAACCAAGGATATCCGGTTAAAATTGACAAGAAGATATTCGCTCAAACTTACCGCTGCCTATTGCCAAAGGACATTTCCAATTGTCAGGATGAGAAGCAGCTGATTGAGGATATTCTAAGAGGGCAAGGCGTCAAATATGAAAACGATTTTAAGATTGGTTCGTCAATTGTTTCTAATTCAAGCTACTTAGCACATTTTCAGGAACTGATCATATTTTCTTACGAGAAAAGCTTGCCGACAGATACAAGAGCCAGTTATTTAATATGAGCGAAAATGCGGCGGTTTTGGTACAAAAGGTTGTGCGTGGATACTTGGCGAGGATTAAATACGAAAAGAAAAAGAAATCGATAGTAAAGTTGCAGGCTGGGTTAAGAGGCTGGAAAGCTAGGTTAGAATGGTTGGCTTGAATGTGATATCATAGGGTTACAGAAGAGATTATGAGGTGCTGAAGGAAGAAATGTTTAAAGAGCTTGGAAGGACAACGAAGAGGAATAAGAGGTTGGCTGCATATCATCAAGCTCTAGATGGAAATCGATCTGGAGCACAAAAGGTAAGAGATTGGAGAATATGGGATGATCTTCTAGGAGACTTCCTCAGATAATTTAAAAGTAAAATAACTGTCTCAATTAATTTTCTAGAATTTATTAATATAATTTGATAATATATAAATTGTTTCTATTAAAATAATCACAATAGGGTCCGCATTAATTTTAAAAACTCAAAAACCATTTACTAAAACACACCAAATTAAAACATATTAAAAAGGAATTTATTTTATTAATTTCCACATTCAATTTAAAAATTCATTTTACGTCAAATTTTTAGTTTTTTTTTTCTCAAAATATACGTAAAGCTTTAATATTTAAAAAATTGCAGATTTAGTGATTTCACTGAGATCGTGTTTTTAAAAATTCATTTGGCGTATGGGTGAAATGAATGGCGCCTTTTGAATCGTACCTCAAACTTGGGTAATTAAACCATTTATACAATTGTTACGTATCGCGTGACATCACCTCTTCGTTATCACAACCCAGATCTGTACGTGTTATTAGTATAAATAGCCTGTTCAATTGTAATGCTATGATTATTTTCGAGTCGACAATAAAACGTTCAAATACAACAAATTGGCGATCAGGACTCTTATCGACCTCACAACATGGATCAATTTCAAGCCGTCTTCGCACAACTCCAGCTCCAACAACAGCAGTTCATGGAGACGCAGCAGAAGCAATTCCTCGAGACAATTGCTTTACTTCGGAGGGAATCGACCGTAGACAGCACCGCGGTCATCAACTCCATCAGCAATCGGATGTCAACGTTCCGATATGATCCAGACGACGAAGCCACATTTGACAAGTGGTTCGCCCGTTTTGAAGACACTCTAACAATCGAAGGTCAAGTCTTAGACGATGCAGCACGTGCCCGCCTCATTGTCTCTAAGTTAGATCAAAAGGAATCTTCTCTCTTCAGAAACCACATTTTGCCGCAGAAGCCATCAGACGTATCGTTTGCCGACACGATAGCCGTACTGAAGAAACTTTTCAACGAGAACTTATTCCCTTCTTCTTAGCGACACAAAGAGTAGTAGTTGGAGGATCCGATGTAATCTTAACATTAACGCCCAATAAATGGCTACCAGGCGGACACTACCGAGAACACAAAACACCTAGCTCTTTACAAAACTATATTCGACTCCACAATAGATGAATACAATAGATGAATATAGTTAGTTACGGTGCTAGAATAGGAGTGCGCGAAAATTATCACTTCAACTTGGTAACATCTCACCCACGGACGGGGCGCTTTTGCCAAATAGAAGCGACCATGTGTCATCTAGGGTATGTAACTCAATCAACGCGCACTTCTTACCAGACGCTCGCCAAAGGCAATAATCTATTAGATTATTAAAGCCTCTTTAACCCAAAATTTAAGACATATAAAGGGATATTGGTCTAGTTTAATACAATCTTGATAAAATGGAGTGCAAAATAGTTCGTATTTCACACGTAAAAATATGCAAAACACGTCTAAATTTTGAAAAGTGTCTATTTCCATTTGGCGTGCAGACGATCACCTCAAATTGACAATTTCAGCTTGAAAACTCGACAACCCTCGTCGGCTGCATCGACATTAATGAAAACGCGAAAAAACTGCTCAACCAACACAGCCAAGCGAACCCATCACCCAATTCATTCGAAATCATTACCAAATACCTATCAACACCAATCAACAACTTCCTACCCAACATGAAGAGCATGAGCCTCGAAGAATACGCGAAAGAAATGTTCAAAGGACACTTGCTGGAAGTTCGACGCGAGCCCATCATGACGCCATTTCTGCACAAAGAAACAGAAATCGATTACCGACTGTCGATAGAGATATTCAAACTCGTTTTGAAGTACATGAACGATCGGAAGCTGAGCAGTTTTCAGCGAGACAACCTTGGTAGATACATTTTACAACAAGTCAGTTATTGATATTTGAAGTTAAATGAATTATGATTTTGAGGGAATCGACAACCCGTGCCAAAGGGATGAAATTATTGTGCAATTGATAAACCAAATACACAAGAATAAGGATAAGGTGGCAGTAGAGCTCGGCTGGAAGTTGGTGCACATGGCGATTTCGGTTTTCCCGCCGACGGAGAATTTGATTCCGATGCTGATTGGGTTTGTTTGGAATTAATTCGATGGCGTTTAGGAGTTTAGGAGATTTTTCAGGGTTTTCAAGGAATTAAAAAATCCATTAAAGGATCAATTGTTTAACACACTGCAGCGGCGACTTAGAATCTATGATAGCGAAGTATGCTAGCTCGCCAATTATAAACAATCATTTTTATTGTTTAGATAGCCCGTGAACTTCCAACCTCCAACTTGGAGCTACACACGACACCAGCTGCACCAAACACGGTAATCGAAGTAAATTGCTACGATGGGCAGTCGTACGACGTTCAGTCGAATCCATGGATGACTACAAACGAAGTGGCCGAAAGGATTCTCAAGCAAAGGTCTTTTGAAAACCTTCGAATCCCCCTATAATAAGTACAATTCAGAGGTGTCGGGCTTCCACTAGGCTGGACAGTTGAAATTGAAACGCCGAGTCGAGTTTATGCCCCAACTGGGACGCATTTCATTCACGATGTGTTTGCTGAAATCGATGGAGCCGATAATAGCGACGAGAAAATGGTGCACTTTTTCAGTTTCCCACCTGAAAAATTAGAAAGAAAGAAGAAAAGCGAGGAAATTGAGAAAAGGAAAGAAGAAGAAGTGAAGGAGACGCCAAATCATGTTGAAGAGGAGAGAATCATTGAAGAGGATATTGAAATGCCGCAAACTAGGGAATACCCGACGCCGGAAGAATGGATTCGAGCCAGGAGCCGAGTGACGAGCCCTGACGAGTCGTTGCAAAGGGAATTGGTAGATGGCAATGATTATGCGTATACGCTGCCAACGAAATTGGCGATTAAGAGGAATCAGAGGAATCGGAGCCAAGATGCGAGTTTTGAATCAGAGCCGAGACGGGACGACGAGTGGGAGAAGGAAGATGATTACGAGAAGATTCGATCGCCGGTTATTAGTCGGAAGACTCCATCGAGGTGTGTTTGCCATTAATTGGGTTTAGTAATTATATAAGATTTTCAAGCTGCAAAAAGTGCAATTAACAATAACAAATAATTTCTTAACAAAATTTTTGAATAAAAACCAAATTTCAGAAATGAATGCGAAGAATATAAGCCGATGAACTTTGCTCCTCCGCCAACATTCAATTATCCACCCCAAATGCTGCAATATGTACCAGTAATGATGCCGCAAACAATGATCAGCGGTCAAATGATCCTCCCGCAGCCAATGATAATGCAACCGCAGTTCGGCTACCCGGCCCAATATCAATCAGGTTGGTGGCATTTGTATCTCTACGTCAGTCTATCATTCAGTTCACCAATATCCTACATTACAACGAACCAAGTCGCCGTTGCGTCGAGTCGACGACGATGATGGCGATGGATATGGACAAAGGGCAAACAAAGGTCACTATAATTGGACGCCAAATCGAATTATGGTTGAATTTAGGCTATCAAGAGAGAATGTTGAGGAAAGGCGACGTGCCGAGTCAGTATTCGACGATTCGCAACATGCCGGTGCCGCAGAATGGCGAGAATGTTGAGCAGTTCCTGGACGCCGTATTCGATCAGGTCTTGTCGAAGGACGAACACCACCATGCTGAACTGGACGCGCACAAGCTGGCGAGTAGCATCAAGGGAGGGCGGGGCGAGGATGTGATGGATGAGTATCATCAAGCATACAAGCGCAACAATCCGCCAAACTATGCCACGTTCTCGCCGCGGAGCCGAGCCAAGAGCCTGCCGAGATACTCCACAAGATATGAAGATTACTACGACAACCGGCCGCAATCGCCGGTAATAGAGACGAGCAATTCTTGACTTAATCTTAAACTTTAAAGGATTATTCAAGCGACCAATCAGTGTCATCAGATGAGCCCAATGAACGCTACGCACGAGCACGCCATCGGTCGTTCCCCAGAGCCGACCAACCACGAGTAGTGATGATGCCAGTCCAAATGAATGGCACGTTTCTAAATCGAGCATTGTGTCTAATAAATTATTTTCAGCAAACGGCGAAATGATAATATTGAGTCCGAATCCAGCTAGTGAATACGTACGAATGAACGCGATTCTGAAATCTAAGTGAAAAACGTTTACAGAGACCGTCATCGAGAAATGAGGGAGCGCGATCCAGAAGGCAACAGAGTGGCGTCGAGAGGTACATGATGAAACGATCGCCGTCAGTCGATGGGCATTTGTCAAAGCCGCCAATGATTAGGTAAACGTTCTGGAATTGGATTGAGTTTTAGCTGGGAATTTAGGAGAACACCGGAAGGCATTGAACGAGTTCAAGTGAGAGGATTATATGTGAGTGGCTTTTTAATGAAATGGTTTCAAACAATTGGTCTCGTGTAGTTTATTATAGATATTTATTATATTGTTTATCTTTATTGCCGACACTATTTATTATAACGTTATTATCTTCCACATCTTTAAAAAATCTTGTTAACGCAATAAGTCAGTAGTCGGATGGAACTTATTCACTTTTCGAATTCCTTTGTTTCAAATTTACCACATAAATTACAGCAATATATATTACTTACATTTTAGATCACGTTTAAGAAGAATCGCAATACCATATTAAAAATGTAAAACCAAAGCACGCCACACAAAAATGGAAATTTGTACAGTTTAATCATTTATTATAAACTTGCATATAGTATTAAGGACCTACTCCGTCAGCTATAAACTAAATATGTTATCAAAATATTAGTTCAGCGAAGTTTCAATAAGCTCCACATATTACGATTACACAACATAAAAATAATACTCTTAAACATGTCTTGCTCATAAAATGCATTTTTCAATCTATTGTGGGTGACCGAAATTAATTTCAGGTTTATCCTAAAATATGTAGGATGCCAACCGCAATTCTTATCTAATTGGAAAGTGAAGATCTTCCTTCGTCAACAAATAGTTCAAAATTATCTGAATAATCTATACTCCACGCTTAAATTAGTAAGAAACGATTGAATTTTGTAAAATAGACGTTCAAAATTAAAGTTAGCTTGGTTCAGTAAAAAAAAACCCACGTGGTAAAATATTTAAAAATGGCGTCACGTCACTAGCATAAAACCATAATGAACAGAAAAAAATAATACACGTTAATATTAAACAGGAAATTTTTCTAGTTATTTTACATAACATTTTTTTTTTAATTCTCTATTTAACGCTTTTATGACTTGGAAATCCCAGCTTGTTTGTAATTTATTTGACTCTTTAAAATAAATAGAAAGTGTTGTATACTAATTTGAGTTAACAAATTCCCAACTTTAAAACTTTTTCTATCAAAATTTTTTTTAGTTAATTTGCAAAAATTAATCTCAAAATATTATGCTTGCCACTGACATCATTTATATTTTTTTCAGAATACTTCTTTAAAAATACTTAGTAATCGATTTTTTTCGATCGCACGCTAAATGCCCATTTTGTGAAGTTTAATAACGTTTTACTTATTTCCACGTGTACTTATCTTTATTGTATGAGGATCTAGAACTCTAAATTATCACTTCAACTTGGTAGAGCGATTAATAAGATTCTAAATCCACAAATAGCTGTATCATTACCTTCCGCATATAACTTAACAAATTATCCATTTTAAAAACAATCTTCCTCTTTTTGAAAAATCGTTTCAATCTGGAATACAACAAGATCAGAATCATCCTTTAATTCATTCATCGAGCCCTCATATTGGAAAATGAAATTTTCAATCTTTTACATTTTAAATTCTCGCACCCTGTAAAGAATGTAATTATACTATACATCACTTAAAAATAAAGAATGAGTATACAACATAACAATTTGAAAATTCAATAGCATATACTATTAATATTTTAAATACTATATTTAAATATTCAAAAAAGCAACGATAAGCCCCTTAAAAGCGAAATAAATATTATCACGAAAAAATTAATCAACAAATATGTGATGTGCACTCTAAATTTCAATTTTATAACCCAACTGAAAGATAAAAACCAATAATGCCATTGAAACATGGAAATTATTTGTAATTCATATCAGTTTAAAGACGGCCACCATTCTACACTCACACCACAACAACAAATAACAATAATAATAGTAATAATTGACTTATGGCTTCGTTTCAGTCTCCCATCAATAGTTCGAAGCAAGAAGATCCTCGAATTCTGCCACGGCGAGATACACTGTCGCGAGAAGGGTTGGTTTTGTCTCATTTTCTATTCATTTCGCAATAACACATGGCTCAGAATGGATGCACCGATAATGACGCGCCAAATTCCGCCGCGGATTGATATTAACTTGAATAATCAACACCGACGGAATAACTCCGCCTATTTCCGCTCGCCATCGCCAGTCTCATCTGAAGTCAAGGTTTGAGTTAATTAAAATAAAGCAAATAGTTAACTGATACAGCATGGCTTGCCAAGGTTGCCGAAGGAGAAGTATATGGAACCCATCGTGAAGAGTTCACCGAACAATGCCGAGTATTTAAACCCGAACCGGTTTAATGTAAATGAGGAAAGAGCTATTGCGAAGAGCGAGAAAGAAAAGTCGAAAGAAGCTCTTTATAAACTCAACCAACAATTTAAAGTATTTTTCCAAACCAACTGTTGCGATTATAAACCTCCTTTCAGAGACTTCCACCACCAGTGGACAATGTTCGTTTGATTCGTCCTTCCGCGAATAAAGTCAAATCCCCTCAAAACTCTCCACAAGTTTCTCAACCACCTGCTCCGGCTCCAGCGCCAGTCAAACAGTCCGCTCCGAGTCAATTTTCACCACAGCCCATTGTAAAAATAGTTTATTCATCAAACATATCTGTAATTATATTAGGCAAAGTCACCTCCGGTACAACCAACATCACCAAATCCCTCAAACGGCTGGATTATCAAGGATTCCGTTGATAAATACGAGCACAATCAGAACGACTCTGCTGAAAACAACAATAACAATAATATTTTAAACAACAATTCCACTCCGATTCTCAACAAACACGCAAATAAGACGGAAAAGCCGGCTGTGAAATATACACGAGCACCATGGAAGCTCACAATTCGAAAAGAGGTGAAATGAGCAAATTGAAACAATAATTAGTTGGCCGTTCAGATGTTCTATCCAGGAGAAGTTGTGAACGATATTCAAGTTATTGATCAAATATTCGCGCAGATAATTGAAGATTGCCGAAAATCGTATCCGTACAGGGTTCGATTGCAAGACCGCAAGTCCGTTGAGGATATTTTGCGACAGCATCAAATACCACCGAGTGATTTGAATGAGCAATCGAGGATTCATCCCGACATTAAGATGAAAGTTATTGATTGTGCCAGGAAGTGGCCGATTTATTTCTGTCAGATTTATGAGGTACGGTTGATTTTGATAATATTTTGCTTTTTAGACAAAGACTTAAAATTTCATTTCTTTCAATATTTATATGTATATTTTCACGTTAAATATTTCGAAATGTTTCCGGGAAGTATTAATTTTAACTTAAACTATATATATAGATGCACCCCAACGGCAAAGAGCCTTCACGTAGAAATAAATATCAACTAATTTGATCAAGCTTTCATCAAGCTTATTCTTTTTTGTTCTTTTTGTAAAACAGATTAAAGACTATTTATTTTTAGGAGACGTGAGTTACATTATTTTGTTCCTCGTAAAATTCTGAATTTTTTGAAATGCAACATGACGTGGTTATAGTAATTAACGTGTATTTTATAATCGATTGAAAGTTTAAACTTTAAAAAATCATAACTATAAGCACAAGATTATCATTATAACATTTTTCCTTAAATTTAGTTTAAGAAAAACGTGTTTAGAATCGAATAAGCACTATTTATTTACTACAACACGCGAAATGTTTTCTAAAAAAAACGTCGTCCTTCAAAAGAGACACTTTAAGACAAAATTTCTTAAAAATTTAAAGTTCCAGAGATACAGAAGTCTTTAAAACTAACGTTAAAAATTAGTTTTTCAATTGCACATTAAATGTAAAAAAATTCTTTTGAATATTGAAAAATCTTAATTTGCATTTGGCTTTCTATTATATTATAGACCAAATAATGACTTTGGTTTGACTGATATAGGTCCAATATTTATTGTTTTTACTAATTACGAAAAAAATAATACATCTCAATAGTCTCGCTCGTTATCTGTTCCAAACGCGTCCGAACAAAATATATGCACGCACTCCAGGACGAAACAATGCAAAACTGTGCCCCAAATATTGAGTATAATCAATTTGAAGACGAACACATACGCGTTCTTGCGTTTTAGCACAAAAAATGTGCCTTGATTTTATCAATAGAAAATAAAAGTCCGAAAATGGATAAAATAAAGGAACCTTTTTTGCCAATACGCAAGCCTTCTTCGCACCGCCGTCCAATTAGTTTTTGGACACGTTTTGTCCTGGAGTGTGCGCGTAGTACAAGAATGAGTGCCACTAAAATTTGGATGAAATGTGTTTGAGTTATTTATATTTTCAAAATTTTCTTAAAGTTTTTACTTCATTCTTACTGTAAAGGTTAGTTTTATTTAATTGCTAACTTTAAAACCAGAAGAAGTCATAGGGATAAGCAAAAATTTCGTTACAAAAAATTACGCATGGTACAGATAAAATTTTTCCTAATTGCTTCAAAAATAAGATTTCCTATGAACCATATAGATCATACGAAATATATTAAGATTCGGTATCTTTTAACACCAATTTCTATATATTACAACTTGAAGCAGACTGCTTTTTGGGTGTTGCAACATTCTTAAGATAATTTTGGTTTGAAAAATTGCACTATTTCTAACACTGTCACTGTCTCCAAAGTAAAGTAAGCATTGACTAACACTGTCTTTAACTTAAAAGAAAACCCAGCCTTTATGACAGAACTCCAAATGAAAATGAAAATTTTACATTATTTAACCTCGTTTTATTCTATTTAATGTCTGAAAGAGATGTAAATTTTCATGTAACTTTACCTATTTTCTCAAAACTATCCGACAACAATAATAATTTACTAAATTTTCTCTTACAGCGAATTTATAAGCTCCTAATTATTTAAGTATATTTGACGTGTGATAAACAATTTTTATCTTAAAATTTAGATATAAAATTTGAAAAATAAACTATAAAAGGATGTTCGACTTTCAAATAATAATACTCATCAATTTCTAAGCATGTCACGTTCAATATACAGAACATAATTTAATATTGTTTTATCATGATCTGTTGCTCATTTCTTTGACACCACAAATCTCATTATATCTGCAGCCTAATTAAAACAATTATAACGCTTGTAAATCTCACATTTATTTTGTTTTGATTTACCCCATTTATTAACTGTAATAATTTAATAGTGTTATATATAATCTTTATAAAATTTAACGAATAAAAATTCGACTTTGTATCGCACTTTCGTATAATCTCTTCTCCTTCAATACATTATGCGAATGGAATAATTACCTTAATGTCCACTACGGTAGCACCAGCTAAATTGCAAACAAATAACATTGCATCCTCCCTCATTGCGGTAAAATCGGTGTAGATAGCAATATGTTAGATTAATCAATCATAACAATAGACGTTAATACAAAACCTGCAAAACAAATTCATAGCTATTAATTAACAAAAAACAAACAGACGAATGTTTCTTCCAATAAACGTCCATTCGCACATTTGTATGATTCGAAATTAAGCATACTTCAGAGCTGTTCGCCATCAGCTTCAGCGTCCGCGAATATTATGTTCTACAATTTTTATTGAAATCACTCATTAAATTTAAATTTTTGAGCTAAAAATCAAAAATAAGATTTTTTAAATTTTCAAATCGGCTTGGATATAGTGAACAATTTATTACCACATTAACCAGCAAAAATATACGAATTAAGATTTTAAATTTTAAAATAATAATTTCCACCCTGATTTAGATTGAAATTGGCACTATTCATTATCATACAACATTGAACGTTTTCATAGCTTAAAATATGTAAATCCCCAATGACATATTCGCTTATTTCCAGCCAGTAAATTATAAAAGATCAAGAAAGTGTGCCAGCCGATTTGTGAATAAACTAAAAAAAAATATTCGAAAATTTCGAAACAAAAAATAATAGTATCGAATAATATTAAATACGGTTTTTGATATTAAGAAAATTCTTAAACAATATCTTTATTTTTCTTAAACTATTAACTTATTTCATTAAAAACAAACAAATTTCGGAAGCAATTAAAAATCAAACTTTGCGTTTTTTGGTTATTGCGTAAAATAAAATCCATTAGATGCAATCTGCGTACTTTGTGCATATATGCGGATTATTAATTGTATTAATTTTAAATGGAATAGGATAAAACGGTAAAAATAACTTTATTAATCAATTAACATAACTCTACAACATAAGTAATGGTAATAGATTTTAAGAGCTTAATTTAAAGCTTATTTTTTAATCAGGAAAATAATTAGAAAAAAGAAATTTAAAAAGTGCGAACAACTGTTGAACGCTGCCGAGGGTAGAACTTCCATAGATTCAATTCCGATTCCATATCACTACCACTCGGCCATGAAACCACATTTAAATAAGTAAATTAGATTGATGATTAGATGAGATCAATTAATATTCAAATTAAATCATTGGTCGTGATATTAGGACAAGATTTTGAACTTTCGCATTTTATTTTACGCAATAACCAAAAAACGCAAAGTTTGATTTTTAATTGCTTCCCAAATTTCTAAAAATTAATAAAAATGTGTCAGGAACAAGGAAGACGTCTGTAACTTATTGTTAGCCCAATTATCGGCGCTTCCAATTTTGGCGGTTGTTTAAAATATGGAAAAAATACATTTATTGTGCAAAATTTTGAGCAAGAAGAATAATATATTACCTATCTTTTATATAGTCGTCGCCAAATGCGATTACCGCCGCAAAGTGTGGCGCAATTTTTTAAATATTATTTTTTCATTTAATTTTCATGATTATTATCATTTTTCACATTTATTCCACGATTGAAACAACATCTAAAGCATATTCTTCAATTTATTTAAGCAGAAACAGTATAGAACGAGCCTAAACAAGAAAATAATCATGAAATTTAAATGGCAAAAATAATATTTAAAAAGTGCGCCACATTTTGCGGTGGTAATCGCATTTGGCGACGACTATATAAGAAATAAAAATTTTATATAGTGGTCCATTGAAATAATATTGATATTATAGGTAATCGAACTTCGACAGGATGAAAGCATTGGATGCCTATTTGCCATTGCCGAGGACGGCATCCGATTGCTGCTCCATGCTCCGCACGACATTGAGAATCCACTAAAAATACAGGAGTTTTTCCCGTAATTCTGATACTTATTGATATAGTTCTAAGCCACTTAATTTTAGATTTGATACAATCGTAGACGTTTCTCTTGAAGCTACAGACATCTTAGCCGTTCACACAAAAACCATGGATGAGCAGAATGCCAAATTTTACGTGATACGAATTAAAACAAAACAAGCTTCTCAGATAAAGAGCTCCTTGGAGAAATTCATGTCCGGCGGATTCGCGCAGGTTGAGGAATTTGATTGAATTAAACCATTTTATTTTTAGAAGAAACAATTGGCGAAAGCCATTCAAGATTATGTAACGAATGAATCGAAGCATTTATCATTTAGCAAGGGTGATGTTATTGAGATTGTGAGTTGCCTGAGCGTTTAATTTTTTTGTTGAAATCCTTTTTTAAGCTTCCTGTCCCGGATAATGAGATACCTCCAAGCGGGGAATGGATTTATGGAAGAATTGGAAACCGCTTCGGGTTTTTGCTTAGCCAGTATGTTGAGTTTTGTGGAGATGAGCCCATGGATATTCTCAATTTCAACGGAAATGCGCGAAATGTGAGTTTTCTTTGTTATATTCGAGAAATCAATCATTATTTCAGAATGGTAATTTCATATTTGACGACGAAGTTCCATTTTCAAGCGATAAATACACAATGCTCGACTTTGCCACGAAATATTTCCGAAAGAACAATGATATGCGAAGAAATGGTGATCTCTTAAAATAATTAATGAAATTAATTAATCAAGTATTTAGATGATCGTTGGACGTGGGGAGACGTTGCGCAATCTGTCAAATATACAGATCGACCTATTAATCATTCCTTACTGAAGGATTTGGCTCACGACGATGATAAAAATGCAGTCGAGTTATTCAATTGTATTAATTGCTAAATGGCGGCTGAATTTTAATAATTAATTTGCAGGTATTATGAGATTCATGGGCGATGAGCAGTTAAAGAGAAATGAATCGATCACGGACGTTGTGTTCAAGATTTTATTGATTTGTCATAAACATCCAATCCTGGTTGATGAAGTATATTGTCAGCTTATCAAACAAACAACCAGTAATACCTCTTACAAGTAATGAAAATTATGGTTTGCGGAAAACATTGTTTTTTTTTTCAGCCAAGAGAGTTGTGGAAGGGGATGGAGGCTGCTTTCAATGATTTCCTCTTATTTCCCATCCAGTCTTACTTTAAAACCATATTTATTGCAATATCTAGCGGAGAATGCAGAAGACACCCAAAGACAACATTATGGTTTTGTTCACGTTAAGCTAACCTTGATTAGCATGTGGAATTTAGGCGTTGCCAGAATCTGTCAGCGAAATTTATTACAAACGTACAAGTATAATGGTCGCAAGGTGCTCATGAACGCACTGGAAGTTCAAAACACCATGGATGGACACGTTGTGCGGAAGCAATTCATTCAGTTGACGAAAGCTGACGGAATTGTTATCAACTTGAGACCAATTACGGTAGCCGAAGAAGTGATTCAAGAATTGTGCAATCAGCTCAATGTGCTCAGTTTGCCAGAGCAGCAAGAATTTTCGCTCTGTTATACTGTGGGAAAGGGTACATTATTTTCTTATTAGTGCGGTTTTAATTTCAAAATTATTTATGCGAAAGTTATTTTCTGCCCATGCACCCCAAATTTTATTATGAAGTTGGGGGTTCACAAAAGATGCAAAGGATCGCAGGTGTTTGGCAATGTTTTTAGATAGTTTAAGACGGGCTAGAAAAAATCCCGTACCAAGTTTTATGGAAAAATATGTGTAAATTAGTAAGACACATTTAAATACTTAATAATGTTCATTTCCATATGGCGTGTCCTTGCGATCTCTATGGAACTTCAGACTTAACTTGAGAAAGAATAATTTTGTTTTCAGATAAGAGGATGAACTACTGCAAGAATGATGATTATTTATTGGACGTGATAACAGAAGTCGAGAGCAAGCGACTTCCCATCAATTTCCATTTCAAGAGGACCGTTTGGGTGCACCCGATTCGCTTCGACAATCACAAATATATTGACCTGATGTTTGACCAGGTTGGGTATTGTCTTATTCTCTAATTTATTCAGAGTTTAGATAATTGATGATTATCTGTCGGGCTCGATGGTTTCGACAAACAATAAAGGCCAATTGACGGCGATCACCACTGAAGAGATCATCCGATTGGCGGCGTATCTTTTCAAGCTTCAGCCGGATCAATCAAGAGGAGTCGCCATGTAATTCAAATGGTTAAATCCGTGAATTGAATAAATTTCAGCAAACACTTGCATAACATCATACCAAAAGGTGTTATTGATACGAAACATCGAAAGCAGGAGGAATTCGTAGGAAGAATAAGTCGAGAACTGCGTTTATTAGAGCCGCATATGCCTAAATCTAATGCGAAGGCTTACTTCTTGGGTAATATTCGTTGAAGGTTGAGTTTGTTATCTGTGACTTGTAGAGTTGCTATCAACGTGGCCATTGTTTGTGGTGTTGCATTATCGGATAAAGGCAATATTGGAGAATGGAAACCCGCTGCCGGAGGTTACGTTGGCGATAGGGAAAAATTGTGTAAGGCTGCTTCAACCAAAGTCGCAGGAAGTTTACAAGCAATACGATTATGAACAGGTTATGTTTGCATTCAAGGGATTCCGATTAAAACTGAAGCTATGAGTTATTGAAAACTGTTTTTATATGACAAATTTATGGATTTTGTTTAACAGGATGTGCGCCAGTTGAAATTGCAGTCATTAGGATTCATTTCGTGATTGCCGGATTTTAAATCCCAGTTAACTGTTAATATTCTCTGAACAAATGTTTTGACGGCGCATTGTGAACCGCTGTGCAGCAAGTCCATTATAAATAGAGAAATAGAAAAGACAATTCTATTTTTATAATTGTCGCAACGCGCAGATTTTTTAAATGAATTTGAAATAGTCTGTAGTTATGAACCTTGTTATTTACCAATCCTAATAACTAAGAAACATCACTACTAATCTACTAGAAGTTCCTAGGCATATCTTAAAAATTTTCCGGCCAATTGAAACGAGAAAGCAAGGAGCTCAGTTAAAGTGCTTAAACACTGCTTTCCAAGAAAACTATTATACTTGACGTGAAAATCGTTCATTATATTTAACGTGGAAATTAACGAGAAACGATAATACTATTTTCAATTGAAGTGCATGTGGACGAATAAACGGGAAAATATAATATACTTAAAATTATAAGCTTAAGATTTATTTTACATCTAATTTAAATTTACCTAATATTGTTCTGGATTAATGCTTACAATATTAAAAGATCGGTAACCTATGTTATCTAAAGTGACGGCAGATTTTAAAGATTTTTAGATAGTTTAACTACAAAAATACGTGATAATCTTCAAATGTAACGTATCATTTTATTTGACGTGACATTTGTGAATTGGCTTGCACATGATGTTTAATTTTTATTGAAATTTTGCCTGTGAATTTCAAGATATTTTAAAATCACACTAAGCTTCTAATAATCGGAATTTATTGATATACAGTGCATATTTAATAAAATTGTTTTAGATTCAAACCGTTGAAAGTGTGAGAAGGTCGAACATAAAGTTCGTACGGATTATTATTTCAAACGACTATGATTTGGAATTCAAGACTGACGATGTAAGTACCATTTTATTTGCGATATTCTGCGTTCTTTTGAAATATTTCATATTTCTGGCTATGGTGAGCAAGATTAGTATTTTAATGAAATCGCGCGAGAAGGAATTACAAAAAGCTTAATCACTTTTGCAGTTTAAATGAAATTGTCGGGTATAATTTCAATCTGCATATCCAATTATAGCTTATTTTGGAAGGCACTTATACTATGAAAGGATGTGAGAGCACGTTCTTGAAATAATCGCTATTGTTGGAATATTGAATTTTTAAAGTCAAGTAGATTTTAAAGCGTATTTTTGATACAAGAATGAAATTAAAAATATTATTCATAGTTATGTATAGCGAGAATCTTCGTATTCCTTATTATCAGTTTCACGAATAATCATAAACAGTGAAAGAAATATGATTAATTAATATTTTTTAGGCCGATGAAATCGCGCACATAATTGGGCAATATATTTACGTGATCAATGATAAATCAGAAAGGAGTTCAACAGAGTTATGATCAAAGACAACCAATCAAATTAAGTTTGACATCATTTACCTCTTTCGAAATATTTTTTTGTAAAATTTGTATTGTTATTTACTAATAATGTGCTTTATTTAATTGTGATAAATAAATAAATTGGAATAGATTAAATAGTGTACTGTACAATTACAAACATCAGTATCAAAATGTTGAATTTGAAATGAATGAATATGTAATAGACAATTGGTTCGTTGAAAGTCACTTCGCATTGAATCGGTCTTTTTGATTCTTAAATGAGAAGAAAAAAGTGAAGGAGAGAATGCGTATATATGGCTTTCGCTAGGCAGTTCGCCGAATTCTAACAATAGTTTGTGTTTCTTCATCGTATTCTTCTTGTTCTATATATATATATATATATAAATTTATAATTGTGATTATCACTTAAATTGATACCTTTGTTGAAATTAATTTCAAAAGTTGATTGACCAATTGAACGCACCCAATTCAATCGAGCATTTCTTATATTACAGATAATTTCACATATTATTCACGTTCAAATGAAGCTATCCATTATTTATTTTCCTGTTTATTTGTTGATTTTCATCTGTTTCGTTTTGGGACTTTCGGTCGACGCCAGGTAAATCCAATATTCTCCTGCAATATGAGATTAAATTTTGATTTAGAAGAAGTTTGATAGAAGATGACGATATATTCGTAGCAAAGAGATCAGCACCATCTCTCTGGCAGAAGATGACCAATTTCTCCTAATTGTGTTTTAATGCCATCGCATTGTTTGCCAATTGTAATTGAAGCCTATAAGCTTTCTTAACGATCAGCTTTAAAGGGAGAAACGTTTGTTATGTATTATATTGTATTTATTTTTGAGTCAATAAAACTGATTTTGTGGAAATTTATCGATTCTATATCGAGCATGGTGATTCAATGATTGTACTTGAATTCATTTTTGGTGGAGATTCTTGTAGCACGCCGTTCTAATAGTCAGTAAGTGTATTAAAAATTCAAAGGAATGCAGTAAAAATAAGGTTGGTTTATTTAATTGAGTTGAGGAAGAAGTTCGTAGCGGTTTTTCATTATCTTTTGTTTCACAACAATTTTCTTGTTGTTTGGCAAAGTGCATATATTTATCTGGTAGCGTTTTTTCTGCTCTACAAAACTGTGCTTTTAGTTTGTTCTGAAATTTTAATGATCTATCCAGGAGGCAAAAAACAGCATTTTCGACATCTACTCTTCCTCGCTTGTCATTTCATTGAAAGCAAAAAACAGCCGAAGCTACTCGGCAAATATTCAGTATGTATAGAGAAGGTGCCTTAGGCTTGTCTACTGAACAAAAAATGGTTCACAAAGTTCAAAAATTGCGAATTTAATCTCTTCACCCAAAAAAGACCATGATCTGCGTTTGATGGAACTAGGAAATGCTCGAAAGAAACGTCACGGTCAACAAGGAGCTCTGTGTTTTCCCAGCTGCGCCGCGTAAAGGTTATTCGACTGAAAAGATCAAGTCATCTTGCTCCACGATGACGCCTGGCCGCATGTTGTACAAAGCGAAAAAACAGCCCTCCAACAGCTCGCATGGGAGGTTCTTCGGGGAGAAGTCGTAAACAGTAACGGCTAATACATAACCGATTAATTAATTATTATATAGTCGTCGCCAAACGCAATTACCACCGCAAAATGTGGCGCACTTTTAAATATTATTTTTTCATTTAATTTTTATGCTCGTTCTATACTTGTTTTGCTTAAATACATTGACGAATATGTTTTAGAGAGTATTGGAATAAATGTGAAAATAATAAAAATCATAAAAATTAAATGAAAAAAATGTTTTTTTTTAAAGTGCGCCACATTTTTCCGTGGTAATCGCATTTGGCGACGACTAAATTATAGTTTCTTTTTAAATAAAACTTCACAATATGAACTTATTCCTCAATCCAATAGTTTTAGAAAACAAGTGCTACCAAATCATATACACCACAAATGATGTATTTTTAAACCCACATGTGCACGTGTATTTATCGAAATGATTTTAGCATGTACCTTAAAATATTATTCCAATCCTTTATTTTCTTAGTGATGTTTATTCTTTCTATTCAGAGTATATGAGGCTTAAAATAGTAATATCATCACTTGACACTGAGAACCTTTCCTTGACTCGTGAATCGGAGCGCTTCGTTGTCGAAAGCGATTTAAGCACAACATCTGTGATGAAATATTCACGCGTACGCTTTATCTAAAGCGTACAAATCAGTGATGGGAGGGACTCCCCCCGGTCCCCCCCGACCCGGGTATTTTTCTAAAAAAAAGGGTATCCCGGTCCCGGGCCCGGGTCCCGGGTAGGGAAAAAGGGTAGTCCCGTCCCGGGTTGGGAGAAAGGGAAGTCTGTTTATATTGACAAAGTGGTATTTTTTGATACATATTGTTACATAATTTAAAAGATAAAGGTTCGCTCGTCGGTTGTTCTCGCTCTTCCTCCTCTTTAATTGTCACTATTACCGTTAAGTGTTGGGGGACTCCCCCCGGTCCCCCCCCCCCCCCCGACCCGGGTATTTTTCTTAAAAAAACCGGGATCCCGGTCCCGGGTATTGGAAAAGGGAATTCCCGGTCCCGGGTCCCGGGTATTGAAAAAGGGAATTCCCGGTCCCGGGTCCCGGGTAGGGAAAAATTGAAGTCCCGGGACCCGGGTTTTGAAATTTTCAATTTTTTTAAAGTCCCGCCCGCCCGGAATTCCAAAAAACGGGGCCCCTCCCATCACTGGTACAAATGTCGCACAACCCACAACAAATCTGATGATATAAATATCTATAATTATTTTGTTACAAAAACATTTATTAAAACCATTTTATTACGAAATAATTGACGGGACAGATTACTAATAACCACAACAAGGATACTCGATATACCTAAGTTGCTCATACAAAACATTTTAATTAAGGGAAGCTTAATAAATAATATTAATACTTAATTTAAAATTAAGAAATAAATTATTTCGATAGTGAACAATCTTACATCGCGAGCTTCTCACCAATAAAATATAATTATTGCATTAGAATGCACAAAGTAAGATCGTCCAGAAAAAGTAACCTATTTTTTTAAAATAAAAGCTAATTAAAAATTAATTAAATTAATTTTTATTTTATTCTTCGTCATCGCTCATATCGAAGACCTCTCTATTTGCCAACTGAAAAAAATTAATCATGTCAAATTCTTACGTAATTGTAAAAAGTACCTTAGTCTTGGAGAAAGCTGCGTTATAATACGACTGATCTTCAAGATCATCAGAATACTCTCCCGATGACGAAACTTCATCTGAGCTTTCAACATACTCAATCCGTTTTTCTTCGCATGGCATCGAATTGACTCTTGGTGGAATTGGTGGTGCTCTATGCGGCGGATTCTGCAAGTAAAACCGCAGCCTAATTCACATATTAAAATTATATTCTAACCATTCCTGCGTCGATATACGCTCCAGCTGTTAGCTGATAGCAGTATTCGACGAATTTATGCGGCTCCATTGATTTTGCTTTTTCGATAAAATGATGGGGTGGAGGTAACGGCAGCACATGCGGTACTAACCGCTGCGGTCTTTGATCTACTACATTGTCATACAATGTAAACATTGTTCGCTGAAAGATCAATATTATGACAAAAATTTTGATATCCTAAACAAATGGATGGATTCCATCAAATAATTGGAAAGGATTAATGCGAGGTGCTCGGCTAGCATTAATAAGTGCAACAGTTAGTGGTGGTGGTGGGCAAAAGGGCGGTCTGAAGCACCTGAAGTAAACAAAAAGATTTAATAAAAACCATATAAAACATTTTTTACCTTTTCATTACAACGTCGTGTCTCCACTGAATCAAATGGTCATACCAGTTTACCATTTCCCTAATTTCCAACTTTTCGTTAAAACAGTAGCCATTTCGGAACAGTTCACAATGTATTTCATCCGGGCATGTATGGACCCTTTTGCTTTCATCTTGTTTGTCAACACAATCACTAGCTACATCACCGTTAAGATTCGGTTTATTTTCATTGCATGAAAATACCGAAAATGAATCATTCACTTGTTCAAGCTGAAAACACAATTTACTTTAATTTAATTTTTGGCAAATTACCTCATCATTAAGCGCGAAAGACTCCGTTGTTCCGTCATTCAAATGTACGCCAGAATCTTTAAAAACAAAAGAATCATCGAAGTTCAATGATGCCGAGGACGTCCATGTTGGTGTTAATGGATCTATAGCAACAATTAAATGACTTTTTTGAAAATTAATACCTGAGATATTCCTCCTTTCAGTTCTTCTCAAGAACTCCGGGTCTAATTCGAGAAGTATAACTTCGTTGTTTAACGAAGCAAAAGACGACGACGAGGACGTAGAATCACGACGGTTATCGGGATTAACGGGCGGATTAGAGTTGACCTCCAATTTATCAAAGATTCGCTTAGCGTTCATCTGATCTTCGATCCTTTTCAGCCCTATGAACATATTATATATTTACACCGATATTCTTTCCAAACTCCTGTCTAATCTCTGCATTCTCCTTCTATTAAGGTGGAAGTTCCTTGCTTTATAGTGCCTTCTGTTAGAAGTTCTTGCATTGTGGTGGTACTTAGAGTACGATGGTAACTTATCAAGTTCTGAAATACATTTTTGATAGAATAAATAAATTTACACAAAAAACCTGGAACGGAGTTAGTTTTCAACTCATTTGGCTTCTCGATTAAATTCTTCTTTGGAAAATCGTTAGTAGAATTAATTTCTTCCTTTTTTGAAGACTAAAAGGTTGTTGATATTTCTAATATTGCATCATTAAACAACCTTTCCCTTCCTCGGACTAATTTTGTCAAAGTCCAGCATGTCGCTATACAATAAAAAAGGCATGTTTTAATCTGAAAAATTATATTAAAGCAGTTTTCTTAATTTCTAATTTAAAAAATGAAAATCCGGATAATGAATGACGAAAAATGAAACGAAAAATTTTTGTCCTAAAAAATTGAACTACGGTCCCATACCAGGATCATAAAAACCAATGAGATGATGCGCCTTTAACTATCGTAAACTACAGTATCAGCACATTTATATTTTTTATACATTTTGATATTATTTTTAATAATAAAATACTTAAATTTAAAAGAACGTTTTAATCATAATTTATTTATTTAAATTGTAATGCAATTTTAATGAGGTAATTATAGTTAAAATGAATTTCATAACCATGTAACACCTACCTAGTTTCTTTTTTATTATTTTTTAAATATATTACCACCGTTAGAGTTTTTTATAAATTAGTAATTATATATGAATGGATTCGAAATATTTCTCCGCGTGTTTACATCTAATAAATTTAATATATTGGCAGAGCGCAATGAATATAAAACATTATTTTTGTTTATTATTTTCTTTATAATAGCTTATTTTTTTTCTTTTAATTTAAAAGCGCGATTTAAAAATAAAAATTCCTGAAAATTAATTTTCTCATTTTTTTATTAAAGTAATAATTAACATTATATTTATAAATCACGGTCAACTGGGATTATAAAGTACTATCAAAACTCACAGTTTAGTTTGAACAGTTTGGTTTTTCATTGTCTTTATTTTCTGCAAAATTGAAATGCCAAAACCGTCGTTTGAACAAATCTGAAATAAATTTTGTAAAGAGGTTAGTAGCAAAATATTTAATAATGATACCATTTTCTATGCTTGGAACCAGAATTTCGATATCCATTGTTGATTTTAATCATTTGAAATTAATAAAAATTATTGAGAAAAAATTCTTGAAAATAATTAAAAATGAGATTTATCTAAAAATGTGGTAGATCAAAGATCGACTATCATTAGATTATCAAAATCTGATCTCTTTATTAAATTTAATCGACAGTCGTATTAATTAATTGTTAAGTATCTACCAGCTAGGTGACAAGTATGTTGCCTGTAATATTATCAATTTAATAGTTTAATAATGACTTGAGATACTGATATTATATTATTCAATATGATCATTATTTATAATACGAAAGTTAGACTTTATCGCGATAGGAAAACTGCAAGCTTCTATAAGATGAGCTCATAATTTCTCGGGGCAAGACAAAATTAGACGTAAATGTTGTTATTTTCCAGTTAATTTACACTGAAGTGAAGGAACTTGTCAACTTCATTGCACGTTTCCTGTTCGGTCGCCAACCTCGCCGTCCGGTCAGTTTTCTAAAATATTTACTTACTTACTTAGCGGACCAGCTCTCTCCAGTCTTCGCAGGTGCGCCTCGCAAGAGATGGCCAGGCAACTTTCTTCTCCAGGATTCCGATTCGCCGTGTTGAGCTTCTGGTGCACATAATTTGAGACCCAGAGTTTAACTAGATCTTGCCATTTTGCTTTCAATTTTAGTTTTTGTCGTGTCCATCCTCGAGAAACCCATTCTGTCAATATCAATCGTCCACCGGTCACCTGGCAATCGAGCACAGTGGCCAGCCCCCGTATCATTTTTTGAATATGAACCACCAAATACTTAAACTGCTGATTAATTTATCATCGAGATTTTACTCATCTGCTTCAAGTAAATAATTTAGTAAAAATTCGGAAGGAAACATATTTTTTGTTGATAGAAAAGAAAATAAAAATCCCAAAAACAGATTCACATAACCAAGTATCCTCAAATTTCAGGTAATGTAAACTGAAGTGAAGGAACTTGTCAACTTCATTACCCGCTTCCTGTTCGGCCGCCAACCTCGCCGTCCGGTCAGTTTTCTCAAAATATGCAACAAATAGAAATCAATTGCAGACGAGCATATTCGCCGCCGAGCTGGGAAACTTCCTGATCAACTCGTTTTCCTCCGACTGGGACGTGAACAATCCACAAAATAAGGAAGAACGTCGAATGCTGCATATCAAGTGCGGCAACAATACAAGCAACATCATCCTAATTGCCGCGGAGCTTTCTGGATTACACGTGGAGGAGGTATTATCGCTACTGCCAAATAACGTCAAAATATACACAAATCCTGGTGATGTTTATATGAAAGCTAGCGATAATGGCTGCAAGATTCCAATTTGGGAAGGGAATGTGTACGCTGATAATGAGTGAGTGTTCCATGTCGATAATTTAATTCAGATATTACAGTTATAAGCCGTTTCCCGAGCACACGTTGAACACCACGGAAGAGCGCTGCAACACGAATCTTGGAGCTGCTGGAAAGCCGATTTTGATTGGAAGACAGTCATTTCCGTATCGCTATAGAGGTTGTCTTACTTCCTTTCTTCCATATTTATACTCTTCTAGGGGTGTGTGAACTCGTAAATTCTTACTATGGCCGTTAGAGCTCGAAGAATACGACGAAACCGATACGAACATCGATACATCACATCCGCACAATTACAGGTTTAAGCATAAGCCGAATTCGAGTCGAACGTTCACTGGATCCCAGTTCGCTCAAACTCGTTTCGGAAGCAACAGGTAATCAATCGGATTTTGACATTGAAAAATATTTTATAAGCTTTCAGTCTCGCACTGGATTGCAAACCATGGAGCACATGAGGAGAAAATATGCAGAAAAAATGAAGAATGAGCTAGCGACCAATCAGGAAGACGTTGCATCCACCAATGCACCCGTAGAGGACGGTGGTCCGTCAACCTTAGGCTTCGAAGGTTCATCGACTTCAGATTTCGAAAGACCCTCGACCTCAGCTTTTGAAAGTTCATCGGCCCTAGCCTTCGAAGGTCCATCAACCTCAGCCTGCAACTTCTAACCTTTAATTTAGAAATATGAATATTTATTGCATTTTTAATACATTTTGTACATTGTTTAGTTCCACGAGGTTATATCTTTTCATATATTTAAGGAAAAGGGTTTTAGAACCGTACTATTAATAGAATTATTCTATCTTTAATTATGGAAACAGTTTTAGCTAAATATTTCAGTTTATTTTCAGCGCTTCCTGTTTTACTGCAACTCTTTTCTCTCCTTTCGTTAAGGTTGATTGAGCTGTTTCGCGTTCAGGGTGGTTGGGGTTACAAACATCAACATCAAAATTAATAATGAAATCATTTAATTTTCCATGTTGATTGCCACTACTTTGTTGTGCAATACGATATAATACACAACAATTTCAATAACATTAGGACACTATTATGAGTTTATATCGCCTGACACTGGTTAATCCCAACGCGTCGGTTGAGAACAAAACGCGCTTCGGCGACGGACGAAAAACTTTTAATAAGAATTATACAAATTTTGGCAGCCCATGCTTTCTCGCGACAATTGAAATAAAATATAGAACTAAATTAAAGTCTAATGATATAAAAACGAAACTATTTTCCGCTCACTAGAGCCAAGGTCATTAAAATAAATAAAACTGAAATAATAGGATTTTAAAATTTATTTTGGTATTTTTAAAAAACATTTTCGGTAGGCTTAAATGTTTCAACTATGTTGTATACAGTAAACATATTTCTTCTCTCTTAGACTTCTTCTGAATACTTAAAATCGATGTTTTTAAGATTTCTCTCGTGGCCGAAGCGCGTTTTGTTCTCAACCGACGTGTTGGGATTCACCACTGCGATATACTTGGAATAATAAGTATGACGGATGAATGAGGTATGTTTCCTTTTAGGAAATCGCTGCTGAAATTTTATTTTAAAAAAATTATTGGAAAATTAAATTGTTAAAAAAAATTGATCAGCTTTCTTGAATTGAAAAATAATTAATTTATAAGATTATTGGACGAGGATTGTCACGGAATGGATTCCGAGGTGTTCGCTGCGCGCGGGTCGCCGAATTTGTGGACCATTAATCAAGGACATGCACATCCGGAAGAAGAAGAAGATTGGGAATGCTCCAGAAGAGTTTTGCGAGATGCAGTCGTTCGAGATGGAAGGAGATAGTTCGAAACCGCTTGGGCGGTTGGTTCGAACTCCTACGTAAGTGGATGACAAATTTTCCAAACTAGAATCCATAATTCATTTTCAGGCTCGAAAAACGTTCGTTTTAATGGAGAAATAATACAAAATTGGATCGATGCATTGACAAATTTACAGAACCCGGAAATTTGCAAAAAATTTCAAAAATAAATAACACATTTTACAATTGCAATTTTATCTTTGGAACCATTTAAAATGTTGAAATTGAATTTTCAATTTCTTATATTTTGATAATAATACCACGTGGGAATTTTTGAATAGTTTCAAGTAATTGAAGGCTAATTTAAACCAAACAGTCCATATAATTAATTAACATTTTGAAGATACTTTTTGTTGAAGGTATTAAATTATGATTAAATCTTGAACACTAAATACGTACAAGATAGTTTTTCTTTTCAGATTTTGATGGAGACAATTAGAGTTTTCAAGAATACTTGTACGAGATTCTTTAGTCGACAACTTGAGTGGAATGGTTTATTTCATTTCTCATTAGCTCTCAATCACAAAATATTAGAAGGAATTGAGGCTCACAATGTTTGTTTCTTTGGTTGTGTCTATTTTAATCATAATATTTCAGTGTATCGATTAGAAATCCCATATCATGAGTTCATCAAGATCTACAAAGAAAAGGGATAATGGAGTACTTACATCTGTAGGATTAATTAATCAGACTGATTAGCTTTATCACGAATAGTTTTATCATTCAATATTAAGGGTTAGTTGAGGGGAATTATTTTCAAAGACGAGCTTTCAGTCAATTTCGTGATGGCTCATAGAATCTTAGGAGTCGAATAACGAACGCCATCACATGAAAAGATATAAATTTTAAATAAACCAGTCATAATTCGTTGATTTAATTGTTGCTACATTTATTTTTTGTGTTGTGACTGTGAATATGGAATAAGACTGTTTACGATGTTTACAATTAATTGGTAAAATAACTATTCACGTTTTATCATTTAATAAACTTTTTTTCTGTTCAACTCGTGGTGTTATGATCATCCTATCATGCTTGCTTGTTGAATGATGACATTGAAACAATTTTTAGCGTTGGAGACCAAATCGCTTCAAGGGAAATTACAGAGAATTTTATGATATAGACATTGTAGAACAAGAATATTACGATTTTCAGAATTTATTGGTTTAATATCACTAAATTCACGACTTGCCTTCGGTTTTCTTCTTCGGCATATTCATTTTCGCGAGTTCTAGAAGGGACAGTTGGTGGCTCAGCAATTGAACCAATGGGGGAAACCATCCGAAACCTCCGGACCTTGTGTATTGTTTTCTCGATCCAGGGAGCTGGTTTTGTTCCATGAGGTATTTGCGTTTGCTTTCTTTGGTAGCTTGGTGATTGCCTTTGTGGGTTCGGTCGATGGCACACCGGACTCAAATAGGGGCAGTGCTAACAGAAGAGAGAATGTTTTAATTTTGCATTTTGCTCGAGGCCTGGACGATTCACTTTTTGTTATCTCTTTTACGTAACACTGTTTTGTATCCGCAGTGCGATTAGTCCCCCTGGATTGGCCTTATGGTGTTATTTATCCCCACGCGATGGAGAGGCTTCAGCTTTAAGGGAATAATATAATTAAGAATATGGAATGAAATGAGGGATAACAAATGATATGCTGATTTTTGGCTATAATATACCTCTACGTTTGATGGAAGCATTAACAAACATTCAATTCGTGTTTTTTAACATTCTGAATCTTGTTAAATTTAATTTCATTCGATGTAAATGATTGACCACTTTAAAAATCATATTTATGTCAATCTGAAAATAGAAAAACATTTAAAAGGCTCTTATGGGTGACATAGACACAAATAAGTATTGAATAATATTTATTTTTATCGCGGGAATATCTATAAAAGCAAATAAATAATCAGGTGCGGGAGAAAAATCTTACACGATAAATAAATTACAAAAAATATGGCTAATTATATGGGCGTGAGCGTTTCTCAATTCTTATTCACGATTGCTCAAATCCGATTGCATTCTATCGGACCTAAAATACATTTTTAAATGAATATATTTAACATATGGCTCAACTGAAATTCACTTCTACCGAGTGTTGTTTCAGCCAACATATTAACCACCACTGGTGGTATCTCATCATCGTTTTGCAAATCGCTGACCTCATCACTCAAATCAATGGAAGACACGTCGTCTTCCGTATTGGCTGCATTCGAAGCCATATTCATACGGGGAAATTGGATGCGATTTACGACACTGCAAAAAAGGCGATTAACTTCTAAACACCGTTTGTTCCAACTTAAAGTCTAAGGAATCAGCGATCGAGATCAGTGAAAAATCCTCATCGGTTGATTGAGTAGAAACGTCTTTGGATTCCGCCTTTTCCTGGCTTTGATTATCATCCGGATTTTTCTCGACTACCATTGCCGAAATCTTCTTTAGATTTTTCTTCTTCTCGTCGCCTTCCGGGAGTGGTGCGTCATGGAGCGACGTCTCACTTTGAGATCCACGGCTTATCATCTCTTTGTTGCTCGTTTTGGACATAGTTCTTAACTACTGGAAAAGTTAGTTAAGAATAGAATCTCTCAAGAATCTTAAAATAATAATCAATTAAATAGGATAATATTAATTCATTGCCTACACTTTCCCACACCTAGTTAGATTAGGAATACTTGTTCGTGCATTCAGAGTATTGAGTTTTCTTATTTATGTATTTTTTTAGTTTTCTATTTCATTTCATTTTGGAGTATTTATTAGGATTTATTTTATGACATTAAATTTAAGAAATCAAGAAAATTTGCTGCATACAAATTATGATTGATTATCTTAATTTAGGTAAAAACAATTCATTTGTTCAAATAATTTTAAACGGGTGGTAATAAGATATCTTCAACGATCTTATGTCACCATTTATCACAAAACATATTATTCGTTAATTTAGATAATATTAATATTACCCTAGCTGATATTATTCTGTATAAATTTTAAACGCCCGCCATTTTACAAAATTAGCTTCAGGGCATTAAAGCCAAATTAACCCTGTCGACTGAATTTCAAAAAATTGGCGCAAATTTTTTTATTACGGTCTCCAGAAAAACAGCTGGTTCCTAATTTTTAAACATTTTACTTTATGAATATGTTTAATGCTCTTTTCTGGTTCTGAATTTATATTTTAAAACTACCCTAATCCAAATTTATTCTCCTTTTCAAGGAATCGGGAAGAAATATAGTTCCAAAATTTGTGCCACGATTGAGGATGAAAATTTACAACTGTTCAAACGAGGCTATCATTTTCCCTCTTCCATTCGATATCTATCCTTGAAAACGATAATATAAATACTTTAAGCAAAATATCATTAGATCTTTCAGTTTTAATATTCTATAGAGTTATAATCTATGACGAATATTGTGTTTTCATACTTAATTAATTTCTTTAGTCTCCTTAACTTAAATTTCATAAATAATAAAAATTGAAAACAATAACTGAAATTAATTGAATGAAAAAACAAAACAATTGTTAGCCTTTTGTATGTTAATATTCAATAAAACGAAATCATCTAATAATTATATAAATCCTAATACTAAATAATGAACAATTAAAAATAAAAAAATTATGTTAAATTATGATGCAACGTTTATAAAACAAAAAAAACGCAAGAATGAAACATTAAAACTAAATAAAACGTCATTTTAGGATTTATTTCATGACATTAGAAATGAAATATTCAATGGACGGTATGAAAGCTACGCTATCGGTCTCGAAGGGAAAAGACCAAGATTTACTGAAGGAATTTTATTTTCTTTTTAATTTCTATAGAATATAATAAAGAATAAAATGTTGCGATATATTTTCTTATTAGTAAATGTGCCAGGAGCAAGTATCATAGTTTGTTGTGCTCTTGCGATCGGTCATATCAAATATTAGACACCTTCCATTCTCGTGATGATTTACAACCGGTACCGACAATGTATTCTATGCTATAAACGATATAGATAATGATTCTGGCTTATTTCATAACTAATTACTTTCTAAATATTTATTATCGATTTTTAAACTATTTATTATCGACATAAATTGATGAAAGGGAAATAAATATTTGTGGCCGAACGAGGCCATAATTTTTCCTCTTACATTAACTACCTATCTATTGAAAGTACCTAAAATTTCTGTTGACAATCATGTGAGATGGGTGGTTGCACCCAATCACAGACTCGGGGAGTGTCTCACTTTCACTCACGATAACAGATATTCTAACCAATATGCAATTCCTTTCATTATTTATTTTACTCGATTAATGTCTTCTTCTAAACTCTGAATAAAATTTTATTTTCAGCTGATTCAATCATCACAAGCTGATCTTATCGTCATGACTACTGTCGAACAAAAAATGTCCCAACTGCAAATCAATGAGCCCAAATTGGGATCGGTTGCGTTGGCTGCGAAAAGAGCCCCGGGAACGACTGGACAGCCGGTGCAGGTTGCCACTAATATCAAGAAAATTGGTGAGTTATTACAAATTGTTCTCATATTTATGCGTGTATTTAGACTTGAAACCAAATACGCCGATTTACAAGTATCATGTGGACATTGGCTTGGTTTTCGCTAAGGCTGATGGAGGAGAGTCCGTACGAGTCGTTTCTAATGCACCAAATAATGAGTAAGTTTAATTCATTTCCTACTTGCTCTATAGGTGTTATTTAAGTGTTGAAAAGGCGCGTGCCATAAAACAGTGCCTGGCTGCGTACGAGTACGTCGTCAAGAACAACCAGAGTGACTTTGATCAGAAGGAGCAAAGCTTTTTTTACGATCGTCAATCGTCATTGTATACGCTGCAAGTGATTCCATCTGCGGAAAACGGAAAGAACTACTCGGTGCCGGTTGAAGTTTTGACGAAGCAGAAGGCTTTACGCGTTGACTTTAAAATCACTAAAGTCAGTGAAAGTTTCTGTGCAACATCGAACGACATCAAGAAAACTGTAAACTCGGTTCCCAACAACATTGATCGCACGCTGATTGAAGCGTTGAACATCGTTATTAGTCAGAAAGCGTTAACAAATCAAAATGTGATAACGTATTCTGGCAATATCCATTACTTGCTGGATCCGAGCTGCTGTGGATTCAGGTATTTTACTCTTTAAAATAAATGCAATTTAAAATGCATGAATATATTTAGAGAAAGCGATATTTTGGTTTTTGATGCCGGAATGAAATATTCGGGAATCGGATTGTCAAAGACGGTCAAGCCATTTTCTGGTGTTGACGGCAAACCATCGTTGTACATGGTCGGCGAAGGTCGGTTATTTGTTTAATAAAATCTATCAAATGTTTGATTTTCAGTGAAAAAATCGTTGTTTCACTTCGACTCTACTCCATTGTTGGACAAACTGAAGAATTCATGTGAAAATTTCAATGGAACATTGTCGTTTGACTCATTCGAAGCTCAAATGTTCCTAAAATCGGTCAAACAACTGTGTTGCTATGTAACATACGGAGATTGTGTTCCTGATGAAGCTCCTGTGGTTGTTATCAAATCATTGGGGCCCGCCGCGAACAGTAAAAATTCGGAATTCTATTCCAAAGAATGGGATAAAAATGTGAATGTGGAAGAGTACTTCAAACTGAAGTTTAAAATTGACTTGAAGTACCCGGGTCTATTTACGATTCGTGGCAAGCTCGGTTCAAGGAAAGGTCTCTTTCCTGTCGAGCTTCTTTTGGTGTGTGAATCTCAACTGGCACGCACTGAGCAATTTATCGGAAAAGAGCAGGAGGAAGCGATAAAGGTTTGGTATCAATTTAATGATTTGAAATACATTTCTGATTTAGAAATCTGCCGTTCCGCCGATGGACAGAAAGCGCGAAACGGAATTGATATCCAAAGCAATTGGATTTGGCAACGATGTTATCGGAGGAATCGTTAAGATTTCTGGGGATTTCGTAACAGCCCCTGGACGTCAACTCCAAGCGCCTGATTTGAAATACAAGAATTCTAGCGTCGCAATTAAAAATGGAGTTTAGAATTTCAAGAAAATAATTGATAATTTGAACATTTTTAGTCATCGTGGCGTGGAGGACAGTTTGTGGATGCGAGAAACATTCAAAATTGGATGTGTGTTTATATCGAAACACAGAAATTGGATACTCAGTTTGTGTTATCGTATTTAACAAAGATACAATGATTTATAGACGCTTTACCAAAATGTTGGTTAACGTCGGAAACAAATGCGGATTAAGATTGAATCAGATTCAGCCGACGATCATTAATCGTTTAGGGCGGCACGATTTGGAAGTTGACCATATGATCACTTTAATTTTTAATTATTTCTGTTTTTAAGCAAATCTTCAATAATGCCAAGAAACAGCAAATTTCATTTTTGTTCTTCGTCGTCCGAGATCGTTTGGACATCCATCCTGATATCAAGGTGCTCGAACAAAAGTTTGAGATAATCACGCAGGAAGTTCGATTGACGACTGCAAGTAAAGTTGTCGAGCGCAACCAAATGGTCACTCTTGAGAATATCATCAACAAGGTTCTAAAGTTTTTTGAATTTTAATGGTTTCGAATCGTTTAGACGAACATCAAAAATGGAGGTCTCAATTTCGGCCTTCAGGGAAGGTATTAAATTATAATTTTTAATTATTAAAATCACAAATATATTTCAGCGATCCATCAAAACAAGGAACTCGTCTTATCCTAGGATTCGAGTGTTCACGAAATGCCTCTAATACAGTAATTAGGAATATTTTTAAAATATTGCGAATGAATGTTTTTAGGAGTTGTGCATGGTGGGATTTGCTGGAAACGTTCTTGATCATCCACACAAGTTTGGGGGTGGTTTTGTTTACACCAAGCGTGGTGTGAACTTCTCCGATGTAAGTTTAGTATTTTGGGTTGTTTAAGGAATTCAATGTTTCAGCCATATGGAAGTGTCATTACTCCTGTTTTAACAAACGCTCTGAAAAAGACATATATGGCGCGAAGGATAAAACCATCTTCCGTGCTTATCTACTTCAATGGAATTACTGATGGACAGTGGTCTGTGGTAAGGATTATTGAGATTATTAATTGTAAGCCAAACAAACATTTCAGATTAACGAAGTATATTCGAAGAAAGTTTCTCAAGCTTTTCAAAGTTTGGACAAATCCTACAACCCGAAAGTGTCTTTGGTTGCTGTCAGCAAATTGCACAATGAACGTCTTTATAAAACGGTAAATCAAACATTTCTTTTAGATTTATTAACATTCATCTGTTTTACAGCATATCAAGCCCGGAAAGCCATCTGAGCAAAATATTGCTCCGGGAACGGTGGTTGACAAAGTTATCGTGAATCCGGTTGTCAACGAGTTTTACTTGACTGCTCAAAACGCGTTCCAAGGCACCGCCAAATCTCCAAAGTTCACTCTGATATACGATACTGCTGATATCTCGATGGACGATCTCGAGGTTTCAATAAAATCCATTTATCAACACCCATATGTCGGCTTTCAGATGTGCACGTACAGTTTGTGCTTCCTCCACGAAATTGTTAACTCAAGTGTTAGCATCCCCGCTCCTTTGATGATTGCGGATCGCTTCTCGCGAAGAGCCACAATGCTGTACAACAAGTAATAATTTCATTTTATAATTGTATTTAATTTGTAATTTAGATCCGAATTTGCTAGAAGCACGGACGAAGCAATTGACATTGAAGAGATCAATAAGAAACTGAGCTTCTGTGGCCGCGCGATGGAGTTCACTCGTTTCAATGCTTAAGAAGCCCTTTTTAATGCATTTTTAATTTGTCGTTTTATTGTATCCTGTTTTGTCCCAGTTTATCCACGTTGTTCTCATTCTGTATTTTGTTGAAACTGTTATCTTGAATAAATTGTTTTTTGTATTTTAAGTGTTTTACATTCATTTGTAGGTTGTGATTTTTGTGAGCCATCTCTAAATTAAGAGACGAAGATTTCAGTTATACGCAGTGTGGGTTGTTTCGGATAATTTATCAGGTTGTTTGACTTTGTTAATGTGGATTGAGGGAGAATTTATTATATAAGACGTAATTATTTTAATTTTATTGTAGTCCGTTGTTATAATATAAACGGGTGATGTGAATCGATATTTCAAAATATTCTATAATGAAATAATCGCATATGTTGTTTGGAAAGTAGGTAAAGAAAGTGGTAAGGAGTGGGACGTGGGTGTAACAGATATTCCTTTTCCAACAATTAAATCCTTGTACATATCCATAAATAATAAGGAAATTGTAGTTCATTTTCAACATTTTCGATTGTTTTTAATGGTCTCAATGAAGACGTGAAACAAATATATTAAGTTATAGTCGTCGCCAAATGCGATTACCGCCGCAAAGTGTGGCACACTTTTTAAATATTATTTTTTTTTCATTTAATTTTCATGATTATTTTCTTGTTTAGGCTCGTTCTATACTGTTTTTGCTTAAATAAATTGAAGAATATGTTTTAGATGTTGTTTCAATAGTGACATAAATGTGAAAAATATTAAAAATCATAAAAATTAAATGAAAAAATAATATTTAAAAAAATGCCACACTTTGCGACGACTATATTTAAAATTGTTTTTCTTCATCACTTTTCCCTTATTTAAACAACATCTATAACATATTCTTCTATTTATTTAAGCTATAACAGTATAGAACGCGCATAAACAAGGAAATAATCTTTAAAATTTAAAGAAAAAATAATATTTAAAAGAAGTGCGCCACATTTTGCGGTGGTAATCGCATTTGGCGACGACTATATATTTTTATAACAGCTCTATCATAATAAATAAATTTTTAATTGGTCTTTTATTTTAAAAAAATTTAACTGGTAGCAGAAACATGGAAAATCTGAATTTCGTGTTCTTTTACGGCATTACTGGAAACAAGGCTTCAATGCAACTGCAGCAGCAAAAAAGATATGCGAAATGGAAAGCTTTTTTCTTTATATTTCTTTTCTTTTCTTTCTTTTCTAGTTGCTCTTCATTTCTTTCGTTATATCTGTTATATTTCTTTATAGCTGCCAGTTCACGCCGTATCGGTTATTTATATTTTTTATAAAATTTAAACTATCAATATCTCATAATTTAAAATACCTTTTTTAACTGTTTGACATAACATTTTTAACAAAAATAAAACTTTATATCAATCTAAAAACAAACAATCAATTAAGCAACACAAAAAATTAGGAATTGGATTGTGACAATTGCTCAATCATTTCCTCGCCGTATTCACAACACAAATTTAAAATAATATGGCGTTTTATGTATTCGTTCATTTTTATTCGCAATTCAAGTGTCACACGATCATCTCGCAGAATATACTGAAGAATATCACCGAATGATTTTCCGTTCATTGATATGTTATCATCTATTGACGGTAAAGGAAACATGCGTGTATAGTTAAAATCATAAGAGGTTCGTGCAGATTTCTCATTGAAAGGATTTAATTTCTCAAACGCCTGAACACCTTTAAATTTTAACGGCCCGATGGTATCACCATTAACGAATTCGTTAGCATTCATAGTAACTCTAAAATGAAACTTGAATATTGTAGCTTTCTTGATATTCTATAATACCGCACGGTATCACCCGCGATTTTAAATAAAAACAAGCTAATTCTGGCCAATAATAATTCTGTAAATTCCTTGTCGTATATAAGCGTCTGTTTCATGGTTCTGAGATCTACTGCAACAATCTATTTAGAAAAACATTTATTTTGTCGAACTCACAATTCTCAAATACGCTACGGAATCTTTTCATGGTAATTGCTGGATTTATCAATTTCCTCTGAGAGAAAAGTAATAGGAAAAAGGATCGAATTTCCTTATTCTATAACAAAGTATTAGTGCGAAATCAGAAACATATAAGTATACCACAACAGAATTAAGCCCAAAGCATGCAGTTATCTTATTGAAAATGACAAGGTAAAAATCACATATCACTGTAATCCGGTGGTAATCATTGTTCAATTCTTCAGCCAAATTTCTGAAAACATGCAAAGCCGATGAGGCCCAATGAAATTCTTTCTTACTGCATATAATTTTCATTTAAGATTTGCTTAATAGCCGCCATTACTGGTCGAAACTGGTATAACAACCATTTGTAGGTATTTTCTCGGTCTTTTTTCAGTTTCAAGTAAGTACTGCTACCTATTATAAGACTGATAAATGAAGAGAGTGGTATATTTGAGTTAACCTAATTCAATCATTTAATAATTAATTTTAACAGTTAAGTTTTACATACACATTCATAGAATGTGAAACCACTACCACGACAAACGTGCTTATACCTGTACCTAAAAATTTCGCATTTGTGATACACAGATTCTTCATCAGGTCTCTCCATCACTAATGGTGCATTGCTCATCGTTACCTAAAATCAGCTAATTAGACGGATTTAAAATTATATTTAATGGACACGTTCCACAAATTTAATAATTTCAAATATGTTCTTTGATTTCTAAGCTTCCTTATATGTAATATCTAGAATTGAAACTCGTTCGCATAAATAGAACTTCCTCTATAAATGTGACTTGTGCTATAACAAAAATATTTCTAAAATAGAGTTGGCAATTAAGTTTTCGTTGCAATAAACCAAACTAAAATTTGTATGATTATAGTTATTTATAAATAGGCTACTTAATAGTATATACTGAAATAAAAAATCAAAAACAAGTATAGATTAAAGCTTATAGAACAAAAGATTTTCTACCTAAGAAATAAATAAAAACCGCCCTTTGCTGATTATGATGAAATACAAAGATAATTCTAGAAAGTGTGCATAACAAGTTGCAAACTACAGTATCGCGAGCTCGTTGGGAGCCATTTTCTTTTTATTGAAACATCATTTAAAATAATTGCGCAACATGGGATTTATTAAATATAGGATAAAGCGAAAATTGCTCCCGTCGGAAAATAAAACGAATTTCGTCACGCAAAAACCGATATCTTAATTAATAACAATGATAAGTCCTTTCTGTGATATGATAAGGAACAAGATTTGTGGAATATTTAAAGGAGCATGTGCCATATATTTTTTAAATAAATATTCAAAGGAGCATGTGTGTTCGATAAGAATTTACGATACATGTTTCGGTTCATTAACTCGATTTTATAATAATTAGGTCGAAGGGTTTCATCAAAAGGAGAGCTCCTGTTGTACGTAGTTAAGAGAATTTTAGTTTTCACTGGTCAATCCGAACGCATCTGTTGCGAACTAAACACGCTTCGTTCACGAGAGAAATCTTAAATACATCGATTTTAAGTATTCAGAAGAAGGCTAATAGTGAAGATGAATGTTTACTCTCTACGGAAATCGATTTTTTTCAAACGGACGACGGAAAACGGAAGTTATTTTTTCAAGCAGAAGGCAAATGGTAAAATCGAAAAACGAGGGAAAACGGAAGATGGAATATGGATTTCCGTGAAGAAGATTAGACTACCCGAAATGGAATGGATATTTTTGAGCGTGTCTCTATTATTTGGCTTCGCATGCACGCATTCAACACGATTTTGTCGGGAAGAAGAATACAAGAATATTGGAAAATTGCTAAAGTGGTTCTCCTACCAAAGAGGTCCAGAAGATAATCGAAAATATACATTCTGTTCTAAAACTCATTGAAAAATGTAGTGATTTCAAATTCCCTCTGCAACTAGCTCTAATCGACTTTTTCAGTTCGTATTCTGTGCTCGCCGTGCTCGCCGTACCATACCTCTACTATCTGCTTCGCAATCCAAATTATAATTGTTCTTAATTTATTGTGTAATCTACAGTATCGGCCAAAAGGTTGTAAAAGCTGGGTTTTTCGAGCATAATTGGTTTTCGAGAACCGGTATTTGTGTTGTTTTTGTTGCGAAGCGACGAGAGGCAATGACATCCAGGCATCTGCACGATTACTGATAGTGGATCTTCTTCCATTCATCTACCAGTTGCTGATACTTCTCTTTCCAATTTTTCGCTTTTCTTCCGGTCAATCGTCTTTCCAAATCTTCCCACAAATTCTCAATTGTATTCAAGTCAGCGGACTGGTTGGGTCAGTCCATGAAGCAATCCCAGGCTGACGGCGCCTGCGATTCGAAGAGACGTTTTCATGAATTGTCCGGTTTCCCCATCGACCTCGACATCGTTTGAGAGCAGCTGGAAACATGGGAAGACGTCCAGTAAAGAAACCTTCCACTTCGTAGAAGAACAGAAAAGCCAGCGTTGCCTGAGCGAAGGCAAGTGTGGAACCAAATGTTATGTTCGTTCCTGCTTTTCGGATGTGACGGAATTCAATGGATACTGCGTCCAGTTTATGATCCCAGATACCAGTTTCACACGGCGGAGGAAGTTGTATGATGTGGGGTTCCTTTTCCAGAAAAGGATCACAACCATCATGGATCGCCACGTCTACAAGCAGATCCTAGAATCCAAAATTCAGCCATATTATAAAGCCATGGTGGGATCATTTTCCAACAAGGCAATGATCCAAAACACACTTCCAAATTTGTAAAGGTACAATAGATTGTAATTTTCTCAAATATTTTGGAGTTTTCCCGATTGGTACTCGAGCCGTAGAATTCGCGTTATGGACTGACCCAGCCAGTCCCGTGACTTGAATACAATTTAGAATTTGTGGAAAGAGTTGGACAGATGATTGACTTTAAGAAATGCGAAAAATGCGTAAGAGAAGTACCAGCAACTGGTAGACTAATGGAAGAAGATTCCACTCTCAGCCATCGACACTTTGCTCGACTCCATGAAGTGCAGATGCCAGACTCTCGTCGCTTCGCAACAAAGTATTAGACCCAATTTGTTAGTTTTTATATGCTATGTGTTAAATAAACGTGTTTTATGGAAGTTATGATTTTTTGAAAAATTAAGTCCAAAATTTTATTTTTTCGAAAATTCAATTTTTTTCCTTAAAAACTTTATTTTTCTTATTTTCGTATGGCACTTCTCCACAAATTTTCTATCGCTTTCAGAAACAACTGTAAACAATTATAGCGGTGAAAATTCCCATCAAGAGATTGGTGAGACAAGTTGACTCGGCATCACCACCTCTTTTGCTCGCCAAATGATTCTCGATGAATCCAACCAGGGATAGTCTACTTTCACGCCAATCTCAGTGGTTCGATTTCCTTTGGTTTGCAGTTACGAGGAAGCGGTTCAGTTAGGTTGGACGTTGGTCAACCTTGAAACACGAAGCCGATCACTCTGGAGAGATCTCGACGCACTCCGAATGACGACCGACAGTTAATCAAGAGGTCAAGAATACTAATAAAACGAGCTCAGAAAGCGGGCTTGAATATAATATTTTGTGAAGATTTTAATACGTTTCGACAGTTTAGAAAAAAACACACACAAATCAATTGATCAATTTTTTGTAAGGTATACGTAAAAATGGTAGGAAAAGACTGAAACTTATAAAATTATTATTTCCATTTGTCGCGCAAATCATGCCATAGACACTGCTTTCTGTACGAATCGTCTCAATAAATTTTGAAATGCTATATTTAGGTAATAGTATCACTCAATGTCCAAAAGGTTATCTTTCTTCTTTAATTTCATCGTCGATTCCGTGATCCATTACATTAAAGCAAGCGGGGAAGCTTAAAGATTCTTAAAGAAGTCAGCAGCGGGATTTCCATAATTCATTATGATAAACATATTCATTCCCAATAAAATCCTATAAAAAAGTTCTGTAAAGTGGTAAATTTTGTTAAAATATTTTTTTTTAATTACGCGTTATATTACAATTATTATGTTAGAGCAGAGCTTGTTTGATTGAAACATCTGAATCAATATACACAATATTCTTTCGAGTAATTGTGCTTTATGGGGTAAGGAAAAATATTTTGAGCCGAGCAAAACGATTTGCAGACAAATTTCGAAAGAATCCTAATTTAACCATTAAAATTTTAAAGTCGTCATTATTTTTATTTTCTTGCTAGAGAGTTGAACACGAGTATATGATTTACAGATAACTTGCAAATTCTGAGCTCTAAACGGCAAAGATTACAAACGTTGAGGGATCATTCCTCCAAACGGTATTTATAACAGACAATCGATTCGTTTATCAACGTAGTTGTCTTCGATTATTTGAATAAATACGTGACATGCGTCAGAATGGATCAGCTCTACGAACTTCCAAACAATGCCGGCTTCAACTCGTATGAGCCGAACACCAAGTTCTGCTCTCTGGCTGGAATCGAAATTTGCGACGAGTTGATGCAAGAAAAACTAAATTATACATTTGACGGGTATTTCTCAACAGTTCCCGCTTATATCACTTGTGACAGAGTATGTATTGGAGTATGATTCGGAGAATGTCAATTGTTGCAGGACAAGATAATGATCGATATTCTCTTTATAAATGAGCTCAACGAGTACGAATAGTTAACGTCGATATTAACGTCGGAGAAATTTTAAACATCCGCCAATTTACAAAATTAACTGCAGGTCGTCATTAGTGGGATTAACCCTGTCGGCGGAAATTTAGCGGAAAAAAAGAATTTTTGAATTACGTTTTATAAAAAACGGCTGGTTCTATGGTTGGTTCTTAATCGGTTTTTTAAAACTCTATTTTACGAATATATTGGTTGTGGGTTCGATTATTTTATTTGAATCTGAATAATTCTATTATCCCTATCTATAAATATTTGGTGGTGTAAAATCAGAAAAACTTTAAATAATATTTGCAGCCTAATTTAATTTTATTAATATTTTAAATACCTTAAGGAAATTTATATTATATTAATTTGGTCAAAATATTTAATGTTAATGTCTATAGCCCATGGAATATTTTCTTAATTATCGCTATTAATTTTTATTTTAAATGAAATTAAAACTCATCATAATCAAGTGAATACGAGTACAGAATATATTAAAGAATGAAAATGTTGAGCTATATGACAACAAGTTCTTATTAGGTACCTAGTAAATGTGCCAGAAGCAAGTATCATAGTTTGTTGTGCTCTTGCGATCGGTCATATCAAATATTAGACATCTTCCATTCTCGTGATGATTTACAACCGGTACTGACAATGTATTCTATGGTATAAACGATATAGAAAATGATTCTGGCTTATTTCATAACTAATTACTTTCTAAATATTTATTATCGATTTTTAAGATCGGCCTATGGAAGAGAAAAATTATTCCAAAATCTATTCCACAGTTGAGATAACTCAAATTGATGAGAGGAAAAGAAATATTTGTAGCCGCCCGAACCAGTAATTTTTTCTCTTCCATTAACTACCGAGATTTTAAAAGTACCTAAAATATTTAATTTTTAATATATCCATAGAAATATTCACAGAAATCAGTTTGCATTGCTTTTCTCTTTCTGTTGACAATCATGTGAGATGGGTGGTTGCACCCAATCACTGACTCGGGGGAGTGTCTCACTTTCACTCACGATAACAGATATTCTAACCAATATACCATTCCTTTCATTATTTATTTTACTCGATTAATGTCTTCTTCTAAACTCTGAATAAAATTTTATTTTCAGCTGATTCAATCATCACAAGCTAATCTTATCGTCATGACTACTGTCGAACAAAAAATGTCCCAACTGCAAATCAATGAGCCCAAATTGGGATCGGTTGCGTTGGCTGCGAAAAGAGCCCCGGGAACGAGTGGACAGCCGGTGCAGGTTGCCACTAATATCAAGAAAATTGGTGAGTTGTTACAAATTGTTCTCATATTTATGCGTGTATTTAGACTTGAAACCAAATACGCCGATTTACAAGTATCATGTGGACATTGGCTTGGTTTTCGCTAAGGCTGATGGAGGAGAGGCCGTACGAGTCGTTTCTAATGCACCAAATAATGAGTAAGTTTAATTAATTTCTTACTTGCTCTATAGGTGTTATTTAAGTGTTGAAAAGGCGCGTGCCATAAAACAGTGCCTGGCTGCGTACGAGTATGTCGTCAAGAACAACCAGAGTGACTTTGATCAGAAGGAGCAAAGCTTTTTTTACGATCGTCAATCGTCGCTGTATACGCTGCAAGTGATTCCATCTGCGGAAAACGGAAAGAACTACTCGGTGCCGGTTGAAGTTTTGACGAAGCAGAAGGCCTTACGCGTTGACTTTAAAATCACTAAAGTCAGTGAAAGTTTCTGTGCAACATCGAACGACATCAAGAAAACTGTAAACTCGGTTCCCAACAACATTGATCGCACGCTGATTGAAGCGTTGAACATCGTTATTAGTCAGAAAGCGTTAACAAACGAGAATGTGATAACATATTCTGGCAATATCCATTACTTGCTGGATCCGAGCTGCTGTGGATTCAGGTATTTTACTCTTTAAATTAAATGCAATTTAAAATGCATGAATATATTTAGAGAAAGCGATATTTTGGTTTTTGATGCCGGAATGAAATATTCGGGAATCGGATTGTCAAAGACGGTCAAGCCATTTTCTGGTGTTGACGGCAAACCATCGTTGTACATGGTCGGCGAAGGTCGGTTATTTGTTTAATAAAATCTATCAAATGTTTGATTTTCAGTGAAAAAATCGTTGTTTCACTTCGACTCTACTCCATTGTTGGACAAACTGAAGAATTCATGTGAAAATTTCAATGGAACATTGTCGTTTGACTCATTCGAAGCTCAAATGTTCCTAAAATCGGTCAAACAACTGTGTTGCTATGTAACATACGGAGATTGTGTTCCTGATGAAGCTCCTGTGGTTGTTATCAAATCATTGGGGCCCGCCGCGAACAGTAAAAATTCGGAATTCTATTCCAAAGAATGGGATAAAAATGTGAATGTGGAAGAGTACTTCAAACTGAAGTTTAAAATTGGCTTGAAGTACCCGGGACTATTTACGATTCGTGGCAAGCTCGGTTCAAGGAAAGGTCTCTTTCCTGTCGAGCTTCTTTTGGTGTGTGAATCTCAACTAGCACGCACTGAGCAATTTATCGGAAAAGAGCAGGAGGAAGCGATAAAGGTTTGGTATCAATTTTATGATTTGAAATACATTTCTGATTTAGAAATCTGCCGTTCCGCCGATGGACAGAAAGCGCGAAACGGAATTGATATCCAAAGCAATTGGATTTGGCAACGATGTTATCGGAGGAATCGTTAAGATTTCTGGGGATTTCGTAACAGCTCCTGGACGTCAACTCCAAGCGCCTGATTTGAAATACAAGAATTCTAGCGTCGCAATTAAAAATGGAGTTTAGAATTTCAAGAAAATAATTGATAATTTGAACATTTTTAGTCATCGTGGCGTGGAGGACAGTTTGTGGATGCGAGAAACATTCAAAATTGGATGTGTGTTTATATCGAAACACAGAAATTGGATACTCAGTTTGTGTTATCGTATTTAACAAAGATACAATGATTTATAGACGCTTTACCAAAATGTTGATTAACGTCGGAAACAAATGCGGATTAAGATTGAATCAGATTCAGCCGACGATCATTAATCGTTTAGGGCGGCACGATTTGGAAGTTGACCATATGATCACTTTAATTTTTAATTATTTCTGTTTTTAAGCAAATCTTCAATAATGCCAAGAAACAGCAAATTTCATTTTTGTTCTTCGTCGTCCGAGATCGTTTGGACATCCATCCTGATATCAAGGTGCTCGAACAAAAGTTTGAGATAATCACGCAGGAAGTTCGATTGACGACTGCAAGTAAAGTTGTCGAGCGCAACCAAATGGTCACTCTTGAGAATATCATCAACAAGGTTCTAAAGTTTTTTGAATTTTAATGGTTTCGAATCGTTTAGACGAACATCAAGAATGGAGGTCTCAATTTCGGCCTTCAGGGAAGGTATTAAATTATAATTTTTAATTATTAAAATCACAAATATATTTCAGCGACCCATCAAAACAAGGAACTCGTCTTATCCTAGGATTCGAGTGTTCTCGAAATGCCTCTAATACAGTAATTAGAAATATTTTTAAATATTGCGAATGAATATTTTTAGGAGTTGTGCATGGTGGGATTTGCTGGAAACGTGCTTGATCATCCACACAAGTTTGGGGGTGGTTTTGTTTACACCAAGCGTGGTGTGAACTTCTCCGATGTAAGTTTAGGATTTTGGGATGTTTAAGGAATTCGATGTTTCAGCCATATGGAAGTGTCATTACTCCTGTTTTAACAAACGCTCTGAAAAAGACATATATGGCGCGAAGGATAAAACCATCTTCCGTGCTTATCTACTTCAATGGAATTACTGATGGACAGTGGTCTGTGGTAAGGATTATTGGGATTTTTAATTGTAAGCCAAACAAACATTTCAGATTAACGAAGTATATTCGAAGAAAGTTTCTCAAGCTTTTCAAAGTTTGGACAAATCCTACAATCCGAAAGTGTCTTTGGTTGCTGTAAGCAAATTGCACAATGAGCGTCTTTATAAAACGGTAAATCAAACATTTCTTTTATATTTATTAACATTCATTTGTTTTACAGCATATCAAGCCCGGAAAGCCGTCTGAGCAAAATATTGCTCCGGGAACCGTCGTTGACAAGGTTATCGTGAATCCGGTGGTCAACGAATTTTACTTGACTGCTCAAAACGCGTTCCAAGGCACCGCCAAATCTCCAAAGTTCTCTCTGATTTACGATACTGCTGATATCTCGATGGACGATCTCGAGGTTTCAATAAAATCCATTTATCAACACCCATATGTCGGCTTTCAGATGTGCACGTACAGTTTGTGCTTCCTCCACGAAATTGTTAACTCAAGTGTTAGCATCCCCGCTCCTTTGATGATTGCGGATCGCTTCTCGCGAAGAGCCACAATGCTGTACAACAAGTAATAATTTCATTTTATAATTGTATTTAATTTGTAATTTAGATCCGAATTTGCTAGAAGCACGGACGAAGCAATTGACATTGAAGAGATCAATAAGAAACTGAGCTTCTGTGGCCGCGCGATGGAGTTCACTCGTTTCAATGCTTAAGAAGCCCTTTTTAATGCATTTTTAATTTGTCGTTTTATTGTTTCCTGTTTTGTCCCAGTTTATCCACGTTGTTCTCATTCTGTATTTTGTTGAAACTGTTATCTTGAATAAATTGTTTTTTGTATTTTAAGTGGTTTACATTCTCCTGTAGGCTGTAATGTTTGTGAGCAGCCACCTCTGATATGAGCGACGAAGTTTAGATAGTTTTTTCCAATCTTTGCAGATAAAATGAAATATTTTTTTTTAAATTTCAGTGAATGTGATGTTACTTCTATCGAAAAGTTACAGCGTTGGAGGATAAAATCTAGTATTCTTCCAACAAACAAAGTGTTTGTGTTCTGACAGAAAGATCTGAATAATGAAGGTTCTGGCAGAGGATTTGAATGCGTTTTCATAACAATTTAGACAATCAGTTATCGATACAACGATACATCTATCGTACAGGTTTACGAAAACTCACATACCGTCCAAACATCAACACTAACTCTTGGACCTGACTTTGACAACCCAAAAATTTTTGTTTAATTTTATTTTAAGAGACTGAATAGCATTTCCAACGTTATAGTAAGCGATTAAATGGTCCATGAGACTCTTCACATCCTTCGTGTCTATTCTTGTGACTATGTCTAGAACGAAAGCTACATTTTAGGTCGCTGTGTGGTTTTTTCGTGAATTTTCTGTAAAATTTTAGAACTATGTTCAATTACTATGCTGATTATCGCATTGACCAACACTGATATGGTTCAATATTGTTATGAAAGCACATACAAACTCGCCGCCAGACCATTTCAGCCATCAAACTACCTTCTAAGAGCGTAAAGTCCAGAGGACCGAAAAATGAAATTGAAATTTTTAAGTTTTAACTCTTTTGAATGTTAAGGCCAAAACACCGAAAAAAACTTGTAAATTTTTAAAATAAATTTGTGAATCGAAATGAACAAATTAAATAAATTTCATGCCGACGTGAGGAATTGAACTTGATACCATACTTGGGAAAGGCCGGCCCGCATTTTCGATTTTGCGGCCCTGGCCCGGCCCGGGCCAGGCCGGGCCGGGTTAAAACGGGCCGACCCGGGGCCGGCCCTAAAATAAAACAAAATTTTAGTTTTTTTTCATTATTTCCTAATTATTGATATGTTTCTTAAAATATCGCGTGTACGTTTGTTCCTCAACTGAATTAGTAGATATTTGAGAAGTTTAGGGCCGATCTTCAATGTCAAATTTGCCAAATAAATTATTTAAAATAAAAATTAAATGCTTTTTCAATGTAGCGGATTGACAACCCTTCCAGATACGGTGTTCAAGCTTACATAGTTGTCGAAATGAGCTGAAAATGCTGATAAAGCACCATTAGCTGTGCTCTCAATTTCTTGATTTATTTCCTGTTATTTTATGCTAAAATAAATATTTATAAAAATTATATTTCGTTTGAATAAATTATGTTGCCAAATTTTCCGGGCCGGAGGGCCGGGCCAGGGCCGGAGGGCCGGGCCAGGGCCGGAGGGCCGGGCCAGGGCCGAGGCATTGAGGGCCGGGCCGGCCCGCGGGCCAAAAAAATCGAAAATCTCTGGCCCCGGACTGGACCGGCCCTAAATTTCCCAAGTATGCTTGATACATATTTTTGAATGTCGAACAGCTTACCCCCTTGACCACCGATGCTTGCCACTATTTTCAGTATGATAGAATAAATGGTCGACAGCAAAACTTGATGGTTTTACTGTTTTCTACAGGAATATTGAGGTTGGTAACTTTGAACCTTTTTTCAGCCCACTTAAACCCCCAGTGCAGGACAATTTTTGTGTGCACTAATAAAATTCCCTCAGCTATCATCATGTAATGTTTCAGCCAGAAACCTTTTGGATCCAAAAATGACCTCCCTAGTAAATTAATAAATTTTAAACTGGTTGATAAAGATTTTTGAGGCGAAGGACATCAAAAGTAAATCGTTTTCTCTCCAGATTTTAATTTTAATATTATTCTGTCTTACAATGGGGGCCAATAGAAAATAGTCAATTCACAACAAGACAATAAAAAATCAATTATTAAAATTATAAGTCTGTAATTTTCGTAGAAACAAAGACTAGTTTCCTTCGCCAAAATCATTAACTATTTGATATAACATTTTTAACAAATATGAATCTTTATATAAGTTTAACAACAAACAGCAAATTAAGAAACAGAAAATTAGTGATCAGGTTGTGACAGTTCAGCAAGCTCTCTTTCCGCTTCTTCGCAACGCGTCTTTAATGACGTATTATGTCTTACGTATCCGCGAATTAGTCTCCTCAAACTATAATTCACTCGATTATCCCGCTGCACGAACCAGTTACGCTCAAAGGATGGCATTCCGTTCATTGAGCTGTCATCATCCATCGGCGGTAAGGGAAATAAAGTTCTGTAGCACGCCAAATGCAAATAATGATTTTATTGTTTTTACGCTGACCTTAAAACGTTCACGTGAACTTTATGAAAATATGGTCTACCCCAATTTATCAGATTTTCCTTAAACTGTTTAAAAGTATTAACATCTTCATAAATTATTAGACTTGAGCACGTTTTCTAAGCTTGTGTTTTCACGTTCAACTTGGCGTGCTGTAGTCCAACTGAAAGTAAGATTCTGCATAATTTATGTTGAAGGGAGTCAATTCCTCAAACTGTTCGACCCCTCTAAATTTTACATAATCAATGGTACCGTCATCAATCATGAATGACTTAGGATTAACGGTAACTCTAAAATTAAACTTAAACTCACGACGTCGAAAAATATTCTTGAACGTGCTATCATCCATTCTGAACTGGTAATACAGTTCTTGGTAAAATTCATATTCTTTTGCTCTCTCCCTTTCTTCGTTGTCCATATTAACTGAAAATCATCTAATTAATCAGAAGTTAATTAATATTTAAAATGCCAACGACAAGAATTATTGTTGAAAATAAAATTATATCTTTTACATATCTTTAATTTATATTATTATTTTCTTGATTATTATTTAATAAACATTTTTAACGACCTTAAACGAAACCTAACTAACATTCGCATGTAAGAAATGAGTTACTAACTAGCTAGTCTATAACTAGTATATTTAAAAAAAGATCATAATTTGAACAAATAAGTATAAAATAAAGCTTATGCTCAGTGTGGATTGTTTCGAATAAATTTTCGTATAACTTTTGTTAATGTGGATAGTGTGAACATACTTATTTGAATTTTTCTTTAGCCAAATCTTAATATGAAAAGCTTGAATTGAAAATATCTGGCTGGACCTTCGGGTTTCATTCGGAAAGCAAATAATACAATATATGGGATGACTTCCAAAATTTTTTCTGAAATTCAACGCGTTTTTGATTCCAGATTCAAAAAGAAAACCTCGACCACTCACTCATTACCACTCTATGAGAAAACTCACAAATCTGGAGTTTGCTAGCAATGTTAAAGTTAAATTTATTAAGCAAGTTTATAAAACAATGTACAAAATTTAATATAATCAAACAACAAAAAACAATTAATAAACATAATATTACGAATTGTAAATTTACAAAATCGCACGCCAATTGAATTGCTCGATTCCAGAACTGACCAACGTTTACTGGTGAACACGAACGCTTTTTTTTATTATAAAACGCGCTTCGGTCACCGGCGAAAAAGCTATAAAACAATGACAGCCAATCAAATTTAGACAGACCAAGCTTCGACGCGACTATTGAATTAACTATAGATTAAATTAAAATATTTAATAACATCTAAAGGAAACTATTTTCAAGCTTTTTACCGCCAAGATTAAAATTGAAATGAAATTATTTTAAAGTAAATTTGTAATTATTAAAAATTATATATGGTACGTTTCAGTGATTCAACTATTTTCTGTACAGTTGCTTCTCTCGAACCCTGCTTCTGAAAACATAAAATCCATGTTTCAAAAACTGCTCTCGTCAAATAAACGTGTGGACGCGTTCCGATTGAGCAGTGGGACGAATATTTTCATTTAATAATTTTATATTTCAATTATTTTGTGTATTAATAAAAAATTTTAAATGCTAAAATTAGCCGTGTTAAATAATATTTCATGATTGTAAAGAAAATTTTTGCGTATGTATATAACAGAGATGGACGGAATTCCGGATTCCGCCCATTTTACCATTCAGGAATTTTATATTTCAATTCCGACTTTCGCAAATTAACTTTGCAAAAAACGTTTGAAATTTCGGATTTTGTGTTTCGGATTCCGCACTCCGGATTCCGAAATTCAAAAACTGCCATTCCGCCCATCTATATCGATCATACAATTAACAAACAATAATCGTTCAAGTTGTGAAATTAAACATTGAAATCATTCGAACAAAATATCTGGAAAATAAATCATTAAGCAAAAAATATTCGTAGTTGGTCATTTCTGAATCAAGCATTTACACTTAATGTGCGTCAACTTTTTTTGCGCTTCTTGGCAACGATCATTTAGCATCCTATTATATTCATGATAGCTATTTATTAAAACTTTCAAGGGTAACCGAACACGCGAATCAAGTTGTATCATCCGATTAATCTCATCGAATGATTTCCCGCTCAGGGGCGTCTCATCATCCATTTCCGGTAATGGAAAGATACCAGTATAGTCAAAATCAAAGTAAGACAATGCATAGAACATATCAAGGCGTTTCAATTCTTCAAAAGAATCTTGCCCTGTAAATTTAAATGGGCCAATGTAGTTGCCCTCAACGAATGCACTAGCATCAACCGATACACTAAAATTATCACTTTCTATAACGGCTTATTTAATTTTCTATATAACCGTATTATATCGACTGCAATTTTATGTATGAACCAAGCAATTCTGCCCAAAATTATATCCGAATAGTCATCGTTGCCCTCAGGGATCGTCTTCGTCAAATCCACAAGATTTACTGAAATAATTGAATTTTTGAAATAATCGTTCTCAAATTCACTAACAATTTTCAAATATGACTCGGAATTGGTCGATGGAAACAGATGCGTTAGTGCATTCCCTCTTTGCCAGGAAAAATTGATGAAAGAACGCGTCTACTTGCTTCCTCTAAAAAAGATGTCATTGAAATTCTGGCAAAGAATAGTCTACCAAATATTCATTTAATTTAAAACAACTGGCAATCTTGTCGAAAATGATCATGTAAAAAGAAGTCACCACGTTGTCAGTATCGTAATCTTTATTTAAATTAACATCCAATTGCCTGAAAGTTTGAAAAAGTCTCCACCCTTAATTAAATTCTTTCATACATCATCAGCTTACTATCCACGATTTCCTTAATTTCCAACATTACATTATCGAAATAAGAGCACACCAATTGAAATGTCTCTCCAAGATCATTTTTCAGTTTTTTACACAATAATTGCCCCAGCGTTATGCTAATGAACGTATCCTGCCCTATCGTTGGATCCACCTAATTAAATATTTTAATAATTAAATTTCTTGTATGCCTCTTTCATACGCATTGGAAAATTGTCCAACCACCATTTCTGCAAAGGCATTTATTCTCGAACTCTCCCACTTGGCAAACTTTATATAATTTTTCGATTCGACCGCTGGTTTCAGCTTTCACTCTTGGATCATCGGTGCTCATTACTGATAATTGGTAAATTATTGACGTCTACCTAATGTTTATATAAATAATTATATTATAACCTTCAATTTGACTTTAGTTTAAACAATTTTCGATTAAAACATAAAAACTAATTATGCTCTCACTGGTGAATCCAAACGCGTCGGTTGAGTACAAAACGAGAATCGGCGACGGACGAAAAAACTTTTAATAAGAATTATTCAAATCTTGGAAGTCCATGCTTCCTCACTACAATTGAAATAAAATATAGAGCTAAATTAAAGTAAATTGATATAAAAACGCAACTTTTTTAAGCTCTTTAGAGCCGAGGACATTAATATAAATTAAAATTGAAATAAATGGATTTGTAAATCAACTTTCGAATTTTTAGCAAACATTTACGATACGCTTTAATGTTTCAACTATTTTGTATACATTAAACAAATTTGTCTCTCTTAACCTGCTCTGAAAATCGATGTTTTTAAGATTTCTCTCGTGAACGAAGCGCGTTTAGTACGCGTTTGGATTCACTATTGTCTTTTGCTTGGAAATTAAAATGTTGGATTTATTAATAAAATATAAAATATTGGCTTGAGCTAACTTCAGAAATCAGTATTATATGATACGAAATTATTTTATTAAATATACCGAAATTATCGGCAATCACTATTATCGAAAATACATTTTTAAGAGAAAATCTAAAATAAGAAGGCCCTATTACATGTCGTTATTTTGAGAAGATTCTTTAATATTGATCGATAGATCTTGTCAATTAAAAACATTATTAGACATGTATGCATCTGAAAACTTTAGTTAAATAGTCTTTTGTTTCTTTCTGAGCCACTATGCAAGAACACATTTATCTGTTAAATAGTGATAGAAAATTATTGCTTAACTACTTTTATGAGAAAATTTAAATAAGTGTATTTAGCAAATAATATTCTAATACAAGATAGATTGTAAAATATTTCCTGAAGCTCATGATGCAAAATGTTATTCCTGCCCTCCTATATGGCTCCGAGACATGGCCACTCCTTTCTGCAATCGACATCATTTGCTTCTATGCCGATTGTGAGACCATCAACATTGAAAGGATTGTCCGCGAAAAGATCTTAAAATGGGCAGGTCGTATTTCCAGAATGCCGGTGGACCGTTGGTGCAAACGGCTAACCACAGGAACTCGACCAAAAGACGACCTGAAGCGCGCTGGTCTGATGCCGTCAAACTCTGGATCTCAAACTTCACCCACGAACGGTCCACAACAAGATCCACCAGAAGACGGATAGGAATCCTGGAGACAAAAGCTGCATGGTCGACAGTGGCACGCCGCAGTCGCTCGAATTTCAGCGAGTTAGTCCGCTTCTCACTGAGAGAATGATTCGGACTCCAAGGTAAGTAAGTAAAATTATTGTTTAACTACTTTTATGAGAAAATTTAAATAAGTGCATTTAGCAAATAATATTTTAATACAAAATAGATTGTAAAATATTGTCAATTTCCGTTAAAGGAAATTAATCAATGATTTTAAATCCTAGTTTAACGGATAAATACGTTCTTGCATACCGTCTTTGATTTACATATAGTCACATTATAAGAAATTTAGAGTTCATTTTGGATTGCTTTAGAATAATTTCTCTTCACTAAAACTTTTAGTTCACGCCAGATTGGTTATTTTAATATTTATTAGATTCAAACTGAAATTATCAATTTCTCAATCTCATAATTTCGTAAATAAAATTCATAAGCACGCCAATTTCAATAATAAAAATTGATTTTCAGTAATTTTCTTAATAAATTAACTTTTTGAGACATTTTCTAATTTTACGAGAACTTCAGACAAATTTAGGCGTTTTACTCAGACAAAAATTTGAAATATTCCCGTGAAGTATTATTATATACCAGGGTGGCACGGAATTCCACCTTCCATTTTCCGTTTTCCGTCGTTTTTTGCGTTCCATTTCCGTTTTCCATCTTCCGTACAAAATCAATTTCCGTGCAACCTTGTTATATACGTTTAAATATTCTAAAGACAACATTTCCATAAGTCAAGACCTTCTACAACTCTTTGTAAGCCAAATGGAGCGTTTAAACTGAGAGCTCACAAAACGTAATCAAATATTGTAATTGGGTAAGAAAAGCAGGCGGTATTCTATACAATTTAGAATGTTTCTAATAATTTCACGTTAAAAATGTTAAGAAGTTGATACGTGTATCCTTATAAAACTCATTTAAATATTTGAAAATGTTCATTTTCATTTGGTTTTAGGCAGTATGCAAGAAAGTGTTTATCAGTGATGGGAGGGAAACGGGAAAAAACTTTCAATTTTTTTAAGGTCCCGTCCGCCCGGAATTCCAAAAAACGGGGCCCCTCCCATCACGGGTTTTTATCCGTTAAACGGTGATGGAAAATGATTGATAAATTACCTTTGCTAATAAAATAACTATATTTTGCAATAATGTTTGCAATTTATATATTATTTCTTGCATACACTTATTTACACGTTCTTAGAAACGTACTTAATCAATTCTCTTCCATTAACGTATAAATACGTTCTTGCATACGGCCTCATATTTGATATAACATTTTTAATCATACAAATCAATTATATTTTTAACGTGAAAATCAGTTCGCGAAAAAATGCAATGATTTTCAATGTATTTACCCCCAAAAGAAGAATTTTTGTATTTATCTGTTCATGGTGATGGAAAATTATTGTTAAACTACTATTATAAGAAAATTTAAATCATTCTTGGTAAGAAATAATAATTTAAATCAAATCAGATTGTAAAATATTTATAATTTACTGTTCATCGGCAATTAATCAAGGATTTTCCATTGAGTTTGAACTGATAAATACTTTCTTACATACCGCATTTGATTTCGTTATAAGATGAACTCCCTTATAAGTAATAGGTAGAATTGACACTCATTCATACTTCCCATAAAAATTAGCACTATTCTTTAACAAATAACTAAAAACAGATTTGGCGATCAAGATGTTTTTTTTAATTTTCGTCTCATAAAATTCTCAATTTTTGCACATATTTTGAAATAATTTTTGCCTTACATAATTTAGGAACAGAAAAAATATAAAATAAAGATTATTAAACATAAGATTTTCTAAAATAAAAACTAAGAATTAAAATGAAACTAAATTTAGGACGATGTTGTTTATTACGGAAAAAAAAAACTATTTTCTAAAAAGTGAGAATCACGAGTTGCAGGCTACTGTATCTCGTGAGCAGTGAGAGAAATTTTCTTTTTATTGCGCCGTCCTTTAAAATCATTTCACAATACGTAGTCAAAGCATTAGAAGCATATTTAAGTGGGGGGTGGTTTCATCCAATCATAATAAAGGTGGTATCGTAAAGTGCACTCGGTCACCATAACAATCTAACCAATCGGCAGCTCGTTCGCTAAGGAGCAAAAATGTATAATTCATCGCTGCTCAGATTTATTCAAACATTTTCATTAAAAAAAAAATTTAAATTGAAAAAAATTTAAAATAAATTTAAAAAATGCATAACAACATCTGGATTCAGCCGTGGCTATAATAGAACCTACATTTATTCCACGCAGAAGGAAGATAACTAGTCTGCCGCATTTAAATATTTCAATTAAATTAATGAATATTTTAATATTATCATTCGGAGTGATATTACGAGCAGATGCAGTATTTATATGATGGAAAATGGAAAATCGTTGATAAATTACCTTCTCTAGTAAATTAAATATATTTTCAATCAATTTTGCAATTTAAATATTAATTCCTGCCTACACTTATTTCTTAGATGAACTTGGAAACGAATTTAATCAATTATTATCGTTTAATTTATAAATAAAGTCTCATATTTTGAAAATAGAAATTTTATTTTATTGAAAAAAATTACTTATATTTTTTCTTTTGATGAACATAATAATTAGTTATTAAATATTTCAAACAAATATTCGTCCTCGAGCAAAAATAAATATTCTTGTAGATCTAATGACGTTAGAACGCGCCTTATATCATAAAGAATAGTTGTATTAGAAGAAAGGATAAATAATAAAATATTATCTATTTTATTATTGTAAGACGTACATCGATTTGATACATTACTACTGAAAACGTTACCCCTTTTATCATAAATACACTTATTTGTGAAAAATAGTAATGCCGTTTATTAGGATTACCATTTTGGAATTTAATATTTAAAATATTATACCGTTTTATATCGCTTACAGTCTTCGTAATAATCATGAATAATCTATTCCTCCATCTTGTCCAATTAAGCCGTATTCCATCTACAACATCTGTAAATTCTGTAAATTCTGTAAATTTTTGTTTAATATATTCTATTCCCCTACAAATTATATTACCCGTTTATTTTAGAATCGCAGTCAAAAATACTTGATAATTTCAAATTCTTCTATCAATACCTTTGTATTAAAAGACTGGTAACTGATTGATTCAATTTATGTTCTTCATTACAATTCTAGAAAAAAATTAAAAATGATTTGTTCTTCTTCCATATTTACTTTAAAATGTTGAATGATTCAATAATTAAAGATCGAGTAATTCTTCTAACAAATATTCGTTTTATTTTATCTCTAGAACTCTATTAAAATATATGAAAATATTAAAACCTCATAGAACTAAACAATGCACAAAATGTATTAAAATATATTTATTACCAAACAAATTCCGATACAATAAAATAAAAACAAATAGGAAACCGAAATTGAGCTAAAAACATTTACCTAAAACAAAGATCGATGATTTGAAATCAAAACAAAGGAATATTAGAATAAAAATGCAATAAATATTCCTATTTCTAAATTAAAGCTTAGAAGTTGCAGGCTGAGGTTGATGGACCTTCGAAAGCTAAGGACGATGAACTTTCAAAAGCTGAGCTCGAGGGTCCTTCGAAATCTGAATTCGATGGACATTCGAAAACTGAAGTTGACGGTCCTTCGAAAGCTGAGGACGACGGTCCTTCGAAACCTGAGCTCGAGGAACCTTCAAAAGCAGAGCTCGATGAACCTTCGAAGCCTAAGGTCGACGGACAACTGTCCTCTACGAGTGCATTGGTGGATGTAACGTCTTCCTGAGTGGTCCCTAATTGATTCTTCATGCTTTCTGCATATTTTCTCCTCATGTGCTCCATGGTTTGCAAATCAGTGCGAGCTCTAAAAGCTTATCAAATACTTATCAATGCCAGAATTCGATAAGAAACCTGATGCTTCCGAAACGAGTTTGAGCGAACTGGGATCCAGTGAATGTTTGACTCGAATTCGGTTTATAAACAAACCGGTAATTGTACGGATGTGGAGTATCGAGGTTCGTTTCGGTTTCGTCGTCTTCTTCGAGCTCCAATGGCACGTAGTAAGAATTTACGAGTTCGCACACACCTAGAAGAGAATAACTATGGAAGAAAGCAAGTAAAACAACCTCTATCGCGATACGGAAATGGCTGTCTTCCAATCAAAATCGGCTTTCCAGCAGCTCCAAGATTCGTGTTGCAGCGCTCTTCCGTGGTGTTCAACGTGTGCTCCGGAAACGGCTTATAACTGTAATATCTGAATTAAATTATCTACATGGAACACTCACTCATTATCAGCGTATACATTCCCTTCCCAAATCGGAATCTTGCAGCCATTATCGCTAGCTTTCATATAAACATCACCAGGATTTGTGTATATTTTGACGTTATTTGGCAGTAGCGATAATACCTCCTCCACGTGTAATCCAGAAAGCTCCGCGGCAATTAGGATGATGTTGCTTGTATTGTTGCCGCACTTGATATGCAGCATTCGACGTTCTTCCTTATTTTGTGGATTGTTCACGTCCCAGTCGGAGGAAAACGAGTTGATCAGGAAGTTTCCCAGCTCGGCGGCGAATATGCTCGTCTGCAATTGATTTCTATTTGTTGCATTTTTCGAGAAAACTGACCGGACGGCGAGGTTGGCGGCCGAACAGGTAGCGGGCAATGAAGTTGACAAGTTCCTTCACTTCAGTGTACATTACCTGAAATTTGGGATACTTGGTTATGTGAATTTGTGTGTGGGATTTTTTCTATTTATTAATTTATCGTTTTTTTAATATTATAATTTTAATGTGATTTAATTTAAATATTGAAATTAAACACATATAATTGTGGATCGAAGGGAACTTTACCATCAACAGAAAATATATTTCCTTCCGAATTTTTACTAAATTATTTACTTGAAGCAGTTGAGTAAAGTCTCGATAATAAATTACTCAGAATTTTAAGAATTTGGCACTCTTATCCTAATGGTTCATAATTTAAATATTAAAAATCATAAGAAACCACAATTTACCAAGTATAGAAAGGAAAATTGATTAAGTGAATGAATAGAGAGTGCACACCCCTACATACACCGAACCCTATGATTGGGTACAACCACCCATCTCTCTCCCTCATGTTTCTATCTGTCATATTCTAAGGGAAATATTGGGATGCTTTATAAACGATGATGAAATGCTTTTCAGATGGACCTAAACAATTTAGAGCAATTTTATATTAATTTAGATTTTTATTAAGATTTTACACTTAAATGTTATCAGGATGTTTATTATAGATCTATTATTCATTTCAGAGATCGATGCCTAATGGAAGAATAATAAAAGAAGAGAAAATGATGGGGCCATAAAAAACATTTTTCTCAATTCCTCTTAAATATGTATTGCCCATAATTTCGTAAAAAAGAATGGCCGTCTAAAAAGAGAGCTCATCCAAACGAGATCATCAGTCCATTCTAATATTTTTCCTCTTCCATTAGGCATCGATCTCTGAAAAGGACAATACATCGGAATTATTTTAATTTCAATACGGGAACGAAACGTTAAGGAGAAACTATTTTTGTTAAAATCAAGTTCCTTCGTTATCTGAAAATATCACTAAACACTCTTGAAGCTAAATGGTTTAAAACATATTATACCCTACAATTATTAAAACTATCCTAAAACAATTCATAGCAGTTCTGAACCAGAGCACAGCATAATAAAGCTTATTTTTCTTCTTAATACTAACATATTTTCTTAAATTTCATCAAGATCAATCTATATATGACAAACTTGTTAAAATAAGTAAAAGAAAAAGAAAATTAAATTATTTGAAATGTACTCTGTACCACTGACTCTTCGTTTAGAGACCATAATACCCATGAAATGTATGCTCCTTCGATTTTTATTTCCATTCCTAAAATATCTATGATCTTAAATATTTATTTTATTTAGTTATTGTATTTCCCCATAGATATATTTAGTTTTCTAAACTTTATATAATATTCCCTTGCCTATATTATTGTTTTATTAAGTATTTAGGGTTAGTATTTGTATAATATTAAAGTGTTTTTTGGAATTATTGCCACCCGAATAGGAATTATTAACCAGCTAAAGAGAGAGATTATGCTTTTAGGTTTAAAGTGTGTTAATTAAAATGATTTATCAATGTATCCCTATATGACAGATATGACAGATGTATCCCTATATCTATATGACAGAGATGGGCGGTATGGAAGTTTTTAAATTTCGTAGTGCGGAATTCGGAATCACATTTGAAAATACGGACACCTGTAAATGATTACATTTAAGTTTTTGGAAAATATAAAAAATGACAGAAATTATATATGACTTTTTAATAATTTTAAAGTTTCAATTGATAAAATAGAAATAATCATTACCTAGCGAAGAGAAGATTTAATGAACACGCCTTGGAAAATTTTGCATATTAGTGTTCTTGAAGCCATCTGTCAATTGATTGGAAACAGTCTGAAATAAAACAACTATCAATGAATTAGAAATAATATTCGAAATTCAAAAATTTCCAATTTGCGCTTAAAATTAAAGCGACAGGGACAGCTCAACTAAGTCCGCTCTATCGAAGCATTGATTATGTTATTTAAATGTTAAAGTTGGGGAATAAATTGTGGGAAACGGTATTGCGAAACTTAACCCTGTTGTTTATCATTGCAGCGCGTTTAGTTATTCAGGTTCATCTGGTGTTATAGAATTTAGCCAAATCAGTTATTTCCTGGTTCATGTAATTAAAATAGTTAAACTGTATAAGTGAATTTGAATGATTAAAGTTCGCAAAGTCGAGAATTAAGTGTTTCATGTATTCACGGGAATGAAACAAATAGTCAATACCTAAAAGCAAGATGAAATAGCGGGTTAATAAAGATTATATAATTCCAAGTGTAAGGTACCCAGAATTCAATTGAGGTCGACTGACAAGGGATGGCTGAAATCGTTTTATAATTAAGAGACTCAACTGCAATTAAATTTCCATTTAATTAAATAATTTTCGGTAATCAATGAGCGCTACCAATAAGCGAGCTGCCGTCCGTGTGGACAGAGTCATGGAACTATACATTAAATTGGACATTTATCAATTGATGCCGTTTCACACGTTTAGGACTTCGTTGGTTAATTGGACATTCTTTGATTGTGTATGGAAGAGTTTCAAAATAATTTTACATCTATTTCAACAGGCTAGAATGAATTTTCCTATGAATAATAATCTTCGGCTTATATTTGGCAAAACGCTGTTAGACGACATGTTTACTCACCATGGAGCAGCAATGGTTTGTATTTGTGAATTCTTTAAAACAGTTATGGCTGATATAAAAGAAGCCACGGATGAAAATATAATATTGTGAGAACAAGTTTTATCATGAGGACGATAACATTTTTTTTCAGACTAACGTTTAATTTAATGCAACAAGATCTCAGTGTTAGTAATTTGCTCAAAAATTGTTATATGCCGATTTTCACCACAGTCATGAGGAAATTCCAATTAAACAGCAACTCGGTTTGAATCGTTGCTATTATTAATTTTATCTTCTTTTAGTTGGCGACAATAAACAGTTTCTTCGAAGATTTTTTCACAAAAATAAGGGTAGGAAGAGCGTCCCTTATTAGTCTCGAACAGTTTCGTACAGTTTTTGAAAATTGTGCGTATTTGTCCATAGAAAAGTTTGAAATATGTATTTTTTCAGTGGAATTGCCGCATGTGCGTCAAGCCTTGGCGAACGAAAAGGAACTGCTAGATATTATTATGGGACGAATTGTCTGGTTTTTATTTAAATTTGCTCTCGACTTGATATTGTTTGTGAGGTTCTCTTAATCATTTACTAAAAATTTTGATTTCAGTTACACAGTTAACTGCGAACAGTTCCAGGATTATACCTTTGGTATGACTCCATTGCTATATGCTGGATCCATCGCTTTTGAGCAATTGAAGCCGTTTTCGCTGCTCAAGGCGCGCCATACGACTGGCTATAAATATAAAGAGTTGATTTCTCTAGAGGAAGCCGTTCCATCCGATCCAACTCCTGGTGAAGGTCCTTCAACCGATCCTGGTGAAGGTCCTTCAACCGTTCCTGGAGAAGGTCCATCAACCGATCCTGGTGAAGGTCCTTCAACCGTTCCTGGAGAAGGTCCTTCAACGAGTGGCCAGCAAACCGAGCAGAATGTAACTATTATTGATTAATTCTGTTGATGATTTCTTGTACTATTGTTGTTGTTAAGTTGTTAAATTAATTAGTAATTCATAAAAATATTACTATTGTTAACATTTGTTCGAATTTTAAAAATACAAAGTGGACAGCATTGATTATGTCAAAATGTATTTTTATCAAAATAACTGCAAATTTTATTGAAGCTCGAAGATGGGTAAAGCCTGTTAAGTTTGTGAATAGTTTGATTCTTAAAATTAAAATTGGATAGAAGCCAGTATTCTGAAAATTGTTTGAAAAACACTTGTCTCTATTCAAGACCCCGCTGCGTGTCGTTATAATTTTATAAATTCCAAAATTAATTTTTTCGTCAGATTTCACAAATGAATTGTTCAACCCTAGCGCGTGACACAGTTAAGGCGAAGCCAGAACCAAAAAATTACAACTTTTTCTAGGTTTGAACGTTTTATTAATTTCCACGAAGAAGCTCAATACTAATTTTGACGTCAATCATCCCTACCGCTTTAAATTTTGAAGAGTAATTTTGTGCTAAAGTGACTTATTTGAAAGCCTGTTTTTACAAATTCATTTGGAGTGAACTGTGCATTATTCCAGAGAACAATAAACATAAACGTTTAAGACAGAGAGTAAGCTCCTTTTTATCGAGTACATTGAATCAACGTCTAGGATCGTCGCATTTATTTGAATCCAATACGACACGGATATGATTTGATCAAACGTTCATCGACACTGATTCAATCTGTCTTGTTTAAGGTTTATAAATATTTGAAGCAAGACTATTAAAGAAGACGTATGGTGTCTTCAAGACTTGACAGATCACATTCAACTTCAATTACGAGACTAATTGCAAGCTTTTTTAAATTAAAATATGCCAACACATCATTTCATTTATAAAACATTTATTACTTAATCAATACAATAAATAAATAATAGACGAATGACCCATGCTATTGAGATCGGGTAAATAAAGGCACAAATAAAAAAATTATTCGTTATCGGCGACATTCTTCTTTGGCAGCAAAGCGGCTTGGATGTTTGGAAGAACACCTCCTTGAGCAATTGTGACACCATCAAGCAATTTGTTTAACTCCTCGTCGTTCCTGACAGCCAATTGAAGATGTCTCGGGTTGATTCTCGACTTCTTGTTGTCACGAGCAGCGTTGCCAGCCAATTCAAGCACTTCAGCGACGAGGTATTCAAGAACAGCAGCCATGTAGACGGGGGCTCCGGCGCCGACACGTTGAGCATAGTTCCCCTTGCGGAGAAGACGATGAAGACGACCGACTGGAAACTGGAGGCCGGCTCTCGATGAACGCGACTTGGCCTTTCCTCCGCTCTTCGCTTTTCCTCCCGATCCGCGGCCAGACATTATTGATTGGTGTTGAGTTGGCAGTGCAAAAGCAATGATGGCAGGCGACGCGGCGCCCATTTATACCCACTCTGGTAGAGGGGCGGAGCCTACAATCAATAACAACTGTGTCCTTTCGCACCGCGCAATTTCGAAAAGGCCGTCACGCCCACTTCCACCATGTAGTATAAATAAGAATCGATTTAGTTAGTTGCTCATTCTTCTAGCAAAAGTCGAGTAGAAGTTCCGCGAACCAAAAGAGAGAAGGATTTTCTATCTAATTCATTCGTGTGCTCAAACAGATTTACTCGAATAGTCGAGTTTAGACAAATCCCTCATGAAGACGTTTCTGAATGACGTTTTTTGAGAGAACCGTCGTCGAAGCTTTCTCGTGAAATTCAAATGCTCCACCACTTATTTTATATTACGTGAAATTCAAAGGCTCCACCATTCCATCCATATACCATTTAAAATTACGATTTTCTAGATTCTAACCAATTTTTACTTATTTCCACCTGAGAGTTATAAAATGATTTCTATGTCTATTTTTCATGCCCTTAAAATATCTCATACGCTTTAAGCTTAAAGCTTAAAGTCTACGAAATTGTTTTGTCAAAGTCACTCTTTAGATTAGAAATCCTACTTTTAAGAGTTCATTTGGAGCGCACTTTAAGAAAGTAATTCACAATCCATATCCGAACCCAACCGTCCTCTTTAGGGCAACGACGTTATCATCTTGACAGGCTTAATGAAGGAAAATCATGGTTAAAAAAATATTATCAAAACGTGTTCGAAGATTGGATAATAATTAATGCTCCGCCAGACCCCGACATAAAAGTAAAAATTAGTATTTAATTGTCCTGCTCTTTACTGTCTGTAATTGCAGCATATTGTTGATTTGAGTGGGCAACATTTCAGCATCGTCAAGCAACTTTAAGCAATTCTCGGCATTGAGGCTTTTTTATATAAATCATATTTGGAAAATATCAAATAATTTAATACAATTAAATATATTCCATAGCTGAGGTTGATGGACCACTGATTTCTTCATACTTTTGATGGACTGTCCTCTTCGAGTGCATTGGTAAATGTAACGTCTTCCTAAGTGGTCGCTAATTGATTCTTCATACTCTTTCCATATTTCCATGATTTGCAAATCAGTGCGAGCTCTGAAACCTTATCAAATATTTTTCAATGCCAGAATTCGATTGATTCGATATATTACTTGTTGCTTGCGAAAGAGTCTTACAGGAATTCGGTTTATAAATGTTGTGGAGCAAACCGTGTAATTGTACGGATGTGGAGTATCGAGGTTCGTATCGGTTTCGTCGTCTTCTTCGAACTCCAACGACACGTAGTAAGAACTAACGAGTTCACACACACCTAGAAGAGTATAAATATGGACGAAAGGAAGTAAGACAACCTCTATAGCGATACGGAAATGACTGTCTTCCAATCAAAATCGGCTTTCCAGCAGCTCCAAGATTCGTGTTGCAGCGCTCTTCCGTGGTGTTCAACGTGTGCTCCGGAAACGGCTTATAACTGTAATATCTGAATTAAATTATCGACATGGAACACTCACTCATTATCAGCGTATACATTCCCTTCCCAAATCGGAATCTTGCAGCCATTATCGCTAGCTTTCATATAAACATCACCAGGATTTGTGTATATTTTGACGTTATTTGGCAGTAGCGATAATACCTCCTCCACGTGTAATCCAGAAAGCTCCGCGGCAATTAGGATGATGTTGCTTGTATTGTTGCCGCACTTGATATGCAGCATTCGACGTTCTTCCTTATTTTGTGGATTGTTCACGTCCCAGTCCGAGGAAAACGAGTTGATCAGGAAGTTTATCCTCGTCTGCAATTGATTTCTATTTGTTGATTATGGTTTGATTGGGTTTCGTCATCTTCTTCGAACTCAAACGGCACGTTGTAAGAATTTACGAGTTCACACACACCTAGAAGAGTATAAATATGGACGAAAGCAAGTAAAACAACCTCTATCGCGATACGGAAATGACCGTCTTCCAATCCAAAATGGGCTTTCCAGAAGCTCCAACATTTATGGTTCTGTTATATGTTTCAATAGCTTTAATTGATTCAAAATGTCGATCCTTACTCGATCCGGGTGTCAAGTTTATGATATCCTGGGTTAATAGACTAAACAATAGAATAACTTGTGATTATTTATTAAACAGAGCGGAGCGGTAACATGAGATTATGTGAATATATATAACCAAAAAAGCGTAACATAGTAATGATTGACAAATTGTCAATTAAACAGGAATCCATATTTGAAAACATGACCAATACTTGAGTGCTCATATATTTATTCCATAAATTTGCCCAATCTTTTCCTTCAGCTGATATTTAAGCTCAGTGAAACCATCTGGAGAGAGTAAAGCCTGCAACACCAATCTCATTCAAAATGAGCTCTGATTAAAAACGCAAACCAGTTGATCAACAATTCCACACAATGATATAGCTCGACGTGGTTGGTTGGCATCAATGAGTTTATCAAATATCCCCGAGAGGGTTAAATCGCCGGGAATTAGGTTTCTTGGCTCTGTACAACCTGAAACATGAAAACTAATTTGTGTATGTTTTACTATATAGGAACCTGATGTAGTTGAAAATCTCGATATAGTCTCCGTAAGTATTTGCGAAGATATTGTTGAAAACGTCTAAAAAAATTTAATTTACTCTAAACGAATTGATGATAATACCTCTGAGTTACAGAGTTCACGCATTTCCGCTTGTACTTCTGTAAATTGAATTTTAAAAATCTTTGGGGTAATCATATATCAAATTTGAATCTATTTTTACGTCTCAAAGGCAAAAGGATACATTTTCACGTTTTCAGTTGGCGTTGTATGTTATTATAACAACAATAACACAATCGGAAGACAATATCTCTTCAAAAGTTTATGATATTTATTTTTGCAACTAGAGATTGTAACTTTCTTTCTCAACTTCCTTTTCCAACATTTTTATTTCACGATATTGTAACATTGAAAATTAATTAGTTAATTACATTCTTCTAGCAATCCTATTTTTTTAATTAATGAATGGAAAAAAACCTTGATGAAATAGATCGTCGATCTCACCATCTTCATAAGTTATTTCCTCGAAAAACTGAAGGATCATCGAGCTCCCGCTAATTGTATATACGTTTTCCATAAAATTATTCGAATAATAATTGACTGGAAGCTCGACATTATCCGAAACATCACTACCGTTCTTCTTCAATATCGACGTTAACCATTCGTACTCGTTGAGCTCATTTATAAAAAGAATATCGATCATTATCTTGTCCTGCAACAATTTACATTCTCCGCATCATACTCCAATACATACTCTGTCACAGCTGATATAAGCGGGAACTGTTGAGAAATACCCGTCAAAGGTATAATTTAGTTTTTCTTGCATCAACTCGTCGCAAATTTCGATTCCAGCCAGAGAGCAGAACTTAGTGTTCGGCTCATACGAGTTGAAGCCGGCATTGTTTGGAAGTTCGTAAAGCTGATCCATTCTGACGCATGTCACGTATTTATTCAAATAATCGACGAGAACTACGTTGATATACGAATCGATTGTCTGTTATAAATACCGTTTGGAGGAATGATCCCTCAACGTTTGTAATCTTTGCCGTCTAGAGCTCAAAATTTGCAAGTTATCTATAAATCATAAACTCCCGTTCAATATTCTAGCAAGAAAATAAAAATAAAGACGACTTTAAAATTTTAAGGAATAAATTAGAATTCTTGCAAAAATTGTCTATAAATCGTTTTGCTCGGCTCGGAAAAAACGAAGAAGGCATGTGTCCTTACCCCGGAAAGCACAATTACTCGAAAGAAGAAATTCTTAGAGAGCCACCCCAATGCCTGGCCTGGAACGATGCACTCCGGTTTAATTGAGCCTTTTGATTCGGTATCCGATTGTCTAGAATTTTATCAATTAAAATAAATCTATTGTACATTTATATAAATAATATCCATCCAAAGCTCATTTTATTGAGCTCATTTTATTACCATACAAGTTGGCGTATGAACTTTTATTTTCTTAATAAGACGGGGTCCCTCCCATCATTGCACGGGACCACGGCTTCCCTTCTTTTTAGGAAAGTATGACTGTGGGGAGTCCATCCCATCACTTTTTGGTTTTAAAGAAGCATAAAGTTACTCTGATTTCGTATCGATGGTGAAGAGAAGCAACGAACATTAATTTAATTATAAATGTGCCTTTGAAAAGTCATTTTTGTTACTCCTCTCTTTACCAACGAGTAAAAAAAACAACATAAATTCCTTCAACTTTAAACCAAAAGTATCATCATATAACCATCGAAGAAAGACCAATTTTGCAGTAGCAATAAAATCACTCAATTTTGTCATAAATTAAAAATTATATTACTTAATTGCCTCAGAGATCTCATGGAGTCTTCTTTCCAAATCTTCCTTTTCCAGGTCGCTAGTATCAGTTTTCGGAATTATTAGCAATCCTCTTGGCGGAATGAAGCAAATCACGTAAACCTGAACGAGTTGTATTATTATTTTTTTCAAAACGAACTTTGGTAGTCTTGACCCGAATACGATAGATTTTCTAATCTTTAATTCCTTTACAATAATGAGAAATAATTAATCGAAATATGTATATTTTATTGTGTCTCAGTTAGACCTGAGATTTACATGGAAATTACCGAGATATTGGTGTGTATTGTCAATAATGCATGCATACCACGGTTGCACGGAATTCCATCTTTCATTTTCCGTCGTTTTTTGAGTTCCATTTCCGTTTTCCGTCGCCCGTTTGAAATTTTTTTCCATTTCCGTTTTCCGTTTAAAACAATTGATTTCCGTTCAACCCTGATACACACCAGTGATGGAAGGGCTCCCCCTCGGTCCTCCCCGACTCAGGTATTTTTCTAAAAAAAAAAGTGGTAGCGGGACACGGGTGGAGAAAAATAAAGTCCCGGGTAATGAAAATGAAAGTCCCCTACCTGGGAATTCCTCTCTGTTACGCGCTGAATAAATTAACGTCATATTTCTTTATAGGATGAATCAAATATATAAATTTGCGAATTTTTACTATAAAGATTACGACGGGAAGGAATGCGGAAGTTCGCTGAAACAGTGGAACGAAAAGAATAATCCCGATAGGAATAAGTGGAGTACCGGTCCCGGGTCCCGCGTTTTGAAATTTTCGATTTATTAAAGTACCGACCAGCCGGAATTCCAAATAACGGGGTCTCTTTCAACACTGATACTTACATAGCAGTAATGGGAGGAGCTCCCCACACCCCGCCCATGTATTTTCTTTAAAAAAAGAGTGACGGGGCTCGGGTCCAACGTAGAGAAAAAGGGAAGTCCCGGGTTTTCATGAACATGAAAGTCGCTACACCCTACCTGGAACCGGGACTTCCTCTATGATTCTAACTATTATCATTGTCTTGAAGATCACACGTGTTGTTGAGCTTTGATAAAAATATTTAAAAAATAAAAAATCGACAATATTAAATCATCAAGATTAGTTCATTTTCTACATTGTGTTTTTTCGAATAGTCTCAATAAAACGTTCGGCGAATAGCACGTCCCGAGTATACAAAAAGTGTAGTCCCGCTCCCGGGTAATAAAACTAATGTCACCGGTATTGAAAAAGATAAGTCCCTGGTCGTTGTGAAAATTTCTATTTTTTAAGGTTGCGCCCGCCGGGAATTTCAAAAAACGGAGTCCTCCCCATCACTGATACATACATGGCATTGATGGAAGGGATTCCCGCGGTCCGTGTATTTTCCAATAAACAGACTTCCGGATATTCTCAAAAAAGTCTGAAAAACTGAAGCCAAGGTCCCGGGTTCCGGTGAGTGATGGGAGGGCCCCCGTTTTTTGGTGGAAGGAGACCTTACAAAATTGAAAATTTCAAAATCTGGGACCCTTATTTTTTAGGAAAACATCCGCCCCATCACTGATACATACTTGATATTCATAACAGAAAAACTGTAAAATGTGAACGAAACTTTTGATGTCAAAATCATAAGCTGAGATGGTATGCAAGAAGTATTTATCCGTTAAACGGTGATGGTAGATCATTGATTAATTTCCCTTTACAGTAAATTATAAATAGTTCACAATCAGTTTTGTATTAAATTTAATTATTTTTTATCTAAAATTATTTAAATTTTCTTATAAAAGTAGTTTAACAATAATTTCCATCACTATTTAACAGACATTCTTGCATACGGGCTCTGGTGTGCACCAGTTCTATCGATCTTACTCGTTTCAAGACTAGAAAAATGAATACTAAACGTTAAATTCATTTCTGGAGTTAAACATATAGTTTTTCTGACTATCCAACCAACAAAAATCATATTCCCAGGCATCACGCAAATTGCCAAACTTGAACGCAATGTTTGAATTTGATTCATCTTCGATTAGTTTCACGAAAGCTTTTCCTGCAAAACACATTGACATATTGCAAATTGAAAACATTTGTATTACCCATATCATTTAAATAAACTTTAAAAATACGACAACTGTGATTGACAATGACAGTGAGCCGGTGGTTTAGATCATCAAACGGAAGGTCGCCATATTCTTTGATCTCTTTGATCATCCGGCGGATCAATTCGTCGTTGGAAAAATTTTGATGAAATTTTGAAATTCTTAATAGATTGTTTAAATTTCTAAACGTTTGAGTTTATTGACTTTAAAGTAAATATGATTTTACGTGAAAGAATAATCATTCATGGAATCGTTTATACTTGAATATCCGTTGTTATTATATTCAGAATATCTATTATGCTAAAAATGAAATATCAACATTAAATCAACAATCCACGAAACCTTAAAATAGTGATTCCCGGAGTTGTCGTATTTTGGATAACTACGATAACTATTTGAATACGAAGTATCTGAAATGCCGGAAATTAATTGCCTAAATTAAACTAAGGGCACAGTTGAACTCATTTCTAATTTTGTACAATTTTATTAAATGCGAAACATGAATATTCTCAAAATGAATCGATTCAAACTGTACCATCTCTACGTTGAATGGATTTACTCAGATTTCGTCTATAATTATACAGATTATCCATTGAGTGATATTGTCTCGGATTATTCTGTCTTGCCACAAGTTCTCGTCTGTCATTGTTTCTTGAAATTGGCTTTGCCATAAATCTATCAATATTATTTTATTTCATTCGTCCATTTATACAATCGAAAATGTGAATATTTCCGACATCAGAAAAATAACGAGATATCGTATGCCGTTTTTGACAAAAATATTATGTTCTCGGCATCATATATGTGAGGGAAATATTGGAATATGTCAAATGAAACTCATATCGGTTTATTTTTCTGATGCTTAAAGATTCGTTGTTTATCAGTGATGAGAGGGACTACCCCCAGTTAGGAGGAAGGAGCTCAGTTGGGCTCAGTCGCAAGCCTGTCGGGCACGAGGTTCTTTCAGAATACCATCCACGAGGCTGGTCAAAAGCGAGAGGGACGTCCAAGGGAAGGTGATCGGACACACTCGGAGAACACAATTGGAGTGGAACAAAAAAGTGAAGTCTCCATTTTTAAGGGCCCTCTCGCCCGCAATTCTAAAAAAAAGAGCGGTTCCTTCCATCACTGATATATAGCAGTTTTCAGGGAAATATGCCGAATGGAAGAACAAATTATTCCAAAATTTTTTCTTGATTTTTCCCACAATTGAAATAAATAACATAATAAAAATTCGAAGCATTCCCAGGTCCATCTAAACGAGACCATTTTTCCTCTTCCATTCGGCATCTATCTTTGAAAACGAGAATAAAAATATTTTTAATTACAAAAGTGTTCCATTATGCATAGAATATTGAACGTCTTCCGTCAAACTACAGAGTAAATCGTCAAATGTTGAACATCCATATTCTCGAGGATCAATGTCTTCACGTATTACCTCCCTGAAAATATTTTATAGTGTTTGATTCAAAATAATTATAGCGTAGATAAATATTAGAAAAGTTTGTTTAAAAGTCTTTCCATAATAGTCACCATGGGCGAAACAATTTATGTTTCATTAACGACTAACCTTAATCGTTCTCGCAAATGAGATGACGTAACAGGCTTTTTCTCCATGGATAATAGCAATACCACATGAATTTTGATTTCATCTAGCGGTTGAAGTCGTTGCATCTGAAGATAAATATTAAGAAGCTATGGTAATATAGGCTAGGAAATGATGTAAGAAGTATGCAGTTTATTCAGGCGTTAAATATAAAATATTTGTAAGCTAGAGTTAAAACGAATTTAGTAATAATTACAGGGATATACAACGCGAAAATAATGGAAACAATGTTAACAAAATGGAAATATTTGATTAAAAATAAATATAATCAAATTTTAAAATGTTGAACTTTGTATATCCAGCTTAAGGCAAAAATCGTTATTTCTTATAATTTTAATGTGATCTAATTTAAATATAGTCGTCGCCAAATTCGATTACCACCGCAAAATGTGGCGCACTTTTTTTTAAATATTATTTCTTCATTCAATTTTTATGATTTTTATTATTTTCTTCCATTTATTCCACCATTGAAACAACATCTAAAACATATTCTTCAATTTTTACGAGCCTAAAACAAGAAAATAATCATAACAATAAAATGAAAAAATAATATTTTAAAAAGTGGGACACATTTTGCGGTGGTAATAGTACTTCGAGACGACTATATTAAAATGTATAAAAATCCAAGGATCATAGGGAACTTTGCTATCAACAGAAAATATATTTCCTTCCGAATTTTTAACTAAATTATTTACTTGAAGCAGATGAGTAAAGTCTCGGTGATAAATTAATCAGAATTTTAAGAATTTGGAATCTATTAAAAATCATACGAAACCACAATTTACCACAAATAGGAAGGAAGAATCGATTGTTCTGTGAATAAATAGAAAGTGCACACACCCCGACATACACCGAAGCCTGTGATTGGGTACAACCACCCATCTCTCTCCCTCGTGTTTCTATCTGTCACAACAATTTTAGCGGCAATATTTGAATCCATCAAATGGCGATGGAATGATTTTCAGAATTCCGAAGATGGCTTTACCATTCCTAAGAATCCTTATTGTAGGAAAAAATTAAAAATTATGAAGAAATGTTATATAGCTTTTTGGTAGTTTTAAAGATTCAATTGATAAAATAGTTATAATCATTACCTAGTGGAGAGAAGACTTAATGAACACGTGTTACTTGGAAAATTGGGCATATTAATGTTCTTGAAGTCGTCTGTCAATTGTTTAGTAACACTCTACATTCATACAACTATGAATAAATGAGAAGTAAGATTCTGAAATTCAAAATTTGTCAATTTGCGCTTAAGCCACTCGACAGGGTTATCTCAACTAAGTCCGCTCTATCGAAGCATTAATAAATGAGAGTTCCGTTAAAAGTTAAAGTTGGTTCTTAAAATGAACATCATGTGGGAACCGGTAATCTGAAACTTAACCCTGTTGACTATCATTACCACGTGTTTCGTTATCCAGGTTCATCTGGTGATATAGAATTTACTCAAATGAACTATTCCCTGGTCCGTCGAGAATTCAATATTCTCAATATATTGTCAGAATAAAATTAAAACAATGTTGAACTGCCCTAGTTCAAAATGCATTGCCATTCAGGTTTAAACAGTCAAAAACAACACTGGTTGAAGTCTTGGCAAGGCAGAAGGTATGACTTTAAAATCACTAAAGTTTCAATGAATGTTTCTGTTTCAAAATATACATTTTTATTCGATCTTCCGTTTCAGTTTTTTCTTATTACTCGATGCGGGTGTCAGGTTTATGATATCCTGGGTTAATAGACTAAACAATAGAATAACTTGTGATTATTTATTAAACAGAGCGGAGCGGTAACATGAGATTAAGTGAATATATATAACCAAAAAAAGCGTAACATAATAATGATTGACAAATTGTCAATTAAACAGATATTCAAATTAGAAAACATGACCAATACTTGAGTGCTCATACATCTATTCCATAAATTCGCCCAATCTTTTTCTTCAGATGATATTTAAGCCCAGTGAACCCATGTGGAGAGAATAAAGCCTGCAACACCAATCTCATTCAAAATGAGCTCTGATTAAAAACGCAAACCAGTTGATCAACCAATCCATACAATGATATAGCTCGACCTGGTTGGTTGGCATCAATGAGCATACCAAATATCTCCGAGAGGGTTAAATCGCCGGGAATTAGGTTCCTTCGCTCAGAACTACCTGAAACATGAAAACTAATTTGTGTATGTTTTACTATATAGGAACTAGATGTAGTTGAAAATCTCGATATAGGCTCCGTAAGTATTTGCGAAGATATTGTCGGAAACGTCTAAAAAAATTTAATTTACTCTAAACGAATTGATGATAATACCTCTGAGTTACAGAGTTCACGCATTTCCGCTTGTACTTCTGTAAATTGAATTTTAAAAATCTTTGGGGTAATCATATATCAAATTTGAATCTATTTTTACGTCTCAAAGGCAAAAGGATTCATTTTCACGTTTTCAGTTGGCGTTGTATGTTATTATAACAACAATAACACTATCGGAAGACAATATCTCTTCAAAAGTTTATGATATTTATTTTTGCAACTAGAGATTGTAACTTTCTTTCTCAACTTCCTTTTCCAATATTTTTATTTCACGATATTGTAACATTGAAAATTAATTAGTTATTTACATTCTTCTAGTAATCTTATTTTTTTAATTAATGAATGGAAAAAAACCTTGATGAAATAGATCGTCGATCTCACCATCTTCATAAGTTATTTCCTCGAAAAACTGAAGGATCATCGAGCTCCCGCTAATTGTATATACGTTTTCCATAAAATTATTCGAATAATAATTGACTGGAAGCTCGACATTATCCGAAACATCACTACCGTTCTTCTTCAATATCGACGTTAACCATTCGTACTCGTTGAGCTCATTTATAAAGAGAATATCGATCATTATCTTGTCCTGCAACAATTTACATTCTCCGAATCATACTCCAATACATACTCTGTCACAAGTGATATAAGCGGGAACTGTTGAGAAATACCCGTCAAATGTATAATTTAGTTTTTCTTGCATCAACTCGTCGCAAATTTCGATTCCAGCCAGAGAGCAGAACTTGGTGTTCGGCTCATACGAGTTGAAGCCGGCATTGTTTGGAAGTTCGTAAAGCTGATCCATTCTGACGCATGTCACGTATTTATTCAAATAATCGACGAGAACTACGTTGATATACGAATCGATTGTCTGTTATAAATACCGTTTGGAGGAATGATCCCTCAACGTTTGTAATCTTTGCCGTCTAGAGCTCAAAATTTGCAAGTTATCTATAAATCATAAACTCCCGTTCATTATTCTAGCAAGAAAATAAAAATAAAGACGACTTTAAAATTTTAAGGAATAAATTTGAATTCTTGCAAAAATTGTCTACAAATCGTTTTGCTCGGCTCAGAAAAAACGAAGAAGGCATGTGTCCTTACCCCGGAAAGCACAATTACTCGAAAGAAGAAATTCTTAGAGAGCCACCCCAATGCCTGGCCTGGAACGATGCACTCCGGTTTAATTGAGCCTTTTGATTCGGTATCCGATTGTCTGGAATTTTATCAATTAAAATAAATCTATTGTACATTTATATAAATAATATGCATCCAAAAGGGGACAACCCTCGGATACGGTTATTTTTAGAAATACATGTACTGCACGCCAAGTTGAAAGTGATTTTTCGATTTTAAAAGTGTGCTAAAGTTTTCATGGTCTGGAAAATTCGGTTCTCGACCATATAGATAAGTATGTTCTTAAACTCTCTACTTATATTAATATATTTTCAAAAAGTTAAATTTGAGCACGTTAACTGAGCTCATTTTATTACCATACAAGTTGGCGTATAACTTTTATTTTCTTAATAAGACGGGGTCCCTCCCATCATTGCACGGGACCACGGCTTCCCTTCTTTTTAGGAAAGTATGACTGTGGGGAGTCCATCCCATCACTTTTTGGTTTTAAAGAAGCATAAAGTTACTCTGATTTCGTATCGATGGTGAAGAGAAGCAACGAACATTAATTTAATTATAAATGTGCCTTTGAAAAGTCAGTTTTGTTACTCCTCTCTTTACCAACGAGTAAAAAACAACATAAATTCCTTCAACTTTAAACCAAAAGTATCATCATATAACCATCGAAGAAAGACCAATTTTGCAGTAGCAATAAAATCACTCAATTTTGTCATAAATTAAAAATTATATTACTTAATTGCCTCAGAGATCTCATGGAGTCTTCTTTCCAAATCTTCCTTTTCCAGGTCGCTAGTATCAGTTTTCGGAATTATTAGCAATCCTCTTGGCGGAATGAAGCAAATCACGTAAACCTGAACGAGTTGTATTATTATTTTTTTCAAAACGAACTTTGGTAGTCTTGATCCGAATACGATAGATTTTCTAATCTTTAATTCCTTTATAATAATGAGAAATAATTAATCGAAATATAAATATATTTTATTCCTTCTAAACCGCTATATTTCACGTGAACTTTTGTTGAAAAATACAACTCAAATAGCTGCGTGTGAACTGAAAACTGTATCGGAGCCATAATAGCTATTTTGTTAGACGAAGAGCATATGACGATTTAAATATAGTTTCAGTGTCTCAGTCAGACCTGAGATTTACATGGAAATTACCGAAGTATTCTTTAAAAATGGGAAATTATGAAGTTATTGTCGTATATTTTCACTAATTATATATATATATATATATACGTGATGGGAAATTAACGTCATATTTCTTTATAGGATGAATGAAATATATAAATCTGCGAATTTTTACTGTAAAGATTACGACGGGAAGGAATGCGGAAGTTCGCTGAACCAGTGGAACAAAAAGGTTCTATCGATCTTACTCGTTTCAAGACTAGAAAAATGAATACTAAACGTTAAATTCATTTCTGGAGTTAAACATATAGTTCTTCTGACTATCCAACCAACAAAAATCATATTCCCAGGCATCACGCAAATTGCCAAACTTGAACGCAATGTTTGAATTTGATTCATCTTCGATTAGTTTCACGAAAGCTTTTCCTGCAAAACACATTGACATATTGCAAATTGAAAACATTTGTATTACCCATATCATTTAAATAAACTTTAAAAATACGACAACTGTGATTGACAATGACAGTGAGCCGGTGGTTTAGATCGTCAAATGGAAGGTCTCCATATTGTTTGATCTCTTTGATCATCCGGCGGATCAATTCGTCGTTGGAAAAATTTTGATGAAATTTTGAAATTCTTAATAGATTGTTTATATTTCTAAACGTTTTATTTTATTGTCTTTAAAGTAAATATGATTTTACGTGAAAGAATAATCATTCATGGAATCGTTTATACTTGAATATCCGTTGTTATTATATTCAGAATATCTATTATGCTAAAAATGAAATATCAACATTAAATCAACAATCCACGAAACCTTAAAATAGTGATTCCCGGAGTTGTCGTATTTTGGATAACTACGATAACTATTTGAATACGAAGTATCTGAAATGCCGGAAATTAATTGCCTAAATTAAACTAAGGGCACAGTTGAACTCATTTCTAATTTTGTACAATTTTATTAAATGCGAAACATGAATATTCTCAAAATGATTCGATTCAAACTGTACCATCTCTACGTTAAATGGATTTACTCAGATTTCGTCTATAATTATACAGATTATCCATTGAGTGATATTGTCTCGGATTATTCTGTCTTGCCACAAGTTCTCGTCTGTCATTGTTTCTTGAAATTGGCTTTGCCATAAATCTATCAATATTATTTTAATTTATTCGTCCATTTATACAATCGAAAATGTGAATATTTCCGACATCAGAAAAATAACGAGATATCGTATGCCGTTTTTGACCAAAATATTATGTTCTCAGCATCATATATGTGAGGGAAATGTTGGAATATGTCAAATGAAACTCATATCGGTTTATTTTTCTGATGCTTAAAGATTCGTTGTTTATCAGTAATGAGAGGGACTACCCCCAGTTAGGAGGAAGGAGCTCAGTTGGGCTCAGTCGCAAGGCTGTCGGGCACGAGGTCCTTTCAGAATACCATCCACGAGGCTGGTCAAGAGCGAGAGGGACGTCCAAGGGAAGGTGATCGGACACACTCGGAGAACACAATTGGAGTGGAACAAAAAAGTGAAGTCTCCATTTTTAAGGGCCCTCTCGCCCGAAATTCTAAAAAAAAGAGCGGTCCCTCCCATCACTGATATATAGCAGTTTTCAGGGAAATATGCCGAATGGAAGAACAAATTATTCCAAAATTTTTCTTGATTTTTCCCATAATTGAAATAAATAACATAATAAAAATTCGAAGCATTCCCAGGTCCATCTAAACGAGACCATTTTTCCTCTTCCATTCGGCATCTATCTTTGAAAACGAGAATAAAAATATTTTTAATTACAAAAGCGTTCCATTCTGCATAGAATATTGAACGTCTTCCGTCAAACTACAGAGTAAATCGTCAAATGTTGAACATCCATATTCTCGAGGATCAATGTCTTCACGTATTACCTCCCTGAAAATATTTTATAGTGTTTGATTCAAAATAATTATAGCGTAGATAAATATTAGAAAAGTTTGTTTAAAAGTCTTTCCATAATAGTCACCATGGGCGAAACAATTTATGTTTCATTAACGACTAACCTTAATCGTTCTCGCAAATGAGATGACGTAACAGGGTTCTTCTCCATGGATAATAGCAATACCACATGAATTTTGATTTCATCTAGCGGTTGAAGTCGTTGCATCTGAAGATAAATATTAAGAAGCTATGGTAATATAGGCTAGGAAATTATGTAAGAAGTATGCAGTTTATTCAGGCGTTAAATATAAAATATTTGTAAGCTAGAGTTAAAACGAATTTAGTAATAATTACAGGGATATACAACGCGAAAATAATGGAAACAATGTTAACAAAATGGAAATATTTGATTTAAAATAAATATAATCAAATTTTAAAATGTTGAACTTTGTATATCCAGCTTAAGGCAAAAATCGTTATTTCTTATAATTTTAATGTGATCTAATTTAAATATAGTCGTCGCCAAATGCGATTACCACCGCAAAATGTGGCGCACTTTTTTTTAAATATTATTTCTTCATTCAATTTTTATGATTTTTATTATTTTCTTCCATTTATTCCACCATTGAAACAACATCTAAAACATATTCTTCAATTTATTTAAGCAAAATCAGTATAGAACGAGCATAAACAAGAAAATAATCATAACAATAAAATGAAAAAATAATATTTTAAAAAGTGGGACACATTTTGCGGTGGTAATAGTACTTCGAGACGACTATATTAAAATGTATAAAAATCCAAGGATCATAGGGAACTTTGCTATCAACAGAAAATATATTTCCTTCCGAATTTTTAACTAAATTATTTACTTGAAGCAGATGAGTAAAGTCTCGATAATAAATTAATCAGAATTTTAAGAATTTGGCACTCTTATCCTAATGGTTCATAATTTAAATATTAAAAATCATACGAAACCACAATTTACCACAAATAGGAAGGAAGAATCGATTGTTCTGTGAATAGAAAGTGCACACGCCCCGACATACACCGAAGCCTGTGATTGGGTACAACCACCCATCTCTCTCCCTCGTGTTTCTATCTGTCACAACAATTTTAGCGGCAATATTTGAATCCATCAAATGGCGATGAAATGATTTTCAGAATTCAGAAGATGGGTTTACCATTCCTAAGAATCCTTATTGTAGGAAAAAATTAAAAATTATGAAGAAATGTTATATAGCTTTTTGGTTGTTTTAAAGATTCCATTGATAAAATAGTTATAATCATTACCTAGTGGAGAGAAGACTTAATGAACACGTGTTACTTGGAAAATTGGGCATATTAATGTTCTTGAAGTTGTCTGTCAATTGTTTAATAACACTCTACATTCATACAACTATGAATAAATGAGAAGTAAGATTCTGAAATTCAAAATTTGTCAATTTGCGCTTAAGCCACTCGACAGGGTTATCTCAACTAAGTCCGCTCTATCGAAGCATTAATAAATCAGAGTTCCGTTAAAAGTTAAAGTTGGTTCTTAAAATGAACATCATGTGGGAACCGGTAATCTGAAACTTAACCCTATTGACTATCATTACCACGTGTTTCGTTATCCAGGTTCATCTGGTGATATAGAATTTACTCAAATGAACTATTCCCTGGTCCGTCGAGAATTCAATATTCTCAATATATTGTTAGAATAAAATTAAAACAATGTTGAACTGCCCAAGTTCAAAATGTATTGCCATTCAGGTTTAAACAGTCAAAAACAATACTGGTTGAAGTGTTGACGTAGCAGAAGGACTTACGCATTGACTTTAAAATCACTAAAGTTTGAATGAATGTTTCTGTTTCCAAATATACATTTTTATTCGATCTTCCGTTTCAGTTTTTTCTTATTACTCGATGCGACGTCTCTTTAATTCGACCAAAATGGAACTTTGTCTAATCGCGGGCATTCAAAAATTGTCATTGGAGCGCACTATCAAATTCGCTATTTTTTTTTTTAATAAATTTTTTACTCGAATTTAATTCAAGTAACAAAGTTAAAATTTTTAATTCAGATTACTTCGAGACGGCATGACCAACATGCAGATTATTTTGAAATTAAGGGAAAATTATCCACATACGAATAGGCTATTCTATGTCACTACTCAAGATTTGTGGTATTTTATACTAAGCCTAATAAGTTTAACAAAAATATTATTTAAGGAATTTCCGCCATAAAATGAATTATATCCCAGGACGTCTACACGAGAATGATTTAAATTCATTATTAACTAGAATCGATAACGGAGACGTCAACGATGGCTTTCAACTTTATGTGCCACCGAAAGATACAACTGGCAGCGAATTTAAATTAGGTTATACATTTATCATTTGTTTATTTATTGATATATTATGAAAATCTAAGAAATTGACATTTCCAATTTTATTTTCATAAAAAATAAAAGTAATAAATCTGATTTGATCTAGAAATTTTGAAGAAATATAATGAAAAAATGAGAAATTATTAACATAAATTGAATATTTGTTTCATTTTATATTTGAGACCATTGAAAATAATTCAAAAATGATCAAATCAAACCTTTCATATTCTTAGATTTTGATTATATATATATATATATATATATATTCCGTGGGATTTCAGTGATAATCACCCCACAGCAACTTCAATGGATGAAAGATTACTCTGGTCGTGGTATTACTATAGACGATACCCATAATATTACAAGGTATAATTTAAAGTTAACTACAGTTTTAGCAATGAACGAGTTCGACAAAGGCGTCCCTATAGGTAGTTAATTGTAAAAATCCATTAATTTAATAAACCTTAGCATTTCTTCTGTCCCACACATCTCGATCAAATGATATATCAACGCTTTTTGGATGTATAAAAAAATTAATGCCGACATTCTGCCCGAAAACATTTATGTCTGATGAAGCATCAGCGTTTTGGAATGGGTACATTCAGGTCAGTAAATAAATATTTCTTTTAAACAGATTTTTAAGGTATTCCCAGAAAACCAAAATATTACCAAAAAATTGTTATGCCGATGGCACGTTTTTAGGGCGTGGAAAAAAAAGGCTAAACAACATTTAAAGGTTTGTATTGGTTATTAAATATTCTTATTTGTACTATATTTAGGGTGACTTACTGGACAACTGTTTGAAAGTCTTGAATGTTATACTAAAAGAACCATTACAGCAGGAAGTAGACAGGATGTGGCAAAGTATGTCTGACATGCTCATGGTAGAAAACAATGAGGATGCCAGCAAATTCATGGAGTATATGGAGACATATTATTTAAGTAATGATTTTTTAATTACTCTGTAGATTATAATTTATAGCCAAAATGCAGCAATGGAGCAACTCCCAGGATCATAGGTATTCGCCAGTACATACGAGTATGTTGGCGGAATCATGGCACTGCAGACTTAAGGTACCATGTGATATCATTGCATATGTAAAATATATGCTAAATATATTATTTCGTGGTTCATAGTTTTGTTCTATATTTTCAGATTCGAATGCTGGCAAAGAAGGAAAATATCCGAATAGATACGCTTTTGCACACACTGTATACCGCGATAAGCGACATTGCTACGTCTAACTTAGTTTACGTAAGTGAAATACTTTACTGCGAGAATTTTTTTCATTACAGAGGAAACGGAAGCTCGCAGCAGGTAGCAGTCGACGATCAAAGACTCATCAGACCCATCGCTCTGCAGTAGAATTTGCCGGAGACAGTCCGCCACCAATATCGAAGATTGATAACGAGTGGTTCGTTCCATCGACGTCCAATCGTGATATTCACCATACAATTACGGATAACGGACCATGCAGATGCGATGAAAATGTGAGTATATGAAGTTTATTTAGAGTGTTTTAGTGTTTTTAGAACAATGTGCATTGCCAAATTTGCCAAAGTTGTCCATATCGATTCAAATGCACATGCTTGGACCAACGATCTGGAGTTTGTTGTATACATATGCATTTAATATCGCTATATGGAGGTTCTTACAGATAAATATTTGATTTTATAATTATGTTTTACAGATTTGGACCCAAATAATAATGTCGAAGAATCGATATTGAACATTGAAAATGACGATCACTCACGCACCTGCTCGAGAATATGGCGTCCAAAAATTGTTATCGGTTAGGAAATATGCCTATGCATGCGCGCATGTAATGTTTTATTTACTTTCAGAAGTCCCAAGTTATAAAAAGAAGGAGACTAAATTAAATTGAAATTATTTATTATAAACTTATAATAAAGACTTTACTTGAAAATAATGTGTATAATCAAATTTTTACAAGATGGAAACTTTCGTTCTCGTTATTAAGAAAAAAATCTGAAGTTTTACTCAATGGAATGGAAATGATTTTTTCAAACGGACGACGGAAAACGGAAGATGGAAGATGTAATTCTACGCAACCCTGATAGTTACCTCACAAATGACATTTGATTAATATAATATATTTTTTAATAAATTATATATATAATATTCTTTATTTACAAATTAAAAAAAATGTTTTATAATGAACAATTAGACCCATCCATTTTCGTATCCACACTGACAGTTACTTGTTTGAAAATCTGTTTGATAATAATGCTGAAATAAGGTATTTAATATTTGATAAAAATATACATTTACCTTTATCTAGTTATCTAATTTATTTGTCACCTTTAGAAGCCCGTTGTGAATTCAAAAATCAAGATTAAAAATATTCCATAAACTTGCAACCTTACATAATATTCTGAAAGAAAACACATTGTTGGCTCATTAAAAAACATTTTGATATATAAAACCGGTCGGTGGAATGGAAAAGACTAAAATAGCTAAAGAAAAATAATTTTCCTTACATGCTGGACAAACTCCTTAATCGCAAAAATAATTTAAGTTTATTATCTTCAACATGCTAGCAACCTTTCTTAAGCCATAAAATTTTTTAAGTATTGGTATAATTCATCTATATGAACAAATTCTTTTAACAAGACAAATATTTTATATTTTTATACAAACAATTTTTCTTTAATGTTAGACTCACAAAGATAATATCTAGAAAAAAAACCACTTATTTTAACTTTAGGTTATTTTTAGTTTAAATATTGTCTAATGAGCCAATTGGTATAAAAATAATAACAAACGCTAAAAACATATACCTTCAGATATTAAATCTTCTCTATTAAGCAAAGTCCATGCTTTGATATCATATAATGTTGTTTCTGTTATAACGACGATCGCCATAGATCTAAAAATATCAAATTTGAAACATAACGAAACAATTCTTACCATTAAGTATGAATTCATCACATTCACATCATTTCCGGATAAACTTAACCTCGGAAATAGTATAATCTGTGCTCACGGCAGTTACAATGCTATAAAAAATGTCAATATCCTCTGTAAATTCATTATATTTTAAAGAAAAAAAATTAATTAAAAAAAAAATAGCGAATTTGATAGTGCGCTCCACTGACAATTTTTGAATGCCCGCGATTAGACAAAGTTCCATTTTGGTCGAATTAAAGAGACGTCTCGATGCGGGTGTCAGGTTTATGATATCCTGGGTTAATAGACTAAACAATAGAATTACTTGTGATTATTTATTAAACAGAGCGGTAACATGAGATTAAGTGAATATATATAACCAAAAAAAGCGTAACATAATAATGATTGACAAATTGTCAATTAAACAGATATTCAAATTTGAAAACATGACCAATACTTGAGTGCTCATACATCTATTCCATAAATTCGCCCAATCTTTTTCTTCAGATGATATTTAAGCCCAGTGAACCCATGTGGAGAGAATAAAGCCTTCAACACCAATCTCATTCAAAATGAGCTCTGATTAAAAACGCAAACCAGTTGATCAACTAATCCATACAATGATATAGCTCGACCTGGTTGGTTGGCATCAATGAGTTTATCAAATATCTCCGAGAGGGTTAAATCGCTGGGAATTAGGTTCCTTCGCTCAGAACTACCTGAAACATGAAAACTAATTTGTGTATGTTTTACTATATAGGAACTAGATGTAGTTGAAAATCTCGATATAGGCTCCGTAAGTATTTGCGAAGATATTGTCGGAAACGTCTAAAAAAAATTTAATTTACTCTAAACGAATTGATGATAATACCTCTGAGTTACAGAGTTCACGCATTTCCGCTTGTACTTCTGTAAATTGAATTTTAAAAATCTTTGGGGTAATCATATATCAAATTTGAATCTATTTTTACGTCTCAAAGGCAAAAGGATTCATTTTCACGTTTTCAGTTGGCGTTGTATGTTATTATAACAACAATAACACTATCGGAAGACAATATCTCTTCAAAAGTTTATGATATTTATTTTTGCAACTAGAGATTGTAACTTTCTTTCTCAACTTCCTTTTCCAATATTTTTATTTCACGATATTGTAACATTGAAAATTAATTAGTTATTTACATTCTTCTAGTAATCCTATTTTTATAATTAATGAATGGAAAAAAACCTTGATGAAATAGATCGTCGATCTCACCATCTTCATAAGTTATTTCCTCGAAAAACTGAAGGATCATCGAGCTCCCGCTAATTGTATATACGTTTTCCATAAAATTATTCGAATAATAATTGACTGGAAGCTCGACATTATCCGAAACATCACTACCGTTCTTCTTCAATATCGACGTTAACCATTCGTACTCGTTGAGCTCATTTATAAAAAGAATATCGATCATTATCTTGTCCTGCAACAATTTACATTCTCCGAATCATACTCCAATACATACTCTGTCACAAGTGATATAAGCGGGAACTGTTGAGAAATACCCGTCAAATGTATAATTTAGTTTTTCTTGCATCAACTCGTCGCAAATTTCGATTCCAGCCAGAGAGCAGAACTTGGTGTTCGGCTCATACGAGTTGAAGCCGGCATTGTTTGGAAGTTCGTAGAGCTGATCCATTCTGACGCATGTCACGTATTTATTCAAATAATCGACGAGAACTACGTTGATATACGAATCGATTGTCTGTTATAAATACCGTTTGGAGGAATGATCCCTCAACGTTTGTAATCTTTGCCGTCTAGAGCTCAAAATTTGCAAGTTATCTATAAATCATAAACTCCCGTTCAATATTCTAGCAAGAAAATAAAAATAAAGACGACTTTAAAATTTTAAGGAATAAATTAGAATTCTTGCAAAAATTGTCTACAAATCGTTTTGCTCGGCTCGGAAAAAACGAAGAAGGCATGTGTCCTTACCCCGGAAAGCACAATTACTCGAAAGAAGAAATTCTTAGAGAGCCACCCCAATGCCTGGCCTGGAACGATGCACTCCGGTTTAATTGAGCCTTTTGATTCGGTATCCGATTGTCTGGAATTTTATCAATTAAAATAAATCTATTGTACATTTATATAAATAATATGCATCCAAAAGGGGACAACCCTCGGATACGGTTATTTTTAGAAATACATGTACTGCACGCCAAGTTGAAAGTGATTTTTCGATTTTAAAAGTGTGCTAAAGTTTTCATGGTCTGGAAAATTCGGTTCTCGACCATATAGATAAGTATGTTCTTAAACTCTCTACTTATATTAATATATTTTCAAAAAGTTAAATTTGAGCACGTTAACTGAGCTCATTTTATTACCATACAAGTTGGCGTATAACTTTTATTTTCTTAATAAGACGGGGTCCCTCCCATCATTGCACGGGACCACGGCTTCCCTTCTTTTTAGGAAAGTATGACTGTGGGGAGTCCATCCCATCACTTTTTGGTTTTAAAGAAGCATAAAGTTACTCTGATTTCGTATCGATGGTGAAGAGAAGCAACGAACATTAATTTAATTATAAATGTGCCTTTGAAAAGTCAGTTTTGTTACTCCTCTCTTTACCAACGAGTAAAAAACAACATAAATTCCTTCAACTTTAAACCAAAAGTATCATCATATAACCATCGAAGAAAGACCAATTTTGCAGTAGGAATAAAATCCCTCAATTTTGTCATAAATTAAAAATCATATTACTTAATTGCCTCAGAGATCTCATGGAGTCTTCTTTCCAAATCTTCCTTTTCCAGGTCGCTAGTATCAGTTTTCGGAATTATTAGCAATCCTCTTGGTGGAATGAAGCCAATCACGTAAACCTGAACGAGTTGTATTATTATTTTTTTCAAAACGAACTTTGGTAGTCTTGATCCGAATACGATAGATTTTCTAATCTTTAATTCCTTTATAATAATGAGAAATAATTAATCGAAATATAAATATATTTTATTCCTTCTAAACCGCTATATTTCACTTGAACTTTTGTTGAAAAATACAACTCAAATAGCTGCGTGTGAACTGAAAACTGTATCGGAGCCATAATAGTTATTTTGTTAGACGAAGAGCATATGACGATTTAAATATAGTTTCAGTGTCTCAGTCAGACCTGAGATTTACATGGAAATTACCGAGGTATTCTTTAAAAATGGGAAATTATGAAGTTATTGTCGTATATTTTCACTAATTATATATATATATATATATACACGTGATGGGAAATTAACGTCATATTTCTTTATAGGATGAATGAAATATATAAATCTGCGAATTTTTACTGTAAAGATTACGACGGGAAGGAATGCGGAAGTTCGCTGAAACAGTGGAACAAAAAGGTTCTATCGATCTTACTCGTTTCAAGACTAGAAAAATTAAAACTAAACGTTAAATTCATTTCTGGAGTTAAACATATAGTTCTTCTGACTATCCAACCAACAAAAATCATATTCCCAGGCATCACGCAAATTGCCAAACTTGAACGCAATGTTTGAATTTGATTCATCTTCGATTAGTTTCACGAAAGCTTTTCCTGCAAAACACATTGACATATTGCAAATTGAAAACATTTGTATTACCCATATCATTTAAATAAACTTTAAAAATACGACAACTGTGATTGACAATGACAGTGAGCCGGTGGTTTAGATCATCAAACGGAAGGTCTCCATATTGTTTGATCTCTTTGATCATCCGGCGGATCAATTCGTCGTTGGAAAAATTTTGATGAAATTTTGAAATTCTTAATAGATTGTTTATATTTCTAAACGTTTTATTTTATTGTCTTTAAAGTAAATATGATTTTACGTGAAAGAATAATCATTCATGGAATCGTTTATACTTGAATATCCGTTGTTATTATATTCAGAATATCTATTATGCTAAAAATGAAATATCAACATTAAATCAACAATCCACGAAACCTTAAAATAGTAATTCCCGGAGTTGTCGTATTTTGGATAACTACGATAACTATTTGAATACGAAGTATCTGAAATGCCGGAAATTAATTGCCTAAATTAAACTAAGGGCACAGTTGAACTCATTTCTAATTTTGTACAATTTTATTAAATGCGAAACATGAATATTCTCAAAATGAATCGATTCAAACTGTACCATCTCTACGTTGAATGGATTTACTCAGATTTCGTCTATAATTATACAGATTATCCATTGAGTGATATTGTCTCGGATTATTCTGTCTTGCCACAAGTTCTCGTCTGTCATTGTTTCTTGAAATTGGCTTTGCCATAAATCTATCAATATTATTTTAATTTATTCGTCCATTTATACAATCGAAAATGTGAATATTTCCGACATCAGAAAAATAACGAGATATCGTATGCCGTTTTTGACCAAAATATTATGTTCTCAGCATCATATATGTGAGGGAAATGTTGGAATATGTCAAATGAAACTCATATCGGTTTATTTTTCTGATGCTTAAAGATTCGTTGTTTATCAGTAATGAGAGGGACTACCCCCAGTTAGGAGGAAGGAGCTCAGTTGGGCTCAGTCGCAAGGCTGTCGGGCACGAGGTCCTTTCAGAATACCATCCACGAGGCTGGTCAAGAGCGAGAGGGACGTCCAAGGGAAGGTGATCGGACACACTCGGAGAACACAATTGGAGTGGAACAAAAAAGTGAAGTCTCCATTTTTAAGGGCCCTCTCGCCCGCAATTCTAAAAAAAAGAGCGGTTCCTTCCATCACTGATATATAGCAGTTTTCAGGGAAATATGCCGAATGGAAGAACAAATTATTCCAAAATTTTTTCTTGATTTTTCCCACAATTGAAATAAATAACATAATAAAAATTCGAAGCATTCCCAGGTCCATCTAAACGAGACCATTTTTCCTCTTCCATTCGGCATCTATCTTTGAAAACGAGAATAAAAATATTTTTAATTACAAAAGTGTTCCATTATGCATAGAATATTGAACGTCTTCCGTCAAACTACAGAGTAAATCGTCAAATGTTGAACATCCATATTCTCGAGGATCAATGTCTTCACGTATTACCTCCCTGAAAATATTTTATAGTGTTTGATTCAAAATAATTATAGCGTAGATAAATATTAGAAAAGTTTGTTTAAAAGTCTTTCCATAATAGTCACCATGGGCGAAACAATTTCTGTTTCATTAACGACTAACCTTAATCGTTCTCGCAAATGAGATGACGTAACAGGGTTTTTCTCCATGGATAATAGCAATACCACATGAATTTTGATTTCATCTAGCGGTTGAAGTCGTTGCATCTGAAGATAAATATTAAGAAGCTATGGTAATATAGGCTAGGAAATGATGTATAAAAATCCAAGGATCGTAGGGAACTTTGCTATCAACAGAAAATATATTTCCTTTCGAATTTTTAACTAAATTATTTACTTGAAGCAGATGAGTAAAGTCTCGGTGATAAATTAATCAGAATTTTAAGAATTTGGAATCTATTAAAAATCATACGAAACCACAATTTACCACAAATAGGAAGGAAGAATCGATTGTTCTGTGAATAGAAAGTGCACACACCCCGACATACACCGAAGCCTGTGATTGGGTACAACCACCCATCTCTCTCCCTCGTGTTTCTATCTGTCACAACAATTTTAGCGGCAATATTTGAATCCATCAAATGGCGATGGAATGATTTTCAGAATTCAGAAGATGGCTTTACCATTCTTAAGAATCCTTATTGTAGGAAAAAATTAAAAATTATGAAGAAATGTTATATAGCTTTTTGGTAGTTTTAAAGATTCCATTGATAAAATAGTTATAATCATTACCTAGTGAAGAGAAGATTTAATGAACACGTGTTACTTGGAAAATTGGGCATATTAATGTTCTTGAAGTCGTCTGTCAATTGTTTAGTAACACTCTAAATTCATACAACTATGAATAAATGAGAAGTAAGATTCTGAAATTCAAAATTTGTCAATTTGCGCTTAAGCCACTCGACAGGGTTATCTCAACTAAGTCCGCTCTATCGAAGCAATAAATCAGAGTTCCGTTAAAAGTTAAATTTGGTTCTTAAAATGAACATCATGTGGGAACCGGTAATCTGAAACTTAACCCTGTTGACTATCATAACCACGTGTTTCGTTATCCAGGTTCATCTGGTGATATAGAGTTTACTCAAATGAACTATTCCCTGGTTCGTCGAGGATTCAATATTCTCAATATATTGTCAGAATAAAATTAAAACAATGTTGAACTGCCCAAGTTCAAAATGTATTGCCATTCAGGTTTAAACAGTCAAAAAAACACTGGTTGAAGTCTTGGCAAGGCAGAAGGTATGACTTTAAAATCACTAAAGTTTCAATGAATGTTTCTGTTTTAAATTATACATTTTTTATTCGATCTTCCGTTTCATTTTCTTCTCAATTGGATCTCTGTCACTCTTTCACTTATAGACTATAATACAATATATAGGTGCTGCTGGTTGTAAATCATAACGAGAATGGAAGGTGTCTAATATTTGATATGACCGATCGCAAGAGCACGACAAACTATGATACTTGCTTCTGGCACATTTTCTATGAATTATATAAGAACATATATCCTATAGTTAGATGAATATAATTATTATTGAAAGTCCTAGTTTCATTTAAAAATAAAAAGTTATACCGATCTTTACGAATCTTCACAGGCATATCAACTAATATTTAATTTGTTTTTTCATTTTTAAAATTTTTGTTACGTGCATTTAGGAGAAAATGTTAAAATAAATAGGAAAAAAATATTTCATGTAGGTTTACGATGCTTTTATCGTACCGTTTTGAGACCTTAGGCGATAACTAGGTCATGCGCCTTTAATCTACTTGTTTTCTCCTAAAATAAAAATCCTAAAAAATTTCATTTATCTTTGAATTTTCCAATTATTCTGTTTTACTTATTCCGTAATCTTTTTTCATCTCGATAAAATTATTAAGAAAACAAATATATTTAGTTTTAGTTTTTAGCTTAGCGAGTGATTAAGATAAAATTTACTTTTAAATTATTAATAGTTAGAAAGATTTTAGGAACTAAAATAACATTATTTTGTAGTTTAGGAACTTGAAAAAAATATTTTTTTTTGAACAAAATAAAGCCGACAGGGTCAATTGCACTAAGTTCGCTACACTGCTAATTTTGTAACATGAGTGATTCTGTAGAATTATCATACCTAAATATAGGAATTCATGAATAAAATGTGAATTATTTAAATTAAGGAAATATAATACTAATTTTCAGGTAACAACCACATAAAAGTATGCCGACTGTTCGTGAATCAAAAAGTGATTCCATGATAAGCACCTCCAGCCGCTCTAAAGTGAAGCGTAACAAATTAACCTCCAGCGTTTCCGCAGAGGTGCTTTCAACCGACTCGAAAGGCAACCTACGCAAGCGTACAGGACGCATCGGCAAGCCAATAGAATCATTGGACTATGATGATTTCACTGTCGTGTCGATGGCTGATTCGGTTGAGCTAAAGTGCGTCTTGAAATTCCAGTATAGTAGTTTTTCGTATTATTTTTTCAGTGTCGTCAATCATATAGTATTTCCTTTGTCTCGCCGTCCTGGTAATGACACTGGTAACGTCACGCACGAGGAAGAAGTTCCTTCGCTAGACGATCAGGCTGTGAAACACGATGTTTCGGATCATGTTGAACCACCCAGTGGTCCTGAGTACGAGCCCTTCAATATGTTTCCGGAGCATAGAGAACCGCAAGAGCCATGGGAAGTCGCTTTTAGCGACCTACTAAGCCGAAATTGCCTAAGCGGACTTAGCACGGATGATTTCCGTGGGCTTCCCATTGCGGACATTGCGAGTTGCCTTCTTCGCCATGGCGCTCTGCAATCGATTATTGAAGCACAGAACGAAGACAATGAGTTGGAGTTTGAAAAATATTTAATAAATCATTATTTTATTTTATTTTAGATACAATGGAGATGAATCGGATTCTGATTCTGATTCTGATTCTGATTTGTATTCGGATTCGGACGAAGAAGATGACGACGACGACGACTACGACTATGACAATTGATTTTTTTTATGGATTATAAACTTGTGTTTGCGATACAATAAACTTGTGTTTTTGAATTTTGTGTTTATTTAATGTTTATGTATTAAAGTTATGAATGAAATACAAAATGAGAGGGCTCACATGAAACAGACTGTAAAAAATTATTTGTAATATTATCATTCATAAAAGAGAAGAAATCAATGATGCAATTAGTTGTGGAGATGTAATAGTCAAGTTGTTCGTCTAGTAGGGCTGCATGTCGAGCTCTCATAAATCACTAATATTATCCTAATCCGGGTTTAGTCGATCTCAGTTAACACAATTTAAAAGTAGAAAGCCAATCTTAAAATATTGAAGTATCTGGCGGCTGACATTTTTTCTAACATTTTGGCTTTGAAGGTTCTAACAAAATTGTACCACATTTAATATCCAGTTCTCAAAGAGGAATCCCTTACTAGGGAGGTCATTTTTGGATCCAAAAGGTTTCGGGCTGAAACTTTGCAGGGTGATAGCTGAGAAAATTTTATTAGTGCACACAAAAAATTGTCCTGCACTGGAGATAATATCTAGAAATACATCAAATAGAATATAAGATTTCATAATTTCTGAAAATCTAGTCAAGGTATATTTTATAAGAAAAACGTTTTTTCCTATTTATTGTTGTTAATTTATGCCAGTTCGTTACGCAAATGGGTGGTTTTACGAAGCTGACCGACGGACGCATTGTGAATTGAATTGTGATAGATTATACAATATATCTTTATAGATCAGATAGGAATGGGATAGAATCGAATAGAAAACTGCAATTGAAATGGGCTATATAAATACTAAATACACGTCACGGCGTGGCAATGTCACACCTTCCCCAATAATAATAATAATAACAAAAGTTATAAAAAATAAACATAAGACTTATTGCGTGGATCCACTGGTCCTCCTTTTCTCTCTGATTGTTTGGCGTCGAGGCTTGGTTGAAGCGGCTTCTCTGCGGGTCGTTACCGTTGGAGCTTGTTATCGGTTTTTCGGCTTAACGGCTTCGTAGCTGGTTGAAGTCCCTTGTTGTACCAATAGATCTAGTTCTTTGCTGACCTTCGGAAGAACTGCGTCTAGCACCGGGAGAACTGTGAGGAAGGACGGTGTTGCAACCGGCTTGAGCTTGAGCGTTGCTTTGGTTTCTGGAACTGGAGGTATTGTTATACACCCTAGGTGACACATGTGTGGACCAGTGATGGGAGAGACTCTCCCCGACTCCCGAGTCCCGGGTAATGAAAAGGGAAGTCCCGGGTTGGAAGAAAGGGAAGTATATAAACATAGTGGTGTTTTTTGATACATATTGTTACATAGGTAATTTAAAATAGACAGGTTTGTTCGTCTCTTGTTCTCGCTCTTCCTCCTCTTTAATTGTCACTATTACCGTTCAGTGATGGGAGGGACTCCCCCCCCCCTTAAAAAGGGAAGTGCCGGTCCCGCCCGCCCGCCCGGAATTCCGAAAAACGGGGTCACTTCCCATCACTGGTTTGGACCGCTATGTCCTCGAGGTGGCGGGACACCAAAGCACCATACAGTACCGAACATATGAAGGCACGACTCTGCCTCCACGAATCACAAGGACAATCCGTTGTTCACTCGACAGGGCAACGGGAAGGTCGCTTCTATTTGGCAGAAGCGCCCCGTCCGTGGGTGAGATGTTAGCTCCGTAACTAACTATATTCATCTATTGTATTCTATATGTGGAGTCGAATAAAGTTTATTAAAGAGCTAGGTATTCTGTGTTCTTGGCAGTGTCCGCCAGGTAAGCCATTCATTGGGCGTTAATATTAAGATTACATCGGATCCTCACACCTATTTTACCGTTTTATTGGATTTCGTTCGTACACTATTTCGAAGGTGGTGGGGGTGGTGGGGGGAGAGATAGATTTCTCTCATTTCGTGTCTAATGTCTCCACACACTCGTCTGTCATCAGAATATTTAATGAAAACAGTTCTACTCAAAATAAAAGTTGGAATAGTTTATTGACTAATCGATAACAAATATTTGGATACATTAACTATCAAAACAATCAAAAACTATAACAATAAAAAGCATACATATCTAACAACGTTAGCACATTAAAGACATTTGAATCTATCACATAAAAATTCCATAACACTATCCAAATCTTGGCTTAAAGCTTTTCTAAATCCGTTAAAAATAACATCATCCGAAATGCTATAAAAACTGTTGGATATGTCACTGTTACGTAGGACGGTCTCTTTCGGTTTCCATTTCTAGTGTAAGTTGCTTGGTTCAAATCAGCCATCCAAGATTCCCAGCAGCTCCTTAATAAAAATAACTAATGTGCACAGCTGATTAAGCTCATCTAGTACTGTCGGTTCTAGATGACAACGAGCCGCAGAAACTCTTTTTATATTTAGAAAGTAGATTTTTTTCTCTTTCTAATGATATATGTCACATCCTGTAACTCCAAGCACTATGCTGACCATTCCCTAGTTAGTCAGTCCACCCGGTATAACTGCTAACGGATTTTTAGAAAAAATTGGTCTCCAAATGTTATCGATCCCATCCCTTAGGCAAAGTAGAGTTGTGTCAGATAAGCATGCTCCATATTTGTCATCCTTCAGTTTTCCTAACACATTTTATGGGCCCGGCACTTTTCATGTGCCTATACTCACAAGTTCACTGATCGTAAATCTCCCTATGAAGTTTTAATAAGATATCTCATCTTTATTCATCCCTCAAGTTGTTTATCTACTATACTATCAAGTGTTTCATTTTCATTACCATTACATTAGTTTAACATTTATCTTTACATGTAGCCATATATCCATTTTTAAATTCTTATATTCCTTGTATAATGATAAACATAAGAGCAACAACAACAAACAACCATTCACCCCCCCCCCCCCCCTTCTCCCATCGGAGGAGGAAAAATTCTTCACTACTTTTGTGCATTACAACTTCTCTTATATTTTCTCTTTTGATCGAAATGATCGAAACAAAACCGTCTGCGTCGAGGAATCCAATGAAACGGTAAAATAGGGTACTACTCTAAGGAGAAGGGGAGTAGGTGGGGGAGCAGTATTGCAACGGAATCGTGTAGAATGACGGCTTTGACGGTTTCTTGAGTGAGGCGGTTGAAGAGATCTTAGTTCTGTAAGTAGAGAGAGGCTGAACCATTTGGATTTTTCCAAGTGAGTTCGAATCTCATACTGATCGCCAATTGTTGTAGAAATATGATCAGACAAGAAGACTAGAAAAAATGATATAGAATCGAATAGAAAACCTTTATATAAATACTAAATAATTGAAAAGATAATCGGGAAAATTAAGATATAAGTCGTAAAAACATAATGAGGAGCTTTTATCATTTGAAGCTCTCTTCGTGACGAGAAAAAGCGCAGTTTCAACTTTTCGATGGCTTCTGGTTCAACCAACCTCCAACAGCCTTTAGTTCCTTTGTAAATAACTCTAATGTTTTGTGTTCCGGTCCGCTTGCAGTTTATGGATCCTATCAATATAATTGTAGATTATTTATTTGCGCAATTAAAATAGAAAGAGAATCAGCGAATTGTTACTGAATTTAAGAAGGCGTTTAGCTGATTTTGAAGAAAGGAAACTATACGAGATATAAATAGTTGCCCTCTTCTGGTGTCTATGGTAAAATATAAAAGTGTACGAATATTTTTGTTACTGGAGGCTTCCAAAGTTGTCTACCACTAAGACAGATTTTCAGAAAATCTTTCAAACCTATGTCATTTTTGATTCTGTTTCAGATGCGGTTGACCGGGTGGTTAGGGACAAATGCTTGCCGAGATGAGAACTATTAATTGTAGAACATTGTAGAACAGAGACCATTTCGGATTCCGTATTTAGGAATTCTAAAACTCTTATTCTACCCACCTCTTTTGTAGATTTATAATTTTAATACGCGTTGTATATAAATATTCCCATCGAATTTACTTACAAATACAGAACTATTTTTTAAAAAATTCTAAAAGGTTGTCCACTTTTCATTTTAGGTCATAACTCTCTTAAAAATTAAGATTTTTTCAAACTTTATGACAATATTTTATAACTCGAGATAATTAAACATTTCAAAATATATCTTTCAAAAAATCAACAGAGAACAAAGCTGCGGATACTTCCAAAATATTCAAGGATCTTCGTTTTTTTGGAAATTTTGAAATCTTGTCGTTAACAATCAAATTTTTATTGTCAATATTGTATTTAGTAGGGTATTCCTTTGAAGAAATGAGAGTAGCACAACGAAATTCATAGAAGTAATAAGATGATAGCTTGCGGAACCTTGTGGAGTATGGAACCTTGAATTTCTCGTTTGCATTTGAGCAATTTTTACCGGAACATCGATGGTAAAGGTCCTCCCATAAGTTTTAAATTGGGTTGAGGTAGCCGGCTGGAAATCCAATTCCGAAAACAAGCCAGCATGGTTGTCACAATGTCTTTCTGACCTTCACGTAATTCGACGCATGTTTCTGATCATTACGTTACACCATGCCCTAAAGATAGGAATTGAGGTAGCATGTATTTTCCAATATCTTCTTATAGAACTGGAAGATTTAAAATGGTCAATGTCTGATACTGATACGATACGTCTGATGGTCTGATATTCTAATTCCATTGGTTTGAATGCCAAAGATATCGATTTGTTCGACGTAGGTTCGAGACAAGATTTCCAATCCCAATTATCGTCTATAAAGAATGTAGGAGGAAGCTGAATGGTATTGGTATGCTTCTTTGGGAGCGGTATGGACCTCTTGGTTCCTCCTCCTTCCCTTGATGCTATAGTCGGGTTACGGCTAACCTGTACAGCTATTCCAGCCGAGTCCATATGTGAGAAATTGCTATTCTCCTAGTTCATCTATATTCGTGAATTCTGTATTATGTGTTGTAGTTCTAGGGAAAGGAGTTACTAATGAATGCTTTATTCAGCTGGACTGGATTCTAATAATAATATACAATAAGGAATGACAAGTGTTAAGTATAATCTCTTAACATAACTACAACTAGTCAATATATTTTACTAATAAATGTTGTTATTATTATGTTAGATTGAGTGCTATCGGTCATAGTAAGTAGTTTACAGCGTCTCTACTGCAAACACTACTCTTCGGGTGGCCAGGTGGGTCGTAAAATGGAACGACGTGAATGTTAGAAAAATAATGTGACAACCATTATAGCTTGTTTTCAGAATTGGATTTCCAGCCGGCTTATCAATGTGATGTGCTAGCCAAGTCAATCACCATACCTCAAATTGAGCCCATGTCAAAATTGCTCGAATGAGAAATTTGAGCAAACTCATGGAGGTTCCGCAAGCGACCAAAAGGGAAATTGTATTGTAAGGGAAATAGGGAACCCTAAGGGAAATTTTATTGTTAACGACAAGATTTCTTAAGTTCCAAAAAACGTAGATTCTTGTATATTTGTGAAAGTATCCGTAACTTTGTTCTTTGAAGATATTTTTTAAATAAAATTGAAAGAGTTTCAGTATTTCGAATTGTAAAATATTGTCATAAATTTTCAAAAAAAATCTTGATTTTTAAGAGAGTTATGACCTAAAAACGAAAAGAGGACATCTTTTAGACGGCACTGGATAGGATCTGATTTGTGAGTAAATCAAATGAGAATCTTTATGTACAACGAGTAATAAAGTGATACTTCACAAAGAACTGTATATAGGAATAATTTTCCATTTACTTTTAAATTAACTTTCCAAGTTTTTTATTGATTCACATTGAATATTTCAGAGTTTACTTATATAATTTAAATCATTTTACTATGATAAACTTTAAACAAAGCACAAGATAGGAAAAAAGTTTACAACCTTCCTTATTTTTATGCAACCTACTTCATGACAAAATCGCCCCTATTGTTTACTAGGGCTGCTTAAGGTTGAGTTAGAAAACTAGGTTATTTATAGATTTAAATAAGTATGAACAAATATTGTAATTAATACGTTTCAGCTATTATATTAAAATTGAATATTAGACAGCGTTCATTAATACCCATGTGGAGCATTAGAACTCCCAATAAATTAATTTTGATTTTGAATTGAAATTAAATTTAAATTCAAAATCAAAATTAATTATTTTTATTATAGTCATTTAAATAATTAATAGACTGATATCTAATTCAAATTATTATTAAAGGAGCTTGATATTTAAATAGACATTAAATATTTGTAAAACGTGCTCCAATCGCGTTCTACTCCCACGAAGAAAATCATTTTTGTCGAGTTCCTAAAAATTAATTTTCTTTAGTTTATAGGATTTTTTCTGGAAAGTTTTTATGATTTATAATATTCATTTAATATTTATTTCGTGTTTAATTTTTATTTCTTAAGGAATTTAGGATTTTTATTCATATAAAATTAAACTGTTTGTTTAATAGTTTTTAGTTATTCAGAATAGAATAATAGGGTAGGTTTCATTTGGTTTGAAATAAATTCTTTAAAAAATATAGCAATTTTAATTATTTTTTACTACCATCATCTTGATTTAATATTCCTCTAAATAATATTTTACGAGAATAAATTCAGAATGACTTCAATAATGCGGAATATTTTTTATTAGGAAAAGTTTCAATATAAACATAATAAATAAATAATATATTAAGTAATTATTGACAGATTCTTTTTTTTAAGTAGAAAGTAGTAAATATTAGCTTAATCGTTTTAAATACATCGTGTTGAATTGTCTCCAATTAATAATAGATTTTCAGTATTCGACCAATTCTATAATTAATGGCTGAAATCGACAGTGCCCACATCAGAAAACTCTACGAGTTATTAGGGATAAACGCTCTACTGCCTTATCAGTTGAGCAGATCTTATGAATATAATTGGACATTCCTCGAATGTGTACGCGCCAGGTTTCCATAATAATCTCTAATTACTCTCTTCAGGTGAACAGGAGCACGTCTTTCAATGATTTTCTCGACTTAATTTATGGATTAGAAATGTACACAATACTCGAGAAGGAGGAGGAAGAGGCATATTATGTGCTTATCGATTATATTAAGGAAGTAATTCAAGAGATCAAGCTAATTATAGATAACGATGAAATGACGTGAGAAAGCGAGTTTATGTGAATATTTGTAAAATTTCAGTAAATTGGATGCAACTCTTATTAGTTATGATGACGAATATTTGGCCAAAAACTTTTATATGGTTGTCTTTAGAAGAATTTTTAAATCGTTTAAATGCAACTATATTGTGGTTTGAAGCTGTGTTGATTTTAAAATCTAAACGATATTTTTCAGTTGCATGAAATGGAAAAATTCTTTTTTAATTGTTTCGTTAATAAAAAACCACTCTATGGTTCAATTGTTTCAATCGAAACATTTCAAATTGTTTTTGAAAGCTGTAAGTGTTGTTTTACGATTAAATTTGACGCTAAATTTTTGCAGTAACTCTCAAACGGGTGCGTAAAGCTATTAATAACCGTATTAAATATTTAGACATTATTATCGGTCGTATGGTGTGGTTTTTATTTAAAATGGCAATGGATCTCATACGGTTTGCGACAAGATTGAACATAATAACCGACCGTTTCAATTCCAGAGTAACGATCAACGTTGACGCATGCTCCCACACAGATTCTAGACTTTTGCCAGCGACATTTACCGGAGACATTTTACATATGAAAGTTTTTGATTCTCAGCTTGCAATGAGGCACAGTGACTTTGATTATAAATTAGCATTACCTATAAAAGAAACCAGTGAAGGTCCTTCGAGGAAGAGAAAAAGATGCAATACAGTAAGCTGATTAATTGTGTTGTGTTGTTGTTTTTAGATTGCGTTATTGTTTAGTTTATATGTTTGTTAAAAATAAATTGTTGTTAATTCATTTTCTGAAAGATTTCAAATATTGCAAAAATTATAATTCTCACAAGGGAATTGATGGTTTATAAAGATTTAAATTTTCTGTAAGAGTAAGTGGACCTACAAGTTAGTGTCTAATTGCTAGTTAATCCGTACTGATTAGCGTAGGTTGGAGCCGCCGGATATCAGGTCGACAACTTTGTCGACCAAGCTCCAATACGTTAGTAGCGAGTGAGATGAAAACAAGGACTGACTACAAATCCCGACAGGGTTGGAGTAAAAGATCCATGCGTTGCCCCATATTTAAAAATGTATTTTTATGAGAGGTCGCTCCCTAACACTTGATGGATAAACCGGTACCATCGTTCCTGTCGGGGCCTGGTACTCAATATATTGGAGTTTCCTCCATATCGGCCACCCCAACTCGACTACGTGTTCCTAAGACAATTGGAATGTTGAGAAAACGAGCTCAGAACGAGTGCTATAATCTAGAACTTTCTAAAGATTTTAATTTCTTAACAGAGTTTCAGAAAAAGCTGACAAATTGGAGTAGACAATATCTATGTAAAGTCAACGTGAAAGTTGCAAGACCCACGGAAATATGGGAAATTCGTTATTTCCATTTGGCGTGCGTTATGGATAAAATTAATTCTTCTCTTAGCTTTTAGTTTAACTTTTCGTTTCAAATATTCTTCCACGTTCACAGTTTTATACCACTCTTTAGAATAGAATTCCGAATATCTTCTATTGGCGGCAGATCTCAATTATTTGATAACAACCACAGATGCTTCTTCGGGAACAAAATCAACGCATCAGTTGTTTGACCGATTTTACAAAGTCGAATTAAAATTAATCATTAGTTGTTGTATTAGAGTGGAGTCGTAGCCTCTCCTCCATCATCCTTAGGGAAATCCAAGTTCACCCGTACCTGTGAAGAGATGGAATCCAAAATACAAGAACTCGTCGCCCATTCTAAATCCAAAGTATTTTAAAGAAATCCTATGAAAACAGTTATTCTGCGTAACTCCTTCACTTTCCAGCGTTCTATTTTAGTCGACGGAATTAGTTGTACTCCGGAAGTGGGGGTGAAATACCTGGAAGCTGTATCAGAATGGACGGAAGTACAGAGGATGAGAAGATTGGAAGGATTAAGTCAGCGTGGTCATTTTGGTCAGCTGGGATTGTATGCAGCCGGGTCAGCTTTTGGTCAGCTAGGATTAAGGCAGCTTGGTCAGCTTTTGGTAAACCGCTAATCGACGTCATTGCCAAGAAACGACAACTGATTTTCCAAAACGTTGTACGGGCATTGATCTAGCTTCCGAAACATGGTCACTATTCGCAGATCAAGCGATACGGCTATAGAGGGCAATGGATATAATTAGCTTCCACGTCAACTTTTTACATAATCGACGTGCTAGTCATAAACAAGAAGTTGATGAAATGTGCCAGCAGAAAGGTGGTGCCGAAGATTAAGCGGATGGACAAGAGCGAAGGGAGGGAAGACCGTGCAGCGCGCTTGTCAGATCAAGTCAAAGAAATTGTTGCACGTTTCACTCACCATTGCTAAGCTTCACGCACCCAAAGAAGAAGAATTAGTATTCCTCGAAGAAAAAACGGCTTTATGTTGGCAAGGAAGAGCAGTTCGGAATTGAAGGAGTTAGTCGGCTTCTCCACTGGAGAATGAATCGCGCTCAAAATATCCAAAGTTATCCACATGATTCTTATAAACCTTACAGCCCGAACATCCATAAAATAAGATCAATTTTCTATCATGGATATTAGTGGCAGCTTTCATAGGCTGTCCCGTAGTTTCAGATGCTTCAACGAACGCAACCAATCCCTATTTGGGTTCATTGCTTTGTAGTTGAGAAATGTTCTTGCGATAATTGAATCCGAGTTTAGCAGAAGCCACGGTTTGAGTACAAATAAACTCAAATAAAATAAAATATTGTTTAATGGTTAGAATGCTGTTATCGTGAGTGAAAGTGAGACACCCCTTGCAGTGATTGGATGCAACCACCCATCTCTCACTAGCTTCTGGGTGTCAACGTAAAGAGAGAAAGAAATACGTTTCAATGGGAATTTTTGGATAATGCCAATGGGGTATTTAAATTAAAGTAAGAATTATGTAAATCAAAATTAATGGAGTAAGCTAGAAACATTTTCTCAATAAAATATAATACAATATATAGGTGTTGCTGGTTGTAAATCATAACGAGAATGGAAGGTGTCTAATATTTGATATAACCGATCGCAAGAGCACGACAAACTATCATACTTGCTCCTTGTTGTCATGTTGCAAAAATATTTTTTCTTTTTATTTCTATATATTTTCGGAATAATAATTAAATTTAATAATTTCCTTACAATTAAGTTACAGTTTTATAATAGACATCATTACTTTCTATGAAATAGATTGATCGACTATTATTTCGGAAAATTATTTACAATATAGCTGTCACAATAATTTCGTATAAAGTTATAATTAACAACTAATATAATTTTTAAATAAATCTTAAATACTTTCTTTGTTATCTCTATTCTACTGTACTCTCCATTATACCATTTAGTGCGCTCCTTCGCATGCTCCTTTAAACTATTTCAATTTGTTTCATTCCTAAAATCCTAAAAATCATTTTTAGTTTTCAATTTTTAATTATTGTTTTGTATGCTTCTTTGCTATTTTTTTCAAATTTTTAATTTTTCCGCCAAAATTTTAATCGACAGGGCCAGATTATCTATATCCGCTCTCCGGAAAAATTAATTGGCAGCTTGTTTAAATTTTAACTTAATTTCGTTATAGGAATATCTGATACTTGGATCAATGCGTTTAGAGCGGCTGTCATTGACTATTTTCAAAGGAACACCCAATTAGCATATGTAATATTTTAACAAAGCGATCTATGAATTTGTTTTATTTCTCATAATAATTCAATTTTCAGTTATCTGGCGACAATTGCTAAAAATGATGCAAGGGAACATTGAACAAATTGAGCAGCTTTATAATAAAGCTGACATAAAGTCGTTAATCAATTGGCACTTATTTAGATCGTCGTTCAGTAGTTGGTCATTCTTTGAATGTGTATGCGCATTCTCGCACGATGAATTTGTAATAATTTCAATTCTAGGTTCACTCCGACGAATCTGCGCGTACACTCCTTCGTATAATATTCGGGGACCAGCTCTTGGAAAAACTCGATATTGAGGAGGGAGTTGCATGCCAGACTGTTTCCGACTACGTGATGAACATTAAGGCAGTGATGAAAGATATATTAGATAAGAATATGATGAGGTAAGGTCAATTTAATTTCAATAATGCTATGAAGTTTTCAGTATGTTGGATAACAGTCTGGACGGCAAATATTACGCAACGAATGTAGTTGATAGTTTTTATATGGTAATGTTCAAGAGGATTGTCAAATGTTTCGATTTCAAGTATCCTATGGTTTGCGTTAAGCTTGGATTATTTAAACTATTATTGATCTTTAGTTGGATGAATTCGGGAGAGTATTCAGGGAAGTGTTTGTTTTCCGCAGAGACATATATAGTCCAATTATCAGCGTAGACCGATTCCGCGTAGCTTATGAAAATTGTAAATTAATATCATGGTAAATAATTGGAATTAAAATAAAATTCTTGCAGTGTCCCGTTCAAAATTCTGCGAAACTCTTGGCAAAAACAATAAGTACACGGATCTAATTTTGGCCAGAATTGCATGGTTCCTATTTAAACTGGCAATTGATTTAATAAGGTTTGCAACAACCGAAAGATTTGCTGAATGGAGTAAATGTGAATTACAGGGTAACTATTCATGTCGAACCATTCGCAAATCATATTTCAATCGCTCCGTTGAGATTTGAAGGGAGCAATAAGTTTGAACAACTAAAACCATTCCAAATTCACACTGTGCTCTTAACGTGCACATTTAAATTACGAGAGATTGAAGATGAGGGTGAAACTAATGAAAATTTATACGAGCCGTTGGATGGAATGGCTTCGTGGAGAACTCGCAGTTCTGGCCTGTTTGGCGATGTGTCTAACCAGGAACCGATCTGGAATACACGTGTAATGCTAGAGCCAATAAATCCTTTTAAACCTCCTAAGTCCGATCGACCTGCGTTTAGATTTTAATTGTGATTTGTTACTTACTACTTTTCATTTTGTCATTGTTAAATATTTATTGTTACTTTTGTTACTGTTTTTGTTGTTTTTTAATAAATGTATAGTTTTTTGATATATGAATTATTAAAATCTTAATTGAAGGTATAATTGCCGTGTTTTAGCGAGATGAAGATTTTTCCTATAAAGAAACCTTGATTATTTGTTGTAGCTCAGAAATAGCTTGTAACTAATGATTAATAAAAAATAATGTATTCCTGGTAATTGTGTGGGAGGGATAGTATATGTTTAAACCTGATGACAGAATAATATAATCCGTGAGATGGGAACTAATCAATCTGAATCACTGATGAATCCGAATGCTTCTGTTGAGTAACCATCTCACTATGTCATGATGTATTATCATGACGCTTAAATCGAAGAGCACTTCAATGGAATGATCTTAAATGTCAAGCTATCACAATCATATCATGATGGATTTGCTGTTAAAACACTTTCTTGAGCGAAAAACACCAGGAAGCCAGCCGAAGAATTCAAGTTTAATAATGAAGGAAGCTACGAAGGTACCTTATTCTGAATTATAGCAGGAACATGGTTGTGGCGATCATGATTGCGTAATAGCTGTCTTTGGCATTTGGAAGGATGACGGTCTTGGATGGTGTTTTTCGTTTTAGCTGTAATTTCCAATCCACGGCATGCTAGAGATTCCGGAAACAACGCTGGGTATTAATAAATTTTATTAAAAACGCTTAAATCGAAGAGCACTTCAATGGAATGATCGTAAATGTCAAGCTATCACAATCATATCATGATGGATTTGCTGTTAAAACACTTTCTTGAGCGAAAAACACCAGGAAGCCAGCCGAAGAATTCAAGTTCAATAATGAATGAAGCTACCAAGGTACCTTATTCTTAATTATAGCAGGAACATGGTTGTGGCGATCATGATTGCGTAATAGCTGTCTTTGGCATTTGGAAGGATGACGGTCTTGGATGGTGTTTTTCGTTTTAGCTGTAATTTCCAATCCACGGCATGCTAGAGATTCCGGAAACAACGCTGGGTATTAATAAATTTTATTAAAAACGCTTAAATCGAAGAGCACTTCAATGGAATGATCGTAAATGTCAAGCTACCGCAATCATATCATGATGGATTTGCTGTTAAAACACTTTCTTGAGCGAAAAACACCAGGAAGCCAGCCGAAGAATTCAAGTTCAATAATGAATGAAGCTACCAAGGTACCTTATTCTTAATTATAGCAGGAACATGGTTGTGGCGATCATGATTGCGTAATAGCTGTCTTTGGCATTTGGAAGGATGACGGTCTTGGATGGTGTTTTTCGTTTTAGCTGTAATTTCCAATCCACGGCATGCTAGAGATTCCGGAAACAACGCTGGGTATTAATAAATTTTATTAAAAACGCTTAAATCGAAGAGCACTTCAATGGAATGATCGTAAATGTCAAGCTACCGCAATCATATCATGATGGATTTGCTGTTGAAACACTTTCGTGAGCGAAAAACACCAGGAAGCCAGCCGAAGAATTCAAGTTCAATAATGAATGAAGCTACCAAGGTACCTTATTCTGAATTATAGCAGGAAAATTGTTGTGGCGATCATGATTGCGTAGTAGCTGACTTTGGCATTTGGAAGGATGACGGTCTTGGATGGTGTTTTTCGTTTTAGCTGTAATTTCCAATCCACGGCTTGCTAGAGATTCCGGAAACAACGCTGGGTATTAATAAATTTTATTAAAAACGCTTAAATCGAAGAGCACTTCAATGGAATGATCGTAAATGTCAAGCTACCGCAATCATATCATGATGGATTTGCTGTTAAAACACTTTCGTGAGCGAAAAACACCAGGAAGCCAGCCGAAGAATTCAAGTTCAATAATGAATGAAGCTACCAAGGTACCTTATTCTGAATTATAGCAGGAAAATTGTTGTGGCGATCATGATTGCGTAGTAGCTGACTTTGGCATTTGGAAGGATGACGGTCTTGGATGGTGTTTTTCGTTTTAGCTGTAATTTCCAATCCACGGCTTGCTAGAGATTCCGGAAACAACGCTGGGTATTAATAAATTTTATTAAAAACGCTTAAATCGAAGAGCACTTCAATGGAATGATCGTAAATGTCAAGCTACCGCAATCATATCATGATGGATTTGCTGTTAAAACACTTTCTTGAGCGAAAAACACCAGGAAGCCAACCGAAGAATTCAAGTTCAATAATGAATGAAGCTACCAAGGTACCTTATTCTGAATTATAGCAGGAACATGGTTGTGGCGATCATGATTGCGTAATAGCTGTCTTTGGCATTTGGAAGGATGACGGTCTTGGATGGTGTTTTTCGTTTTAGCTGTAATTTCCAATCCACGGCATGCTAGAGATTCCGGAAACAACGCTGGGTATTAATAAATTTTATTAAAAACGCTTAAATCGAAGAGCACTTCAATGGAATGATCGTAAATGTCAAGCTACCGCAATCATATCATGATGGATTTGCTGTTGAAACACTTTCTTGAGCGAAAAACACCAGGAAGCCAGCCGAAGAATTCAAGTTCAATAATGAATGAAGCTACCAAGGTACCTTATTCTTAATTATAGCAGGAACATGGTTGTGGCGATCATGATTGCGTAATAGCTGTCTTTGGCATTTGGAAGGATGACGGTCTTGGATGGTGTTTTTCGTTTTAGCTGTAATTTCCAATCCACGGCATGCTAGAGATTCCGGAAACAACGCTGGGTATTAATAAATTTTATTAAAAACGCTTAAATCGAAGAGCACTTCAATGGAATGATCGTAAATGTCAAGCTACCGCAATCATATCATGATGGATTTGCTGTTAAAACACTTTCTTGAGCGAAAAACACCAGGAAGCCAGCCGAAGAATTCAAGTTCAATAATGAATGAAGCTACCAAGGTACCTTATTCTGAATTATAGCAGGAACATGGTTGTGGCGATCATGATTGCGTAATAGCTGACTTTGGCATTTGGAAGGATGACGGTCTTGGATGGTGTTTTTCGTTTTAGCTGTAATTTCCAATCCACGGCATGCTAGAGATTCCGGAAACAACGCTGGGTATTAATAAATTTTATTAAAAACGCTTAAATCGAAGAGCACTTCAATGGAATGATCGTAAATGTCAAGCTACCGCAATCATATCATGATGGATTTGCTGTTGAAACACTTTCTTGAGCGAAAAACACCAGGAAGCCAGCCGAAGAATTCAAGTTCAATAATGAATGAAGCTACCAAGGTACCTTATTCTTAATTATAGCAGGAACATGGTTGTGGCGATCATGATTGCGTAATAGCTGTCTTTGGCATTTGGAAGGATGACGGTCTTGGATGGTGTTTTTCGTTTTAGCTGTAATTTCCAATCCACGGCATGCTAGAGATTCCGGAAACAACGCTGGGTATTAATAAATTTTATTAAAAACGCTTAAATCGAAGAGCACTTCAATGGAATGATCGTAAATGTCAAGCTACCGCAATCATATCATGATGGATTTGCTGTTAAAACACTTTCTTGAGCGAAAAACACCAGGAAGCCAGCCGAAGAATTCAAGTTCAATAATGAATGAAGCTACCAAGGTACCTTATTCTGAATTATAGCAGGAACATGGTTGTGGCGATCATGATTGCGTAATAGCTGACTTTGGCATTTGGAAGGATGACGGTCTTGGATGGTGTTTTTCGTTTTAGCTGTAATTTCCAATCCACGGCATGCTAGAGATTCCGGAAACAACGCTGGGTATTAATAAATTTTATTAAAAACGCTTAAATCGAAGAGCACTTCAATGGAATGATCGTAAATGTCAAGCTATCACAATCATATCATGATGGATTTGCTGTTAAAACACTTTCTTGAGCGAAAAACACCAGGAAGCCAGCCGAAGAATTCAAGTTCAATAATGAATGAAGCTACCAAGGTACCTTATTCTGAATTATAGCAGGAACATGGTTGTGGCGATCATGATTGCGTAATAGCTGACTTTGGCATTTGGAAGGATGACGGTCTTGGATGGTGTTTTTCGTTTTAGCTGTAATTTCCAATCCACGGCATGCTAGAGATTCCGGAAACAACGCTGGGTATTAATAAATTTTATTAAAAACGCTTAAATCGAAGAGCACTTCAATGGAATGATCGTAAATGTCAAGCTATCACAATCATATCATGATGGATTTGCTGTTAAAACACTTTCTTGAGCGAAAAACACCAGGAAGCCAGCCGAAGAATTCAAGTTCAATAATGAATGAAGCTACCAAGGTACCTTATTCTGAATTATAGCAGGAACATGGTTGTGGCGATCATGATTGCGTAATAGCTGACTTTGGCATTTGGAAGGATGACGGTCTTGGATGGTGTTTTTCGTTTTAGCTGTAATTTCCAATCCACGGCATGCTAGAGATTCCGGAAACAACGCTGGGTATTAATAAATTTTATTAAAAACGCTTAAATCGAAGAGCACTTCAATGGAATGATCGTAAATGTCAAGCTATCACAATCATATCATGATGGATTTGCTGTTAAAACACTTTCTTGAGCGAAAAACACCAGGAAGCCAGCCGAAGAATTCAAGTTCAATAATGAATGAAGCTACCAAGGTACCTTATTCTGAATTATAGCAGGAACATGGTTGTGGCGATCATGATTGCGTAATAGCTGACTTTGGCATTTGGAAGGATGACGGTCTTGGATGGTGTTTTTCGTTTTAGCTGTAATTTCCAATCCACGGCATGCTAGAGATTCCGGAAACAACGCTGGGTAATAATAAATTTTATTAAAAACGCTTAAATCGAAGAGCACTTCAATGGAATGATCGTAAATGTCAAGCTACCGCAATCATATCATGATGGATTTGCTGTTAAAACACTTTCTTGAGCGAAAAACACCAGGAAGCCAGCCGAAGAATTCAAGTTCAATAATGAATGAAGCTACGAAGGTACCTTATTCTGAATTATAGCAGGAAAATTGTTGTGGCGATCATGATTGCGTAGTAGCTGACTTTGGCATTTGGAAGGATGACGGTCTTGGATGGTGTTTTTCGTTTTAGCTGTAATTTCCAATCCACGGCATGCTAGAGATTCCGGAAACAACGCTGGGTATTAATAAATTTTATTAAAAACACTTAAATCGAAGAGCACTTCAATGGAATGATCGTAAATGTCAAGCTACCGCAATCATATCATGATGGATTTGCTGTTAAAACACTTTCTTGAGCGAAAAACACCAGGAAGCCAACCGAAGAATTCAAGTTCAATAATGAATGAAGCTACCAAGGTACCTTATTCTGAATTATAGCAGGAACATGGTTGTGGCGATCATGATTGCGTAATAGCTGACTTTGGCATTTGGAAGGATGACGGTCTTGGATGGTGTTTTTCGTTTTAGCTGTAATTTCCAATCCACGGCTTGCTAGAGATTCCGGAAACAACGCTGGGTATTAATAAATTTTATTAAAAACACTTAAATCGAAGAGCACTTCAATGGAATGATCGTAAATGTCAAGCTACCGCAATCATATCATGATGGATTTGCTGTTAAAACACTTTCTTGAGCGAAAAACACCAGGAAGCCAACCGAAGAATTCAAGTTCAATAATGAAGGAAGCTACGAAGGTACCTTATTCTGAATTATAGCAGGAACATGGTTGTGGCGATCATGATTGCGTAATAGCTGACTTTGGCATTTGGAAGGATGACGGTCTTGGATGGTGTTTTTCGTTTTAGCTGTAATTTCCAATCCACGGCATGCTAGAGATTCCGGAAACAACGCTGGGTATTAATAAATTTTATTAAAAACACTTAAATCGAAGAGCACTTCAATGGAATGATCGTAAATGTCAAGCTACCGCAATCATATCATGATGGATTTGCTGTTAAAACACTTTCTTGAGCGAAAAACACCAGGAAGCCAACCGAAGAATTCAAGTTCAATAATGAAGGAAGCTACGAAGGTACCTTATTCTGAATTATAGCAGGAACATGGTTGTGGCGATCATGATTGCGTAATAGCTGACTTTGGCATTTGGAAGGATGACGGTCTTGGATGGTGTTTTTCGTTTTAGCTGTAATTTCCAATCCACGGCTTGCTAGAGATTCCGGAAACAACGCTGGGTAATAATAAATTTTATTAAAAACGCTTAAATCGAAGAGCACTTCAATGGAATGATCGTAAATGTCAAGCTACCGCAATCATATCATGATGGATTTGCTGTTAAAACACTTTCTTGAGCGAAAAACACCAGGAAGCCAACCGAAGAATTCAAGTTCAATAATGAATGAAGCTACGAAGGTACCTTATTCTGAATTATAGCAGGAAAATTGTTGTGGCGATCATGATTGCGTAGTAGCTGACTTTGGCATTTGGAAGGATGACGGTCTTGGATGGTGTTTTTCGTTTTAGCTGTAATTTCCAATCCACGGCTTGCTAGAGATTCCGGAAACAACGCTGGGTAATAATAAATTTTATTAAAAACGCTTAAATCGAAGAGCACTTCAATGGAATGATCGTAAATGTCAAGCTACCGCAATCATATCATGATGGATTTGCTGTTAAAACACTTTCTTGAGCGAAAAACACCAGGAAGCCAACCGAAGAATTCAAGTTCAATAATGAATGAAGCTACGAAGGTACCTTATTCTGAATTATAGCAGGAAAATTGTTGTGGCGATCATGATTGCGTAGTAGCTGACTTTGGCATTTGGAAGGATGACGGTCTTGGATGGTGTTTTTCGTTTTAGCTGTAATTTCCAATCCACGGCTTGCTAGAGATTCCGGAAACAACGCTGGGTAATAATAAATTTTATTAAAAACGCTTAAATCGAAGAGCACTTCAATGGAATGATCGTAAATGTCAAGCTACCGCAATCATATCATGATGGATTTGCTGTTAAAACACTTTCTTGAGCGAAAAACACCAGGAAGCCAACCGAAGAATTCAAGTTCAATAATGAAGGAAGCTACGAAGGTACCTTATTCTGAATTATAGCAGGAACATGGTTGTGGCGATCATGATTGCGTAATAGCTGACTTTGGCATTTGGAAGGATGACGGTCTTGGATGGTGTTTTTCGTTTTAGCTGTAATTTCCAATCCACGGCATGCTAGAGATTCCGGAAACAACGCTGGGTATTAATAAATTTTATTAAAAACACTTAAATCGAAGAGCACTTCAATGGAATGATCGTAAATGTCAAGCTACCGCAATCATATCATGATGGATTTGCTGTTAAAACACTTTCTTGAGCGAAAAACACCAGGAAGCCAACCGAAGAATTCAAGTTCAATAATGAAGGAAGCTACGAAGGTACCTTATTCTGAATTATAGCAGGAACATGGTTGTGGCGATCATGATTGCGTAATAGCTGACTTTGGCATTTGGAAGGATGACGGTCTTGGATGGTGTTTTTCGTTTTAGCTGTAATTTCCAATCCACGGCTTGCTAGAGATTCCGGAAACAACGCTGGGTAATAATAAATTTTATTAAAAACGCTTAAATCGAAGAGCACTTCAATGGAATGATCGTAAATGTCAAGCTACCGCAATCATATCATGATGGATTTGCTGTTAAAACACTTTCTTGAGCGAAAAACACCAGGAAGCCAACCGAAGAATTCAAGTTCAATAATGAATGAAGCTACGAAGGTACCTTATTCTGAATTATAGCAGGAAAATTGTTGTGGCGATCATGATTGCGTAGTAGCTGACTTTGGCATTTGGAAGGATGACGGTCTTGGATGGTGTTTTTCGTTTTAGCTGTAATTTCCAATCCACGGCTTGCTAGAGATTCCGGAAACAACGCTGGGTAATAATAAATTTTATTAAAAACGCTTAAATCGAAGAGCACTTCAATGGAATGATCGTAAATGTCAAGCTACCGCAATCATATCATGATGGATTTGCTGTTAAAACACTTTCTTGAGCGAAAAACACCAGGAAGCCAACCGAAGAATTCAAGTTCAATAATGAATGAAGCTACGAAGGTACCTTATTCTGAATTATAGCAGGAAAATTGTTGTGGCGATCATGATTGCGTAGTAGCTGACTTTGGCATTTGGAAGGATGACGGTCTTGGATGGTGTTTTTCGTTTTAGCTGTAATTTCCAATCCACGGCTTGCTAGAGATTCCGGAAACAACGCTGGGTAATAATAAATTTTATTAAAAACGCTTAAATCGAAGAGCACTTCAATGGAATGATCGTAAATGTCAAGCTACCGCAATCATATCATGATGGATTTGCTGTTAAAACACTTTCTTGAGCGAAAAACACCAGGAAGCCAACCGAAGAATTCAAGTTCAATAATGAAGGAAGCTACGAAGGTACCTTATTCTGAATTATAGCAGGAACATGGTTGTGGCGATCATGATTGCGTAATAGCTGACTTTGGCATTTGGAAGGATGACGGTCTTGGATGGTGTTTTTCGTTTTAGCTGTAATTTCCAATCCACGGCTTGCTAGAGATTCCGGAAACAACGCTGGGTAATAATAAATTTTATTAAAAACGCTTAAATCGAAGAGCACTTCAATGGAATGATCGTAAATGTCAAGCTATCACAATCATATCATGATGGATTTGCTGTTAAAACACTTTCTTGAGCGAAAAACACCAGGAAGCCAGCCGAAGAATTCAAGTTCAATAATGAATGAAGCTACCAAGGTACCTTATTCTGAATTATAGCAGGAAAATTGTTGTGGCGATCATGATTGCGTAGTAGCTGACTTTGGCATTTGGAAGGATGACGGTCTTGGATGGTGTTTTTCGTTTTAGCTGTAATTTCCAATCCACGGCTTGCTAGAGATTCCGGAAACAACGCTGGGTAATAATAAATTTTATTAAAAACGCTTAAATCGAAGAGCACTTCAATGGAATGATCGTAAATGTCAAGCTACCGCAATCATATCATGATGGATTTGCTGTTAAAACACTTTCTTGAGCGAAAAACACCAGGAAGCCAACCGAAGAATTCAAGTTCAATAATGAATGAAGCTACCAAGGTACCTTATTCTGAATTATAGCAGGAAAATTGTTGTGGCGATCATGATTGCGTAGTAGCTGACTTTGGCATTTGGAAGGATGACGGTCTTGGATGGTGTTTTTCGTTTTAGCTGTAATTTCCAATCCACGGCTTGCTAGAGATTCCGGAAACAACGCTGGGTATTAATAAATTTTATTAAAAACGCTTAAATCGAAGAGCACTTCAATGGAATGATCGTAAATGTCAAGCTACCGCAATCATATCATGATGGATTTGCTGTTAAAACACTTTCTTGAGCGAAAAACACCAGGAAGCCAACCGAAGAATTCAAGTTCAATAATGAAGGAAGCTACGAAGGTACCTTATTCTGAATTATAGCAGGAAAATTGTTGTGGCGATCATGATTGCGTAGTAGCTGACTTTGGCATTTGGAAGGATGACGGTCTTGGATGGTGTTTTTCGTTTTAGCTGTAATTTCCAATCCACGGCATGCTAGAGATTCCGGAAACAACGCTGGGTAATAATAAATTTTATTAAAAACGCTTAAATCGAAGAGCACTTCAATGGAATGATCGTAAATGTCAAGCTACCGCAATCATATCATGATGGATTTGCTGTTAAAACACTTTCTTGAGCGAAAAACACCAGGAAGCCAACCGAAGAATTCAAGTTCAATAATGAAGGAAGCTACGAAGGTACCTTATTCTGAATTATAGCAGGAACATGGTTGTGGCGATCATGATTGCGTAATAGCTGACTTTGGCATTTGGAAGGATGACGGTCTTGGATGGTGTTTTTCGTTTTAGCTGTAATTTCCAATCCACGGCATGCTAGAGATTCCGGAAACAACGCTGGGTAATAATAAATTTTATTAAAAACGCTTAAATCGAAGAGCACTTCAATGGAATGATCGTAAATGTCAAGCTACCGCAATCATATCATGATGGATTTGCTGTTAAAACACTTTCTTGAGCGAAAAACACCAGGAAGCCAACCGAAGAATTCAAGTTCAATAATGAAGGAAGCTACGAAGGTACCTTATTCTGAATTATAGCAGGAAAATTGTTGTGGCGATCATGATTGCGTAGTAGCTGACTTTGGCATTTGGAAGGATGACGGTCTTGGATGGTGTTTTTCGTTTTAGCTGTAATTTCCAATCCACGGCATGCTAGAGATTCCGGAAACAACGCTGGGTAATAATAAATTTTATTAAAAACGCTTAAATCGAAGAGCACTTCAATGGAATGATCGTAAATGTCAAGCTACCGCAATCATATCATGATGGATTTGCTGTTAAAACACTTTCTTGAGCGAAAAACACCAGGAAGCCAACCGAAGAATTCAAGTTCAATAATGAAGGAAGCTACGAAGGTACCTTATTCTGAATTATAGCAGGAACATGGTTGTGGCGATCATGATTGCGTAATAGCTGACTTTGGCATTTGGAAGGATGACGGTCTTGGATGGTGTTTTTCGTTTTAGCTGTAATTTCCAATCCACGGCTTGCTAGAGATTCCGGAAACAACGCTGGGTAATAATAAATTTTATTAAAAACGCTTAAATCGAAGAGCACTTCAATGGAATGATCGTAAATGTCAAGCTATCACAATCATATCATGATGGATTTGCTGTTAAAACACTTTCTTGAGCGAAAAACACCAGGAAGCCAACCGAAGAATTCAAGTTCAATAATGAAGGAAGCTACGAAGGTACCTTATTCTGAATTATAGCAGGAAAATTGTTGTGGCGATCATGATTGCGTAGTAGCTGACTTTGGCATTTGGAAGGATGACGGTCTTGGATGGTGTTTTTCGTTTTAGCTGTAATTTCCAATCCACGGCTTGCTAGAGATTCCGGAAACAACGCTGGGTAATAATAAATTTTATTAAAAACGCTTAAATCGAAGAGCACTTCAATGGAATGATCGTAAATGTCAAGCTATCACAATCATATCATGATGGATTTGCTGTTAAAACACTTTCTTGAGCGAAAAACACCAGGAAGCCAACCGAAGAATTCAAGTTCAATAATGAAGGAAGCTACGAAGGTACCTTATTCTGAATTATAGCAGGAAAATTGTTGTGGCGATCATGATTGCGTAATAGCTGACTTTGGCATTTGGAAGGATGACGGTCTTGGATGGTGTTTTTCGTTTTAGCTGTAATTTCCAATCCACGGCTTGCTAGAGATTCCGGAAACAACGCTGGGTAATAATAAATTTTATTAAAAACGCTTAAATCGAAGAGCACTTCAATGGAATGATCGTAAATGTCAAGCTACCGCAATCATATCATGATGGATTTGCTGTTAAAACACTTTCTTGAGCGAAAAACACCAGGAAGCCAACCGAAGAATTCAAGTTCAATAATGAAGGAAGCTACGAAGGTACCTTATTCTGAATTATAGCAGGAAAATTGTTGTGGCGATCATGATTGCGTAATAGCTGACTTTGGCATTTGGAAGGATGACGGTCTTGGATGGTGTTTTTCGTTTTAGCTGTAATTTCCAATCCACGGCTTGCTAGAGATTCCGGAAACAACGCTGGGTAATAATAAATTTTATTAAAAACGCTTAAATCGAAGAGCACTTCAATGGAATGATCGTAAATGTCAAGCTACCGCAATCATATCATGATGGATTTGCTGTTAAAACACTTTCTTGAGCGAAAAACACCAGGAAGCCAGCCGAAGAATTCAAGTTCAATAATGAATGAAGCTACCAAGGTACCTTATTCTGAATTATAGCAGGAAAATTGTTGTGGCGATCATGATTGCGTAGTAGCTGACTTTGGCATTTGGAAGGATGACGGTCTTGGATGGTGTTTTTCGTTTTAGCTGTAATTTCCAATCCACGGCATGCTAGAGATTCCGGAAACAACGCTGGGTATTAATAAATTTTATTAAAAACGCTTAAATCGAAGAGCACTTCAATGGAATGATCGTAAATGTCAAGCTATCACAATCATATCATGATGGATTTGCTGTTAAAACACTTTCTTGAGCGAAAAACACCAGGAAGCCAGCCGAAGAATTCAAGTTCAATAATGAATGAAGCTACCAAGGTACCTTATTCTGAATTATAGCAGGAAAATTGTTGTGGCGATCATGATTGCGTAGTAGCTGACTTTGGCATTTGGAAGGATGACGGTCTTGGATGGTGTTTTTCGTTTTAGCTGTAATTTCCAATCCACGGCTTGCTAGAGATTCCGGAAACAACGCTGGGTATTAATAAATTTTATTAAAAACGCTTAAATCGAAGAGCACTTCAATGGAATGATCGTAAATGTCAAGCTATCACAATCATATCATGATGGATTTGCTGTTAAAACACTTTCTTGAGCGAAAAACACCAGGAAGCCAGCCGAAGAATTCAAGTTCAATAATGAATGAAGCTACCAAGGTACCTTATTCTGAATTATAGCAGGAACATGGTTGTGGCGATCATGATTGCGTAATAGCTGACTTTGGCATTTGGAAGGATGACGGTCTTGGATGGTGTTTTTCGTTTTAGCTGTAATTTCCAATCCACGGCTTGCTAGAGATTCCGGAAACAACGCTGGGTATTAATAAATTTTATTAAAAACGCTTAAATCGAAGAGCACTTCAATGGAATGATCGTAAATGCCAAGCTATCACAATCATATCATGATGGATTTGCTGTTAAAACACTTTCTTGAGCGAAAAACACCAGGAAGCCAGCCGAAGAATTCAAGTTTAATAATGATTAAAGTTTGTTTCTACTCCGACATATTTTAACATAAATGAAACAATGTTTGAAGAATGAAGATAGTTGCCGTGATCTTGATTAAGCAATAGCTTACTTCCGTATTCGGAAAGCGAAAGTCTTCGATGTAGTTCATTTCGAGGCCTACGGTTTTTTGGTAAACCCAATTTTCTTTGAATACAATCTCGCATTGAGAAAGGAAAAAGTTTCTCTCCAGTCCAAACGACTGCACCGTTCCACTGTTTACTATGCTGATATCATCTCCAGAATTTCGATGATCTAACATTCGGCAAATAAACAATTAGTGTTCATAAGTTTCTTGTTTTATTTTCTTATAAATTGATGAAATAATAAATTTACATTTTCCATGTGATGTTTTCATTCATAATAGTATTACGCTTAAAATAATATTTATTAGACTATACAACGGACACAGAGTATGCACGAACCATTGATATGTGAAATGAACAAATAGGAAAGAAGAATAAAAGAAAATAGAATAAGAATAAAAATAATATATTGTTAATTAATATTTTGATTTCGCCAATAACAGTAATACAATTATATCAATATTTCTTAGTAGTGTCGGTATGTAAAACACGAAATGAATAATGATATTCAGCTTAAAATACAGATTTTAGAATATGTTGTTTCTCATATATTAATATTATTATAATTATTATTATTATACAATGGGACTAGAATATATTCAGCAGAAATTATATTGATGGAAGCAAACAAAAATAATAGTGTATTACAATTATTCAAAAAAAATTAATAGTTTGATTTAAAGTTTAACGTGAAGAAAAACTGAAACACAAGTGAATAAAGAAGAAAAATTTCAGAACGTTGTAATAATAAGATGAATATTAATTAAAATGAGCCTAATTTGAATGTTCCGAAAGATGGCAGTGTTGCTGATTGATTAGAATTTAGCGCACTATATAAACTATTTTTAAAAGCCGATTAAAACCGAATTATATGGGAAGAGCGGCTAGAAATTGAACTAAAGTCATCTAAAGTTTAGACATTTTATTTTAGTTTTCAAAAGTCTATCAACCCTACCAACCTAAAACTCACATATAATTCGATGAAAGCTTAAAAATGACCTCAGCGATTAAAAAATTAAATCATTAATATTGTCTTTAATTCAAGACAATCAATGGATTCTAGATTAAATAAAACGTTCAATTTAAGTCAAAAATTGAAATTATATTATACTTGTTTCAATATTTTGATTGTTTTATCTTGGAAATTGTATTGAGGAGTAGAAGACTCTTAATCATCTGATCGTGGATCGTCGTAATCTTCATAATCCGGGTCGCGGTATTCAGTAAATCTATTTGGTACTGGTCGGTTCCTGAAGTTTGTGTTATTATAGTGAGTTCTATTTTTTTAATGCTCCGGGATGATTCAAATTTTTGGTAAGAATGTTATTTTCGTGCATTTGGTATCTGTGATGACAGGTTTGTTGAAGAAAGAAGCGAGGAAAGTTCAAAGCCACAAATGCCGCATTTCCTTTTAGCGTATATGCGAGAGAATGACGGAATTCCGTACCATTTTTCATTCCGGACTCGGGTTTCCGTATTTTCAAATGTTATTCCGAAAATTCAAAGTATATACTATAGCCACAATCGTGAACTGTGTCGAGGCGTTGTAAATTTTTGTTCACGTTTTCGTTTCGAATTTAGTGCGTGAACATGTGGTGTTTCTTGATTTAATGACATTGGCACGTTCAAGAATTAACGTCGGAATTCTCGACACTATTTAAATAACAAAATGCATTAGGAATAGTTGCAAATAAACTCTGGACGAACACCATAACGCTAAAACATACTTTAATTTGGTGTTCTAGACAAAATAAAAGGTTATAAATAGAAAAACGAAAAAAAATGAATTCGAATTTTAATGATTTAATCATTAAAAGAAAAGTTTATAAAGGAGGGAGAAGTGTTACAAGGACTCATTCCGCTCCGCGAAGATAAACGAAAATGTTCAATCGTGGAGATTAAAATGTGGCGGAGTTTTAGAATATTTACATCCAAGGTTTGGTCTTCATTATTTAATTATTATTCTGAGAAGAATAATCGACAACGCTTCTAGGGGAGCAGATTCTCAAAATAATTTTTATGCGCTTTCTCTCTTAAAATAATTACAAATATATTCTTGGATTTTTGAATTTAAGATGGTTTTATGAATATGAATAAGATTGTAAGTTCGGTTAAATCAAATATTATTATTATAGAAGTATTGGTAGTCCCATTAATTTAATTTAAAATCATGCTTTTGGTTGACAATCTTACTTTCTTATATCATCCAATGTACGAATCCTTCTGAATACAAACAAATGACAATACACTTACGTCATATTTAATATAAGTTTTTAAGAAATTAAAATGATTTCTATGAAAATTTGAAATATCGATTGGCGATAAGAAATTATATTCATATTATCTTGCCCCGCGAGAGTTGCGACAGCATATAATTTGATATAATCTATATGAAGTATTTTAATAAAGCGCAGTAACTAGACGTGAAGTAAACTTTTTCTCGAGTTTAACTTTTTGCGAATCAAAATTGACGGATTTTTGCGATAGTCTATGCAAATCAGAAAATTAGAAAATGCTCTTATCTGGCGCGATTCAGAATCAAGACTCTGGAAAAATGATGGAGAGTTTCAGTTGGAATAGTCTAAAGAACTTTCTTAATTCAAATTCCGTCAAATTGAGTATAAATTTTAAATCCGCCAAAGAAGGTAACAAGCAACTGAAAACTGAATAAGGAAAAGGGCCAGCTCAATTATGACAGGTTGCTAGAGTTTGGACCATACTTGGGAACTGGCCCTAAAATAAAACAAAATTTTATTTTTTTCCTTATTTTTTTTTAAATAAATAATGTGTTTCTTAAAATATTTTGTGTACGTTTGTTACTAAATTTGATTAGTAGATATTTGATAAATTGAGGACCGATTGTCAACGTCAAAGTAAATTATTTCAAATAAAACTCAATGTTTGAAAATATTTGTTTTAATATAAATTACCAGCAAATAAATCAAAGAATTTGATAGAAACTTAAATTTATTGAGAACCGAAACTTAAATTTTACCCTCAAAATTCGAACGAACAGCTAACGCTACTTGATAAGCATGAGATATTTTTTCTGCACTTTTCAAGTAGGCTAATATATGATTCCGTCAAATCAGCAAGGTGGCGATTTAGTGGATTGACATCGCTTTCAGATACGAAGTTCAAGCTTAAATAGTTGTCGAAACGCTCTGAAAATGCTGATAATGCACATGACCCAAAACACTGGTGACAAAACGCGCTTCGGCGACGGAAGAAAAAGCTTTTAATAGGAGTTATTCAAATCTTGGCAGTCCAGGCTTCTTCGCGACAATTTAAATAAAATATAGAGCTAACTTAAAGTCTAATAATATAAAACCGAAACTTTGTCATTAAAATTGAAATAATAGGATTTTAAAATCAATTTTGGAATTTTTAAGAAAAATTTACGGTACGCTTAAATGTTTCAACTATTTTGTATACATTAAATAAATTTCTACTCTTTTAGCCTGCTTCTGAATAATTAAAATCGATGTTTTTAAGATTTCACTCGTGAACAAAGTGTATCTAGTTCGCGGCGGATGCGTTCGGATTGACCAGTGAAAGTCACTTGAAAAGTATTTCGTAATAAGAAGTGCTTCTGATTAGTAAAAAAGCATTTCGTAATAAGATATCCGTCGCTATAACTAATACGCAATACGAAAGCTACTGCAGCAGAATATTCTCACCTATTGGCTCAAAACTTTTTTCGTGGATTCATTTCGAGAGAGTTTGGGAAATCACTTTATCGAAAATGTCTTCTATGTTTGATAAAAGAAGAACTCAATTAAGTTATACAAATGTGGAAAATATAGTTTTGTTCTATCAATTTCTTTTTTTATAGTCGTCGCCAAAAAATGCGATTACCACCGCAAAATGTGGCGCACTTTATTTTTTCATTTAATATTTATGATTATTTTCTCGTTTATGCTCATTCTATACTGTTTTTGCTTAAATAAATTGAAGAATGTGTTTTAGATGTTGTTTCAGTCGTGGAATAAATGTGGAAAATAATAAAAATCATAACAATTAAATGAAAAAATAATATTTGAAAAAGTGCGCCACATTTTGCGATGGTAATCACATTTGGCGACGACTATATGCTACAATAAAAATATTTTTGCTGGGCCTGGCACGGGCCGGCCTCAAATTTCCCAAGTATGGTTTTGACAAGAATCTAATACGTGAAAAGTATACAGAAAATAATAAATACAAGATACTTTTAAAATTACAATTTTATTTGGTGTACGATTAAATGTTCAGTTTTTAATGGATTTTCACGAAAACTGATCAAACTACAGTGTTTTCCATAATTTTATTTTCTAAAATCATATTTTTTCGAAAGGTTTTCGAAATTTCCAGAATTGTTGTCTGAAATAGTCAGCGTGACACTATTAATCTTAAAAAAACGCCTCTGAAACTAGATCTAACTAGATCATACTTAAAACGTATTCATAATAGAAATAAAATTTTTAGATAACTAATAAGGAAATTTCCAAATTTCTGTTTTTACCTATTAATACTCTCCAAACTAATTGGATTACTATCCCTGACGTGTTTTCCAATGCTTTCGAATCGCTGCTCCCAGAATTTTGGCGTGCGAAGAGCTGCGCTCAAATAAGACGTTCCGTTGTTTCTCCAATCCGATTCCGGCTGCAAATGTTACAAATCTCACATTAAATCATCCTCCAAATGGCGCAAACCTTTGTGAACATATGGCCGGAAATAGGAGCAGTCCCTTTGGTGCTCGATTCAGTGACAAGTTTGCTCTCCCAGTCTTGCGGACTTGAAATAGAACATTTGAAACAAGATTCAAACGAATAAAACAATACCCGCGCGGTGTGTATTTGCCTTCTGGTCTCTTGAACATATCAACAGAGTGTTGCAAATCAAAATCGAAATAATCCGGATCATCTCGATTTGGACGACTGTAATAGGCTCGTGGTGTGTACATCTATTATCATTTTGTTTCCAAAAAAATGCAATAAAAATTAAATGCGAAACCGAAAAATCGTAATCATCCTTTTCCGAGAAACTACCGGCTGATGGCTCGGGCGCCTTTTTGAATTCGCGCTTTGTGATTGACTTGTAATGTTTTGGTAGTGGCGCTGTTTTAAGAAGCCTGAATATGAATATATCGATAATTAGTGAAAGAATGATTACATTAATTCAATGTTGTTTGCTCGATCTTCATATCTCGACTCAATCCCTTGCGAAATATTCACAGCCGGAGCTGCATATGGTCCCGAGCCGGCTGTAAGTAATAAATTAAACTTGTCGAACAAGAAAAAGGGTTTATAATGCAGTCATACCGGTGAATATATTGCTAACAGAGCTAGATGTTGCTATGCGAGATCTTTCGGGCAATGTTGGATTGAAAATAGTACTTTGTGACCTGTAAATTGAGTATGTTGTGAGTGGTTATGGTAATTAGGTTCATTTGCTCTTTTGATCATTGTTTTTATTAACGATTAATTAAACTTGATCGACTTTTTTGTTTTTTTTTGTTTTACAATTCGCATTACATAAACATGATTATTTTTAAATTTTATTAATGATCGGAGTTCCTAATTCGTAGATGTTTCAGCTAACCTCAGCAGATTTAATCTTAAAATATAAGTATCTTCTCGAAATAATAAATTCGAAGGCTTTTTCAGATGCAGCGTTAAAAATTTATAAAATAGGATTATTTTATAAATTGAACATTTTACGTGAATATTAATTTCAGTTTACTATATCATGCCAAATGAAATTGATGATTTTGCAATATTTAAACGCATTTTATTAATTTCTACGTGAAGGTTAAAATATAATTTGTACGTCATTTTTACCGAGTTGCCTTAAAATATCACAAAATAATTAAATTTTTTAAAAGTTATTTTAGATTTATGTGACTCTTCTGTGGTCATGTTTTTGCTAATCCGTTTGACGTGCTATAATATATATTAATCAAAATAAGATTTTTCATTCAAACTAACTAGGGAGGTCATTTTTGGATCCAAAAGGTTTCGAGCTGAAATTTTGCATGGTGATAGCTGTGGAAATTTTATTAGTGCACACAAAAAATTGTGCAAAATTTGATGGCTTTTTACTGTTTTCTACAGGAATTTTGAGGTTGGTAACTTTGAACCGTCTTTGCAGGACAATTTTTTGTGTGCACTAATAAAACATCCTCAGCTATCACCATGCAAAGTTTCAGCCCGAAACCTTTTGGATCCAAAAATGACCTCCCTAGTAAATTAAAGTTAGTTTACATTCGATCAGAATGATTCGGCGTTTATCCAATCATTTAATCACACGTTTTTTTTCTTAATCAAATTGGCATAAAGGTTCGTTTTAATTTTAATTGAGCACGAATAATTCATTCTATAAAATTAAAAAAAAAGTATTTAAATATTTCCAAAGCTCTAAAGTATTGAGACCATACCGTTAATATTTATACTAACATGTGCCATTTGAGTTAATCTTAATTTTATTCCCGACTTTCTTGTAAATAATTTATTATAATTATTTTATTGTGAATAGATATAATCAAAATATAAGAAAGGTATATTTGTATTAGTGATGCTAGTTGAATATCTCTATGTCGCTTTTTCCTTTTTACTTTGTCAGTATACTATTTGGATCATAAGGAATCTATCTGCAAAGTTTTATCAAAATCTGAGAGCCCGACCTAAAACACTTCCCTTGTTAGTTTAAACGTGAAAATAATACAAATTTGCATTTTCATTAGGCGTGTATTACTGTAACTATTACACTCCAAATGAAAGTTGGGGAAAATATGATCATAGGCAGTAGGAAAGAACGTATTGATGGAAAATCATTTGTTAAATTATATTTTCCAGCAAATTATATGTGATTTAAATACGAATTCTTACATACACTTATTTATATTGTCTTAGAAACCTAGTTTTTCAATGATTTTCCATCACCAATTAACGGATAAATAATTTCTTACATACGACCTCATATTTCATAAAGAATTTAAGGTTTTAGATAGTTTAAGACAGGCTAGTAATAATGACGTGTCAAGTTATATGAAATTAATTCGAACAGGCAAAAGAGAGAAATTATTAACATAAATTGAATATTTGTTTCATGATCTCTTGGAGACCATTTGAAAATAATTCAAAAATGTTGAAATTGAATTTTCAATTTCTTATATTTTGATAATATATGAGTATAGAAAGTATTTTATCCTGAATTAATAATTCATCCAAATAATCTAACACCCCATTCTCCAATATTTAGAATGAAGTCCTTCGTCTTCCTCATTTTACGTGGCATGCCAAATGAAAACTACCTTATTCTTATATTTAAGCGTTATTTTTGAACTTAGACGTTGTAATAACATATAAATTTCTACGAAAGATTAATAAACTTGTCTTAAAATATTTAAAAACCTTCAATTTACAGTAGAATATTTTCTTAGAAACGCTCAATCGAGCTTGAATTTCTATGAGGGAAGTTGGCGGAAATAAAAAAACATTTCTTAAACAATAATTCTTCTAATAATGTAGATCTTAAAATTACAGAAATGTGGAAATACGTGATTGTAAAACGTCAAGTTTAAGCTTTGGCGTATAAGCTAAAGATTAAATGATATATTGATTCGAATCTGTAATAAAATTACGGTAACAATAATCATGAGGCCAAATTATCTCCAAATATCTGAAAAATTCCGCGTATTCAAAATTATCAGAATCAATTCTTTTGCTAAATCACGTGTAGACAACCGTTAAATGGATTACATATATTTTAAGTCAAAACAATCAATAACTCATTGTTTTTTATAATTTGATTAACTGAACATTTAAATGTGATAATAATTTAATGATGACAGGTTGAATAAAAAAATCATTAATAGAATATTAAATAAGAACACAGTATTTTTAGAAGTAGCTTCGCTGTTGTGAATTTCAAATGAATATTACGATTTTCAAATATTTCATTTCCGCTTATACATTTTTGTAAAACAAAACATACTTATAGAGGATATACAACAACTTTATGACATTTTAAGATATTAGATGAGATTTTATGAGTTCAATCGATTTAACTTAAATTAAATGAACGCATATATCTATTTTAGACTTATCTTATAAATTAAAAAGGTTAATGTTTTTCCCGAAACCCTACTATTTGCTATAAACTAACCAAGCTTAAGTAAAACTCTTTTTAAATTAAATTACTGGACTATTTAAAATAAAGGCTATAATTAAACCATTCCTTGTGTCGGACATTTTGTGGTTGATATACATATATGATTAGATCTTTGGCGGCTCATATCTCGCCGATTTTTAAAACGGATTTAGAATCAGCGTGAAAGTTTCATCAAATTCTCAAAGGGATGCTAAAGTCATTTCCCTTGTGAAATGAAAAACAACAAACTTATTCCCCCATTTGATTATATACAAAGAATCCATGGTCTTCATTGCTTACAATTTAAGAACATAGAAGTATCATTTGGAGTGATTTAGCAAAATATTTTGCTTTTTTATGCTTCTATGTTTAGGAAAACATTGGCTTCTACAAAAGTACGTAGAGTTTCTTAAATTTCTCTCCAAATGCATCTTTAATTATTTTCTCCGAAATTTACTCATAAACGAATATTAAAATTTCACGCCAACGCTGAAAAAATGAGCTCAGAAAACGTGATCTAACATTCAGTGAAGATTTAAATAATTTTTTAGAGTCTTGGAAAAAGCTGACAAACTGGGGTAGACAAGATTTTTCCAAAATATACGTGAATGCAGTAAGATGAGCGTAACAATTATTTTTCCATTTAGTGTGCAATTTGATTATTAAATTTAAAATACGTGGCAAATTTTCATCAAAAAAGTTCGGAAACAAATGGGAAAATTGTGAACGGCTGAAGCACATCAAATGGAAATAAAGATTTTGCATATTTTAGCGCGTCTGACAGTTTTTACCTCATTTCAACAAAACATTTTTTACCTTTATTTTACTATGTTTGTCTTTAATTGTCTAGAAACATTAATAACTTTATAAGAAGTTAGATTTGAGCACGTTTACTGAGCTCATTTTATTAGCGTTTCAGTTGGCGTGCAGAACACAGATGGGCGGAATGAAAGTTTTTGAATTTGGGAATCTGGTATGCCGAATTCAGAAAGAAAATTAAAATTTCGGAATCCGGAATCCGGAACATGGGATACGGAATTTCGAACGTATCAGGTACTAAAATATGAAATTTCGGAATCCGGAATACGGACTTCGGAATGGAAAAATGGAGATGGACGGAATCCAGATTTTTTTTAATAAAACCTTTATTGTTGAGCTGAAATCGAGAAATAACGCACAATTTGATAAACGGAATAAAAATTTGCTTTAATTTGAAACTAAACTTTATTACCTGATTCTTAAATATTACCGAGAGAAGTCTGCCACAAGAATAATTAGAAATAAAAATAAGTGCTAGAAACAAGGTTTATATAGTTCGTAACATTACAAACTCTCGAATATGTCATTTAACAAATGTTATTTTGTAAATGCCAAAAGAGTTGATTACTAATTCTTACACAATTTCGAAATATTCATTTTAAAGTTACGATATTTGAAACGAGTTATAAAAAATAGCTGAATAATGATCATTTATTAAATAAAAACACAGTTAGTGTGTTTTAAAAATGTATGATTAAGAGTTTATTCCATTCCCAACTCAATTTTTATTTTAAAACTTAAAGAAATCCTCATTAGCAATAGTGAAATGAATGTCTCAAAAAGTTTTCGGATAATATATTATTTTTTGGAATATTTTACAAATAAATCAGGAGCTATTGTTCTTTTTTTGCCTAATGGAAGGGGAAAATTAGAATAAAACGAGGTTCTAGTTTGGACGGTCACTCTTTTGTCTCTCATCAATGGGTATTAATGTCTTTCGTGGACGTCCAAACGAAACCATCAGTTTTCCTTATTTTATAGATATAAAACAATTAAAAATTGCCAGATTGGACTAAACAGTAAAATCACTACCGGCTCACCCCAACTTGTATAGTAAAAGAATGAGCTCAGTAAGCATGCTCAAATATAACAGAAAGATATTAACATTTTAGATAGTTTAAGACAAGCTTACTAGGGAGGTTATTTTTCGATCCAAACGGTTTCGGGCTGACTTGCCGCTGTCGACGGCAAAATTTGATGGTTTTTTTTACTGTTTTCTACAGGAAATTTGAGGTTGGTAAGTTTGAACCTTTTTTTAACCCACTTAAACCCCCCAGTGCAGGACAATTTTTTGTGTGCACTAATAAAATTTCCTCAGCTATCACCATGTAATGTTTCAGCCCGAAACCTTTCGGATCCATAAATGACCTCCTAGTTAATTAAATTGTAGTAAATAGGTTTTTGTTACAAATTTCGTAAATATCCGTTGAGTTGAGTTGAGTTGAGTTTACGGAATTTAATCGTGTTTTTAATTTTTGTGCGGAATTTTTTGCCTTTTTTTAAATTTTGAATTTATTAAAAAACATTTTTTTTAATGTGTTTTCTTTAAAATTAACTATTCAATTTGGAAGCAATTAAAAATCAAACTTTGCGTTTTTTTGGTTATAGCGTAAAATAAAATCCAATAGATGTTACCTGCGTACTTTCTGTATATATGTGGATTATTAATTGTATTAATTTTAAATGGAATATGATAAAATGGTAAAAAGAACTTTATTTATCAATTAAGATAACTCTATCCCACATAAGTAATTATTAGAGATATTAAGAGCTTAATTTAAAGATTAAATTTTTAATGACGAAATAGTTGGAAAAATCCAAAACGCCAACGACAGATGAACGGTGTCGAGGTTAAAACTTCTATAAATTCAACTCAGACTCACTACCACTCGGCCATCAATATACATTTAAATGTGTAAATTATGGACCATTTAAATTGCTTACTATAATGCTAAAAATGCTATTCAGTCTCTTAATATAAAATTTAAAAAATAAAAAATTTTTGGGTTGTCAAAGTCCAAGTCAATGTCAGGTCCAAGGGTTAGTGTTGATGTTTGGACGGTTTGTGAGTTTTCGAAAAGTTGCTGAAAATTGTTAGGAATCTGTTCGATAGCTGTACCGATATGTCGCTGTATCGATAACTGCACTGATTTTGTACGAAATTGTTATGAAAACACTTACAAACCCTCTGCCCGAATATTCCATCAAAAAAGCTGCCAGAACCTTCATAATTCAGAGGACCGAAAAAATGTATTTTTTTGTGTAAATACTCTTTTCAGTCTCTTAAAATGAAAATTTAAAAAATTTGACTATTTTTTGGAATTTATCATCATAAGGACAAAAGACCGAAAAAAACTTGTAAATTTTTTCAATAAATCTGTGACTCGAAATGAACAAATGAAAAAATTTAATGCCGACGTGAGGAATTGAACTTGATACCTATTTTTTGAATGCCGAACCGCTTAACCACTTGACCACCGATGCTTGCCGCTGCTTTCATTATGATCGAATAAGTAGCCGACAGCAAAATTTGATGGCTTTTTACTGTTTTCTACAGGATTTTTGAGGTTGGTAACTTTGAAGCGTCTTTGCAGGACAATTTTTTGTGTGCACTAATAAAACATCCTCAGCTATCACCATGCAAAGTTTCAGCCCGAAACCTTTTGGATCCAAAAATGACCTCCCTAGTTAGTTATGCGCAGACAATTTCCGCTTGAGTTTTTAATTCTTAATTCTAGATTCACAAATAATTTTTTAATTCCTTTAAGCCCTTTAATTGAACGCTCTCAATCAATAAATTATCCCGTTCATTTTATAATAGCCAACCAAATATTATTTGTACAAGTTTTTGTTTTCATTTTTATATTTTAATCTGCTGTTATCTCCTTAACTGTCATAATCTAGATATTAAAATAAAACAGCACCTGACTGAGGGCGTGAATCCAGTCGAGGTGTCCAATGCTCTAAACGGACTTTCCGCACGAATTCTGCGCGGACGACCTAACGTCACATTCTCGTTAAACTCGTTTTCATCGCGTTTACTTTCTGCACTTCGCTTTGCCTTCAAAATTTCAATATTGGCTCGATTAGGTTCAGTTCCAGAACCAACCTTGTAATAAGAATCTTTCACACTTTCCTGCCACGACTTCCAGGCCGGTTTCTTGGGATTGATGTCCTCTAAACGATCGTCAAAGTCGACGCGTTTAAACGATTCCGGTTTAACTCGAGCAACACTGAAATTCGATTGAAAGCATTCTTCCAAATATTGCTCTCTTTTTGCGCATTTTTTTCAAGTGTTTTCTCTGCTTTTATAACACATTTATTTGATTGGTCTTCTATGGGGAAAAATGAAATATAAGAGAGCCGATAACGGACTGTTTGCCAAAGATAAGTACTGTGGCTTTTGAGTTAACAAAATCTCCACTTTTCCCTACTTGATCCACCTACTCAACTCTAAAAAAAATAACTCAAATTAATGCGAAAATAAAGAGTGGGAAAAGTGATTGTCAATCTTTGAAATTATTGATGACGGACGTGACGTGGCTTATGAACTGATTTTCCCGAAATTAATTATTACACAAAGAGAAAACTTATAGTAAGATGTTATTTATCAAAAACACATGTACATTAAATCAAAATCAAAAGTTGGTTTGGAATAAACAAGAAAACATACTCATGGGATGTGAGTCCGAAATCGCTTGAGCCGAAGCAATCCGGAGAAACTGGCCGAATCGTTGGAGCCACCGATGACTTGAGATCCAACAAGGACAAGCCTTCTTCTATTAACAAAGCCGACGTGTCCGACATTTTACCATTTCTCTGAAAACGGGCATCTATAAATGCAAGAAAGAGCTGGATTAAGTCTACCGAAACTGGAGTTGGAGAAATGGTAGAGCCATTTACATCCGGTTTGTCTGGTTTAACATCTTCGTTCTCACTCATTATCCAAGTTTTCTTAAAAATGATCAAATGAGCGAGAATTGATGTGTTGTGCAATCGGACGCATATGATAAACATTCATATTAATTTATGTCATTTTGCATCCCATTAGTTTACAAATAAATGTGCAAGCAAAAAAAGAGTAAATAAATTGGTTCAAATGGAATTAAATCGATAAAAGTTGATAAGAATACGCAGAGAGCAACCAAAACGTTTTAAAGAAGCATTATCCAAGCAGAAGGAAGAAAGGGTCAGCTCAATCTTCAATATCAAACGCGCCTGTTCATTCTGTCATTTTTACTCACGTACTAAGTTATTTTTTTGTTTTGTCTTGTTGTCATTTGACATTTACCTAATAAAAATGAAAGCAATTTTGATTTTGTGTGTGTTTATCTTAAAATAGAGTACATAAAAAACGCGGCGCAACAATGATTGAGCAAAGTGAGTGCCGATAAGTAAAAGCTCAAAAACCTGCGGAGAGATTTAGAAGAAGAAATGGAGGAAGAAGAAGAATATGATGAAGATGAAAGGCAGCTTGTTTAATATCTGGCCGACAGTAACAAACAAATCATCCCAAAGATATCTTCAATCAAGCCCGATTCGTAAAATTTAATTAGAGACCCCTTTCCTGATCTCAAATATTTTTCATGCAAAAAAAATGTTTTACAGTGATTAGTTATGTGTGATTCATCGATGGATAAATAATTACCATTTAAATTATTTTTCAAATAGACATTAAAGCATGAATAATTAATAAATACAATCATATGATCTCATCAAAAATGGTATCAAAAAACTATTAAGAGCAATGGAAAAAGGAAGAAGCAAAAAATTTCGAGGATTTATTTGTGGTTTATTGGGCTCGATCTAGATTGCATCGATTCGTGAGAGGATGCAGATAATTTGAAACAAGGCGAATGCGAGAGATCGAGTTGAGAGCAGTCATGGCTCGTGTCGATGTACACCGCCCGCGGGACTCGCATCGACTGCAACCTGTGTAAACCCCCCGGCGAGCATTGCGAGAGCCGGCCCCGGCTCTGCTCGGCTTGGCTCGTCATGCTTCTCTCGCTGATATGCCACACATTTATATTTATATCCAAGTGGATTTAGCCGTCTGTTTCAACGGGCTCTTGCCAGTCCTCCCGCTGACGGATTTTCTCATCTTTTGTGTGTGTGCGTGTGTAAACGTGTTTGTTTATGTGTATTTATTATGTAGCCCCAATATCTTTCAAATGAGTTTTTTTGGCGTGGAGAATGTCAACTTTACTTCCTTTTGTGCAACACATGACAACAATATGCGAGTAAAATCTAAAAAAAGAAAAACCGTTTTTTAATCCCCTTCCCATCTTTAATTTAATCATTTAATTAAAAAGGAAACAAAAAACAATAACAACGACACGTTTCCGTCGGATTTTATTTTTAAATTCGGGTAAATAGATGCTCATTTATTGGTTTTTTAAAAGAGCTCATTTTCAAGCAAGCGTCTGTGACTTTTCGTTGCATTATTTTGACGTGTTTCTCAAAAGTGTTCGAGAGGCAATTTTAAATTGCCTCAAAATGACCCATGTCAAAATAACCGCCGATGTGTTCTATTTATACTATCAAATATGCATAAACAATGTGTGAAAACCGATGATTTTTAACCAATTTGCTTTATTTTATTTGAATTTTTATTTGATGTAAGTGTACAACGGATGAATTATATTCATTTGTGGATAATATTCTATGAGATATTATAAATAACAATTAAAATCAAATCGCTATATTCTAGCGAGAGTTTTGAGCAATTCAAAAATCAACAAATGATTATAACACATTTGGATATATGAATCTTTGAAAAACATGGATGTGATGAGCTCTAGATTTGTACTCATTTCAATGAACTCTTTAAAATTTATTTGTTAAAATTTATATTCAATAATTAAAAAAAAAGTTAATGTACAGAACAAACCTAATCAATCTATGGAATTATAATATCATTTGCACACCAATTTGTATGGTAATAAAATGAGCTCAGTAAGCAGGCTCAAATAAACATTTTTAGAAAGATATTCCTATTTTTAGATAGTTGAGGACATGCTTAATTAAATCGCAGTAAAAACTTTTTTGTTATAAATACGTAAAAATTTCCACACACGTTTAAAGATCGCATAATCGTTATTTCGATTTGGCGTGCATGTGCAAATGATAAAGAGGATATTCAATATTTAAATAATTCTTGTTAATATTTAAATACCTGTCAGTATAATAGATTATAAATTTTTGACAAAATATAACAAATAATAATGAAATAAATTGGATATTTGCTTATCGTTCTCATTGAGACCATTTGAAATTAATTCAAAAATGTTGAAAATTAATGATCAATTTCTTACATTTCGATAAAGATTATTTCAATTTTTGACGACGCATTTAAAAAATATAAAAATAGAGAGTTTTCTTTGGTGTCTTTCTATTTATAATGGTTTTACTGCGCATCGTTTCAAAATGCGCCGTCAAAAAGTTTGAAATAGCCTATGTCTTATCAAAGAGGAGGGAATAAATATTATGATGCAAGTTGGGAGTTTAAATAGTACGGTACAGTTATTTAAAGTATAAAATGTATACCATCATATCAGGAACATTACAGACAACAAATTTGAGCCAGATTTGGCGACATTCATGACTATTGTATCCTTTAAAATCTATTTTTATTGCTCAAACTTGAGTAGATTTTCCGAGATTTAGATTGAAGAACGCCAAATTATTCTGGATTGTGTTGTGGCTTTTTAGTTCACGTTTTAGTTTCGAAAGCTTTGCGTGAAAATGTATTTTCTGAACATATCAATTTCTTACATTTTGATGATTTAAATAATGCAAGCCAAATGGGAGCTGAAAACTCTTGATAGAGTTTTAAAGCTACGAAATGATTTAATTTGAATTCCTGTAAACCAGCGATAGGGGGAATTCCGGATTCAGGATTCAGTATCACGGTCATTTTTCCATTCCGGTTTTCGTATTTTCAAATGTCGAATATCCGATTCTGAAATTCCAATTTTCATTCCGAATTCCGAACTCAGGATTTTCAATTTTGATTGCGATTTGCGAATTCCGCATTCCGAAATTCAAAAACTGCCATTCTGCCCATCTCTGGTACACAACAGTCTGTAACTTTCAATAAAGTATTGGGGGCGGAAATGGGGGCTGAAAACTCTTGTCTGAGATAGAGATGTAAACCAGCGATAGGCGGAATTCCAGATTCCGGCCATTTTTCCCTTCCGGATTCAGGATTCAGTATTTTCAAATGTTATTTCGAATTCTCGATACTGAAATTCCAATTTTTATTCCGAGTTCCACATTCCGAAATACAAAAACTTCCATTGTGCCCATCTCTGGTGCACAATAGACTTAAACTATAAAATAATGCATGCTAAATGAGATCTGAAAACTCTTGATAGAGTATTCCGGCCGATTTTCGATTTCGATTTCGGGATTCCGCATTCCGAAATTTGATAATGTAATTCCAACTTTCTAAAAATTCACTTTTCATATAAACATTAACACATTTTTTTTCAAATATGATTACGATTTCCAGATTCAGATTTCCTGTCATTTATTTATTCGGATTTCCGGATTCCGTATTCCGTAATTCAAATCCTCTCTCCCCATTCCGCCCATCTTTTCTCTAAATGGTTATAACGGAAAATGGACTCGTTAAAATATTTTTCAAAAAATCAACATAGCGATTTTTCAATTTTTAAACGTGTGTGGAAATTTTTACGTCTTTATATCAAAAAGTTTCTACTACAATTACATTGAGCTTGTCTTAAACTATCTAAAAATATTAGTATCTCTCTTAAAAGTTTTATTTGAGTATTTTAACTGAGCTTATTCTATTATCATACAACTTTGGGGTGCTGTTAGAGCTTAGTTATATAATTGTTGAAATGTTAGGCTTCCATTTTACGCGAATGATTGCCCATTGATTGATTCCTTCCAGACGTGTATTTTACCTACAATATTAGTACAAATTCCTCAAAAGATTATTTATTTACACTACGGGTGCTTGACACGCGAATATAATTCACAATTGAACCATATTTAAAAAAATAGTAACAGATAAAAATATTTTAAAAAATAACAAAAAAGTTTATATAAATCATTGTTTATTACAGTTTAACTAGGATTTCATTTTCAGAGATCGATGCCTAATTGAAGAGCAAAAAATTAGGGGCGGAGAAAAGGTCTTGTTTAGACAGTCACACGGCCACTAAGGCCATCGAATCTCTTCCTCTTTTGTTTTTCATCAATATTTTTATTTCATCCATTTTCATTTTTAAATTAAACTTTTCATTTCTTGTCATCAAATAATAAACAAAAATTGATAACAAAAATTGATGAGAAACAAAAGAAGAAGAGATTCGATGGCCTTAATAGCCGTGTGGCTGCCTAAACAAGACCTTTTCAACGCCCCTAATTTTTTGCTCTTCCATTAGACATCGATCTCTGAAAAGGACAATAATCGATATTAATTTAAGTAAGAAAAATATATTAGTTTAATTACTTCAATTTCTCTTTCTTAAAATTGGCTCTTCGCCAATTGGACTGAGAGAATTTTTTTACAATTATAAGATAATTTTGGTAAAAACTAGGAAATTAACTTATAAAGTAATATAAAGTATTTACCCAAGGTATTATTAAAATGATATATGCTACAAGAAAATTTAATTTTTTTTAAATTTTATTAATTTATTTAATAAATACTTATAGTGAATAATACAGTTTTTTGTCATTTATTCAACCCACGCAATATAAATTAAATTTCTAATATCTTTTTATGGATTCAGTATTATCATTTAGTTATAATATTGCTCATATTTGATCTATAGAGAGCATTTTGCGTAATTTGAAGTTTTAGTGAGACTTTACATTGTGATGGTATGAAATCCGGCGATTAAAAACTTAACATTAAACGAGAGTAAGAAATGTTTTTTTATGTTTAAAATGGGTTAATTAGCAAGATGATGTTAATATTCTATTTGAAATGGTAACGTGAGTAGAAAATTAAATTAAAATGAATTTGAATTTAATTTTGTATTTGAATTTTTTGGAATTTAATTTTCTATTCTACTTGCAAATGCACGATGATTGATTTCGTAAATTTAAAGCTTAACAACAAATAGTATGTTTCACTTTAAGACTAGCAGGAAACAATAGTTTTCTATTCTAAATCTTGATCTCCTGATATTATTTAATTGATTAACGTGAACTATTTTTTGATTGGATGAAACGTATAAATGGTAAAACGTGTTTATTATAGTTCATTCTATTCTTATTGATTTATATTGTTTATCGTTTTACTTTAATAAACGGTTTAATTACCCAAGTTTGAGATAAGATCAAGAGGTACCGTCCTTTTCAGCCGTGAACATAACGAGAGATAGAACGTTTCACGTAAATACTAGCAGGAAACAATTAACTATCAATAGTTTGCTATTCTAAAAATTCTAAATCTTGTCAAGTTTTTATTCACGGCTTCTACGAGATCTCTAGAATCACAAACATAATAAAGTTTAGTTTCTAAAAAAATGCTCAATTTGGGTTTTTTCTTAAGAACAATGTTAGTAAATATAAAGGATTTAAAAACATAATCACAAATAGCACACATTATCTGAAACTTAGTATTTCTGAAGTATTTCTCAGTACTGAAGTATTTCTCTTACAAAATTGAAGGTCTGCAGGTTTTTTACTATATTCTTCAACAATCTTGCACAAAGTAAAGTAAAATTCGTAAAATATTGAAGGAACATTTCGATTTTTTGATAATTCAGGATAAATTTTAAGTTATTATTTTCAATGGGCGTTCTGTTAGCAAATAAATGAACCAGCAATTGCTCTATGAGCATTTCCAACTAATTCTAGAGCACTAAAATAGTTGAGTATATTTTGGGTTGAGGAATAAGTTCGTAAAGCTTTTTACAAATATTTATTGGAACAAAAAACAATAATTATAATAATAAATTAATCAATTTTGTATTCGCCGTTACTGTTTACGGCTTCCTCCCGCCTATCGATCAATTTGTTGATGCCGTTCCGCCAAAAATTGTCCGGTCTGGAGTTGTTGAGCGAGTTGTTGAGCTCCTCGAAGGTAACACCCCTAATTTGGTTTGACAGAGAGCGCAAAAAGTTGTAATCGGATGGCGCAAGGTCTAGAGAGTACGGTAGATGCTGCAGAATCTCCAATTCGAGCTCTTTGACGGCTTGTCTAACATGCGGTCGTGGAGCAAGATGACTTCGCTTTGCCGATCGTGTCTTTTCAGCCGAATAGCCTCGTAGCTGGGCAACATAGAGCCTCTGGTTGACCGTAGCGTTTCATTTTCCCTAGTCCCTTCAGATGCTCTTCGTCTAATTCTGCAGGCTGCCCGCTTCGAAGCCTGTCTTCAAGTCGCCGTTTTTGAACTTTTCGAACCATTTTTAGACACGTCTAAGAGCGGCTTCGGCTGTTGTTTGCTTTCGATGAAAAGTGAAGAAGAACAGAAGTCGAAAATGCTGATTTTCGCCTCTTGGATAGTTCATTTCTAAGCCTGCAAAATGATGAAAATTTAAAATTTCAGAACAAACTAAAAACACAGTTTTGTAGAGCAGAAGAAACTCTACCAGATAAATATATACAAATAACAAGAAAATCGTTGTGAAAAAAAAGATAATATAAATTTTATATGAACTTATTCCTCAACCCAATAGTTCTCACGAGCAGAGATGGGAAACGAACGAAATCTTGGTTTAAACGAAAACGAAAACGAAAACGAAATTTTTTGTTTATAATACGGTGACATACACTAGCTGACAAAAGTTTTGTCACAAATGTTTTTTCGGGTTTAACTTTTTTGTGACTTGACCAAATTGGCTGATTTTTTGATATGATAGATTAATATGGTTACAGATTATTTTACAAATTCCCGCTTGTGATTACGATGATCCCTTTTACAGTGACAAGCGTTTATCCTAAAACGCGTAGCTCAAAGATATTACGCACTTTTCTTGCCCTGCATTTTTTAATAAGTTTTAAAGTTCAATTATATGTTTTTCATAATTTATTGAAAATAGCAGTAATTGGCAACATTTTAGAGATGACTCCACGTAAAGAAACTCCAATTGCCATCCGACAAGCTGTTATCAATATGAGGGAAAACGGAATGCGTGGTACCGAAATTGCCATGGTAATTTAAACCAAATTTTGCTACTATAACATTTTAAACACCGATTCACATAAAATATCAAAAAATCAGCCAATTTGGTCAAGTCACAAGAAAGTTAAACCCGAAGAAACATTTGTGACAAAACTTTTGTCAACTAGTGTAACTGCAGGCTAACGCGTAACAAATTTAAACAACAATAACAACAATGAATCAACAACATAATCAAAAAAACTTCGTCGAAGTTTCCGTTTTCTTCGCAATCTTCATCCGACTCCTTGTCTTCCGCACTTTCATCACGCGCAAAGTCCATCTTCTTCATCGCTAAGTGTTGGCGAACGGTCAAACGGTGCGAATTGCTGAAACCTCTCTCCGGTTCGGATGAGCTCACAGGAACAGAGAAGAACTTCTTAGCTTCGCGAGCCAGCAGAGGAAAGCCGACGTCGTTGTCCTTTGCCGCCCAGGATTGCAAAACCGCTTCACTGTTATCAGCAGCCGGGCGTGGCGGACTCAATCGCTTCTCTCTGAGACATGCGGCAATTTCAGTTCTCATCGGAGTTGCATCTTGTTCTTGAGACCAGATTTTCGCCTTGAGGGCTGCAGTAGAGCTGGTACATAGCGTATCAGAGCTTCGCGAAGAGGAGGATGGCGTTGAATCTTGAATTTGAGTGCTTGCCACTGACATCTCTACGGCATGTCGTACTTCATTCCAGACATCGTCGTCGTGCAGTTTCTTCCTTCCAACAAAGCGCGGATCGGAGAATGCGGCTTAGCGCAGGAGATCTTTTCTTGTCTTCGGCCATTCAGTGCGGAGACGAACGCGGAAATGAAGCTTCGATCAAACGCGGATTCAACTGGCTCCCTGCAGAATGAATCAATGCGGCGCAGTAAGAACGGTATCAGAGCTTCAGACGAGCCGGTTGAATCAATCGTTGAATCAGATTTTTTTAATTAAATTGTTTTTTTGTGTTTATTACAAATAATAATGTGAATTGATCAAAAAGTTCTATAGTCGTAGCCAAATGCGATTACCACCGCAAACTGTCGCGCCCTTTTTTAAATATTATTTTTTCATTAAATTTTTATGATTATTACTATTTTCCACAATTATTCCACGATTTAAACAACATCTAAAAGATATTCTTCAATTTATTTAAGCAAAAACAGTATAGAGCGAGCATAAATAATCATAAAAATAATATTTTTAAAAAAGCGCACCACATTTTGCTGTGCTAATCGCATTTGGCAACGACTATACTAATTTTTATTCAGTTCACATACTTTTGCTATCTGTGCTAAATCACCGTAAGTTCCCTTAATTGACATTTATATTCTATCAATGACTGAATAATTGATCCCAGTACACTAAGCACTTTAAATACTTATTTACTAAATTGGTTTTATTCGAGTGATCTCTATAAAATGCCCAATTATTCTACATTTAATATATATAATTTTGTACATTATAGTTTATAGTCATTTGAGTGTGACTTAGTGTCCTTTACTAATATGGAATACAATTATAAACAGAAATACGAAACGAATAACATTATTAAATTTCTATTATAAACTTTAACAAATGAGCTTATCTTCTTAAAAATTCATTTCAATCCGCATTATTATTTTAATTAACGAACATAACAACAATAAGTCTCAAAAAAATGTAATCCGTAGCTTAATCGGTTTTGCCTTATCGTGTAATTGTTTATTAGTAATATCTTATTTATAAAGATTATTTTATTAAAATACATTTATTATTAATGAATGTGAGAATTCGCGTTTCATATTGTTCCTATACACGGTAAAATTTCGAAATTTTTATACAAACAAATGAATAAATCAAATCAAATAAATAGACACTTATTATCAAGAAAAAAAACACGCAGAGCTCTGATATATCGTCGAGCAGAAAAAGAAAACAATTAAACTATGAATTAATAAAAAAAAGAATCGAAGGTCAACACGTACATAATAAAGAGTATTCAATACATTTTTGATGTTTTGCTCGTTTATTTGCAATTTTTTGTAAAGAAAATATCCTAAATTTGTTAAACAAAAGAAATCTCGGTTATCACAATGAAATAATAATAATAATACAAATAATAATAATAATAAAAATAATAAATATCTCTTAAACTAAATGAAGGATGTTCGAGAATAAATAAAAACAAGATCAATAAGAAATCCAGGAATAAGAGTTAACGATTGAAATATGGCAACGGATGAAGAAATGTGGTAGAAGTGGACGTCGAGATCATATTGGTCCGCTGATTCGGTTTTGCGACCGGTGGTTCATTTTGCGCGCTAATGAAGGCATTCACATAAGCCGGCATGTTGCGTTCACTCGCAGCTGGCGACTGAGGCGAGCCGCGAAACTGAGCTCGCACGCGGTCCCTTGCGGGCAAGTGCAATGCGATCTGCAAAGCAACGTCAATCATGAATCAGCCTTGTATCTTGACATTGTAGGCACAAAACACCGACTACAAATGGGCTCGATGAGCAAACTCACTTTATTCCCAGCGTCAGACTGCCACTGCCACATTCCTGCTCGGGGAGACATGTCGGCTTCTGAAACAGCAATTCATGAGAGCAATCCGATAATAAAGTGCTGTTAGCCACACAATGGATGATGATAAACAACATGATTAAAGGGGGGAAAACAAATAGGGGTTAGTGAGCTCACGCAAAATAATATACCGATCGAAACAGTTGTAATGATTTGAATTAAGCGATACGGGTTGACGAAATCGTTCTTATCGAGGTGAATGTTCTTCAAAGGATCGTGAGAAGCCAATGGATGGGGAGATATACCTGTTTACACACGTACTGCACATTTCCTTTGTCGTCGGACATCTTGTGCAGGAGCATTGTATCCTCGGGACAGTCGCAGTAAATGGACGTTTGGATTTCGAGCACCTCTGCGGTGATTTCATTGTGCTCGCACGTTGGCAGCTCTCGCTTAGTGCAGAACTTGAATAATGGCTCATTTGGGCTAAAGTGCGCTGTCAGTGTACCTGATATCGGATTCCTTTTAAAACTGATGACGATTCCATGTCCATTGAGCACGCCTTCATGTCGGGACAGTCGCACAACTCGAACCGGAACTCGTTGAACGTGTATGAGCATGATTGAGATTCCTGACAAATCGGCCTCCGATAGTGACGTCGCTAAAAATTGCGCAGATTGTTTTTGTTGTTTATGGTCCCGACGCTTTCTTATTTTTCGGTTTAGAATTTTTTCATATTTGAATAACACCCATCATTATGCCATTATTTTATTCATTCACACCATGAACAAATATATATATATATATTGCGTCTTTATTTTTTCTGGATTATTCCTTTGCATTGTTAACTATTTGTTTACTTATTTATTCCAATTTGAGTTGTCATTATGATCAAAAAATAAAGAATTTAAATGTAAACCGAAAATATCATTTTGGCTCAATTCAAAACAATCAACAAATTTTGTAGAAATGAAATAGTGTCCAAGCTGACTTGTTAAAAACTATTATCATTATCTGTTAGAATAATAATAATAATCATGACAACAACAATAATAATAATAATAACCAAATAAAGGTAATTGAATTAATAATTGAATAACGTACCGGTGAAAATGCGTCAATATATAATAAGGAGCAAAGAATGAGAAATGAAGGAAATAACGTCAAATACATTCTCGCCGTGTATAAAGAAAACAACGCTGATGTATTACTGAAATGTTGAAATTTAAGAAAGCACGACGTCAACAAAAATAACAATGATGAACGCCATCATTAATTAAATGTAAATTCAAATGATAATCATAATCATCATAAAATGAAAGAATATTGGAATAAATATATCCCGAAACGTTGTTAGACATGTGAAGGAGGCGGCGTCGTTTGGCTCATTTCATTACATTATGGTAAATCTTCAAACGATAAATGTCTGAAAGTGTGGGCGTGGTCGCATAAAGTGCTCGAGATGTGGGAGGAATGAATGGTCAAAAAATATATAATTTTATGCTCCTCGCGCCTTATAGAAGACAATAGAAAACAATGGGTGAAAATGCGGATTACTAAACATTGATAATTAATTAGTTCATTAATGATTTTTGGTTGAATATTTGTTGTCTTAATACTTTGCGGTTTTTTTTAGAAAGAGAGCAATTGATGCATCACTTTGTTACTATGACCCGATTTACAAATTTTGTTACAAATTTTGCATTTCTTATCAAAATGGGCCGCTTTATAATTAACTAGGAAATAGTTAACATTTTTGATTTCCGTTTAGAAAGGCATTATCAAATATATATTTTGGAGGGAAATTGTCAAGACGTCGAAGAAATCGACACGTTTTTTGTTTTGTTTTTCTTCGAAAAGTTTTTGTTTAATGGTCCGATTGAATAAAATTGTGAGTTATTGTTGGGAATCGAAAATGTTCCATAAGTTATGGAGTTCAATTGTTGGTTTATTATCGAAAGAACCAACAGATTTTGTATAAATCTGTGATTTAATCATGTAGTGTCAAGATGAACGAATTTTGATTAAAGGCATGACTTTTGGTCTTGTTTAGGGTGAAAAGAAGTTATTCATCTATTTAATTTTCAATTAATAATTCGAGAAGCTCTATAACAATTCACAAAACTTTTTAATTCTCTGTTACTATAGCTGTCAAATTTACTGTTTCTAAAATTGATTTCATAATAAAATTAGTTGTTTTTAAAATAGCCAATCTTTCAAATTTTTACGTGTAATGAAATTTTCTTAAAACTCGTATACATTACTTGGTTTTTGAACTGAGTTGCGCGTCTAAGACTTTAAATAATTGGTTAAATAATCATTTAATTGCCTCATAGACAATATATCATATTAAAATTACGATTTTGCGACTTTAAAACGTTTCTGAAAATGTGTCCGCCTTTCTAACAATAAAGTTTTTACTATAAGTAAATTAATATTGTCTTAAACTATATGAAACTATTAATATATTTCCAAAAAGTTAAATTTGAGCACGTTTCCTGAGCTCATGTTATTAGCATACCAGTTTGGTTTAGGTATTACATTAAGAGATTTAAGTAACAGTAATTCTAAAAGTTTTTTAATAGCAAGTTTTATATTGTGTGAAGTTGTTAGAGGGTATTTTTATTTGATAATTCAATTGTCTGAAAATGACGATTTGGAAATTTGTAAACGTCTATTTTAAATTTCAAATCCTCAATATTCTACTTAAGAATAAGGCCACGCCAAATGGAAATTAATATTTTTTCAATATTTAAATGTGTCTTACTAATTTACAGGTATTAGTTTCATACAACTTGAAACGCCATTTTGCCTTGACCGTCTTAAACTATTTCGAACATGTGCTTCTTACCGAAGTTAACAAAATGCGCAACTATTCAGCTCCTAAGTTAACTATTCAATTTGGTAGTGAGCTGAACTTTAGATTCTTTAACTGCTGGATTGGAATATAATGTGTATTAGGTTGGGGGCTCCGAGAAGATTCTCATTTTGCTAATTTCACTTAGAAGCGCATGTTTTAGATAGTTTAAGACGGGCTAGGCAAAATGGGACAATAGACGTTTACTTTTGTCGAAATCCTCATTTTCCGACAATTAAATTGTCAAATAAAAAAATACCCCCTAAAAATCTCTTTAGATAATTTAAGACGATTTACACTTTAAACCCAGCACATAATTATTCAGCGGTCAAATAGAAAGCGTAATTTTAAAATATCTTAAAAGGATAATTCTTAAACTATGATAATCTATGAAAAATTTCGATTTTAGGAATATTCTGAGCCACTGTTTTTATGCTTTCTGATGTGGTGTCAAGGCTAACTTGTCGAGAAACTACTAAACTTCTGACAAATGACTCTTCCTGCATACTTCAGATAATTTACTGTTTTTTTAAGAATCTATTTTTAGATAAACAATTAGTTCAGTTTTAGACCACATTTCAAGCAAAAAGATGAAAATTGTATTTAAATTGGCGTTGATAATAAACTAAAATCTTAACATTATTCGTGAACTAACAGCATTTAATCATTGCTGGATATAAAATGAGAATATTTTTAGTGAATTAGAGTCAAATTTAACCATAAATTATTTGAAATCAGGAAATTTGAATACAATATGAGACCATCTAAACAGAACCTTTTATAAATAATACCCAATTGCTCATTTATCGATGAGACAGACAATATTGAAATAATATTTTAAGTTGTGTGTACAATTTCGAACATTTTTACAGCAAAACTAGTTCGGAATTTCACGTAATAATTTCAAACGTATAATTTAATTGTCAATTGTAGTTGTAACCAGTGGAAGATGCCAAACGTCCGCCCGATTTAACTCATTTTTATATGTTAATGAGGATTTTATGGATTAAAAAATTATAATTCGCTTAGAATTATTCTGAAAATCCGATAGCTTCCGGAAATTTGAATATGCAGATTTAGAACGTTAAAATTACTGTGGCTTTGGTGATATTTTTAAATTTCTATTTTTAAAATATATGTTTTTTTAAATTCAAATATATTAATTTAAAAAACCTAAATTGTAAATATAGTCCTTTTCAGAGATCGGCGTCCAATGGAAGAGGAAAAATAAGAATAAAATGATGTTCTCGTTTAGACGGCCACTCTTTGGCTACCATCAATGTGTGCTTTCTCGAAACAATAGATAACATACATTGAAGAGGAATAGATGGAAAAGTGCTTTGTAGCCATGTGGCCTTCCAAACGAGACCATTATTTATTATTATTTTTCTCTTTCATTGGGCACCTATCTCTGAAAAGTTCAATATTAAAAAAAGAAGATTGGGAGCTAACTTACTTGATAAAGATAATTTAAAAATTTAAAAATTAATATTAAAAAAAAAGAAACAGAAGACACGTAAAAGTGAACAAAATAAACATAAATCAATCTGACAAGAATTAATAAGTGAAACATTTCAACGAATGTTCGCGAAACATCATCATCTTAAATAAAGCTCAAAATAGTGGGTAGAGGATCTAATTTGAACTCCAATGTTGTCATCATCATAGCGGCCATTTTTTGCGCTTTTCCAAGAACATTGCATTTAAAATTCAAAGGAAAAAAGAAACAAATACGAAGAAACACGAGTTGATGTGAACTCGGAATAATAATTATCACCGCGTAATAATTCAATTACTGAATCACGGAATTTTTGATTACATATCATTCGTGTTCTATTTATACACACATTCTTAATGTGCGTTACCACGCTGATCCAGCAACACGTGTGAATTGTTGACAAACAACGAGTTCGAGTGAGAGCAAAAGTGTGGATATTAATTATTCGAGAAACTTTATTATTAATAACAATTCAAAACACAAGAAATTAAAGAAGAAGCTGACGTAGTTGGGTTAAGAATGACCACTCATGTTCAGATTGCTATTTTTGGCTAGTAGTTTTTAACAAGATTTGTTTGACGCAGGTTTTCGCGTGAAGTCATGATGAGTAAAGTATGCCAATTGTTATAATTAAAATGCATTCATCCTTCCTTTGTTGTGTGTTCCAATAGAGATCAATTGTTATTTAGATTTTTGGCAAGCCACAAATAAACTTTATTCGATAAAACAAAACTAAAACAGCGATCATTTTAAAAGCGAAGCAAAATGTAATCAAGATTGACCGGATTGAAATCTTTGGATTGAATTAATCACAACAACCTGTAACCTGAGATGATCGAATTCACGAATGTCAAGTTTAAACCTTTTTATCGTAATAATAACACGTTTGGCTATTTTTAAACTTTGGGTGGATTTGATGAAATCAAAACGACCAATTATTCATCATAATCAGTGGTTATATACGTATTTCGTTAATAGTTATATTTATTACGATTATTGTTTATATTAACAATAATAATAATACCAATAACAATTAATTTTTATGAATTTCTCACAAAAAATTGGTGGCCTCTTTGTTGGAATAAATAAGATCTTATTTATTAGGTGCAAAAAATGAAAAAAATGTTCATTAATTATTTATTTTATTTACTTATGATACAAATATAGTATATTGTTATTTATATTAGGTGATTCTTTCGAGTAATTCTCATTAAATAATAATTATAATTATTAAAGCCTCGTTTGGATAAACAAAGACTCACCAATTTTATTGAGACAAATTTACAATTCTACGTAGGCGTAAAAGTCGGGTTGTTATTAATTCGTTTAGCGGAATTTCGGCGATTTGATGCGTAAACTCTTAAACAACACGTTTCCTTTAAAATTCATCACTGCTATTTATTTATTTTATTTTGTAGAAAGAGAGAGAGAGAGAGAACAATTGGAAAATAAATAAAGAGAATCCTCTGGAGTGTGTGGTTTAATTATTGACTGACATTCGCCTTCAATACTCAGAATAGTATAGAAGTGACGAATGGAATAAACTTTAACAGTAATCTTCAATCAGCAAATGATTACATAATAATACGAATTGAATGAGTCGGCAATGATAAACAAGGACTAACTAATGTTAGGTGTATATCAATTGCAGGGCTTCTTTCATCTCCATTTCGTGTGTCAACAAATAATTCTTTTAAGCGAGATTTTCATAATTTGACTTATTGACCAACGAACTAAATAAATAACAATTATCGCTTCTAAATAATCCCAGTTGATCGAAAATAAATAAGAAATTGAATGTCTCTTGAAATATCGGATTAATTCTTTAAAAGGTAAATTGAATCGTGGAAGAATGGATAGAAAAGCAGGACTTCTAAAAGGCCACAGAAATCGGATTTTATTAAATCTAGGAAAACTGAAAATTGCCCTCGACGTAAAATAAAATACATTTCTGTAAAAAAATACGGATTCTTACACCTTAAAATGTAAATTTCTTCCTCAAACTTCAATTCATTAATTAATTAGAATAAAGCTAGATGCGTAGAATACCTGGTAGAGAATTTGATTCACGGAAAATATATCCTGGTTCGATTCTTTTGAGATCGAGACAAAAGTGTACCATTCCTTTTGGCGATTGTCTCCGTGGTTTTGTTGATTGGGTAACCAGCTGCATGGGCGAGTTCTTGTATTCCTCCTCCGATGATATCCCGAGTCTCGAAAGGCATTATTACACGCCAAATGGAAATGAATATTTTTCAATATTTAAACACGTCTTACCAATTTACACGTATTATTCTCTTATAATTTGATATGTTATTTTTTATAGCCCGTCTTAAACTAACTAAAAACATGCTATTTTTATTGTAATATGCAAATCGAACCTACATTCTGAGCCACTAAATTAACCATTCAATTTGGTGTGTTATTATCGTCTTGTATTTTTCCATGTTTGAACCGAAGTGTAGAGCCAGTTCCACGGGATAGACATGAGTTTTTGCAGAGGCGTATGGGTCACCGAACTCGAAGTGGAGTATTAGAGATGTTTTTTTGTTTCCTTCAGCATTTAAGATATTGTATCTCAGGTTATATATTTATTCCAAATGAAATATTATACAATATAATATATAATAGCCAGTATAGTAATACAGAATGAATTAAATGTCGGTGGTTCAGTTTACGGCTGGTAGTAGAGCGATCGGCACGAGGCTTTGAGCAGTATACTTTCGTTAACTTCAACTTATACTTCTTGACTGAGCAGAAACTATGCTTAAATAGTCCATCCGTGACCTTCTCAACATCCGATCAGCATGTTTTTCTCCGAAAACAGCACTTTGTCATAAAGATTCTAATGCGAAGGATGTCTGCCTTTTGCCAATGGTTTTAAACAGAGTTGTTATTGTTTCAGCTAATGTAGTCCCTCTTGTGCTCGCGACTGTCCAACTCTTTTCTCGACTATCGTCGACACAGCACGTCAAATGAATATGAATATTTGTTAAATATTTAAACGTGTCTTACAAATTTACACGTATTATTTTCATATGATTTGACACGTCATTTTTTCTATCCTTTCTTAAACTATCTAAACATAGCTTCTAAATAATCCTAAAAATAAATAAGAAATAGAATGTCGAAAGGTAAACTGAATCCTGGAAGAATGGATAGAAAAACAGGACTTCTGAAAGGCCACAGAAATCGGATTTTATTAAATCTAGGAACACTGGAAATTGCCCTCGACGTAAAATAAAATGCATTTCTGCAAAAAATCACGGATTATTACACTTTCTAATTTAAATGTCTCCTCAATGCATTAATTAATTAGAATAAAGCTAGATGCGTAGCATACCTGGTAGAGAATTTGATTCACGGAAAACATATCCTGAGCCGGTATGCCAGAATGTATTTCTCTGTTAAATAGCAATGAAAAATTATTGTTAGGCTACTTTTATAAGAAAATTTAAATAAGTGTATGCAAAAAACAATATTTTAACACAAAACAAATTGTAAAATATTTATAATTTACTGTAAAAGACAATTAATCAATGACTTTCCATCACCGTTTAACGGATAAATACTTTCTTGCACACCGCCTCTTGTTCGATTCTTTTGATATCTTCTGTATTTTTTTTTAGAAAAATGAAAAGAATCGAAATTTAAAATGAAATTGTGTAATAGTACGTGATTTTTTTGCGGAAATGCATTTTATTTTCCGACGGGAGCAATTACCGCTTTTCCTAGATTTTATAACATCCCAACATTTTGTCAAATTTAAATGACTAGAATTTTTTTGGGAAAGTCTGTAAACATGACATGAAAATAAAATTTTATCTTGCAAGGGGGAATTTAATTAAATGAGTTTAACTGTTGCATTTTCATTGGAAATGTAGCTCAAAATTACGTTTTTCTGATTTTTAAGCTTATCTGAAAACTGCTACGTCTTTTCAATAAAATATTGATTATGACAACTTAATTATGATTTCCTTCAACTATCTAAAATATTAATACATTTCCAATAAATTAGAGCGCTCATGTTATTGCCTGTATTGCTATTTTTACCTTACTGAGCTCATATCGTACTATTTGGCGTTCGTGAACATAGCTTTTCAAATACATTTTTGCAGGATACACGGACCGAAAAGAAGCCAAATAATTGTAAGCACAGAAAAAATGAAAAATTGTTATGTAGGTAACCTATATCTATAGACGCTAGAAATTAATTTTAAAAACAAATTTGACTTTAATTTTCTATCGTAGATATGATTATTTCAGCTTCTGCTCTTACGAGACTTCATGAGAAAATCCATAAAAAATAACCATTTTTTAAAAATATTAATTGTATCTGCTCAAAATACAATTTTGATATTTAAACGTATTTTGCAAAGCCTCCACGTATAATTTAAAGAATAAATTATTTATTAATTGGCTTAGTAACTTTCTGAACACAATATTATATTGTTAGCACCTTTATTGAGCTCATAATACAAATAAAGCATTTAACTAGTAAGACAATTATCGAGCCCACGCAAGTATAAACCATACATTACCTTAAAAACTTAGCCTCAATGTGAATTATTTAAAAATATATTTTCTGTACATTTTGTAAACATTTTTTGAATAATAAAAATGAAAATAATAACAATAATAGTAGTAATATTATTACAATTAAATGCAACTTTATTTCCTCACAATTGTCCTTATTCTTTTAAAATAATCATACAATTTGTGAAAAACAATAGATATTAATAGGAATCCCTGCTCATAATTTTTCGAATCATGTAAAGATAATATCGTAACTCTGTTCTAGAAATGATTCTGGAAATGAAAAAAATATACAAAACTTTGATGGTCTACATTGATCCATCAAAAATTAGCAAAGGGCTCAACTTTTTCGCTTTCAACACACCAATTTATATTATTAATTCTTTCAATATTATCTGAATATATTTTTCTTTTCAGAGATCGGTGTCTAATGGAATTGGAAAGAAATTAGAATGGTATGAGGTTCTCGTTTGTTCTATGTCATCAATGTGTGATGTCTGTTAATCGAACAAATGGAATAGTAATCGTGAAATGCCACAAGAGTCAAATAAAAATTGAAATAACTAAGGTTATTACCTAAAAAAAATCATTGTCATTTTATATTTGAAATCGACTCAAATTATCAAATAATAATGCTTCATTTTAATAATAATTTTAAGTTACAATAAATGAAACTGAATGGTCTAATTTGTAGCAAGATCTTAATGACTTAGGCTAAAAAATATATTTTAAAGTTCCAACATTAAAAACATGTTTTACTCTAGTTTTACGTGGCTATTTTATCAATCAAATAGTCTCAAGCACTCCAATTCCACGAAACCGCGCCGCATTGCAAAAGACTTCGCACCAATTGTACGAACACTTCCTTTTAATTTTATTATTTTTTGTTAAATATTTAATTTATTAATTATTATTTAACAGTAGAATTAGTTTAAATTTTATAAATTGTTCAGAAAAATATTATATATATATATATATACAGTCCTTTTCAGAGATCGGTGCCTAATGGAAGAGGAAAAATTAGGATGGAACGAGGCTCTCGTTTGGACGACCTCTCTTTTCGAAATAATGGTCACCACACATTGACTTTTTCTTCTTTTTTGTTCTTCCATTAGATCTCTGAAAGGGACAATATAATCAAAATATAAGATTTAAAATTCATTTTCAACATTTTTGAATTATTTTCAATGGTCTCAAACAGATCATGAAACAAATATTCAATTTATGTTAATAATTTCTCTATTTTTCATTATATTTCTTCAAAATTTCTAGATTAAATCAGATCTATTACTTTTATTTTTAATGAAAATAAAATTGGAATTGTCAATTTCTTATATTTTGATAATAAATATATCATAGTTTTGTTTATACTCTTCTGATAAACAATAATTAATAAATAAAATATTGCACGCCAAATCGAAATGAATATTTTAAATATTTAAACGTGTCTTACTAATTTACACGTATTATTTTCATACAACTTGACACCTCATTGTCACTCGCCCGTCTTAAATTATCTAAAAAATATGCGCTTCTTTTCGAAATTCATTCCATTCCATTCTAATTTTTTCCTCTTCCATTAGGCATCGATCTCTGATAAGGACTATATATATATATTATCAAAATCTAAGAATATGAAAGGTTTGATTTGATCATTTTTGAATTATTTTCAATGGTCTTAATGAGAACGTGAATAAATATTCAATTTATTTTAAAACTTTCTCTGTTTTTCATTATATTTCTTCAAAATTTCTAGATCACGTCAGATTTATTACTTTTATTTTTTATAAAAATAAAATTTGAATTGTCAATTTCTCAGATTTTGATAATATATATATATAATATTTTTCTGAACAATATATAAAAATTAAATTAATTCTACTGTTAAATAATAATTAATAAATCAAACATTTAACAAAAAATAATAAAATTAAAAGGAAGTGTTCGTACAATTGGTGCGAAGTCTTTTGCAATGCGGCGCGGTTTCGTGGCATTGGAGTGCTTGAGACCATTTGATTGATAAAATAGCCACGTAAAACTAGAGATTGTAAAATATGTTTTTAATGTTGGAACTTTAAAATATATTTTTTAGGCTAAGTCATTAATATCCTGCTATAAATTCATTAAATTAGACCAATGAGTTTCATTTATTTGAAATTTAACATTTATATTAAATAAATATAAAACATTATTATTTAAAATTTTGAGCCGATTTCAAATATAAAATGACAATGATTTTTTAAGGTTTTTTAATAACCTTAATTATTTCAATTTTTCTTTGACTCTTGTGGCATTTCACGATTACTATTCCATTTGTTCAATTAACTTTTCCAACAATCGCTGACATCAAAATTTATAAAAAACAGTAATAATTCAGTTCAAATATTCTTATTTTTCTAAATGAAATTTGAGAAAATGAATAAAGTGAACACGCCAAATGTAACGATCAAATTGAGAGCTCAGAATATATGCTTAAAAGTAGCTTTTCAGCAATGGAATCTGTTGTTCGTGATTGTAAAAATGATTTGTAAAGTTTTTTTTTAAATAAAACGTATAAAACTATAATTTCAATATTAATAAATGTTAATTTGAACTTGGCGTGCTGAATAAGATAAATTTTGGTTTTATTTAGAAAGAAGCAGTAAATTAAACAGAGATCCTTTACATTTAAAATCTTATAGTTCGATCACCACTGCAATTTTGGTCATTTTCTCATTTAATTTTAATATTAATTTTTTCCCCATTTTCTTGTTTTTGCTTAAATGAATTGAAGAATATTTTTTAAATGAATAAATGTGGAAAATAATAATCATAAATTACATTTCAAAAAGTGCGCCGCAATTGCTGTTTCGACTATAAATAAAATCATAAAATCTATGAATGCTCATGAACTTTTACAAATAAAGATTATTATTATTGAGTTAAAATTTGACATATCACACATTGACACACACACAAACACACAAAATATGTACATTTTAAATAACATTAATAACAAATATTTAATTATCAAAAAAAAAATGCAAAACAACTTATATATATATATATATATAGATTTATTTAGATCCTTGCTGTGAATGGGTACGGTTGCAATTGGCCGAGACTTCTAGCTGATGCTCCATTCGGTAGCTCATCTTCTTCCTCGCCATCTTTTCGCACGCGTCGCCATTTGGCGCGTCGGTTTTGAAACCAAGTTTTTACCTGAAAACGATTATATCAAGTTCAGTCGTAAAAAACAAGTCATTTTTAACTATTAATTATATTTAATAATATGTTTAACAGAAGACAAAACAAACAATTACCTGTCTTTCACTTAAACTCAAACTCTTGGCGAGCTTCTTCCTTTCCTGTGGGCTTAAATATTTGTGCGAGTCGAACTTGTGCTCAAGCGCGTCCGTTTGCTCATTGGTGAATCTGAATATTGTCAAGTTAGGGCTCAAATGCGAGCACATGTCTTTCGTACCTGATTTGTCCCCCTTTCCTTTTCTGCGGCGATTTACTCATGTATGGGTAAAGCCAGGATAATCGTGGATCCCAAATGCCTCCCATTGGTTGAGGTGCTCCTGAAAACAAACAAATCTAGTGCGTAATTAATCCAAAACAATATATATTTGTTTGTTATTTGATTAGATAGGTTATGTGGTCCTTTCTCACAGTGGGATCATTAATGAGATTAACCGATTAATCCATTATGTTATATTGGCAAACATAAACAGTACTGTTTGCCATTTTGTTTTGGAATTTGTTAAAGTTTTATTAGATAATTTGTTTATATAGAAATGATAGGAATATGATAATATTGATGTTCAATGAAGGTCTTGAAAAGAAGAGCAAAGAGAGTATGTTCCATATAATTTCAAATTAAATCTATTGTTTTTTTTTTGTAAAATTTGAAAAAAATTTATTTAAACTTTAAATTTCTACATTTTTCAATAGTTTATAGAAAAATGTTCTTGTAAGATCAGAGCACGCCAAATGAAAATGAACATTTTTCAAAATATTAAAAAAGTTTCCTACTAATTTACACGTATTGTTGTCATATAATTTGACACGTCATCTTTACTAGTCGGTCTTAAACTATCTAAAAATATATTCTTATCAAAATTGGCAATTTGAGCAGCTTTTCTGAGCCTCTTACTCAACCATACCATTTGAAGTGTCACAGTATCGTAAAACATAAATGTTTTACGTGTGTCTCGTTTAATAAAAACAATGACAACAAACAATCCAAATGAATTCGAAAGAGCAGTAGCTCAAAGAAACTCAATAAGAGCTGAAAATTCATAAAAGTTTAAAACGAGCAAAGCAAAGCTTGTGGAATTGTTATTTTACTAGCTCGTTTAATTTAATAAAATACGTTTAATTATTGAAAAAACTTTATTTTCATTTGGGGTGCAACTAATATTCGCGTGATCTACTTCTAATAGTATTTAAGATCTTCTATTTTAATCGAACTGATTAATTGATTGATACAATCAATGTGCTCATTTTTTGAAACAAAAAATGAGTTTCCTATAAACAATTTGATTAAATTAATAATAACCATTGTCCTTTTCAGAGATTGGTGCCTAATGGAAGAGAAACAAAATTAGGATGGAATGAGGTTCTCGTTTGGACGGCCATTCTTTATTGCGAAATTATGGGCAGCACACATTTAAGAGAAATTGACGAAAAAAATCGAAAAAGCCGTTTCCGCATTTGTTCTCCTTTTTTCTCTTCCATTAGGCACCGATCTCTGAAAAGGACAATAAACGGCAAGTTAGAGCATCTGAAAATGCTCATTTTTTAAAAACAAAAGTTTCCACAGCGTTAATGAGTTTCCTATAAACTATATAAGATTTGATTAAATCGATAAGTAAACGTCAGGTTAGAGAAGATTTTAAAATGTATTTCACTCACAGTTAATACTAATGAATCTTGAAACGAAACATTTTATGCTCACGCTAAATGGAAATAAAGAGTTTTGTATAATTTCGCGTGTATCAATAAACTCGACTTCTCAAAAAAAGTTCTCCTAAATTATAACAAGGCTCTGAAATTTTAAAGCGTAATTTTATCATTTCCATTGCCACGAAACCGCGCCGCTTTGCAAAAGACTTTGCACCAATTGCAAGATCAACCTTTTAATTTATTATTTTAATTATCAATATTTACTAGTCACTTATATTGACGATGAAGATTCTTCTGATCCATTAATTGAGGTACTAAGAATTTATTTTCAAAAAATCATCAGGTTTTCTGCAGAATGAAAAAAAAACGGTTTCTGGGCAGTGGAGTGCTTTGATATAATATTTCCCAATATTTTTAGTTTTATTGAATTTTTTTCGTGCGTAGAAACTTTGAATTAAATTTGACTTTAATATTGATCTTTTACTTTAAAAATTTTACGGTCATTTTCAGAGATCGGTGCCTAATGAAAGAGGAAAAAATAAGGAAAAATGAGATTCTCGTTTGGACGGCAACACGGCCACAAAGTACTTTTCCATTTATTCCTATTAAATGTGTGCATTAACTATTTTGTTGAGACAACAAACATTGATGAGAGACAAAAGAGTGGCCGTCTAAACGAGAACCTAATTGTTTTCTTGTGTTTTTCCTCTTCCATTAGGCGCCGATCTCTGAAAAGGACAATGATTTTACTTTAATGTTTAACTTTGATCCATTATCTTCAAACATTAATTTCTAAAAAATTCCTTTTGCACAAACTCGGTAGTATATTTGGGTCGAGAATAAAAACGTTTAAATGAAAGAAAATTAAATTAATTGTATCAGTTTTATATAGTTTTCTGGGCACTTAAAAAGCCACACTTAAACCAGTGATCTTTTTTTTAAACGTCATTTTGATATGCGACTCCATAAGAGCCAAAACCTTATAACCACTGACGATTACATGCCAACGATTATCTAATAAAAAAGAAACACTTGAAATGTCATGAGATTTGAAACCGATTTGAAATACTAAAATTGTTTTGAAGATTAAATCTCAGAATGAATCATACTCTACAAATTAATATGGGATTGATACACTTTCAGAAAACTGAACGCATCGTGTCAACAAAATTTCAGACAATTTGCAGTATGAATTGAACAAATGAGCATTATTAGTGAACACGCATTCATTTATATAATCTTCGATAGGTCATTACCATGATGGAACATTGGCACTTGTCCATTTGCATTCACACGGCTCGGATTTGCAGCTTGTGCCATTTGTGAAGCCAACTGCTGTGTCAATTCCACATACATCCATGGATTGAAGTCAGAAGATGCTGCACCATTCAACCCTAGAATATTTAATTATTTTTTTTTGAAGGTGCAACTCAAAAATAGAATTGAAATTATTTATTATTAATGAGCTGTTTTTTACTTATTCTTGAAATATGATGAGATGCATTATAATTATAACAAATAAACAAAAATTTGATTTTTAATTAGTAGACGTCACGATTGTTAGTACTTATCAAGCTTACCCAAATTAGATTGTTTTGCCGAGACGACTTTGGCGGTTTCTGATTCGTGCGGGGACTCATCTTCCGAGCACTCGCTGCCGGTTTCAATCGGAGATTGCGGCTCTTCCTGCCAACCGAGTATTCAATTCTCCACAATGCGTAAAAATCACTTACTTGTTTGGATGTGTTTGGCAAATCTGACGAGGACGAAGGCTGTGATTGATTTTGTAACAAACTAGAAATGGAAAACATTGTTCCGAGTCTTTCTGCGGATTGCCAGCGAATGATTAAACCAATAGCCGGCAAATAGAACGTGGACGACCAATTTTGATTAAATGGACTGATGAAACTGATCGCTTAGTTGCTAATACACGCGGGAGCCACTAAGCACACATCAAAAACGAAGAGCACATCGCGGTGGGCGGGAATACGGTAGCTGTATCGAATCGTCTTTGATGAAGGGAAACGTCTCATTGAGAGCCGTGCTATTTGCTGGCTCGCGATTTTATTTGACAGACGGTATCAAATAACAAGTTGGTGTCACTTTAATGGTGAGCAGTCAGCGATAATTGACATTGAAAGTTGTTTCAATTAAATTGAGAGCCCATTAATTGAAAATGAAGATTTTCTTATTGTATTATTGTTTGTCTTTCTGCTAAAGTTCATAACATCTCTTTTTTAATCGAATTACACGGTTTTTGTCAATAATGAAAAGGAATTATGAGCATGAATAGAGTGAAACCTATTGTAAATCAATTATTAACACAATTTTAACCTCATTTATAAGCGATTAAAACTTTGCTTTATTAAAAATATTTAATTAATCTTATCAATACAACAACAAAACACAAAAACATGGCGATTTATTGTGCTGCTGATCAAATAATCCATTCGATTGGTCTTTGGAATGTATTTGTGACAAGTTTCGTCTTAAATAGTTTCGCTTAATCCCCTCGAAATGATGATTTCGACTAGAAACGTTGATAAAAAGAATTAAGAGAGGAATGATGTTATAAATAAATGATCATTTTTTCTAATTAACATATCCATTCAAACATTTTACGTTGCTCTTCCGAAAAATGTTATTGACGTATTATTAATCTGTTATGACATAAAAATAGAACATCGAAAGTTTGATGGCAATTAAAGATCATGAATGGAATCATTTCGAAGATAAGGGAATGGAAAACTGGGTTAAAAATGAATCTAAATATTTTCAGAAACTATTCTTGATTCTAATCATAAATAATAACTTTCCGAATATTTTAAGGCAAAGATGTAAACAATCCGAATAAAGTAATATGGTTTAAATGTTCAATACTTCCTTAGATTCTCATTTAGCTCATGAATGTGTATAGTCGTGGTGCATGTTATTGAAAATGTCGGTTTAATGGAGTATTCCGAATAATAAAATCCCAAGCGATACCATTTTATTATTCAGAATGTTCCTTTAAATCGACTTTCAATAACCTACACCGCGACGATATATTAGAATTATTTGGTGAGGTTCATGTCCTTAATTGTTTGAATTTCAAATCTCGTATAATTTTTAGAACGAATATAGAAACTTTTCCTGAGAATTTTCATTCATTCAGAGCCCGTATGCAAGACAATTATTGATAAACTACTTCAAGCCAAAGGAAAACCACAATTTTTCAAATTTTAAACGTATTTTATTAAAAAGTACGCTAAGTTTACCAGATAATTTTTATGGCATTCATTATTTTGAATTAATATTTCTTTTCCGAGATTCTTTATTTAGCAATTCATTTGGCGTGCTCCTTTTATAAGGAATTATAAACAAGTGTATGTCAAAAATAATGTTTTAATACAAAATTTATTGTAAAATATTATATATTTTACTGGAAAAGTTAATTTATAAATGATTTTCCATCACCGTTTAACGGATAAATACTTTCTTGCATACGATCCCAGATGAAAATGAATTATTTTACAATGGGACTGGTGAAATTAAAATCTAAATTATTTAATGAATTTATGTCTGAAACTACAAACTACAAACTACTCAATCTTAACATTTTTCTAAGAATAGAATGGCCCTTTATGGGTTTCTATTTGAACAAATTCATTTGGCCTGTTTTAGTTTATCTGTGGTCTTTTAAAAATTTTTATTTTTCAAGATAATAAAAGCAAAATATTCTAAAGCGACATAAACGTGTAGATACTATTTTAAATTTGGAAATTAATTAGACAATATTTAATTAAAGTCGCAACTTTCGTGAATACTAATAGAGTTATTAAAATTATCTTATTATTTGAACTTGCAATTTGTTTATTGTTTCTCTTTTCCTTTTAATAATCAATCGATTGGTTTTGACATAAGATAAAGAGAAAGTGAAGAGAAAAATAATGAAAAAACGAAATCTCTCACTCCACTGCCACGAAACTGCGCCGCATTGCAAACGACTTCGCACCAATTGCGCGAACACGCCAAATCGAAATAGCGGTTTTTAAGCGTTTGTATAAATTTTTACGTCATTATAATAAAAAATGTTTGGTACAATTCAATTAAGCATGTCTTAAACTATCTCAAAACATTAATATCTTTCGAAAAAGTGAAATTTGAGCATTCTTTCTGAGCTCATTTTATTACCATACAATTTTGGCGCGAAACACGACTTTTCAATTTTAATATGTACGCCAATCATCGACTATCTCTGGCTCCTCGCGTTTCACGTCAATTGTGATAGCTGAAATCGTAATGTTTATTTACTCCGCTATGCGTGTCTAGACCTATCACTGAGTGCCGCATAGCATATGGAGGAACTTCCCTGTAAGAGTTTTGTAAGGAATGGCGGCTTTTTGGCGTTACCGTTATCCTACACCCATAGTTCAGGTTCCCACCGTTCAAGGAACCAAAGTGGGATAATCGTAGTAACAGTGCCTGTCAGCAGCGAGTAAGCAGCTCTTTTGTGAGCACAAACTCAATTCCCTTTCCTGACTCGGATAGTCGGTCATCGTCAGAGGTGATTGGACTAATCTTTGAGTATGCAGGCTCGCCACATTATGGATCCCTAAGCTTCTTCTGAGATAATTTTTGTAAAATAAAATACAGAATCACTCCACGCTTTTTTAAAGTGCAGTTTTTGATACACAAGACAAAATCATATTGCTCTCAAAGGGGCACAACAATTATTCGAGACCACGCTAATTATGAGAATCAGAGAAGAGACACATCTTTTAAATGATGTTTCAAAAAACTGTATTGTCGTGATCCAGTCTATTGGTAAAGTCGACTTAAAGTAGCATTCCGAATAATAAAAAGGTCTCGCTTGGGTCATGTCGATTTAATTTTCAATTTGCACTCCACTGACCAGAAACCGCGCCGCATTGTAAAAGACTCCGCACCAATTGCAAACACTATTTTCTGCAGAAATTCTGACGAATTAATGAAAAGAAATTCTGAGTACCTCAATTAATGGACCAGAAGAAATAATAAATTAAAAGGTTGAGTTTGCAATTGGTGCAAAGTATTTTGCAATGCGGCGCGGTTTCGTGCCAGTGGAATCCAATTTGTTTATTATTACGATTTTTTATAATAATAACATTAATGTAACAATAAATGTATTAAGAGAAAGCAAAATGAAAGAAAAAAATGTAATGAAAAAAATAAAAGCGAAAATAATAAACAAAGTGCAAATTAAATCGACATGAACCCAAGCGGAAGCCAACTGGTATGGTAATCAAATGAGCTCAGTAAACGCGTTCAATTTTAACATTTTGGAAATATATAAATATTTTTAGATAGTTTAAGACAAGCCATGTTAAATTGTCGTAAGATATGTTATCTTAAAACGACGAATGAATTTTCAGACAGGCTTGAAAATCTAAAAATCGTTATTTCCATTTAGCGCGTAAGCGAGATCATTTTATTATTCGGAATGCTCCTTTAAATCGACGTTTTCAATAACCTGCACCACGACAATACGATAATATCCAATTTTATTTCAACTATTGGGCTTAACACGTTTAATTTTAAAGGATTTATTTTGGTAGGTTCTCAGTTTATTACAAATATGAATATCGAGCAAATCTTGAATTTGGAAGTTGGCAGATTAAAGTACCGTAGACGATTCGATTTGGACGAGAATTTCTTTTCAAATTGTCTTGTTTTTAATTATTTGAAATTATTTACCAAAAAACTCTGGCATATTAGTTATTTACCTTGTTTAGTATGCTGCTCTTTTTTGTTATTATTTTAACCTGCTAGTTATATTATGTTTTTATTTTATTACTATCCGTTGCTTATTTTATTTTGTTTTAATTTCTGGGTCAATTGTGCATTGTTTTCACGTCTAGCACACGTTGTGTAAATTAATTAATTAATTAATTAAAGCAAATTTTCATTATTATGTATTCATATTTTAATTGATTTTGCAATTTTTAAACGTTTGTGGAAATGTTTCCGTCTTTATAACAAAAACATGTTTACTACAATTTAATTGAGCTCTTCTTAAACTATCTAAAAATATTAGTATCTCTCTTAAAAGTTTTATTTGATCATTCTTACTGAGTTCTTTCTATTATCATACAACTTGGGGTACAACAAGTGTCCTTCTGTAAAAGCTTCATCGACTTCTTATAGCAATAATTTAGTATTTAAACAGTCTACTAAGATTTGCTCTTATATATTCTCTATAAAAAACGGCAATCAATTTCCACGACAAATTATAATTATATAAAAAAAAGAACCGCTATCATATCTTTACCAAAGAGCTTAAGGATGTTATTTGACAATGAATTTGTTTGCTCTTCAATTCTTCCAATTAAATCGACATGTTTTCGGCGACAAGACAACTCATCGATATCATTGAGCATACAACAAAACGATTTGTTATAATTACGGTATCATCAAATTCGACACACGAACAAATACAATTGATTTTTCTAGCGACGATCATTATCATCATCATCATCATTCGGTGGCTCTTGAATGATTTGTTATTTATATTAAATGTGTATGCGGGGGGTGCTTGTATTTCTCCCCAATCTCTCAATTAATCGAGCGATGATATTTCGCGAAATATATCTTTATTGTCATTTCGATTTTTTTCCTCATCATTTCTCGATGGAATACGGTAGGGCGAATTGAATTGATTAGAGCGCAAGAATGATGAGCAAATAATATTTCAGGGATTGTCGGTTTTTTTTTTTAATATTTATTCCGAATGATTTAGAATGGTTTTTATCAGTAAATTCAACACCTTTTGAATTGATAAGAAGTGAATGTGGTTTAGTGATGTAAACAAGAACAACAGCAGCACTTCCGGGCGCAGTTTGTTTACACAGGAACTGTCATGTAATTGATGACTATACTTGAGTAATAATATATATGGATCAAGATGAGTTTATCGTATTAAATGACACTGATTGATTCCCTTATGTAATCCAAGCCACAAACTGAGCAACAACAACAACAACAACAACAGGAATGAATGAAATGCAGGCTCACGATGCTCCAATATTTGTGCGAGTGGTATCACTTTCAGGCACCAGCAACACATTTCAATGGAAGCTCGGCGATTGTTGGTACAAGCGAGTGTTGTTGTCGGAACGTTCATCGAGATTATCACCAGTCGGTTAATGTGCAAAGGAAAAACATAAGTGAGAGGCCCTCATTTGGAGGCGAGTGTTGTTATGTTTATGCGGAAGCTCTTTTGTACAATTGTTTACAATGTGATATGATATTGTTTGGATTAATACATTTACACAAATAAGAACAATAAATGAAATTGACATGCATCGGATGTTGTGGGAATTTGGTACAAGAGGAGAGAAAAAACGTCAAATAAAATAACTGGAAATTAGATTATTTCGGAATAAAATGAATAAAATACTTTTCGAGCTAATCAAGCATTCACAAAAACGGTAGAACCCATGTTTGGCTTTTAAATGGACAAACAGGCAAGTCCCATCAATCAGCGCCATCAGACCTGTTCAGGTCGATCACTGGTGAATCCGAACGCGTCGGTTGACAACTCATTAGAGCCAAGGGCATTAAAATAAATTAAAATTGAAATAAAAGGTTTTGAAATGAATTTTTAATTAAAAACATTTACAGTACACTTGAATGTTTCAATTATTTTGTATACAGTAAAAATATTTCTTCTCTCTTAGCCTGCTTCTGAATAATTCAAATCGATGTTTTTAAGATTTCTCTCCTGAACGAAGCCTTTTTAGTTAGCGGCAGATGCGTCCGGATTCACCAATGCCCATGATTCTTTTTTCAGTAGTTTTAACGTTTGATTAGCGTTAAGTAAGCCGTGAAAGTAGCAGCTCCGTTACGTTTCAAACCATTAATGTTTGACCATAAAAATATATGTGTCAGCAATACTTGAAAATCAGACTATATTTAAACGAAATTGTATTTTATTTAGATGGCTCTATTACCACAAATATCGATTTTCCGAATTTTAAGCGCATCTGAAAATGTTTTACGTATTTTTAATAAATAAATGTATATGGCAATTTAACTATGCTTTCCTTAAACTATCTATTAATATCTTTCTAAAGAGTTACATTAGTGCATTTTTACTGAGCTCATATCAGTTGGCGTTCGATGGTACATGAACTTTCCTAGTAGCGCTTCATTTAACTGTAAAATTAATAGTATATTTACAGTTTAGATATCAAATACAGACGAAACAAGTAACCAGTTAAATAACTCTATTGTCTCTTTGTCTTAAACGAGACCGAATATTCGAACTTTATTCGCATTTACAACAAAACTTTTACCTATAGCGTGACATCATCACATTGCTGTCACAGCCCAGATCTTGTCATTAGTGTATTAATAGTCCGAGTAAATTGTAAAGTTAATCTAATTTGAGTCTAAAAATAAAGTGTGAAATACAACAATTGGCGATCAGGATGAAATTTGAACTCACTGGGGAAAATCCCAATGAATCAATGGATCATTGGATTAAAGATGACGACTTTAATGGATCTCATGATGCCGCTACAACATTCATCTGGAGCCCCGACATCGACTAGTGAACGCATGAGAGGACTTCAACCGACATCATGGAGCAAGGAGCCGAACATTCAATGTTGGGGACGCTGTTTTCGCAAGGGATTTCCGACCAAGTCGAACATGGTCAAGAGGACGCGTTATTGGTCAAGAGGACGCGGAAAAGTTTTGTATTCCGTTGAATGTGAGGGAAGGATTTGGAAAAGACACACCAACCAGCTAATAAGCCGCTACACTGAAAGACCGACGACTTTATTCGTGGACTTCGATCTGCCATCACAACCTCCATACTACGAACGGGAACGACCAGCAGAGAGCCGCCAAAGCCGCAGCAGCTGTTACGACGATCAACGAGAATACGAGGACCAGTGGACCGTCTTCAAGTGGACTCAAGAAAGAAATCTTATGCTTAAATTTGTAACTTTCTTATTATTGGGGAGGGGGGTGTTACGTATATACAACATCACAATGTTACCACAAGCCAGATCTTGTCATTAGTGTATTAATAACCCGTGTAAATTATTCTTATTTCAAGTCGGCAATAAATCGTTAAATACAACAAAAACTATCAAGAATTACACTTTGTAAACAAACAAGTACAATGAATCACAAAAATTACTAATGAAAAAGAGTAGGTGTACACCAGAATTTTGGATTTCGAATTTTCATTTTTGTTTCCGAATTCCGAAACCTTATTTTTTTCCTAAAATCACTTCTCATATACACTCCATTGCCACGAAATACGCGCAAATTGCGAACGATCGCGCATCAATTGCACGTTTCCTTTAAAAATTACAAAAATATCTTTATAGTTATTTGTACTACTTTACGTAATTTGAATGAACAGAGCAAAAAATGAGGATTTTTCAATACGTACATCGCGAAATTTAACCAATAAATTTCTACAAAATTTGTCGTAAACGACCATGATAAGTATATTCCATAATTAAAATTGATAATATTTTGTATGTTTTAATGTTGTTGTAACATTTTCATCCCAGGCTTTTAACAAATATGTTTAAGCTTATTTTATAATTGACATTTTGTATGTTTTTTAATGTTATGTTGTAACATTTTTATCCCACGCCTTAACAGATATGTTTACATTAAAATTGTATAAAAGGACGCTCCTGTCCTTCTAAAGCCCCTTTTTTACATTCTTGCTCTACACTACTATTCAATAAACATTATTCCATTCTTGCTCATTAAAAAATTTTTATGCTTTTTACTACTTCGGCTCATATTCCGTCGTTTTCTTTGTCATTTTACAATAGGATATTTATTGATTACAGAAGGAAATCTTCACGACATTATAATACCACACAACAATTCAACTATTTTTATGTTAACAATAACTAATAAATAAGTTTTTTTTAAATAACTTTAATAAATAATAACAAATTATAATAAACATAAAAATGTAAATTTAAGTAATAATAAATTGAAAGGGCGTATTTTGCGAAGTTGGTGAACGGGCGCGTAGTTCGTCGCAGTGGAGGGCATATAGATTGGTTTTCCCATTTGTTTTACAAAACTTCTTTGAGATGATATTCAAAGTGTGGGACTATATAAGTAAACTTCTCATTTATAAGTTTATCCAATTGTCATTTTTTAAGTCTTAAAGTTAGCAGTTTAAGGTTAACGCAAACTGGTCGCGCTACAAGATTTAATAACATCACCGATATTAGTTTCTAATTTCGAATTTCGAGATTCGAAATTCCAATCTTTTCCGAATTCTCGATTCCAGATTCCGAAATTGAAAAATCCCATGCCACCCAACTCTGGTGTAAACACTATGTGCTGACGCACGCATATTATTTAATTAATTAACGTGAACTATATTTTGGTTGGATGAAACGTATAAATGATATTTTCATTTGTTTGTTATATTTTTATTGATTTGTATAGTTAGTTGTTCTATTGTCTTTTTCAGAGATCGTTGGCTAATGGAAGAGGAAAAACTAGGATGGAATGAGGTTCTCGTTTGGACGGCCTCTCTTTTTAGACGGCCATTCTTTTTTACGAAATTATGGGCAGAATATATTTAAGAGGAATCGAAAAAAAATTTTGTGACCGTCTGGCCACTCATCATTTGCTCTTCTTTTATTGCTCTTCTATTAGTAACCGATCTCTGAAAAGGACAATACTTTAATAAATGGTTTAATTACCTAAATTTGAGGTACGAGAGACACCGTCCTTTCCACACTACATTAATTGTGGAAATCTTTATTTCGTTTAAACTATGAAAGAGCACGACTGGTTTGGTTATAAAATTAGCTCAGTGAACGTGCTAAAATCAAACTTTTTGGCAAGATATTAATTGTTTGAGATAGATTTAACTCGTTTTTTTCTTAATGAGTTAAAATTACGTAAAAAAGATTTTGTCAAAAATACGTAAACACTTCATTGCCACCTAGTATGCCGCATATTGCAAATCACAGCGCGTCAATTGAAAGGAAAACACGCTATTCACTTTTTATTATTTTTTATTTAAACTTTTTACAATTAAAGTATATTTTCATTGAATTTTTGTTTTACTTTGGTGTTTAGTTCAAAAGAGTTTAAATAAAGATCAATAAAAATTAAATTTTCTTCAATTATTTTTCTTTCAATTGGCGCGGTGGTATTTTGCGGTATATTCGTGGCAGTGGAACACGCTTAAAACTCTGAAAATCGTTATTTCCGGTTGGCGTGGCGTAATCAATATTTTATTGAAAAGACGTAATAATTCTGAAACACACTTAAAAACCGGAAAACCGTTACTTCTACCTTTATTACCGAAAAAATTAATCTGAGCACCATTTTTATACTTTTAAATCAATTTAGCGTAAAAATGCCAAATATTACTTGTCTTTATTTACAATAATACAAAATAAAAAAAATACAAAATCAATCAATTTTGAAGATTATATTGGTTTATCTCAATAAAGTCGATCTTCATCGTCTCATTGAGCTTTATCCTATTCATCTCATCATACGGCTGTTGGTGTTCGAACGAAAGCGACACTCTTCCATTGACGAGCACCTGAAATTTGGTGAATTTTCAAAGATAAACACTAACAGATGCTAGCTCAGCATTCTTACCAAGAACTTTTCCTTATAAATCAGAAATTGAATAGAAAAACTGTTATCTGTCTTCATAAAATTGCGGCCGCTTATCTATTTTCAAGGAACAATTAATTTTTAATTGATCAGCTTCATACCTCTCTACACGCCAGGCCATTATTGTAAGAGCGAACTTTAATAAACTTCTCATTCTCTAATTGAAACTCGATTCTTACGTAGTTGTCAGTGTCGCGGATGAAGTCGAAAGAAAAGTTCTTATCGTAGCACTTGCCAGCCATTATGACGGAAGTGCCCGCCGCCAGTGGTTTACCCAAATCGATGGTTTGTGGAACTTCCTACAAGATGCCATTAATTCCAATTATAATTGAATGCTAATTCTTACGGGAGCTCTTACTAACTGCATCTTAAACTGCTATTGTAATAAATGAACAGACTCTTTTTATTTGTTATTATTTACGTTGTTTGAATAAATAAATAGGATTATGCTTTTTTGTTTTTGCTCCGTATTGTTGATTAATGCATAACAATATATAATGATGCTCAATGTCAACTTAACGCATTATCAATATGAATTAAACGGTTAAGTAAACACTTGTTGTTATTAGTCTCCGAAATATTGTAGGTATATTAAGTATTTCTTAATTATGATCGATAGCGAATTCAAGTAATCAGCGCAAATAGTAGAATCAAAACAAGTCTTTTTAATAATTAAATCTTAAGGGTAAATAAAGTGACTGCAATATGTTCCTATTCATTGTCCCTATTAATCATATAAATATATTATTATTGCTTATTAAACAAGTCAAGAAGGAACTTCTGCAAGAATTGTGATAATAAAATTCAAGTTTTCATTTCAAGTTTAGAGGTTTTTAATTGAAGAAACATTGAGAATATTGTTTTTAGTGTATGAAATAAACCAAGTTAGGTACATTCTAATGTTCCACATCAAATACTGGCAAATATTATGACTATACTTTAGTACTAAGGCTTTAGTTGTTGTTGTGTGTAGTTGCCGAATTTTCAATTATACTCGATTAATTAAACTTTATTGATAGATTTAAGAAATAACGGTTCAACCAAAACAATAAAATACAAAAAACAAAAATAGAAAATAAAAAACGCCTAATTAAATATTCGATTTTTTTAAAGTTTTGGCAGTTTATTCAAATATTTCAAGTGGAGAATTCTGATTGAATTAAATATTAAACGTAAAATGCATATCAGAAACCATCTAGAACATTAATCATGTTGATACTTTAATTCATATGGGCGGCTTAATTGTATCGCGGCTGAAACTTTTGCAGCTGGCGTGAATAATGAATCACCAATCGTTAGAGCCCTTAAATAATTAGTCGTGGCTGTAATTATTGGGTTGAGGAATAAGTTTTCACAAATATTTATTTGAACAAAAAGCAATAATTATAATAATCACTTTATCAATTATGTATTCGCCGTTATTGTTTACGACTTTCTCCGACCTCTCGATCAATTTGTTGATGCCGTTCCTTCAAAAATTGCCCGGTTTGGAGTCGAAGAAATTGTTGAGACAGTTGTTGAGCTCCTCGGAGGTAACACGGTAACCCTCATTTGGTTTGACAGAGAGCGCAAAAGGGGATAATCGGATGACGCCAGGTCTGTAGAGTACAGTGGATGTGGGAGAAACTCCCATACGAACTCTTTGACGACTTGTGCAACAAGTTCGTCGAGCAAGATGACTTGGTCTTGTCGATCGGCTATTTTCAGTCGAATAGCCTCGCAGATGGGCAGCATAGGGCTCCTTGTTGAGCGTGCGGTTTCTTTGGAGCACTTCCCAGCTCCTTCGGAAGCTCTTCTTATAATTCTGCAGGTCGTCGGCTTCGAGGCGTGTCTTCAAGATTAAAGTCGCCATTTTTGAACTTTGCAAACCATTTGCGGCTTCGGCTGCTGTTTGCTTTAGAAGAGGAGCAAATGTCGAAAATTCGGACTTTTCCTACTGGATAGTTCATTTCTCGATAATGGAATACGGAAAATGAGAAAAGATGAAGCAAAAGGGATTTTCTCATGACCTCAAGTTCGGGAAAAATTTAATTAGTCCGTGTCTCACAAGAATCTTTAATGATTCCGTCAGAGTAGAATACTGCAAAAGTCTCATACTACCTAAAAAGATAGATACCGAAAAAATAAAGGACTATCGACCAATATCAATGTTATAAACGGTTTCAAAACTCTATACAAGGTTGCTGACAACGAGATTAAACCCATATATGAAATCATTTGACGATACTCAGCGCGGCTGGAAGATAATGAGTTGTATTGTCCTTTCCAGAGATCGATGCCTCATGGAAGAGGAAAAAATTAGGATGGAATGAGGTTCTCGTTTGGACGGCCTCTCTTTTTTACGAAATTATGGGCAGCACACATTTAAGAGAAATTGACGAAAAATTAGTTTTTGGCCGTTTGGCCGCCCATAATTTTCTCTTTATTGCTCTTCCATTAGGCATCGATCTCTGAAAAGGAGAATAGCTTATCGAAAACCTAACGAAAACCAAACGCCGTTGGTAGATAGACTTTTCCAACGCGTTCGACAAAATGCATCATAGGACTATACAGCTTGCATTGGAAGTCGCTCTAGTCCCAACTTCTTCAAGACGGAAGGTTGATCGAACGATTAAATGCTGTTCCGCAACATTCACAATGTGCCGCTTATGCGAGGGGCTCCTTAAGCGCGTTTGGACATCAATACAATTTGGATAAATTTAGATAAAATACTTCACGAACAGACCGGGAATTTAGGGCTAATGATCGATGGAAAGCGGCTCACACGGTTGGAAGTCGCGGACGATTTGTTTATTGGTGGAAGCTCAGTGGAAATTGAAATAAGATTGTCAGCTCTGGAATTACTAGGAGACCATCATGGCTTAACTATTACCCAAGGAAAACCATCATACTGCCTTACAAGTATGCGCCGTTAGAACCAAGTGAAGAAATTTCGTGCAAAGTCGATAAAGGAGTCAAATATTTGTGCAGCTACAGTAGGTCTCAAGACCTTTGGGTCTCAAATTATGAACACGAGAAGTCCACCTCCAGAAAGTCAAGAAGGCGAATGGGAATCCTGGAGAAGAATGTTTCCTGGCCCACTATTGCGAAGCGCAGCTGCGAAGATTGGAGAGAGATGGTTCGCTTCTCTGTAAGAGAATGACAACGGACACCTAAGTATCTTTAGTAAGTGTCATTCCCATCTATGATGTAAACCCGATTTTAAATCAAGGTTTGAAATTTATTTTTAAATTATTTTTAAAATTATTCAAAGCATAATATGTGTATAATATATGGAACAAATCTTGTTTATATTTAAACGCGTTATAGATTATATTTATGTTTTATTAATTTAATTACTTTTTCATTATTGTTATTATTATTATAAAATAGTTCTCCAATAATTTATTTTTAAGTTTAATTTCCAAAAAAATAAATCAACGAAAAAAATGCAAAACGAGAGACGATTTTATTGATTTCATTTATGGTTGTTGCGTATTTATTAATAAGACTGCCAGTGTCACGGACATTATATGGGAAAGGAATCCCATTTCACCCATAAAAGTGTCGGCCACTGTGTGAATCCTAGTCCGCGGCCAGTTTCTTTATTTTTTGATATGAAAAATGTAAAGTCAAGTTAAATACTTAGGTTGTCGTTCTAATTCTCAAGATTATAAAAAATAATAGTAACCCGAAAGCCTTATAGCCATCACTGATACATATATTCTTAAGATAAATAAAAATTGATCGAAACTGCGATAGATACAATGGTTGATTTTTTGTTGTTTAAGCTATTGATACCCTCAAACGTGAAAAATAACTTTAAAATTGAACATTACCTGCTGCAGAACATTCCCTCCGACTGTCCTGACTGGTTTATGGAAATTATTTGAAAATCACAAATATTCACAATTATAAAACGAACTAAAATTACCTAAGAACGCTAATTGAGCCTGAAATATTAAATATTATTTATTAAAAACTTTAAACCATTATTATTATTATGAATTTGAAGAGTTGTTATAAATAGTAGCGTAGACACCTTGCGATTAGTTTTAATCAGCCTTCCAAGAGAAGAGGGGCACTTCTCAGATGATCTCTCAGATCCCGAAGAAGCTCAGATCTCTTTTCTGAATGCCTTAGGAGTTTCCGTCAATAATATCTCCACGTAACTTGGTCGAATGTGGTGTGTCTTTTCAAATTATCTGAAGAATAATTCAAAGAATGAAAAGAAGAAGACGGGAGACCGAAAAGGCGTATTTTTTGAGACAACAGGAGAACAGAATTGAGCGTAATTGTAGAAGTCAGTCCGAGAAATTGGGCAAGACGTTGTTGTTACGGTATCTGAGTCCACCAGTTTGTGGAAAGTATAAAGATCGGACCATATTGTACGCCAAAAATGGAAATCTGCGCCACAAATGACCGTACAAAATGAGCTCCGAAGGGTCTATATAAGAAATTGAAAATTCAATTTCAACATTTTTGAATTATTTTCAATGGTCTTAAAGAGATCATGAAACAAATATTCTAGATAAAATCAGATTGATAACTTTTATTTTTTATGAAAATAAAAAATATACTTTATTACACTTAATCGGGTAATTGATTGTTTTAAATATTTCCCTATCCCCTTTATTATCACCTTCAGTTTTCCCTACTGTGAACTATTTAATTTAACTTTATCTAACTTATTTAAATTTTGCCAAACTTTTTCTTTTTTTTAATTGTCTGTTTTTGTTAGTTCTTTTTTTTAACAAACCCTACGGTTTCTTTTTTGTATGTTTTTGTGGTATTTTACATTACTTTTCTTCACGTGTCTAGTACACGTATTTTTAAATAAGTAAATAAATAGCGTTTCAGAGTGGTGATTAACGTTAATCTTCCGTCAATTTTTTCTACAAAAATCCAATTGCAAGTTTTCTTCCGGTTTCAACTAATTCTGCGCGAAATTTAAGCGGATAATATTTGATATTACATATTCAATATTTCAAAAACATGTGATAATTTCGATGGAAGATTCATATTATAATTTTTAATTGAATTTACCATCTCGAGATCAAATATTTGTGCAGCTACAGTAGGTCCGACAGCTGTTTGAGCGGGGAAACTTCACGACGAATAGCAAGATGGCAAGACCTTTGGGTCTCAAATTATGAACACGAGAAGTCCACCTCCAGAAAGTCAAGAAGGCGAATGGGAATCCTGGAGAAGAATGTGCCGATTGGGGAGATGGCCATCTCCCCAATCGGCATCATCCTATCCTTTATTAGCAACAGATGTATTGATTCTAATGGATCGTTAAATCCCCAACCTAAATATTTGTTTTGAATTCCTTCCTGTTTTAAATTACCGGAATTTGAGTTTACGTTATTACTAGAGTTCTTATTTGACATTAACGAATTCAGTGTATGCGAAGATTTAGATGTAGACGGAGGTGGAGCTGATATCCCGAGGAATGCGTCGATATTATCGTTTAATAATAATTGAGTATCTGATAAATCTTATGTTAACTAAAATATACATAGCTAGCTGATTTGAATCATGTCCCAACAGCGAAAACTGTTGGGAGAGCATTGACTTTGATAATTTTGATACATAATAAAACTTATTAAATAAAGCCTAAAATAATAAGAAAAGTGATACAATTGTTATAAAACTTCGTTTATAATCAATAAAAACCTTTATTTGTTTTAGCCTGTGCTGATATAGTCTCAGAAGAATTCGATCCAGGAATATTCCATCGAAGATTCAATCGCCAATAGGTGGCTTCTTGACACCCAGACTATTCGTGTACCCAGTAAACACCTAGCGATCTATATCCACTAACAATTAAAAAAAACAAGCAATGCTTACCGGAGTATCCCATCCAACTCCCCAATCATCTTTATTCTCCGACAGATCAGACCAATCATCGACAATTGGTTCGTTACTATCTTTTACTAAAATTCAAAAATAAGAATCAATAAAAACTAGAAAAAACCAGAAAACATATCTCCACCATCATTCTAAGCCCCCACCATCATTGGAAGCTATCTCACTCCGATTTTTTGGTTGAACTTAATGTCTCTTCTTCTGAATTTTGTGGTTGTTTCTTTGTTTCATCTACATTCGAATTTGCAGTAACAACGCTGTTGTTGGTGTCTGGTGGCGGTGTCCCCTTATAAAACTTTCCTGACAACGACTTGAGAGCCCAGCTAGCCCACTGGGGAACTTTATCGGAGTTTAATATTGAGCTTGCACCGGCTTTAACTCCGACTCTGGTATCAGTGATAGATTCTCTCTTGCTTTTTCAAGTTTTCCAAGAATCCACGAATGGCTTTGAAAGCTTGATCGTGAACTTGTTTTTCAGGATCGCACGTTAATGGTACAAGTGCAGGCACAAGACGATTTGCAATTTCAACCAGTGGATAAAATGCTTGTGTAGCGGACAGAGCCAGCACTGAAGCCATTCTTGATGGCGGGAACGGATATTTAAGCGCTCGAGTAAAGGCGCTTGCAAGAATTGATTACCGTTTTGAAGGAGATATTAAATGACCAATTTTACCAAGAGAAATGGTTGTGTTTGTTCTAATACCACCATGCTCGTCTCCGCCTTGAAGTCTTGTGAGATACTTCATAAGCCCTACGTTAAGGTTATTGTGGTTCAGCTTATCCGCGAGTGAAACCATTGCTTTAACAGTGCTTTCTCGAACTGCTAGTGAGGTATCCAGAAAACCACTTGAGAGACTGGAAAATATTTTATCATTTACGACCTGAGCTGTGAGATGTGGGGCAAACTCATCAATTCGCTCCAATAATTTTACACGGGTAGTGCGATCAGGACTTCCAAAAAGCTTAAAAAATTATTTCATTTAAAAAAATTTTTAACTCCTTTTTGGATGTTATCATCATAAGGCCAAAAGACAGAAAAAACTTGTAACATTTTTTCAATAAATTTGTGAATCGAAATGAACAAATGAAATAAATTTAATGCCGACGTGAATAATTGAACTTGATACCTTTTTGTTGAATGACGAATAGCTTACCCACTTCCCCCACTGATGCTTGACTGATGCTTGCTTTCATTATAATCGAATAAATTGTCTACAGCAAAATTTAATGATTTTTTACTGTTTACTACAGGACTTTTGAGGTTGGTAACTTTGAACCTTTATTAACCCATCTAAACCCCCCAGTGCAGGACAATTTTTTGTGAGCACTAATAAAACATCCTCAGCTCTCACCATGCAACGTTTCAGCCTAAAACCTTTTGGATCCAAAAATGACCTCCCTAGTTAGTAAGAAATGAAGAAGAAAAAGGAATCCGAAGAAAAATCACAATCTTTCTGTCAGGAAACAAACACTTTGTTTGTTGTAAGAATACTAGATTTTATCCTCCAACGCTGTAACTTTTCGATAGAAGTAACATCACATTCACTGAAATTGCAAAAAGTATTTCTTTTTATCTGCAACGATTAAAAAAAACTATCTAAACTTCGTCGCTCATATCAGAGGTGGCTGCTCACAAAAATCACAGCCTACAAAAGAATGTAAAACACTTAAAATACAAAAAAACAATTTATTCAAGATAACAGTTTCAACAACATACAAAATAAGAACAACGTGGATAAACTGGGACAAAACAGGATACAATAAAACGACAAAATAAAAATGCATTAAACAGGGCTTCTTAAGCATTGAAACGAGTGAACTCCATCGCGCGGCCACAGAAGCTCAGTTTCTTATTGATCTCTTCAATGTCAATTGCTTCGTCCGTGCTTCTAGCAAATTCGGATCTAAATTACAAATTAAATACAATTATAAAATGAAATTATTACTTGTTGTACAGCATTGTGGCTCTTCGCGAGAAGCGATCCGCAATCATCAAAGGAGCGGGGATGCTAACACTTGAGTTAACAATTTCGTGGAGGAAGCACAAACTGTACGTGCACATCTGAAAGCCGACATATGGGTGTTGATAAATGGATTTTATTGAAACCTCGAGATCGTCCATCGAGATATCAGCAGTATCGTAAATCAGAGTGAACTTTGGAGATTTGGCGGTGCCTTGGAACGCGTTTTGAGCAGTCAAGTAAAATTCGTTGACCACCGGATTCACGATAACCTTGTCAACGACGGTTCCCGGAGCAATATTTTGCTCAGACGGCTTTCCGGGCTTGATATGCTGTAAAACAGATGAATGTTAATAAATATAAAAGAAATATTTGATTTACCGTTTTATAAAGACGCTCATTGTGCAATTTGCTTACAGCAACCAAAGACACTTTCGGATTGTAGGATTTGTCCAAACTTTGAAAAGCTTGAGAAACTTTCTTCGAATATACTTCGTTAATCTGAAATGTTTGTTTGGCTTACAATTAAAAATCCCAATAATCCTTACCACAGACCACTGTCCATCAGTAATTCCATTGAAGTAGATAAGCACGGAAGATGGTTTTATCCTTCGCGCCATATATGTCTTTTTCAGAGCATTTGTTAAAACAGAGGTGATGACACTTCCATATGGCTGAAACATCGAATTCCTTAAACAACCAAAAATCCTAAACTTACATCGGAGAAGTTCACACCACGCTTTGTGTAAACAAACCCACCCCCAAACTTGTGTGGATGATCAAGCACGTTTCCAGCAAATCCCACCATGCACAACTCCTAAAAATATTCATTCGCAATATTTAAAAATATTTCTAATTACTGTATTAGAGGCATTTCGAGAACACTCGAATCCTAGGATAAGACGAGTTCCTTGTTTTGATGGGTCGCTGAAATATATTTGTGATTTTAATAATTAAAAATTATAATTTAATACCTTCCCTGAAGGCCGAAATTGAGACCTCCATTCTTGATGTTCGTCTAAACGATTCGAAACCATTAAAATTCAAAAAACTTTAGAACCTTGTTGATGATATTCTCAAGAGTGACCATTTGGTTGCGCTCGACAACTTTACTTGCAGTCGTCAATCGAACTTCCTGCGTGATTATCTCAAACTTTTGTTCGAGCACCTTGATATCAGGATGGATGTCCAAACGATCTCGGACGACGAAGAACAAAAATGAAATTTGCTGTTTCTTGGCATTATTGAAGATTTGCTTAAAAACAGAAATAATTAAAAATTAAAGTGATCATATGGTCAACTTCCAAATCGTGCCGCCCTAAACGATTAATGATCGTCGGCTGAATCTGATTCAATCTTAATCCGCATTTGTTTCCGACGTTAATCAACATTTTGGTAAAGCGTCTATAAATCATTGTATCTTTGTTAAATACGATAACACAAACTGAGTATCCAATTTCTGTGTTTCGATATAAACACACATCCAATTTTGAATGTTTCTCGCATCCACAAACTGTCCTCCACGCCACGATGACTAAAAATGTTCAAATTATCAATTATTTTCTTGAAATTCTAAACTCCATTTTTAATTGCGACGCTAGAATTCTTGTATTTCAAATCAGGCGCTTGGAGTTGACGTCCAGGAGCTGTTACGAAATCCCCAGAAATCTTAACGATTCCTCCGATAACATCGTTGCCAAATCCAATTGCTTTGGATATCAATTCCGTTTCGCGCTTTCTGTCCATCGGCGGAACGGCAGATTTCTAAATCAGAAATGTATTTCAAATCATAAAATTGATGCCAAACCTTTATCGCTTCCTCCTGCTCTTTTCCGATAAATTGCTCAGTGCGTGCTAGTTGAGATTCACACACCAAAAGAAGCTCGACAGGAAAGAGACCTTTCCTTGAACCGAGCTTGCCACGAATCGTAAATAGTCCCGGGTACTTCAAGCCAATTTTAAACTTCAGTTTGAAGTACTCTTCCACATTCACATTTTTATCCCATTCTTTGGAATAGAATTCCGAATTTTTACTGTTCGCGGCGGGCCCCAATGATTTGATAACAACCACAGGAGCTTCATCAGGAACAAAATCTCCGTATGTTACATAGCAACACAGTTGTTTGACCGATTTTAGGAACATTTGAGCTTCGAATGAGTCAAACGACAATGTTCCATTGAAATTTTCACATGAATTCTTCAGTTTGTCCAACAATGGAGTAGAGTCGAAGTGAAACAACGATTTTTTCACTGAAAATCAAACATTTGATAGATTTTATTAAACAAATAACCGACCTTCGCCGACCATGTACAACGATGGTTTGCCGTCAACACCAGAAAATGGCTTGACCGTCTTTGACAATCCGATTCCCGAATATTTCATTCCGGCATCAAAAACCAAAATATCGCTTTCTCTAAATATATTCATGCATTTTAAATTGTATTTATTTTAAAGAGTAAAATACCTGAATCCACAGCAGCTCGGATCCAGCAAGTAATGGATATTGCCAGAATATGTTATCACATTCTCGTTTGTTAACGCTTTCTGACTAATAACGATGTTCAACGCTTCAATCAGCGTGCGATCAATGTTGTTGGGAACCGAGTTTACAGTTTTCTTGATGTCGTTCGATGTTGCACAGAAACTTTCACTGACTTTAGTGATTTTAAAGTCAACGCGTAAGGCCTTCTGCTTCGTCAAAACTTCAACCGGCACCGAGTAGTTCTTTCCGTTTTCCGCAGATGGAATCACTTGCAGCGTATACAGTGACGATTGACGATCGTAAAAAAAGCTTTGCTCCTTCTGATCAAAGTCACTCTGGTTGTTCTTGACGACATACTCGTACGCAGCCAGGCACTGTTTTATGGCACGCGCCTTTTCAACACTTAAATAACACCTATAGAGCAAGTAGGAAATGAATTAAACTTACTCATTATTTGGTGCATTAGAAACGACTCGTACGGCCTCTCCTCCATCAGCCTTAGCGAAAACCAAGCCAATGTCCACATGATACTTGTAAATCGGCGTATTTGGTTTCAAGTCTAAATACACGCATAAATGTGAGATCAATTTGTAACAACTCACCAATTTTCTTGATATTAGTGGCAACCTGCACCGGCTGTCCAGTCGTTCCCGGGGCTCTTTTCGCAGCCAACGCAACCGATCCCAATTTGGGCTCATTGATTTGCAGTTGGGACATTTTTTGTTCGACAGTAGTCATGACGATAAGATCAGCTTGTGATGATTGAATCAGCTGAAAATAAAATTTTATTCAGAGTTTAGAAGAAGCCATTAATCGAGTAAAATAAATAATGAAAGGAATAGTATATTGGTTAGAATATCTGTTATCGTGAGTGAAAGTGAGACACTCCCCCGAGTCTGTGATTGGGTGCAACCACCCATCTCACATGATTGTCAACAGAAAGAGAAAAGAAATGCAAACTGATACCTGGGAATATTTCTATGGATATATTAAAAATTAAATATTTTAGGTACTTTTAAAATCTCGGTAGTTAATGGAAGAGAAAAAATTACTGGTTCGGGCGGCTACAAATATTTCTTTTCCTCTCATCAATTTGAGTTATCTCAACTGTGGAATAGATTTTGGAGTAATTTTTCTCTTCCATAGGCCGATCTTAAAAATCGATAATAAATATTTAGAAAGTAATTAGTTATGAAATAAACCAGAATAATTTTCTATATCGTTTATACCATAGAATACATTGTCGGTACCGGTTGTAAATCATCACGAGAATGGAAGGTGTCTAATATTTGATATGACCGATCGCAAGAGCACAACAAACTATGATACTTGCTTCTGGCACATTTACTAGGTACCTAATAAGAACTTGTTGTCATATAGCTCAACATTTTCATTCTTTAATATATTCTGTACTCGTATTCACTTGATTATGATGAGTTTTAATTTCATTTAAAATACAAATTATTAACGATATTTAAGAAAATATTCCATGGGCTATAGACATTAACATTAAATATTTTGAAAAAATTAATATAATATAAATTTCCTTAAGGTATTTAAAATATTAATAAAATTAAATTAGGCTGCAAATATTATTTAAATTTTTTTCTGATTTTACGCCATCAAATATTTATAGATAGGGATAATAGAATTATTCAGATTCAAATAAAATAATCGAACCCACAACCAATATATTCGTAAAATAGAGTTTTAAAAAGCCGATTAAGAACCAACCATAGAACCAGCCGTTTATTTATAAAACGTAATTCAAAAATTATTTTTTTCCGCTAAATTTCCGCCGACAGGGTTAATCCCACTAATGACGACCTGCAGTTAATTTTGTAAATTGGCGGATGTTTAAAATTTCTCCGACGTTAATATCGACGTTAACTATTCGTACTCGTTGAGCTCATTTATAAAGAGAATATCGATCATTATCTTGTCCTGCAACAATTTACATTCTCCGAATCATACTCCAATACCATATAAATTGATCAATTCATTTTCGTTAAATCATCATTTTCATGTTTTCTTTCGTGTTCTTTTGTTTTATCACAATATTCCGTCGTTTTAATCGCAATTGTATAATATTGTATAGTCATCGCCAAATGCGATTACCGCCGCAAAGTGTGGCGCACTTTTTTAAATATTATTTTTCATCTAATTTTTATGATTTTTATTATTTTCAACATTTATTCCACGATTGAAACAACATCTAAAACATATTCTTCAATTTATTTAAACAAAAACAGTATAGAACGAGCATAAACAAAAAAATAATCATAAAAATTAAATGAAAAAATAATATTTAAGAAAGTGCGCCACATTTTGCGGTGGTAATCGCATTTGGCGACGACTATATATAGACGTCATTTTTTGGAAAAGAAGGCGAAAAAGACGGCTATTTGGAAGAAAATCTCCGAAGGAATTAGATTATTATGTTTAAACAAACAATATAAATATTTATGTTCTTCAAAAAAACTAAATTACCAAAAACAGAGATCATATAAATTATAATAACCGAAACCCTAGAAAATAACTGATAAAAACCGAGATCGTATGAGAATAAGCCGTAATAACCGAGATCGAATTTTAAAAAACCGTAATAAAAAACCGTACGCACTCCACTGCCACGACTACTGTGCATTTTGCAAAAAAGGTGTGGACAACTTGCAAAACCACGCCCTTCACATTTTATTTAAATTCTTTATATTTTTACAATCGTAAATTCTTCGAATTTAGTTTAATTTGTTTCTAGAATCGTTTAGAATTATTGATTAGTGTTGTTTAATTTGTTTGAAGGTTCAAAAACGATAAAAAAAAACAAATAATTCAAATAAAAATTGAAGAGCGTGGTTTTGCAATTTGTCCATACTTTTTTGCAAGATACGCAGTGTTCGTGGCAGTGGTGTGCGTACGGGATAACAAAGGAAACATGACAATATAACGAAGTTTAAATAATTAAAGTTTGTAATAAATGATTAATAATAAAATTTTCTAATTTAGACTCGTGCACTCCAAAATATCTTCTTCCGGCATTATTTGACAATCTGTGGAGAGATTTTAGGCCGTGCTCTCCAAATAGGCCCCACGATTTATACATTTTGCGGTGGTAATCGCATTTGGCGACGACTATATTATAATTCATGCTGGGCATAATAAGAATCTGACATATATTCATGCAGAATGTTTTCCTGAGGTATAAAGGAGAAAAAACAGTAAAAATCTATTTTCATGACTTCTGCCAAGTATTTCTATAATAATACGAGCATTGACCAATATCTTATTTCACGTTGGTCTTAATTATTCTAGCTCACATAAGTTAAGAAAATAAGTTTTCGCCGTTTTTTCTTCCCATTTCACGCTTCAACCTTCCAGTGAGCATGAAAAGAAGGTAGATACTGCTTATCAAAATTTAACAATTGGTGTATATTAGGATTCATAAAATTGCCTTGACTAAAACACTTATCTTGTTAGGAATACAATCAAATGTCAAAGGTAATTGAACGATATTGTGAAAAAAATAATACCGACAATTTTTTAATAAATATCACAAAGACTATATGAGAGTACAAACTGTCGTATTAACTTTGATATTTAATTTTATTCTAAGTTACTCTCATTGAAAAATGAAAACCATAATAATTTCTTACACTGATTGTACCGTCTTCAATATTTAATATCATCAGCTTCTTGCTTCGCATATGCACTCATTTCAATATTTAACTCAGCTTTGAACCAATTAGCATTTTCTTCGAATAATCCTTGATGAACCTTTCATTCAATGTTTGCCGGAATCGATCTCTAAACATTTCAACAGTATAATTCTTTTGCTTAATTCTTACAAATAATTGTCGATATGGATATTATTGGCATCTGGCGCTTGATCTTTTCCAGCATGTGGAGCAACATAAAAATTTCCTGTTGATATATCTTGAAAGAATTATTTAATTAGAATTAATCACTAGAATAGACTGGTGAGGTATCCAGAAAACCACTTGAGAGATTGGAAAATATTTTATCATTTATGACCTGAGCTGTGAGATGTGGGGCAATCTCATCAATTCGCTCCAATAATTTTACATCAGGACTTCCAAAAAGCTTAAAAAATTATTTCATTTAAAAAATTTTTAACTTCTTTTTGGATGTTATCATCATAAGGCCAAAAGACAGAAAAAACTTGTAACATTTTTTCAATAAATTTGTGAATCGAAATGAACAAATGAAATAAATTTAATGCCGACGTGAGGAATTTAACTTGATACCTTTTTGTTGAATGACAAACCGCTTACCCACTTGACCACCGATACCGCAGCTTTCATTATAATCGAATAAATTGTCGACAGCAAAATTTGAGGTTTTTACTGTTATAACGCAGAAATTTTGAGGTTGGTAACTTTGAACCTTTATTAACCCACCTAAACCCCCCAGTGCAGGACAATTTTTTGTGAGCACTAATAAAACATCCTCAGCTATCACCATGCAACGTTTCAGCCCGAAACCTTTTGGATCCAAAAATGACCTCCCTAGTTAGTAAGAAATGAAGAAGAAAAAGGAATCCGAAGAAAAATCACAATCTTTCTGTCAGGAAACAAACACTTTGTTTGTTGTAAGAATACTAGATTTTATCCTCCAACGCTGTAACTTTTCGATAGAAGTAACATCACATTCACTGAAATTGAAAAAAAGGACTCTTTTTATCTGCAACGATTGGAAAAAAACAATTTATTCAAGATAACAGTTTCAACAAAATACAGAATGAGAACAACGTGGATAAACTGGCACAAAACAGGATACAATAAAACGGCAAAATAAAAATGCATTAAAAAGGGCTTCTTAAGCATTGAAACGAGTGAACTCCATCGCGCGGCCACAGAAGCTCAGTTTCTTATTGATCTCTTCAATGTCAATTGCTTCGTCCGTGCTTCTAGCAAATTCGGATCTAAATTACAAATTAAATACAATTATAAAATGAAATTATTACTTGTTGTACAGCATTGTGGCTCTTCGCGAGAAGCGATCCGCAATCATCAAAGGAGCGGGGATGCTAACACTTGAGTTAACAATTTCGTGGAGGAAGCACAAACTGTACGTGCACATCTGAAAGCCGACATATGGGTGTTGATAAATGGATTTTATTGAAACCTCGAGATCGTCCATCGAGATATCAGCAGTATCGTAAATCAGAGAGAACTTTGGAGATTTGGCGGTGCCTTGGAACGCGTTTTGAGCAGTCAAGTAAAATTCGTTGACCACCGGATTCACGATAACCTTGTCAACGACGGTTCCCGGAGCAATATTTTGCTCAGACGGCTTTCCGGGCTTGATATGCTGTAAAACAGATGAATGTTAATAAATATAAAAGAAATATTTGATTTACCGTTTTATAAAGACGCTCATTGTGCAATTTGCTTACAGCAACCAAAGACACTTTCGGATTGTAGGATTTGTCCAAACTTTGAAAAGCTTGAGAAACTTTCTTCGAATATACTTCGTTAATCTGAAATGTTTGTTTGGCTTACAATTAATAATCTCAATAATCCTTACCACAGACCACTGTCCATCAGTAATTCCATTGAAGTAGATAAGCACGGAAGATGGTTTTATCCTTCGCGCCATATACGTCTTTTTCAGAGCATTTGTTAAAACAGAGGTGATGACACTTCCATATGGCTGAAACATCGAATTCCTTAAACAACCAAAAATCCTAAACTTACATCGGAGAAGTTCACACCACGCTTTGTGTAAACAAACCCACCCCCAAACTTGTGTGGATGATCAAGCACGTTTCCAGCAAATCCCACCATGCACAACTCCTAAAAATATTCATTCGCAATATTTAAAAATATTTCTAATTACTGTATTAGAGGCATTTCGAGAACACTCGAATCCTAGGATAAGACGAGTTCCTTGTTTTGATGGGTCGCTGAAATATATTTGTGATTTTAATAATTAAAAATTATAATTTAATACCTTCCCTGAAGGCCGAAATTGAGACCTCCATTCTTGATGTTCGTCTAAACGATTCGAAACCATTAAAATTCAAAAAACTTTAGAACCTTGTTGATGATATTCTCAAGAGTGACCATTTGGTTGCGCTCGACAACTTTACTTGCAGTCGTCAATCGAACTTCCTGCGTGATTATCTCAAACTTTTGTTCGAGCACCTTGATATCAGGATGGATGTCCAAACGATCTCGGACGACGAAGAACAAAAATGAAATTTGCTGTTTCTTGGCATTATTGAAGATTTGCTTAAAAACAGAAATAATTAAAAATTAAAGTGATCATATGGTCAACTTCCAAATCGTGCCGCCCTAAACGATTAATGATCGTCGGCTGAATCTGATTCAATCTTAATCCGCATTTGTTTCCGACGTTAATCAACATTTTGGTAAAGCGTCTATAAATCATTGTATCTTTGTTAAATACGATAACACAAACTGAGTATCCAATTTCTGTGTTTCGATATAAACACACATCCAATTTTGAATGTTTCTCGCATCCACAAACTGTCCTCCACGCCACGATGACTAAAAATGTTCAAATTATCAATTATTTTCTTGAAATTCTAAACTCCATTTTTAATTGCGACGCTAGAATTCTTGTATTTCAAATCAGGCGCTTGGAGTTGACGTCCAGGAGCTGTTACGAAATCCCCAGAAATCTTAACGATTCCTCCGATAACATCGTTGCCAAATCCAATTGCTTTGGATATCAATTCCGTTTCGCGCTTTCTGTCCATTGGCGGAACGGCAGATTTCTAAATCAGAAATGTATTTCAAATCATAAAATTGATACCAAACCTTTATCGCTTCCTCCTGCTCTTTTCCGATAAATTGCTCAGTGCGTGCTAGTTGAGATTCACACACCAAAAGAAGCTCGACAGGAAAGAGACCTTTCCTTGAACCGAGCTTGCCACGAATCGTAAATAGACCCGGGTACTTCAAGTCAATTTTAAACTTCAGTTTGAAGTACTCTTCCACATTCACATTTTTATCCCATTCTTTGGAATAGAATTCCGAATTTTTACTGTTCGCGGCGGGCCCCAATGATTTGATAACAACCACAGGAGCTTCATCAGGAACACAATCTCCGTATGTTACATAGCAACACAGTTGTTTGACCGATTTTAGAAACATTTGAGCTTCGAATGAGTCAAACGACAATGTTCCATTGAAATTTTCACATGAATTCTTCAGTTTGTCCAACAATGGAGTAGAGTCGAAGTGAAACAACGATTTTTTCACTGAAAATCAAACATTTGATAGATTTTATTAAACAAATAACCGACCTTCGCCGACCATGTACAACGATGGTTTGCCGTCAACACCAGAAAATGGCTTGACCGTCTTTGACAATCCGATTCCCGAATATTTCATTCCGGCATCAAAAACCAAAATATCGCTTTCTCTAAATATATTCATGCATTTTAAATTGCATTTATTTTAAAGAGTAAAATACCTGAATCCACAGCAGCTCGGATCCAGCAAGTAATGGATATTGCCAGAATATGTTATCACATTCTCGTTTGTTAACGCTTTCTGACTAATAACGATGTTCAACGCTTCAATCAGCGTGCGATCAATGTTGTTGGGAACCGAGTTTACAGTTTTCTTGATGTCGTTCGATGTTGCACAGAAACTTTCACTGACTTTAGTGATTTTAAAGTCAACGCGTAAGGCCTTCTGCTTCGTCAAAACTTCAACCGGCACCGAGTAGTTCTTTCCGTTTTCCGCAGATGGAATCACTTGCAGCGTATACAATGACGATTGACGATCGTAAAAAAAGCTCTGCTCCTTCTGATCAAAGTCGCTCTGGTTGTTCTTGACGACATACTCGTACGCAGCCAGGCACTGTTTTATGGCACGCGCCTTTTCAACACTTAAATAACACCTATAGAGCAAGTAAGAAATTAATTAAACTTACTCATTATTTGGTGCATTAGAAACTACTCGTACGGACTCTCCTCCATCAGCCTTAGCGAAAACCAAGCCAATGTCCACATGATACTTGTAAATCGGCGTATTTGGTTTCAAGTCTAAATACACGAATAAATATGAGAACAATTTGTAACAACTCACCAATTTTCTTGATATTAGTGGCAACCTGCACCGGCTGTCCAGTCGTTCCCGGGGCTCTTTTCGCAGCCAACGCAACCGATCCCAATTTGGGCTCATTGATTTGCAGTTGGGACATTTTTTGTTCGACAGTAGTCATGACGATAAGATCAGCTTGTGATGATTGAATCAGCTGAAAATAAAATTTTATTCAGAGTTTAGAAGAAGACATTAACCGAGTAAAATAAATAATGAAAGGAATGGTATATTGGTTAGAATATCTGTTATCGTGAGTGAAAGTGAGACACTCCCCCGAGTCTGTGATTGGGTGCAACCACCCATCTCACATGATTGTCAACAGAAAGAGAAAAGAAATGCAAACTGATTTCTGTGAATATTTCTATGGATATATTAAAAATTAAATATTTTAGGTACTTTTAAAATCTCGGTAGTTAATGGAAGAGAAAAAATTACTGGTTCGGGCGGGAGTGTCAGTAAATAACAATAAATGCGCTGAGTCGAACTGTGGCGGTGTTTACGTACTGTCGTAAAATAAAATCGTCGCTTGTTTAAAATGTTCGCTTGTTTATATTAATAATAAACAAGCGAACATTTTATTTTACGACAGGACATAAACACCGCCACTGTTCGACTCAGCGCATTTATTGTTATTTACTGACACTCTTCGGGCGGCTACAAATATTTCTTTTCCTCTCATCAATTTGAGTTATCTCAACTGTGGAATAGATTTTAGAATAATTTTCTCTTCCATAGGTCGATCTTTAAAATGGATAATAAATATTTAGAAAGTAATTAGTTATGAAATAAGCCAGAATCATTTTCTATATCGTTTATACCATAGAATACATTGTCAGTACCGGTTGTAAATCATCACGAGAATGGAAGGTGTCTAATATTTGATATGACCGATCGCAAGAGCACAACAAACTATGATACTTGCCTCTGGCACATTTACTAGGTACCTAATAACAACTTGTTGTCATATAGCTCAACATTTTCATTCTTTAATATATTCTGTACTCGTATTCACTTGATTATGATGAGTTTTAATTTCATTTAAAATAAAAATTAATAGCGATATTTAAGAAAATATTCCATGGGCTATAGACATTAAATATTTTGAACAAATTAATATTATATAAATTTCCTTAAGGTATTTAAAATATTAATAAAATTAAATTAGGCTGCAAATATTATTTAAATTTTTTCTGATTTTACGCCATCAAATATTTATAGATAGGGATAATAGAATTATTCAGATTCAAATAAAATAATCGAACCCACAACCAATATATTCGTAAAATAGAGTTTTAAAAAGCCGATTAAGAACCAACCATAGAACCAGCCGTTTATTTATAAAACGTAATTCAAAAATTATTTTTTTCCGCTAAATTTCCGCCGACAGGGTTAATCCCACTAATGACGACCTGCAGTTAATTTTGTAAATTGGCGGATGTTTAAAATTTCTCCGACGTTAATATCGACGTTAACTATTCGTACTCGTTGAGCTCATTTATAAAGAGAATATCGATCATTATCTTGTCCTGCAACAATTTACATTCTCCGAATCATACTCCAATACCATATAAATTGATCAATTCATTTTCGTTAAATCATCATTTTCATGTTTTCTTTCGTGTTCTTTTGTTTTATCACAATATTCCGTCGTTTTAATCGCAATTGTATAATATTGTATAGTCATCGCCAAATGCGATTACCGCCGCAAAGTGTGGCGTACTTTTTTAAATATTATTTTTCATCTAATTTTTATGATTTTTATTATTTTCAACATTTATTCCACGATTGAAACAACATCTAAAACATATTCTTCAATTTATTTAAACAAAAACAGTATAGAACGAGCATAAACAAAAAATAATCATAAAAATTAAATGAAAAAATAATATTTAAGAAAGTGCGCCACATTTTGCGGTGGTAATCGCATTTGGCGACGACTATATATAGACGTCATTTTTTGGAAAAGAAGGAATTAGATTATTATGTTTAAACAAACAATATAAATATTTATGTTCTTCAAAAAAACTAAATTACCAAAAACAGAGATCATATAAATTATAATAACCGAAACCTTACTTACTTACTTTGAATACTTTGGAGTTCGAATCAACCGCATAAGCGGTTGCGAACTATCTCGCTCCATCTCGAACGACTGCATCTCGCCAATGTAGACCACGTCGTTTTCTTCTGGAGCATTCCCAATCTTCTTCTTCCGGATGTGCATGTCCTTGATTCATGGTCCACAAATTCGGCAACCCGCTCCTTGACCCGCTTATCCCACCTGTCTTTGGGTCGCCCTCTCGATCGCTGAGCACCCCTTGGTGTCCATTCCGTGACAGTCCTTGTCCATCGCGTGGGCGGCAATCGAGCGACATGACCGGCCCACTGTAATTTCCTGTTATCGACAATGGTGGCGATATCGATCGGAACGTTGCACTCATCGTGGAAAAGGAGTGCATTCAGGGAACGTTGAAGTCGGCAGATTTGGGGGGCGGGTGGGAGTCCATGTCTCGGAGCCATATAGCATGGCGGGGAGCACATTCTGAAAAATCAGCTTCTTTTTCTTGTCGCTGTCGAGCATCGGGAGCAGTGGTTTGCATTTCGAGAACGCTGCCCAAGCAGACTTGATCCTACGTTTTATGCCTCACTCCTCGTTCTAGTGGCACATCGATAAACTCTCCATGAACCTCGAATTGGGAAAGTCCGCCGTTTGTAGTCTCCATGATTGCGTCTTTGAGCTCGTTAGGAACTCCAGCTTCGATCAAGGCGTTGTTTATCGCGGAATGGGAAATCTTGTCGAAAGCACTGGAGTAATCGATGAAAGCGAGAACCAACGGAAGTTTGAATTCGTTGCACTTTTCGATTAGTTGTCTGACGCATTGGATGTTGTCGATGCACGAATGACCAGCCCGAAAACCGTTTTGAGTCTCTTCCAGGTATACCTTCGAGTAGGAGCCTAGACGTGTCGTCAAAATCTTCGAGAATATCTTGGAGATAATTGACGTCAAGGCGATGGGACGGTAGTGTTTGAGTGTTTCGGCATCCTTTTTCTTGGGTAACAGCGTGACCTTAGCCTTCTTCCAATCCGGAGGCGTGCATTTCTCATGGATTGCGCGGTTCATCATCTTGGCCAACGGAATGGAAAGAAGTTCAGGATTGGCTTTTAGCATCGTCGGTGTAATGCCGTCCTGACCTGGAGCGGACTCGTTTTTGAGTTGGCCGATTGCATGTTCCACCTCGTCCGGAAGAATGTCGGGCAATTCGTCGATGTTGGAGCTTCCATGCGTAGGAGTCTGCGGTGACACATACGATGTTGATCGAGAAGAGTCTTTATAGAGGTTGCAGAAGTGCGATTTGACTAGTTCGCGAATCTCCTCCCTGTTATACGTGACGTCTCCGTTTTGCCGCGTCAGTTTGTGCAATGGTATTGTCTTTTCATCTAGAAAACGGAGTTTCTTCGTGTTGAGTTTTGCAATTAGACCAGCGAGAATGGCTTCACGATGTCTTTTCACGTCTTCTTCCAGTGATTTGCGTGCTTTGTCCGATGCCTCCTTGAATTTAGCTGCGTCGAAGGGAGTGTGGTGACGAATCTGATGACGCATTTCGAGGAGCTCCTTTGAGCGGCTTGACAGTCTATCGATTGCATTCTTCTTGTCTTGTGCTTCTTCGGCGCATTGCCTTTATGACTCGCAGAAGGAATGGTAGTTGTCCACAGCTTCGAGGTTTCGTGATAAGAGGAGCTGTCGAAATGAGAACAGGTTTATGGACTTAGAAGAAGAGGTTTGCTTTGATTGGTTTCGTTCGATAATGCTCTTCGGAAGTATCTTCCTTGGAAAGTGCCATCGTGTTTTGAGAAGGGTGTGATCACTTTGATGAGGAGCGCGGAAAGTGTCGATGTCGTGAAGGAAAGAAAGGCTGGAAACGGCGACTCGATCTATTTCGGATCGATGCAGACCGCATGGGCTGATATACGTCGCTTTTCGGTTGGACTTCTTCGGAAAGTGCGATGCGGCATCTTTGAGTCCTTTGGCTTCCATAAACGAAAGAAGAAGGTCGCCATTCATATTTCCCTGACCGTACGCGTGTTTACCAAACGTTGGTACCATCGAGCCGTCTGAGGTATTTCCAATCGATGCGTTGAAATCGCCAAGGACTATAACGAAATCGTGGGAGGAATTCGATATGGCGTAATAGTTCGAAAGTTTCTTGTAATAGTCCTCCGCTTTCTTTAGGTCCGCTTTAGATCCAGCAACTGGAGCATAAACATTCAACAGACCAATTCTATTTTTCCCAATTGACATTGTGAGTAG